>VTPW01000002.1:2400000-3600000 GCA_017499575.1 Sanguinoderma rugosum | reverse complement strand
GAGGAGTCGGAGGGACTTGAGTTCAATGACAGCACGTAGCTTTCCGTGAGTGTTATATGGCATAAGAGCGAAGCCCTCGTTGTCCTCATTTTCCTTTTCGGATTTGAGTCCATCCATGCCCTCGACACCCTCAAAGCCTGCGTCCCCAATGGTTGAAGGCAGGACTTCAAGCTCTTTGATTCGCTGCTGGATGCGGGCTTCTATGAAACGTTCCCGTTCGTCGATGATTTGGTGGGCATCCAGACCTGGGGGCATTAATGTCGGGATAAGAAGTCGCTGGAGACGAGTATTGAAGAGCTTGGGATCTCTCTCAGCAGGACGCTTGAGGTGTGTGAGAGGGTGACGGTAGGCATTGTAAGGGTAGATCCCAGAGTTGACGTCGTCCTCAAGGAAGGGGCCTTTTGGCAAGTCCGCCGGGTCAATCGAAGGGTCCTGCTCTTCAGCTTTGATTGCTATCGCCAGCTCGGGTGCAGGCTCTCCCTTCGCAGCCTTGACCGCGTTGTCTACAATACGCGACGACACATCGGGCCCTTGAAGCAGCTTCTCCAGTTCTGGCACTGCTGTATTCGGAACGCGTATAGCTTGCTGAACGTTGTCCGGGACAGGAAGTCCTCTGGAAATGAGCTTGAAAGCGTGGATTTGGGCTCGTAGTGCACTGATTTGGTCGTTCGTGAAGGATATTGGTGTTTGAGAAGTAGGTGGCAGCGGCGAATTGGGAATTGGGCCTGAAGTGAGCGAAGGGGGATTCGAAGCTGCGTTGCCATTGAGAAGAGGAGTCGCATGCCCATTCGACATTTGTTGACCATTGGCCATTTGCTGGTGCTGCCGACCTGCAAACCATTGTGAATACGGACCGAAACGATAAGAGTGAGACGCACTTTGGCTGAGGGCCTGAATATACTTCATAAGGTTCTCCAATTCATTAGGATTCTTCTGTTCCGTAGGATTCTTGCGCAAGAAGTTGGCGCGCTGAAACGAGTTCGGGATGAGAGCAGTATTGCGGTGACATTAGAGCAAAACATACAATCATTAGGGACTGCAGGTCAGCGTTCATTGGCTGTTGCAAGTGCCGCTGCTGTTGCCCGGCCATGTTCATGTTGAGAGCGCCATTCTGAGGAGGATTGTTCGCGAGCATTGGATCACGGGCAAATGCTGCCCTGGTCGGGACGCGAGGCGGGACTTGTGCTTTCCGATAATAAAAAGTCACACTTCAGATTCACTGACTGGTGCGCAAGGCGATGAGGGTGGGAATCTCTCGCCCGCAAACAAACAAATGTTGGTCAGCGCTGTGGCAAGCAAATATGTACAAAGTCACACGTATCCCCTTTTCGGCCCCTCTCAGCCCCTCTTTGCCAAGGGGACTTGGAGCCGTCGAAATATGAAACGGTGTGAACAACAAACGGTGGGGAGGTTATTAATCCCAGCGATGCGCGGTATGTATACAATCTGCGTCCATTGATCTAGTTGATGTACCTAGCTATTGAATCACTTGTAGATTACGAGAAAAACTGAAGAGAAAGTCAATTCATAGCTACGAGGTTGTGAAAGAGATGACGGACCTTCTCAGCTTCAGACGTTGATATCGGTGAAAGGCCACCATACTTCTTCGTTTCTTCTTTGGTGATGAGGTTGAGCGTCTCGTTATGTGTTTGCACCGCCGACCAGAAGGCAGAATTTCCTGGCGAGGATGCGCAGACTGTTTTGAGGCCCTTCAAAAAACTGAACAACGCCGATGAGCCCCAGACCAAGTAACACAACAGAGCCACAGCCTACCTATTCCAAGCGTCGATCTCATCTTCCTATATTTTCAAGTAACCGTGCTTTAACATGCTATGTTTTAGTCATTAATACAGGATGTGGCTGACCTTCAAACACGTCTCCCTTAGAGCTTCCATGCATTCCAAAAGCTCTGCCTTCCTCCGCATAGCGAACGGCTTGACAACGATCTCCTTAATCACTTCACCCAAGTCTTCGACGGCTTTGGTAACGAGATCTCCGCTCTTCAAATTCTGCCGAAAATCCTTTAACGGGAATGCAGCGCCAATAATGCGACCTGGAGCTCGACCGGGGTCAGGGGACATCGAGCGTGCAGGAGTGGGCAATGGGTGATTGGATGGCGGCTTCTTGGTAGCAGGGGGCTCGGCTTTAGATGGAGCGGCGCGGTCGAGCAGCATTTCACTATCCGACTCGTCGTCTTCCGTTTCGCTATCTGGTGGGTTTGTCTCCTTCGCCTTACCCTTAGGTGATGATTGAGCACTTCGAGTCTGCGTTGGGGATTGCGTAGCCCCTTGGGTTTTGGTAGTTGGTTTCTTGTCCAGGAGGAGCATCTCGTCGTCGTCGTATCTTGCGTGAACGTGTCCGTCCTTCCGCTGCTTCGCCACCCGCTTGGGAACTGATCATAGAGTAGTTTGAGAATATGTACTACGCATCTTAGGATGTAGCTCGCGCACCTTGTCTAACTTTGAACGTAGCCTGGCATTCTTCTATCGCGTTCTTCGCATATTTCAATACCCTCTTCGGCGGGTCGAAATACTTGAGCAGCTCAGGATGAGGCGGGGGAAGAGGATTGGTCGCGATGTCGGTGACTACTGCACAGTGAAACATGGCTTGTTTAACCCGATGGACTGCTGGGTTATATGACAGCCGTGTGTCGAACCATGGTTGTCTGTTCCTATACATCAAAAAACACGGCGAATGAGTAAACACAGTTGAGAGGATGTTCGAATGAAGATCATTACCCGTCTTCATCCTTGTCGCCAGCCTCCATCAAGTCCATCGCGTCCACAAATTTATCCATGGCCGCTTGCTGCTCTTTCGTCGGTATATACGGATGCTCCGTAATCAGCTCGCCTCTCTTGTTTATCAACCTATCCAAAGAGGCGAACGTATACTTCCGGACGTCGTCGGCGAAGGGCATCTGGGCCCACAAGAAACACTCCACTTTATCGAACATCACCGGTGAAAGAACACCCATCTTAGGGTCCATGCCGTCTTTGGTGACCCATCGGGCGATCGCCATGTAACCTTTCTGGATCATCGCTTGGACAATCGAGGACAAGGCTACTTGCTGTTGCGGCTGGCCTGGGTCAGCCCAGATATATTGTATTTCGCCCATGGAGAGTTCACGACGGAACTATAACATTCATTCTCTTAGCAAGACACATACTCAGAGAGCACCACTCACGTTCTTCGCTTTGAAGAATCCGCAGATATCTATACCCTTCCTGGTGGGTAGTTTCGGGAATTGACCGTCAGGACATGGGGCGTAAGTCGAGCCGTACTTGAAGCCTCGGATCAATTGCTCTTTCTCTACGACTTCCAAAGCCTTCGTCTTGTCCTCTTCGTCAACCTCCATCTTTACACCATCCTCGTCTTCCCCAATATTTGGATCTAGGTGATACTCTGACCTCATTTTCAGTTCCGCGTAGATAGCTTGCCTGTCTTCATCATCCATGCCGTCCTTCTCATCCATTGGCCGCATCGCGAATTTCTTCCAGCTCTTCGCACGCGCTATGGCTGTGCATTTGCTATTCTTCACGTTGATCTCGAAAGCTTCCTCGGGTCGAGTATCAGTATCGCCTAAGCGGAGGACAGTGCCCATCAACGTAGATTTAGTTTGCTTGATATCGGGCTTCGTGGTTTCTCGCAGCGCAAGTGCACACGTCCCAATAATCCCCGTTCGCAAGGAAGACGCAAATTGTGTTAGAAACTCCTCATTAGCTTTCTTGATGCTCGATTTATTCTCTTCGTAAAACGGCAGCTCGTCATCGTCGAAGTCGACGCCCCTGATAGGAGGTGTGAAACAGAGCAGTAGCCAGAAACACAATGTACATACACAACAGTGAGCCAGACATCCAGAGTGTCCATCTTCTGAACTATAGCCTCCCAGTCCTCCGTCTCCATAGGACTTTCGCCGTCGGTAACGAGAACCACTTTCCTGGTCCATGTTTTCTTGGATGCGAGGTACGTATTCTGAGTCTCCACGGCCACAACAAGCGCGTCAATAGCTAGAGATATTCCTCAATAGGACGTTCGGCTTCTCAGAAAGGCAACGCTCACGGTCTCCAGCGACTGACGTTGGCTCAAGCGCATCAAGTTTGGCAAGCGTACCAGCATTAGGCTGCCCGATCGGTATGTATTCGGAGACATGTTCATACCCTCCGTTCTTCTCGTTAACAATATTGTCGGTCTCTGATAATGGTATGAAAAGCTGTCCATGACAGACCAGGCGGGTATGCATACCTTCTGACCCAAATACGATGACCCCACATTGGTCTGTCTTTCGACCATTGTATATCTTATCTCGCAGTTCAGCCCATGTATAGCTTAATTTCCAGGCGGCTTCACTCACCATTTCTTGAATCTTCAGCTTGACAAACTGGAGTCCGTATTCAAGGTTCGTAATTTCGGCCGTGTGCTGGTCTCCATTGGCGTCTGGGGGAAGTTCGACATTCCTGGTCGTCCCCATTGAAGGGGACAAATCGACCAGGAACATTGTTACAGTGTATCCCGCTCGTTCAGCGGGCATGTTGGCAAGAGGTTAGAATGAAAGGTGGAACGAGTCAAACGGCGGCGCGCTTTGCAATGAACACGGTCACGTGACTGCGTGTCACTGGTTCACTTCCATACGGCAACACTATAAGACAAGAACTTGGATCAGAGTTCAAAGGGAAAAAATGATTGTGTAGAAATGACAGTTGTAGTAAAGATCGGCTGAAAATAGAAAATGTATGAACGATGGTGCCGAGTACGGCCTCTGAGCGAAGTCGAAGGTCCCTATTAACACTCTACCATTTGCTGAGAAGTAAAGGTACTAAAAGCAGCGCTGGAGATACTGCGAGGAGACGCGCATAGGGGTCCATAGAAGGTCGACGGCATGTTGCGATAAACCTCTGGGTATAACGACTCCGTGCTTGGATGAAGTGGGCCGGTATTGTCGCAGGTAAAGTCAGGATATGGGTCCTCGCCCTCTTCGTATGGATCGCCAGGGGTGATCTCAATGAAGGATGGAGGGTGGCGTAAGACAGGGTATGATGACACCCACGGCCTCCATGGACTGATTGTTTTTCGTTTCGCGATGGAGTCCCAATCTCTAACGAAGTCAGCTTCAGCAAAATAAGTCACACAGGAAGCCAAATTAACACACGTGAACCTGAAATATGGGTGCCATTTGATCGTGTCAATTTCTGTCATGCGTTGCGAAATGTCAGGGCAGAGGAGACGGCGGATAAAATCTTCTGTAGCCCGGTCGATGTCTTTTTCTTCGGGGAAGACAAGCTCGTCTTCCGAGATGCTCTTTCTCACTTCGTCGATCGTATTGCCTCTAAACGGGAGCTAAAATAAGCAGTTTAGTTTCCTGCAGATGCACATCCTCGAAATCATTCACTTGTCCTACCGCCATCCTGTATAGAATCACGCCAACACTCCATAGGTCAGCTTCAAAAGAGTAAGCCTCTCCAGCAAGTCGCTCGGGGGACATGTATTCTACCATGTCAGAGGCAGAGAGAGGTTCCTCATCCACCGTAAAAAAGGAACCTTCGACTGGCTCGTCTCCCTCGGAATCCTTGCTGAAGATCTTGCAGCGTGCTAGACCACCGAGGACGACCTGACCGTCTTCACGTAGAAATACATTGAATGAAGTCAGATCGCGATGTATAACATGATGCTCGTGAAGGACTTGGAGAGCGGAAAACTAGCAAACGGCAATATAGTCTTAACAAGTGGCTCAGGAGGTCTGTATGAGATGACTGCTTACTATTCCAATAGCGTAAACACGAGGGCGACAAACGTCAAAGGCGGGTCCACAAAGCGTGTCAGCAAGCGTTCTGGGATAGTATACCTATGCCGCCGATAAAGATAAGGTCAAAGCTGAGCACGGCAGGCGACCTACTCACTAGGATGAAATAGAAGTGTTTCCGGTCATGCCAGCTGCGAACCAAACTGGTGAATTGAACATTGGTGCACACCCTCCCCAGGACCCATTGTTCGTCGAGTGCTCGAGATAGTTGAGTTTCTGAGCAAGCCGCCTTGTCAACGACTTTCAGAATATAGCGATCATCGGTCTCCGTTTCGGTGACGAGGAAGACTTTGCTATTTGGCGTTTGGTGGAGACGTTTGAGAACGGTATAATCCTCGAAATGTACCGGTGGCGGGACAATAGCGTTCCAGTACCATGAATCAATTAGCGAGTCGTCCAAAGATCCTTCAGAAGACATTCCGGGTAGTCTGTGGGGTGGGAATAGATAAAGAGTGTAAGGTAGGGTAAAGAGAAGAAATAAGGTAGGATATGAGCTATTCAGAGCGTCCATTTATGAATGGCTAGCAGCCGCGATCGCCAGCTAAATTTAAATTTAGACCGTCCATTGAAAACCCCGTATGTCGCCAGTCTGGTACTTATTGCTTTTCGAAGAACCGCAAGCCACTAATAAAGTAGGGAGGCCAGAGAAGAGGGAATCACCAAAGGCGATACAGGTAACGCAGAACTCAGAGAGAGGAGCCCGCAATTTGTTGACTATAAGTGCGGGTTGCACTTGTCTAGTTAGAAGAGCTAGAGCCCGGCTGAGACAGAAGGTGCTAGAGTGCACAGTACGTCGCCGAAAGACAAGCGTCGTCTTGCTGTCCGTCCAGAAGATGGCATTCCATGATGTGTGCGGTTTGAATCGGGTTCGTTGGTGCTACCGTTACGACCCAACTTTCTCGAAGTAGCCAAGATGCTGGGTCGATTGGGGCACCATGATTTGTATTGTGAAGCGCGTGCCGCAAGATTTATCTCATTCAGACTCACTATGGTGGAGCATCAGTCGGGAGTCGAGGAGGCGACTCAACGCCAGCACTGTAGGTAGGACGGCTGGTTGTCGAGAACAGGGCTTTAATGGCGCGCAGGCATGTGCCCATTGCTGTATACAGAACGACGAAGTAGTTGAGGCTAC
Source organism: Sanguinoderma rugosum (assembly GCA_017499575.1). Classification (NCBI taxonomy): domain Eukaryota; kingdom Fungi; phylum Basidiomycota; class Agaricomycetes; order Polyporales; family Polyporaceae; genus Sanguinoderma; species Sanguinoderma rugosum. Next base: position 3,593,071 of record VTPW01000002.1, on the reverse strand, counting down.
ATTCAAGTTGGAGACAGGGTGCACAGGCGTGTATTGTGGGAATTACAATGGCAATCATTGACAAAACGAGCTGGAAACTCGGGCAGGAGAGTGCACGAGTGTGCAACACACAACCTCTCGCGGCGGGGTTCGTAATGCATGGACAAGACGCGCGACGAGCTATAAGTACTATCCGTGATGCGAAAAAGAGAAGGTCAATTGGAGGCAAAGTACAACTCAGGACAAAGGTTGAGTGAAAGGCAACGACGGTGCCAGTGACAACGTTGGGCTCAGTCATGATGAGCATCTGGCCGACCTCCACTAAAAGGGGACACAACGTCTAGGCGAGGTGGACAGGGCGCCTCAAATTATAAATAAGATGTGCTGAAGATGGGTAAATTGAGAACAGCATCAACTAGAGATCAATGGCAATACGGGGTGAGATAAATAAGTAGATACAGAGAAACCAAAATTCCATCATCAATTAGAATACGCCGGCGGTGCGGGTCCAACAATCAACACGCTCTGACCTGAGAAATCTGTCGAGCTTCTGCGCGAACTTGTTTGTCTCGCAACTTGTTCAACGTCAGTGTTTGCGCTCCTCGGAGCCGCTGACGACGACGGCGGGCTGACTGTAGCAGCTGAACAGGCAGTAACAACGGGGGTAGTAGATATTGAAGCGGGGGTCGGTGACGGCATGTCTTGCCAGGGGCTCGGTTTGAACGCATCAAAAGGCCTTGGGGAGGTTATAGAAGCTCGTGAACGTCGAACTCTCTTGAAGAAGTGAAGTGCAAGGCCTCCAAGGATAAAGCCACCCAGAGCAGCGCAGATAGCAGCGACGATGACCACATGCTGCGCTACTCTATTAGAGGTTGCGGCTGGCTGCGGCTGGCTTGATTGATCAGACGGCGGCGGGGAATTTGAGGGAGCCTGAGATAGCACTGAATCGTCCGTCCTATAGATGAAACACAAATCATGAAACAAAGAGTTAGACCTGGTGGAAGCATGACGTACGTATATATGATGGAATCAAGAAACATCATGACTTGATCGTATTCCCCGTTTCCTCTGCCATTTTGGATGACCAACGTGTGCTCTCCTGGGGAAAGGTCTGTCTTCGCGAAAACGTTAGTGCGATAGATGTATTGCTGTGGTGCAGGTTCCGCATAATTAAGGCCAACTAGGCCATCGATTGAGAATGTGATGTCGACATTGCCTCTGATAACAGCGGCAACCATGAGGGCTTTATTTCAGTTAGGAAGACAGGACTCACATTACGCCTGTGACAGTACTAGGCCCCACTATACAATTCACATACACCGCAGTACCTAGAAAGTATGTCTAGAGAAGCGATCGAGACGTAGCCAGAAGTGCGCGCACCGTTAAATTTCAACGTTGCGGTTTTCGGCTGGTCACCTTGCTGTTCGCGGAAGTAAGAGGACACAGTCCACGACGCTGGACTGCTGCGTAAGTGTGCGATTAGCAAAATCCAAATACAGGGCTCACCATTCATTGCCTGCCTGAACGGCGGACGACATTGCGGGCAGTTGCTGAAACCTTCCGAAAACCATCCATCGCTATATGTGATATTGGCCCCGACGCGAGGATAAGCCCCAAACGTGTCGTCTACAGTCACATTGAGAGGTGTGGCGGCGGCGATCGTGGCCAATCCTAAAATTACGAGAAGCAAGACCATAGTCACGGAATGCGCAGCGATTCGGAGGGAAAGAGAGGATTCATACCAGTACTACGGTTTACCACTGGGGTCAGGTCTGTTTTTGTCGTGTGGCCAGGTCCTTTAGGAAGTCGGGGTCCCTGTGTTATGTGTGACATGATTTATTAGTCTCAATCATCGACCGAGTGCTAACACGAAGAGATAGGACACAAAAAAGGTCTGAGATAAACCAGTAGTCATTCCAGTGTATCAACGGTAGATATTTGGCCATTAAAGAGAAGATATGGGGATTGTGGATAACGGCTTCGTTACGGAATCAAGTAGGTGACACTGAGTGCTCATAAGAACGTTTCAAGGCCGGTAGGACTTAGATTTGACCGTCAAGGATATATTATACCCACTTTCGTGATTAGAGTCAACAAGAAGGGCGGATGCGACACAGCACAGGAAAAATCCATCAGCGTGAATGCTTGTCAACGCACAAATAAACTGGTTGTCGTGGCGTGTGCTTAGGACGATCTACAAACCAGCTCGTAAGAGTTAGTTGATGTGGACGGAACACCAATGACAAAGACTTACGTGCTATTAAGTGGCATGGCCCGGTGATTGAGTCGTAAACCCGACTCTAGGATATGGTGGATTGTTCTCAATATTTGCGAGATCCTGCGCTAAGACTAGGGAGGGGTTCTCCTCAAGCTGTGCACAATGGTATACAAGTTGCATGATTTGAGGATTCAACTCATGGTCGAATGGTCGAGAATATCTGTCTTTTCTCATCTCGAGATGGCATCGGTACTCAAGGATATAAATGATAACCTGTCTGCAATTCTTCATCACAATGGGGGGCATCGGGAGTCGACCTTCACCTACAGACATGCTTCGAGGGCGAGAAGAAACCGTTCGCGGGTTTATGAGACCCCGACCTGGGAGACGGTGACTTGGGAAAACAAGTGAGGCCGTGAAGCGAGAGCTGAGCGACTTGATACCATCCTAGATTGATTGCCTTTTATGCCGTCGGGCTGTCTGTCCTATAAAATTCATAGGTTGAAGCAGCCTTGCCATTGGGAATTCTAATCGCAACGAGTTATCTTGCTGTGACGAATGGCAGCAGTGATTTAGCGAAAATTCTGCGGTAACATAGACATCTAACAACAGTTAGATAGAAATTGTGTGGTCGCGGAAGAGGTGACGCAACATACAGCAATCATTAGCCTCCCCGTTGTCTCAAGACTCATACTCACCAGATGCATCCCCACTAGCCCGTACACCGTATTTGCGGACATGCTGCCGCTGCATTTTACGAACATTTGCATGTTTGCATGTCATACCCAAAGCCTTGTGGCCATTGGTTGAGAGGTATTATCGAGTCGATGTGACAGTGACTGGAAAAGAAAGAGTGCCAGGACCCCTCAAGACCGCGATCGGAAGCCATCAATTACCAAAAACAGACCTGACCCCAGTGGTAAACCGTACCAGTACTCCAAGCCTTATCACATTAGGCCCGAGTCCTTGTGATCAGGCGAGTGAGAATCCATGCGCTCCCACGAAATCACACTTCGCCATTGATACATCCGAGCATGGCGAGACGAGATGCAATCAAGCGGGGGGCGTTGTTCCAGACGGAGGTGCATTCCGTGAAACCCTCCGCAAACGACTGTCTGATTGCTGCGTTGCAGGCTCGGGGGAAATTTCGAAGGTAACTTCGGCGTCAACATTCTTGGAAGCACAGTGCCACGTGAAGAGGTTCTCACACGACGTAGTGACCGACGCGGCGCCCAGAGCCTGGCAATCAGAGTCAACGAAAAGTCACGGACATAGTCAACATATACACAGAAGAGAACTGTCGGAGGCAGGCCAGAGCGGGCAACGGGCTCTTGTATATTTTTATCCAATACTAATTGATAGTATCCCCCGGTCCACATGTACAGTAAGAGATATTTGAGCCTTCTGGCCCACCTACTTATGGTCCACTATTAGATTGAACTTTCTCCCCTTCCACCTCAGACACTCGATCACTAGTTACTTCAGTCGTGAGAGCAATATTCAGCGGCCTGCCCGGTGACATGGCCCTCGAATGGAAGTTAAGGCCTGACATCGTCTCGTGGACTGGGCGGAGGTTGAGGCCGACTCGAACGATGATCAACGTTGGAATAATTCCCTGTTTTGCGTGCGTAAGCAAGCAACTGAGAGTACACCGAAAGACGACATGTACCACAAGCTGTGACACAGCGAGATAAACAACGTACTGCCGGGCGGTTAGCATGAACATGAAGGCTTATGCTGTCGGACGTACACTATGCGGGAGTTCGCAAGCATAGGAGTTTGCAGGGACACTCCGCCTCGTTCCAAGCTCTATCCTCGACAGAATCAAGAATACCAGTAACGATAACGAATATATTGCACCGGACTCGAGCCTAGGAACGCAGAAGAGTAAGTGTCAGTCTCTTAAAGGGCGAGGCATGGCGATTACACGATTGATGTAGCCCTAGCATATTTATCGAGATGATGCGGACCAAGGATAGCAGCAGTTTGCCTCCCGCCCCACCAGAGTCGTCCGGCTAAGAAGCAGCTGAGCCTGATACTCTGCTCAATTAGTGAAGCTTGCCCACCTGTGAGCCCTGTAACAATGATGTTTGTGGCAAGAGAAATAGATATTGTCCCCACGCTGAGGCCCATGGTATACCCGTATACTAGAGATAGTTAGCGGGTTTGGTAGCCAAAGATGAAGGCTCTTTACCAGTCGTAGTGATAACCAAGATAATAGGCAGAATGAAATACTTATTGAATCCCCAAACAATGTAACACCTGTATATCTGTGAACCACGGTCAGACATTGAAAATGGGACCTGGACGGACACGAACAATGACGCTGTCCGCGATGGCACTACCCGATATACGAGTTGAATAATATGCGAGGAGACGCTCAGTTCATTGATCCCACCTATTCGTCAAATGCAAGTATACGGCCGCGATTGCCGTGGACCGAATGTATGTCCCTGTTTCGAGATCCATCCCCAAGGTAGTGATAATATCCAAGATCATATGAGCCGTCGACAAGCTGAACATAAAGACAGCAGAGAGCTGCAACAGGAGGTTTCGCGCCTTCCCAGCCGTCCAGAAAATATAAACGGATATCCCAAAGAGGATGACGTAGACACCTAAGATGTATTCGCGATCAGTTAGAGTACTCAACACATACCTATATACCTACCATATAGGAGCGTAGCAAGCTGGATTTCGTATACAAAGGCAGGTCAGCGGTGCCAGTAGGAAGGTTTACTTTGCCGCACCCAGAGTCCTACGAGTGATGACTGAACAACAATATGGTCAGCGTAGAACCAATGGACATCAAAATAACATACTTTTCGCAAGATAAAGAGCGGTTGTCGGTCATCAAAGGCAAGGGCGAAGTCTGAGAATTGAGACATATCTGCGTTACTGACCGACAGTGAGACTCAATGTATTTAAGAGTTTCAAGAAACAAATATGATGGCCCGTACAGTCGATGTAGAGGCGTCGATAATGAGGGTGTAATCAGTGATGAATGCTAATTATTGTTGTGGAGTGGGTGTATTGATGGGGATGCCGAGGATGAAATTGAATCGTTGACGCTTGAATGATAGAGTGGGACGAAAAGAGTGTGCGTTTCCCATCCTTCTGTGAACGTGTACTAGGATCTCGTTATGCGGTAAGACTTTCCATGGGATCATTTAAGGCCATGATCCGATGTCGAGATGAGGTACCAACACGTTAGTAGACGAAGGGTATACGGGCGGGCAGCGAAGCATTCATGATTTCCAACAGCCCAGACACCACCTACCCAGTATTGTGGGCTGCCGGAGGCAACATATCTGAACACACCACATCCTGGTTGACGGAGGCAGTTAGCGTATATTTAGCCATCGGGAGTACCTTGATTGCTGACACGAGAAGAGTGCTGGCCATTCGATTGAGCTTCGAATTGGACTCTTTGCCAATGCGGAGTGCTGTGACGTTCGACCGAGCGAGCATTGACTTTGCATTCCATAATCTTGACCCGTCCTGCAGGTACCTACCCAAGGATGTGGTTCTCCAATCCTCGATGTGCCAGACGCGTCGTAAATTGATGTTTCAAGAAAATCATTCATAGCAGAAGAGTCCACGGGGAAAGATGTGACTCCCAGGCCTCTCCCGCTGTCAACGAGGAAGCTGATCGTAGTATACACGGAATCTGGCCAAAGCAGCGTGAGTGTTGTTTTCGAGCACTCGACATCATGATGCAAAACTTGCTGTGCTGATCATATGTTGTTCCTAAATTTGCACTGCCAACGTGTATCCATGCCTCCGCAGTATGTGCCCGGTTCTTGATTGAAAATACCTAATGATGAACGCAATGTAATGCCATTTGCAGTAGGCGGTATGGTGGTAAGGATTGTCGACTCGTTGAACGGAAGATGCAGCTGTACAATGGTGTCCCAGTCATGTCGGCTCGCATGCAAGAGATACGAGATTGGTATGCGCGGGCCATACTGTAAGCGGCTAATCAACGTCAACGTTTGACGATGGAGTCCAAACTTCTCAGGAAATATGCTTTGACCGGTGCCACAGATCAGTATGCCTGCGCCAAGGGTTGAGCGGACGATGGGGCCAAAAAGACAAAAACAATCCTAATGCATGCCTCCTACCCGATTCGAACGAGTGATCTTTGCATAACCTTGCGCCATACAAGTGCAACGCCTTACCGCTTGGCCAAGAAGGCTGGTAAACAACTTCGCTCACAGGACATTAAGGTTTGAGGACGGACAATAGCTTCCCATCTGCATTTCACAAGTTCGACGCGAACTTCGGCAGAAGCAGCTCCAGTCAGCGGTACGCTTCAATTACTAGGAATAATCTTCTTGAGCCACGTTTTGACATCATTCAACTCCTCCGTACTGGCCGAATGCACTAGACGAGGATAGCTATTGAAGTTGAGACCTGTAGGGTCTTCTTTCGACGTTGCTGGAGGGATACCGACTTCCGCAATGAGGAAATCCTTGGACGCGGAACCCCATTCGAAAGCAACAAGTGGATCCGCCTCACCATGCCCCCAGAAAATCGGCACAGACGTCGCGTGAGGAGATATCATCTACCCTGCGTCAACTTTTGAGAGGAGACACGGTCAATAGCATGTACTCACCGATTTGATCTTATCCTTCAGCGGAAGCCGACCACTTAGGACGACCAGGCCAGCTAGCTTCGTTGGTGTAGTCAACCCAGTGAGCAAGGTCATCGCCGCGCCTTGGCTGAATCCACCAAGGACGATTCTACTGGGATCGAGGCCAGCATCGACTTCCGCTTGAATGAGGCCTTGGATCAACCCAACGGTCCCCAACATCCCCTTCTCGTCTTCATCCTGGCTAAATCCAGCCCGGAAGGCTTTGATATCGAACCTGGTTGGATCAAGAAGGTCGCCTCGCGGTCCAACGATAGTACATACCAACTCGGCATGACTGCGCCATTGTTCGCCGTGACAGGTCTTAGTGGACTAGGTCGTTTGATTTGAAAAGAACGTCGCCACGGTGGAGGGCAGCATCGTACTTACGCATGCGGCAGAATCCATTTTATGTGCTGAAGAGCTGGATCCGTGTTTGAATTGTTGGCAAATCCTTCCCAGCCAAAGCCAGTGTCACCAAGGCCCTTGATGAGGTTCGGAGGGTTCCTGCGACGGTAAAGAGGGTGCGCTTACATGAATAAATATGATCGTCGCAGTGTGTTTCGCCACGGAAGGGATAGTTAAAGACTTGGAAGATACTGAATCCGACATCGTTGTTCAAACGTTCAACGTTCAAATTTCAAAGCGAGACTTGAAGCAGAGCTTCAGATCTTCAGATCTTGAGAGTCAGTGAGATAGTTCACGGTGGCTAAGCGCTAACCACCAAGGTTCAGAGTCACGTGAGATAGGAGCCGCCAATAGGAGAGTCGACTTCGAGCCGCGACTCCCAATACCATGTACACCCCTAAGGCTATAATATATTCGCAATTGTACACCACCATGTCCATCAGCATAGCTTGCCTCCTCGCCTCAATTTTCTGCCAACTTTTACTTGTACTCGCGCAGAAATACTTTTACGCGGGCAATCTCATATCCTTCCTTATGGCGACCATCATCAATATTCTTCTATGCTACGTCCCCATAGCGACCCTGGAAATCCTTGCTTGGGCGGCCGTCATTGATCACCGCTCGCATGTATACTGGGCACACAATACCTCCTTCGCCATCCTGCTTGGAAATCTAGGTAGATCTTCTCCTCTTGTTGATCTGCCGAAGCCTTATCTCCGATAGCTTTCTCAACATATAGCCTATATCTCCTTGTTGAAATCGAGGTTCCTCTCGTCGACATCCCCCTGAAAAGCCTTACCCATATTGCCGCCCACCCTGTCCACTGGATCCTTTCGACATGGTCGTTCTTCTTTTTTGTCCACGCCTTTGATCAGAACTCTGCTGGCAAGTACAAGGATTTCTGGAAAACAGAAGGGACAGGTACGTACATACATATTACTCTTGATGGTAAGCCACGCATTCGAATGCAACAGAGCAACTTGCCAAACGTAGCAAATATACCTCCCTGTTCGATCTAGTAAGCAAAGTCTTTCTTTTACCGACGGTAAGTTATCCCTCTGTAATGTTAGCGAGAATGTGCCGACATTTTCAATAGACCGCAAATATTAATTCAATTCAAAGCACACTCCCACAGTACATCAAGAATACCAAGGACGGACTTTATATTCCACTAGCACAATAACCAATGGTAATAGCACCCAACTTTCCAATATAAGTACGGTTGATAGAGTATTTATTCGCGTGAAGACGTTTGGCGCTACTCTCACAAACTTGGTCGGAGTGCAAACTACTATGAAAACGGCTATAGAAGGTCTATGGACACCGAATTTGAACTTCCGTCTCGGAGCTCAAACGAACTACTGTAACATCACAACATGGCCGTTATTCTCGCCTCTGTATTATCACAGCTAGGCTTTCTCGTCATTCAATTTGCCTTCTACAACTCCTTGCCCATCCTTAGAGCGGCGAGCATTACCAACCTCGTCTTGTGCTGTATCGTGCCCCTATGTCTAGACTCAATAAAGCCGATTATCGATAGGGCTGGTTGCATAGACGCGGTTAATGGCCATTTCCTGATAATCCTTCAGCTGAACTCCAGTACGTAAAGGCTTCCATACAGGCACCAGAGTCACTGGTTGATCTGACGTTTATGTAGTCTTCCTAATGGCCACCTGCAGGCTATGAACCTTCGAATCATTGTCATCTCATCGATAACCTGGGTGAAAATCCTTGCCCATTGGGCCATTAACTCATTCTGCAGCATCTGGGCCCTTTTTCTATCTACACACGCTCTTGATCAAGATCGCAGAAACGGAAATTATAAAGTATCTGGTTCAGGCGAGGCATTGCATTTCTTCGATGTCAGCGCATACTCCACATCTATAGTGACTCTTCAATAGGGAAGACTGCCAAAGAAATCGGCTACAATATGTACTGGATGTCACGAGCAAACTATTCTATTTCTCGACGGTAAGTATAATCCGTTTGTCAGAGTGTACCAACATTGACAATGATATTGACAGGACTCAACCATTCCAACACTTCCGCAGTTCAAGAAACGAGCCTCACCCGAGGCAGCAACTGTAGAGTCAACCTAGATTTTATGTCATTATTCTAGACATCAGTGTATGTTATTAGCGAAACCAATCTATTGCCTACTTTCCGCCCCTCTATAGCCCCTGTGATGCTGTTGAGTGATTGGGGCTGTGTTCCTGCTGGTTCACTCATGGCGCGAAGCTAAGTGCAGTCAATATCCGTTGCCGCTGCCCCTGTGTTCCTTCTCCAGCAACCACATCCATCGATTTGCTTCACGCCCTTTGCCTGCAATGATGGGTCTTTTCAGCCAGGCCGGTTCTCATATCCGAGCCAAGGCACGCGGATACACTGAGGACGACTCGGCACCAGTTGATACAGAGCCAGACGACACCTCCATCCTGTTCGTTTCTCCTGTCTTTGTCTGCTGAATCGCTTGCTGAACGACGCTCCGAAATGTGGTCCTATTCCTGCGATTCTGACGACGATGGCTACAACAGAGACGAAAATGAGGGCTCCATCATCACTTCGTTGATCTCGCAGCTACGGTAAGTGTCCGACCAGCGCTGGGTGCTGTATTCTGACACTGGTTCAGTGTAGGGATGGATCTTTCGCGAGTAACGTTCCCGACGTTCGTATTGGAGCCCCGCAGCATGCTCGAGCGCATCACAGACTTCATGTCGCACCCTGATCTCATATTTGGGTGCGTAGCTCCTCGGCGTGCCCCCTGACAAGTGACCGATATGTTACCGAAATCCTTTCCCCCCTCTTGTTTCCACTACTGGGCACTACGAACACGCGCTCGCTGACTTGCGCACCGACCCCTACGCTCTCATCGCGGCGCGTTTCTTTACCCGGCTTCTCGGGCTTGCTTCGACGCCATTTGACGCGAATGCTTACGAACCATCTCCGGCTTCGTAGAGCGGAACACTGCAACGACCCTGAGGAACGCTTCATTCGTGTGCTGCAGTACTACCTCGCTGGATGGCACATCAAGCCCAAGGGCGTAAAGAAACCGTGAGTCAGCTCGCGTCACGATACCTGTTTGCGCTGGCAGCGCAGTTACCTGCGATTCCACCGGGAGTCCGGGACCATGACTAACTTCGGTGTGCAGATATAACCCCATACTGGGCGAATTTTTTAGATGTAGATACGACTACGAAGACGGGACGCAGGGGTTCTACATAGCGGAGCAGGTCTCCCATCATCCACCGATCTCGGCGTTCTTCTATACATCGCCTGCGAACGGAGTGACGATCATCGGCGAGCTCAAGCCCAAGTCGAAGTTCTTGGGGAACAGCGTATCGACGACGATGGAGGGCGAGAATAGGGTGACACTGCTGGGTGCGAAGGATGATGGCGGTACGTCGTTCCATTCTGTTACATCATGCGTGCCGGGCTGAGCTCATTCGTCATCGTCCCCCTCCTCTGCGACACTCGCCCCATATAGAGTACGTTATCACGATGCCAAACATGTACGCACGCGGGATTCTGTTTGGCAAAATGGTCTTGGAGCTGGGGGACACTTGCATCGCCAAGAACGAGAAGCATGGAATGTATTGCGATTTAGAGTTCAAGACGAAGGTGCGTTCTTATATATTTTTGGGCCGCGTGCCCGAGTGCAAGGTCACTGACTGACGGTCTACGCTTGTGCTGGCTATTAACGCTCCCTCTTATCATATCAACGTGCGGTTGCGACCCAAACAGGGATTTTTCTCGGGGACATATAATGCCATATCGGGCCGCATTAGACGCAAGTCAAGCGAGGTCGGTGAGATATCTGGGCGATGGAGCCATGTAATGGATTTCAAAGACGCGAAGGTACGTGCGATCGCTTCGCCCCTCCCTCCCTCGCCTCCCATACCCAAGCTCATCGCGTCTGATCTATCAATCGCCGTACTTTTTCCATACTCGCACACAGACGGGCCAGAAACGCGTCTTGTTCGACGCAGTGAAAGACGGGCAGCACATATGTCCGAAGTGGGTGGCGCCCGAAGAGCAGCAAGAGCCTAACGAATCGCGCCGGCTGTGGCGAGACCTCACGACGGCGATCGCGCTGAAGGACATGGAGGCGGCGACTGCGGCCAAGTCGGCTGTGGAGGACGCGCAGAGGGAGGAGCGGCGGAAGAGGGAGGAGAAGGGCGTCAAGCACGTCCCGAGGTTCTTCAAGCTGCTGGACGGGAGGTGGATGCCTGAGTGAGTTGCTCTTTCCCCCGTTTGGCTGATTGACGCTTTCGTGGTGTTTACTGGTCGGTCTGCAGTCTCCCCTCGGATTCGCAGGACGCTGCGAAGATACAAGAATGGATATGGCCAACATCGGCACCAAAGACATGAGCAGTCCTACTCGAGGGCGCGCGTCATCTATTCGCCATCCCATGTATCACCTACGTAGCCGATGTCACTCACATCCACCCCCACCTCTCATTTCCTTACACTGGTCCGACTAATTGTAGAATTATGGTAATTGCAGTAATCCGAAATCCGAAACCTCCCTGAGTAATGAATAATGATGGACAGAAATATGCGTGTACAGATGGTAAGACAGCGATGGCACGCAGCGTGCGAGATCTGAAGGTGCGGATGGACGGGGTATATGTGTACGAAAAGACAGCAATGTGTGTATATAAACGAACAAATTGGAAGGCGGACGAGTGGAGTAAGATAAGCATGCATGTGGTAGCGTAGGATGCAACAACTAGAGATATATACTGTAAGGAACTGATGATGCATATAGATGAATTATGTATTACGAGACAGAAGGAGTGTGTGAAGGGCGGGCGCCTTTTGATTAACTGTACCATCCGTCTTCACCCAGCGTAGGGGCTTGCGAAACGGTACTGGGCGTAGGCGAAGCCATGGACGCCCGGGATAACTGGCTAGTTTGGTTTGGTCGGCTTCTTGGGATTCCATTTCCGATAGCAGGATAGCGACTGGGGACGGGAGAGTAGACGCTGCTATTGTAGCCGTTATATGTTGCGGGTGCGTGCATCGAATCCCAAACGCTCTTTTGGTTAGGAGGCGTATCGCTGTCGTTGCTTCGGGCTTGGGAGGCGCTTCGTAGGTTGGGTGTAACAGCCCGATTCTCCCCATACACGGTACTGGAGCGGGAATCAGGGCGAGGAGGAACGTGAGTGCCGTTCGTCAGTTTGCGCAGTGGAGTTGATGGCGGGATTGCTAATCGTTTCGCTTTGTCGAGTTCACCCTGAAGCCTAGCTATCTTAGACTCAAGAGTAGCAATGTGCTCGTTCAGCTTGTTCTCCCGATCCTACATATTCATAAGACTCGGAGAGACATATATAGACTTCAACGTACCTTAGCTAGGCGGTCGTCAGCCTCGCGCTCGTCAAGTTGAAGTTTCGCAAGTGAGTAATCAGCCTCAAGTTGCGAATGGGTTTGCTCAGACTGATCCAATTGTGTGCGAGTTAGTTCTAGCTGCCCTTCGTATTCCTTGGCGCGCCTTTCCCATTCAAGAGCTCGTTGCTGATTCTGTGCGAGGCTTTGGCGGAGCTGATTGTTAGCTTTCTCCGTGTTTATCGCTTTGCTCTCTTGATCCCTGAAGCGCTTGAGAAGCGAGCCATGTTCGGATTCCAGGATCTTGCTACGTTCGCGAACTTGTCGCAACTCTTTGAGTTCTTCTTGATCGCCTTGGCCAACGAGCTTGGTGAGTACGTCGATTTGCGCGGAAGTAGCTTTGAGCGCGTCCCAATGGTCCTGCTGAGAGGTCAAGTAGTCGTTTTGCTGCTGGATGATAAGTAAGGAGTGCTCGACAGCATCTTTGTCGCGTTTGGAGAGTGTAAGTTGGACGTCGAAGGATTCGCTCTAATGGTTCATGAGCAAACTGTATCCGCCCATAACACAGTAAGCCCTACCTTTGTCTTCAGTGATTGTTTCTCTGATTCTAATTCCTTGTTATCTTTCTCCAGTCGAGTGATATGTTCTTGGTACGCTTGCGAGGCGACGTCGGATGCCTGTAAGCGAGACAAGGCTTGCTCTAAGGCTTCTTCGAGCTCTTTATTTCTCGCTTGCACCGGAGACATTTCTGCGGTTGCAGCAGCAGCCTTCTCTTCAACTTCCGCAAGCTTCGCCTGCAGGCGCTGGTATTCGACCTCCTGCTGTTTGAGTTTCTCGCTGAGCAGGTCTTTCTCTACTCGTACTTGACCATGCGAGCTGCGAGCCTTCGCAAGCTGTATCTGAAGCTCCGTATTCTCCTGCTTTAATTCGTCGACATCATCACCACGCTCAACTTTCTCTTCGACGCGAGTGAGATGCTTCATTAGGTCTTCGTGGCCGACACGGATGAAAGTAGAAAGAGCTTCCGTGATATCCTTGGTCTCATTAAGTGATGCCAGCGACAAGCGATCTCTCGCCTCGCTCATACCCATGTCAGTTTGGACGGCATCGAGGGATGACTTGATGATCTTCATGGCTTCATTAACGTGGTTGTTATCCGTGTCAATGAGCTCGGCGCGAGCCTTTTCTACTCCATTGAATACCTCTACCGTTGCCCTCAGTTGATTGGCCAGAGAAGTCAATCGTTCGGTAATCGTCTTGCTCCAGGCAGTAAGCTCGGTCTGCCCATTGGTCATTGAGTTTTGTTCATCGTCGAGCTTAGCCAGTTTCGTGGCTAAGTCGTTCAACGGTTCGAGTAAACCTGAAACGCTTTCCGTCACCTTTGCACCAAATGCATCGATGCTCAGAGCCTTGTCCCGAACGGCGAGGCGAGAGTCCAGTCGTTCAACCACTAGATCCGCTACTTGTTCTTTAATTTCGAAAGCGTCGATAGGAGCAATGGCACGGCAGATCTCGGTTGTTAATTGGAGTGTGATAGCGTCGGTGTCGATGCCTTGGCTACCAGGGAGAAGGGGGACAATTCGGTCCACAATCAGTCCTGCAGTTTCACGTTTGTCGGAAGCAAGATCGATGAGTTGCGAAATGTGCGGCTTCACAGCTTGACTGAGCTGGTGAGTGAGGAGCTCGTAGTCCACTGGGTCTGTGCGTAGGGAAGATAGCAATGGAATAAGTCCCGTCATAATCTTGTCGACAAGGGAATCATGCTCCCTCGCGGGTGCTCCACGTTCGACTGTCTCAAGCCTTGCAGAAAGCTCTGAGATAGCTTCGACGACAGCGTTTATTGTACGCATGCTGAACGACTCGATAAGAGGGAATATCTCCTGCGATGCCATTCCAGAAGACGTGTTGCTCGCAATGGACCGAAGCTCCCTCTGAATCAACGAGAGCGACTCATTCTGGGCCTGTTGAATGGTATTTCTGAGCAAATCGAAGTCTAATTCTCCCCTGGCGTCCAAGCGGCTGTCATCCATTCCACGAATAGCAGACTCCCTGAGTTGAGCTCTGAGTAAAGCAACTGCCTCCGAAATCTGCTCGCCAACCGACGAATCGAGTGGGCGGCCGCGATCATCCGTCAATTTGTTTGCGAGTTCGTTGGTCAGGCTGGCGAACTTGTCGTCGAGCAACATCTCAAGCCGGTGTTCCAATTCGTGGATTTCGAGACGTCCAGATCCATCCATAGCAGGTATTGATATTCCGCCAGATGTCATAGACCCTGCGCTGTTCAAAGGGAGCGGCAAAGATGAGCGACGACGCTTATGCTGAGCGATGTTTGAACCGAAGACATCATCTTCAAGGTCTTCTGCATCCACTGACGATCGATCGTCCACACCGCCAGGGCCATTGACGAGGAGACTTCGGGAGATTTTCCGTGAAATAGTAGGCATCTGCATGTCATCGAGAGAAGGCCTACGCGCCAAATCGATTTCCCTGGAGCCAAGGCGTGATCGAACTGTGCGTCGGGTGCGCTCTTCGGTGTTGAGAGCCTTGAAGAGACCAGCGGGTACCGTGTTACTGGAAACAGGATGCTTGAAGTCCAACGGTATGGGCGCGCGTTTCGGCTTCGACGCAGAGGGGAGCACATAATCCTCGACTTCCGGCGCACCGTTGGCTGCCCTTGCCGTGCTATCGTCATGGAGAGATTCGTCGACATTGCTCTCGCTCTCAATGGTCGCCAATGGTTCTTCCTGAGGCTGCGCTTGTTGAGGAATGAAAGGTATACCACCAAATGTAAAGGGTTCAGCACTCGGGTTGAGCATCGTTGATTGCTTCTCGTCTTTCGGGGTAGACGCGCGGCGCATACTGCCGGTACCCTCCGAAGGGGGGAACTTGAAGGATTGCATGCTATCTCCTTCCTCGATGGGTGATGCCGCTTCGTCGACGCGTTGTCGCTTCTCTCTACCTTGCCTACTAGCCCCAGAGACAGTGTTGGCAGGGATTTCAGGTAAAGGTCTCGGTTGTTCAGGAGCAGGGAGTGGTATCTTGACCAGGCCAGGAGGTAATCGAAAGCTGAACGAACCAGGCTTGAACTCGGGAGCAGCCACGTTCAGTGGCTTTCCAAACGAGGGAATCCGCGTATGACCAAATACAGTAGACGTAGACTGCGGGGGTGGCACAGATGAACTGTCAACAGACTGCGGCGTCCATGAACCAGATCCTCGGGGTGCACCGAAGACGAAGGGCTTCGCAAAAGGATTGAGCGAATCGCGGCGAGAGGAGTACGAGGGTTGAGATTGATGGGATTGTGCAGGGGGGTATGTTGACTGTTCCGACCCTCCACGAGAATGAGCATACGCTGGGTCATGGGTGGAGAGCTGAGCCACCGATGTAGCACGAGAATGAGGAAGGGGAGGAAGAGGACGCGGTGAGCGAGATCCAGAACCGGAAGGTTGAGGCTGATATTGATAATATTCCGTCCCATCTACACGAAGGAATTCAGTTGCCTGCTCACGGATACGCTCCTCTTCGCTGGGATTAGAGATGATGTCGTCCGAATCTCTGCGGAATGCGAGGGCAATAGTATTCTCGGGTGGCCGGGGGAAGTTCGGCAAACGTCTCGGTGTTTGAATCTCGTGGTGCAAGGAGCGCTTGCGCGTACGACGCTCAAGCCGTCGCTGGCGCGCGCGCTCTTCATCGGATGGATTGGACCATTCACCGATACTCTGTAAGGCAATCAGCCTGGATTTCATGACGGCAAAGGGGAATACACACGCACCTCATCATCATCCGAACTCTCGTTGTCCATCTGCAGATCCTCCGATCCCGTCCATTCTTCAATGGCGGCATCTTCGTCCATGTCTAAATCTTGATCAAGTGGTCGCCTGGCGCTCTCAATCTGTGCGCGCTCCAGCTCCTCGTCTTCAGCCAACCCACCAACAGAGACCAGAGTGAGTGCACCGGATAACCTAGACACGTGTCTGGAGTGAAGCCGGCTTTGTGCCACTGTTGAAACTCCATCCCTTTGTCTGAATATCCCCATTTCGTCCGTATTGTCCTCAGTTGGCACATTGTCGTCGCCGTTATGGCTGATGTCAGCGTCGTTGGTCACGAAGCTCATGTCCTCGAGTGACTCTGCATCATCGTCCTTATATTGATCATCTTGATCCGCCTCAAGGTTATGCTCAGCCTCGTGGACTTCTTCAACTACGCGATCTGGTTCCTCCTCTGGTTCCTCCTCCTCTTCGGGGATGTCCAAACCGAAGCCACGGATGAAATCTGGTCTACTAGGCGGCTGAACGGCTGATAACGGGGGCACCAAAGACGCTGGTGTGATTGGTACACGGCCTTGCGGTGCATGGAGGTCGAATGAGTCGCCTGAAATATCTAAGCCCGGTATCCCCGGCGAAGGCTGAGAGTAAGGTGTGTGATCAGATCCAAGTAACGCAGTTGGTCCAAAGGGATTTGAGTTGTCGTTGAACATCGGCCATTGTTGCGAAGGTGGCTGGGCAAGCGAAAGGCTGTGTCCATGTCTATTAGAGACAAACCGAGGGGCAGCTTGATGGGGAGAGGGCGAAAGACCGAACGGCGGTGGCTGCGGAGAAGACGAGAGGGAATTAGTAGCGGAGGTCGATTGCTGCTGGTGAAGCTTATTTAGCTTGAACATTAGTAGAGCAGGATCTGCGGGAGATGATATCTGCATATGTTCGAGGCGACCACGAGTTAAGCGTACGGACGAAACCAGAAAACTTAAGAGGACTGACCGAGGCAGCTCGCGCGTGGGGCGCGAATATATGAGGAACGTTGCTGCCAGAACCCCTTTCAACACCCAACCTCTCTAATTTCTCCTCTATAGCCTTCTGTTTGAGTTCATCCCAAGCACGCTAATATACGGACGATGAGCGCAAGAAATAAGGAGGCTCATGCACAACGTACCTTGCCAGGAAGGAAGACCTCTATTGTATCTGGAAGATGGTCCCTTTGAAAATCTGGGGGATATATTTCCGCGCTGACCATCTCAACAGGGAGGACGTCGTCAGGTATGTCTACTTCAGACATGGGTACAGGATAGCGTGCCCATGTTGGGCGTTCTTGTACTTCGCCGTTCTCTCCCGTAACAGTCTCTTTGGGAAGATTCAAGACTACCTTCTTCGCCTTTGGCTGAGGAGTGGCCGCGGCAGCAGCAGCTACGGGGACAGGCAACGGACTATGATTCCGCCCAGGCCCTCCCAGCGTTGCCTTGGGAGGTCCACCGACGCTCATCTGCTTGCGATGTTTGCCTTGGAAAGGCTGTCCTGGGTGACCGGGAAAGAGCTGACCAGGACCCATGGCCATTGAATGACGAGGGAAATGGCCTCCAAGAGGTGTCATCGCGAATCCACCTGGTGGGTGAATACCAGCTGCAGCAAGCTGGGCGACGCTTGCTTGTCCCTGTCTATGTGTGGGACGTCCAGGAGCGTTCGGAGGTTGTGGATTAAAGAATGCTTGCATAGGTGTTTGCATACTATTATTCATGGGAAACGGTGGGTGAAACCCGGCCTGAATGGACGTGGGGAGAGCCGGTGAATACATGACGTTTGGCTGCATCCTATCAAACGCAAAAGGCTGTTGGAGGTTCAAGGGCGCAGGTATATTCAGCCGGGGCAAGTGATCGTGTGGTCGAGCCATGCTGGTAAAAATGTCGACGGTGAGCTGCGAATGAGGTGTCGGAAGATTTTGATTTGGGCAGTGGGACGTGATGGTAACGGTCCAGAAAGCTCGACCGTGAGTTTGGTGGCCAGGGGAGCTTCAAGAAGCGAAAACGGGCCAGAAAGCCTTGCAGGGCCTCCAACGACGGCGAAAGCCTGGAGAGCTTGGAGGGAAGTGTTCGAGTCGAAAACCAGAAACAGATTTTGGCCAAGGGACCGCTTACGACCACGTGCCCTTCTTCATTGTCGGCGCTTAGGTAATACTTATAGGAGATTCATTAAATTCATCAAGTTGACAGAAGCCCGTCTTCGAGAGAGCGCTAGTACAAGTCGGCAACCACTCAATTGCTGATAGACAGCGATAGTCACCTTTCTGATCTTCGAGTGAACAGTTCGAACAACCTCACACTCTTCGTGATGAACTCTCAACTCCAACGACCATCGAAGAATGTCACTGCTTGATGCCAGATCCAGGGAATATCAATGGAACTGACTGGTACATATACTTTCTTATTGTGTAAGTTCATTTCCTGCAATTCTCCCCAGCGGTGTGCTTTCATCGTACGATCATCTCATTCAGTCTTGCTCTTGCTTTCTTAGAACTCGCTGCCGCAACAGCGATCAGCATAACGCACGACGATGCAAATACAAATCCTCTACTCCACGACGTCCCTCATCGGACCGTGGTTTTTACGCGCTGCAACTTGCAACAGCACCAACCCGGATCATTGCACCGACCCGTTGTCTCAAGCTTCAAATGGTGTGTCCCTTCTTCGCCCATAGTTGCATCAACCAAACAAAACTCATCCTTAGTAATTCATCACACAGATATGTCCTCCTGTTGAGCAATCTAAACACTACGCCGTGTGGGTCAACTGTGTATTGATTCCAGACCTACTGCTGGGAATCCCGTGAGTAAGGCACTTTGCCTCCGTGTGCGCGTTCATCATTACTCGGTTTCAGCGCCAAGTCTGACATACTCTTCATCCTGGACGGAGTCGTCGTGCGTCATCTTCAACGTGGTCCTGTGCCAGTGTCTGGTGGAATCATATCCGTCACCGCTCTGTCGCTCTCCTCAGATAACCATACACTTCAGATACAAGACGGAGTCGATGATGGGAACAATACTCCCAAGGTATCAGCACAGACATTAGATTCCATCATCCACACGTAACTACTCTCAAGGAGCGTGATATGCTGAAGCTGAAGGTTGCGATTTAGGACGGGCGACGGCCCCCATGCTTTCAACACGGCGTCCAATGTCTTTCTGGCCCCAGAACAAGTATGGATATCACACTCTCATGAAAAGCACATGATGTTTACACCAGTTTTTAGCAGGCAAAGAAGGCGCGCATTTCAGAAGCGGCTGTGACAGGCGGCCTCGCGGGAGTTTGGGTAATCTCGCTCTCGTTTTGGCTTTGCATGGGTCCCAAGCAACACAAGCCCTTACTCCCTTCGCTCCCTCAGTCTTCCGACACAATTAACAGAACAAGGACTACCGCCCCGTATTCGAAGCGATCAAGCAGCTTGTACTCAAGCCATTCCAATATAAGAAGTAAGTCACAACCTTCGACGCGGCGATTCGACTTGGACCGACTCGCGCAGCGCGCAGTGATAGGGGCGCACGGAGCCTGAATCGAACTGGGAAGGAAGTAGCGGGGGCGAAACCAAACAGGAGGAAGGATGGGTAGTGAATTGATTATTACGACGTAGTAGTTAACCACATCCATGATTTCCCTTGTGCTTACAGAACCAGCAGGCAGACTCTAGATTTTCTGGAGGTGGCTGCAGCGGAGTGTTGACGTCCTGGGGACTCGCCACCACGAGAGGGTAATTGACATTTGCCAAAACGGCATATCCGCTGTATTCAACGAGTTGTTTTGATGAAATTAGTATTGGTTAGTTTGTGAGTGACTTAAGGGACTGCTACCGTACTTCTCCCAGAACCCCCGATAGTCTCCCATGCCACCACTAGGTTCTCCGCCTATAGCCTGGATGCAGTAAAGATTACTCACCGAGATTCAGCTTGATTGTCAGGAATTAGACCTTGCTCGCCAATTTTAGGCACTTGGACCTATCTATGATCGACTTGCATACGAGGACTTCCATCACTGCGGGAAGACAGTGCAGGAGGATTTTGGTCATGTAAAAGGATTGCTGGGCTAGCGGGTGGTATGGAGCATATGGTGGGAAAGAATAATCGAGCATGGGATAAAAGATATACCAAGTGCACGTATTTCGAGCCTGTACAAGTCTGTACAGAGCAGTGACAGAGAACACGTCCCAACGTTAATAGGGGCTCTCCTGAATCACGTGTGTGTGATTAAATTGGTCACCGCCGCTTTTGACACTGCCAGACCAGTGAGTGTAACAAGCCCCTTGTTCTCTTTCTCCACCAAAGCCATGATTTCCTCCTCCGCCAGGCCGTCTGGCTCTGACCTGGCATTTTTCTCATCCTCAAAGGCCAAATCTTCAAAGCCCGTCACGCCCTCCGTCGTTGTCACCACGCGTCGAAGGCTCGCCACACGGACGCCAATACTTACCACCCAACCTCCCGTTCGTGTCGCCGAAATACCCACCCCGATCCTCTCGAGCAACATGAAGAAGCGAAAAGCCCCCTCGGCCGCCAAGACGTTAGACGGGCCCTCCAGTCTCGGTGTCAAACGCCTAAAGACCGAAGAGCAGCCCCGAAAACGCGCCTCGTCGTCCTCGAAAGCCTCTTCACGCGCTTCAAGCCGGCAGAACACCCTGCCACCGTCCCCGGAGCCGATTTACAGGAGCAGCCGCTCGCGTTCGACGTCCACTTTCCCCCACGACGAGGAGCCTGTCTCAGCGAGACAGTGGGTCACCGCGGAGGAGGGGACACCAGGCCCGACTTTCTGGAGCTCAGAAGCTGTTGTAAAGCGCTTGATGCGGACATATGTTTCTTGTGAGTTACATCCACCGTCCTCGCCGCTGCAATTTTCTTATTCCGGATATAGACTTCCGGAACCCACAAGATACCAACGACCGTTCCTTTGAGCCCCATCCCACAGATTACCCGTACGCAGAGCTAGAATACCCTAATAGTGGCGCAGTAGAAAGGTTTGCTTCATATCTACCGTTCGTCACGCGACCCTCATCGCCTGCTAGATACATCCTGCTTCAGCCTAAAGACAAGGATCATTATAATCCTATATTATGTCTTGAACGAACGCTTACTACGATAATTGAATGTGCGTTATCCATTACAGATACGATATGACCTTATCTAACCATACAGCAGGCTACCTCACTCCAGCTCAGCAGACGCTTTTCGGTACAATACCTAATGACGTTCTCATTGAATCAACGTATCCGCCCTCTTCACCAGCTTCTTCGCCCCCGAGCAACCCATCACTCCCACTGCCGTCAGAATCAGATACCTATGCCAGTACTCCACCCCCGAAGCGCACCAACCTCCTGCGCACCCTGCATCGCGCCATCCACCTCCGAGACGGCCCCCTCTTCCTCCAAACCCTCTCTTCCATCAATGACCTCCTGCGAAAACTCAAATACCCTGAGCCCCCTTCGGATCCCCTCCCTGCCGCTCCTCAGAATGCCATGATGGCGAATGCACACGGATGGACCAAACTGCCCAAGAAGGTCCTTATGCGCCTCATCGAAGAGAACTACCAGCGCAGCGTGGGCCCGCACGTGCAGAGCCTGAAGAACTACGAAGCCTTCTCCAGCACCGTGTACGGCGAATTGATGCCTTCGCTCGTTTACGACATCGTGCAGTCTACCGGTCTGACGGAGGACTCGATCTTCGTCGACATGGGCAGCGGAGTCGGCAACGTCGTGGTGCAAGCAAGCTTGCAGGCAGGATGCAAGAGCTTCGGCGTAGAATTAATGCCCGCACCTGCGAAGATCGCGGAGAGACAGTGGGAACAGTTCAAGATCCGGTGCAGGATGTGGGGCTTGCGGGCTGGCGATGTCGAACTAGAGAAAGAAGATATGCTGAAGAGCAAGAAGCTCGTGGAATATTTGCCGAAGGCCGATGTCGTATTGGTTGATAATAAGGTGTTTGATGAAGCCTGTAAGCTGTCGCGTTGTTTTGATTTCCTTTGATGAAACTGATTAGAATGGATCAGTGAACGAGAAACTGCGGCCGATGTTCCTCGATCTCAAAGATGGCGCTATCGTGGTTTCGCTGAAGCCGTTCTCCCCCGTCAATGCCCGAGTCACCGAGCGTAATGTGCGTCGTTCTCTCGGCGTCTCAGCCGCGCACCTGTGCTGATATTCATTTGTCCAGGTCGACGACATGACGGGTATCTTCGAAGTAACTGAACGGCCGTACCACTCCGGCAGCGTCTCGTGGGGCCCTAGCGGCGGCGTGTACTACATCCACCGCGTCGACCGCGCCGGGTACGCTAAGGTCAAGGAGCGCTTCG
The DNA here is from genome assembly GCA_017499575.1 of Sanguinoderma rugosum. Taxonomy (NCBI): domain Eukaryota; kingdom Fungi; phylum Basidiomycota; class Agaricomycetes; order Polyporales; family Polyporaceae; genus Sanguinoderma; species Sanguinoderma rugosum. Next base: position 3,570,418 of record VTPW01000002.1, on the reverse strand, counting down.
AGAATTCAAGATCAGTCAGAGGATCGCGGAGGAGATGCTAGACTCAATTATTCAACAATCCAATTTGCGCCGGGACGTATTAACGCTTCACACCTGTATACCAACAACACCGCAACATCATTATTCGCTTTCGCTTTATCGAGAAACATGCCTGGAGGGAGATAAATCAATTAATTGCAAGACGAGGAGGAGGATGGACCCCCAAAACAACAAACCTGCATCATTAACAAGATACAACCTCGTGCTACCAAGGATTTTGCACTCGCATTGTCCCACTTTGCTACCTTCGCTGCCACCTTTCTCTACGACGCTTAACCATTCAACCATTCCACACGCAACGCACACTGGTCATCATTTGATCATTCAAGACGCTGCCCGCTAAAATTATTCTGCAGATTATTGCTCTCGGCACCCACGTATTTATCAACTTTGGATATTCTTGACTTATCGGTTTACCTTGGCAACGCCTTTGCTATTTCTACAATACCAAATCCTCTTCCGAAGCAATTGTACTTACTACTTACTGTCCTTATACAAAACATCCCCCGTTGCGATACAAATTGTTTGACTTTCTTCCACCTCTGTTCAATCGCGGTTGTTTTACATCACCGTCTGGGTGGTCTTTATCGTCCTCAATGTTCGACCTGCTGATTGAGCCTGATCCAGTACGTCCCTCGTTTCTCCTGCACTGGTCATCACTGAATGTTGGACAGGACGTGTGCACACAAGAAGGATGATATTATCAACATGTTTCTACTGACGGAATTCGTGATACCATCCGATATTTCTCACCCTCGAACACCGTAGGAAATTACATCTACGGCAGTCCTGCAGTTTCAACATCCATTACTAAGCTCGTGGACTCGGACAAACGCTCTCGCCCTACGCGCTTCGGTATTTTGGTATTGGTATGTCTCTTTTTGCTCTTCTGACATCACCACGCCCACCCTCTCATAGTAGTCAATCCGAACAACACCTCCCTCACTTGAGAAAGCGGCATGCCTTTCTGTGCTTAAGTATCGCTTCTTACCCTACTGACAAACCCGGTCAGTCCCAGCCCTCGTTGGAAATTCTTCAAGTCAAGGACTGGCACCGGCAACCTTTCTGATGTTGATGTTGTTGAATATCACTAGGCAACCTTCTTTCCACCGATGATTCTGCTGAATGCATTACATAGAGCACGGTTACATATCCGAACAGCTCTACACCGCCTGTGATGAGCTCGAACTCCAGCGACCATCGAGTATCACTACTTGATCCAGGGAACGCCGACGATACTGAGAACCAGGAAGACATTGTTCGTTGCCACACAGGTTCTATATCTTAAAGTCCCACTGTCCGTGGTCCCCTTGACCCTCCATTAAGCAATGGTCATCCTTCACTACCTCATCCTATGTCTTTCTCTCCTAGATGTCGTCGCCGCTACCGCCATAATCAACGTGACGCACGACGATTCACAGGATGAGAGCCTCGACGCCGCGGTGATATCATACCTTGGTCCATGGTCTCGTCAACAGGTTGCGCCTTGCAATGGCACAGATCAGTGCACTGACCCACTTTCTCGGACAAGGAATGGTGCGCCCCAAGCTCTTACAACTCCATCGTCGCCAATTCAAGCAAAAAATCCAAGGAACCTGGTCAACGTCTATCTATGTACAAAACTCTCGATTAGATGACCAACCTCCATCGGTGATGTTTCGCTTCTACGGTAGGCATCTGATGCATATTCGCCCTCGCCCCGCTGCTGATTTTCTGCGCAGGAACGGCCGTGTACGTCAGCTGTGTATTAATTCCGCTCGACATGCTGGGCATTGAGTGAGTACGACACCTTGTCTCAGTGCGCGTATGGCCAATTGCTCCTTCCTAGTGCCAATTCAGACATGCTCTTCATGTTGGACGGGGCTGTCGCTGGTCGATTCGCTCAACAATCACCGAAATCCGGTAATATATCACTCGCTACTGTTTTGACATATGAATCGCTTCCGAAGGGATCCCATACGCTCCGCATACAGAACGGAGCAGAGGACGGGAAACAAACTCACAACGTATCAGTGCTAGCGTTGGATTCCATCACCTACACGTAAGTACAATCAAGACGCATAAATCATTAGTCAACCCAGCATTCATAGGACCGAAGAAACTCCCACTCCTTCCATAGCCTCCAATAGCTTCGATAATTTCTACCAAGAACAGGTATAAATCCCTATCCTATCTTCTTCGTCACGAAAACCTTACACCTTGTTAGCGGCGGAAACAGAAAACGCACATCATCTTAGCTGGTGTGATGAGTAGTCTGGCAGGAATCGGGATTATTGTTCTCTCGTTTTGGTTTTGCCTCCGTCGCACGCAGCACAAGCCCTTGTTTCCTGCCATCTTCCAGCATCGATCAACAGTAACTCCGTATTCGAAGGCATCGAGCAGCCTCACGTCGCTTCGAACCCCTTCGCCGCAATCCAGCCAGGCCGACGGTGACACTCATTCCATCCTCAGCAGCGTGCCTCCATCATACCACTCACGGTCGTCCACCGTATCCTAAAGGCCTCATATCACATCATAATCCATTAAGTCTGCTGTTCCTCTTTCATGATGCGTCATCCCAGACATTGTGTTTTTTGTTTTTTTTTTCGATTCCATTTAACGTCCATCGGAGTTCCCTCCATGCGGACCCAGACATTGTATTGTACATTGTATTGCACTACGGAGCATTTCTAGATAGAATGCTACGCCTTCTCCCCCACCAGCTGGAGACACATCCTCCTCCATCGCTTCGTTCACACAAACAAGGATCACTATAATCTTGCTCTTGGATTAGTGTGTATTCTTTTTTGAGGCTACAAATTGTAGGGTAGTTGATGCTCGTTTCAATCTTTTGTAATCAGTTGCGCCAGGCGTGACTTGGCGTTCCTGGTGGTAAACTGCGAGAAGGTTACCACCTTTGTAATTGATATGGTGGTTGACTGTTTCGAGTAAGGCAACGTTCTCATGCGCTTTCCAAGTTTAACCTGTGTCACATCGAAAGGCCAGCTCGATACTCTTCATCAGGAACATCGTTACAGCTCTCCACGCCGCTACTAGTTTAGCACCCAGCTCATCCCGATTTGGAACGGAGACCCTGACTTCGAGTGTTATTCTCGGGGCCCGATTGTACACGCCTGATTAATGATTCCTGTTGAAATCGCCGACCAGATCATCGCATCCCTCAACGACGGCGACGACAACAAGACGGAATACCAGGAGAGCGTTTTGTCTACTCTGAAGGCGTGTTCTCTTGTTTGTTGGACATGGAACGAGCTCTGCCGGCCTCGCATCTTCAGCTCCCTCTCCGTAGACTTATGCAGGTCGTCCACCGACACAGCATTTCTTCGCCTGTCCTTCCTGCATTTCACCGCCCCGCATATCTACAAATGTATCACCAAATTCAGCTTCAGATGGGGCCGCGATATACCCGGCCCACCGCCATGGATCCCAGACGCTCTCACACAATTTACGAATCTGCGCTCGCTGTACCTCTATAGTGGCGTGACTTCGGGTTTCCCCCCTCTCTCACCACCGTTTGCACTGGCGATTACAACCTTGGTGGCCCGCACCCCCTGATGAAGCTTCACCTAGCATATTGGGACTTCTTGCACGACGCATCGGACCTATGCATTGTCCTGTCATCCTGCGCATCCACGCTAATGGAGCTCACGCTCGAGGAGTGCCATATCTCCGACCGCGGGATGATAGCGAATCCCATAGAGTCTGACGTCCCTCCAATTGTCCACTTGGGCGCGCTCCGCAAACTGAAGCTGGCGAACAACGGAAATATCTCCATGTCACAATTGAGGCGAATCGACGCCCCGAACCTCCGCTCCCTCAGTTGCACGTATCTGAAGGACCCATTCCACGATATCTCGCCGTGGATTCCGGCGACCGTGACAGAGCTCATCCTGGACGGTATGTGCGACGAGGAATCGATTCTACCCAGCTCCTGACCTTCATTGCTTTTAGTTAGGGATTTCTCTGATTGTCCTTGCTTTGGCGAGTCCATCCGCCCCTCCTGCTTGACAATCATATTGCGCCTGTCGTACTATGAAGAGTCACGATACCTCCCCATCCTCCCATGAGTTGAGAATTGTCTCAGCTGTCTTCCGTTCCCCCAGGACCTTCATAGATTGAATATTCAGGTCTTCAACCTTCTAGCGTTCCCACATACCCGGGCCTTCAATTACCCTACTCGTGCGCACTATGAATTATTGCACCGAGCTCTCCGGCGGATTCATGCGCTAGACCGTACAAATGTCACACTTAACTTCCTATTCTTTGCTATTCGACCACCCCCATACGATAGTTCTGAGTTGAAGGAGGTATTTGGTCCGCAGTTAGAAGCGAGGAAACTAGTGGTTGATCTGACTTTTCAGGAGTGGTTTTACGAATAGCGCACAGCGTTGCATCTGGGACTCATGTATGTATTTCAAAACAAAACATGATGCACGGGCAGTAATACGATTAGCCTACGGGCTCGGTCGTTTGAAATGTGCTATTGAACTTTCCCTTGCAAATGTAGTAATCCTACGCCACTGCCTCATCACCTGCTACTCCGTACATCATCCTGGACCATCACAGCCTAAACGCAAAGATCGCTACATACTAATCTTCCTCACTAATTGGCGCGCAACCTGTCCCAGTAACCTACGTGCGAGTTAGACTTCTTCATGGTTAGTGTAAACAAGAGCTTACTGCAACGTACTGATTACCACCAATGGACCCCTAAGATCTGGACCACCCCTATGTTTGTCCTTCCCCAATCCCGAAGCCGGCTGAAGTGAGCGTCAACCGTTGACTTGTGTGCAATCAATGTCCTTCAGAACTATAGCATTGACAAGAGATAGGGAATACAGAATTGACTCGTGGTAAAGTAATTAGGGCGTCCGGGAAGAGCATACGCATAACATCGCGATAAAGAAACAATACAGAATACAGCAACAAAAGTCCGTCTTCGACATACATGTCACGCAGGAGTCTTTTGCGCGTCCATTAGCAGTCAACCATTCGGCAACTGAGGTGACTGCAGCGACGCGCTCTAGAAGCAGCATGGTATAGGGATGATGTAGCACACTCCCCCTCCCTAATTCCGCACATGGTAAGTACTCCATTGCTATCTGTCATCGACGCTAGATTCTACTCACTGGGCACGGAATGCAACCCCCTCGGAGTCTCTTCGCCCCCTCTGTCTGACCATCTTCAGGCTGGGCCGCTTTCATGGTAGGACCCGCACCGGGCTGCGCAGCAACTACTCTGGCAGAATCGGTGTCTTTCATTGACGCATGAGCAGCAGGTGGGTAGGCTGGCATCATTGATTGCGAGGATGGCATGGTTTTTGTGAATTTGTGATGTGTGGATGGTTGAGGGTGCGGACGGAGGCGTGGTGATGCACTTGGTGTGCGGCTGGCTAATTCATATAGGGATAGGGGCTGGCGCTTGTGCGGGTGACGTCGTTACTATAATTAAACTTTACCGCCAGAAACCCCAAGGCACTCGGAGTCAGTGGCGCCAGTTATTAAAGAAGGACACGAGCAGTCGGGATTTTCTAGAGAATCTGGGTCCGGAACCGCAAATGCTGCAAAATATAGGGAGTACTACATATCTCAAGTTTCTAGGTACACATTGTTCACCAGTGAACGATTGGATTACTGACTACATAGCATACCATGGGTGAGACGCTCGCTAGCCCGATTCCATGCACGGATACCCCTTGCGATCCACGAATGGTCCAGTAGCCACGTCAGTGACTTCGCTCAGCACATCCTTGGCGACACCGCCGACATGTGGACAAAGTCAGTATTAGCAAGTCTCTCCTCGTCAAAGGAGGATATGTACTCACCGGCGGGGTCGCCGCCGAAACAGTCATCCACGTCCTAAGAGTCGCTGTTGCGGATCTACGAGAAATCCAGGGATCAGAACGTAGTAGGCGCGTGTGTCAAAAAGAGATGCGGGCTCACCGCCGAGAACCAACAGTGGCGGCCCATCGCCTGGAACCTGGCTGACTTACGGCACCGCGTGACCAACTGCGAGGTTTCCCTTCTACTCAGTGGCCGACGGAGCGTGGCCAGCGACGCAGCACACTCAACTAGGTCCCGCTACTTAGCGCTTAGCGTTTCGCCCTGGTCGACACCGCGCCCGACTGAGAAGATGCGCCAGCCACCTTCACCTGCCGCAGGAGCGTAGGAACGCAGGTCCTCCGAGGAGAAAATGGATCCAAACGCCCGTTGGCGAGTACACGCGGGGGCTGACGGCATGCAACCAGCGGGCACGAGCATCCAAGGCGAGGTTTGCCAGAGGCCTGGGACGATCCTAGTTTGTTGTGGCTACAACGCGTGGAGACAAGACCATGGTCTTGCACTGTCTCCCATAACGCGTTGTAAACTGCGCCTTTTGATCCTCCTTCTTGTCGACCGCCCTATTGAAGGATAGAGAGTGAGCGAGTGATATGACGCCAATGCGCGAGGTGATTACTTACGAGGATGGTGGTGGGGAAGAACAAAGGAGTGCATACCAAGGACCCGCCCTTATATAACGAGCCGTTGTTTGGCACCGGAGCGGTTGGCATATACGACCTTCGTCTAATGAGAGTGAGTTGTTAATCATGGTATGTCAGCTGTGTTTCGCCCTGTTTGGTTTCATTCGCTACTTCCTAGTTCAGTCTCCCGGTTCAGTTCGGAGGAAGAGAATCGCTTGCTGCATTCCTGTACGCCCATACACTCCGAGCCACCAAGCGAGTCTATGAAAGGTGTCGCAGTTGCCCAAATCCGTAGGATCACAGTAAGGAGGTTGGGCCATCGTGACTGGGAAGAATGAAGATAAACAGTCGGAGTTGAATAAACGCGTCGAAGTGACACGTGACTTACATTTTCGGAAGAGCTCCGATAAACTCCGCCGTAGCTTCGTGAAAGACTGAACTCGGTTGCCCTTTGCTTCGTATCCATTCGTCTCCAGTCAGTCACAAAATACGACGCGCTAACATCAGGTATACACATGTCCAGATCGCAGCCGCCGCTGTTCGACATGCACAAGGCCTATGGGATTGCAAATCAAGGACGATCAGAAAAATCATTGCTGAGAGAGGGGAAAACCCCGACGTCACGCCGCTATAGAGGTACAGCGAGCGCAGATTTGTAAATCGTGTGAGAGCGTTTGGGATCCATGGTGGTGGATCGGGTATATCGCGGCCCCATCTGAAGCTGAAGTTGGTGATACATCTGTAGATATGCGGGGCGTTGAAATGCAGGAAGGACAGGTGAAGGAATGCAGTGTCGATGACTGACCTGCATAAGTCTACGGAGAGGGAGCTGAAGATGCGAGGCCGGCCGAGCTTGTTGGACATGGAGTCCCATGTCCAACAAACATGTCCAAAAGAGAACACGCCTTCAGAGTAGACAAAACGCCCTCTTGGTATTCCGTCTTGTTGTTGTCGTCGCCGCCGTTGAGGGATGCGATGATCTAGTCGGCGATTTCAACAGGAATCAGGCGTGTGTTGATTGGGCCCCGAGAATAACACTCGAAGTCAGGGCCTCCGTTCCCAGTCGGCATGAGCTGCGTGGCGAACAAAACGTGGAGAACTCAAACGTTGTTCCTGATGAAGAGCTGATTTTCGACGTGGTACCGGTTAAACTTGTTGATCGAAGAAAGCGTGGCACATGGGAACGTTACCCTACTCGAGAAGCATCATAACATCAATTACTAAGGCAGTAGCAGCCTTCGCGATTACCGCCAGAAACACCAAGTTGGCACGCCTGGCGCAACTGATTCCTAAAGATTGAAGGATAAGCCAGCAAGAGCATCTAATATTCTATAGTTTGTGGCCTCTGCGATATAATCTCGTCATCTTCTACTAGACTTCACATACTCCATGTCGTCTTGCGATAGGTCTTGTTCAAAAGGTTCAAGTATCGCAGACTGAGCCTTGTACTCTTTGTATATCAAGTCCGATTTCTCCTTAGACCTCGGCATGATGGAACAAGAGAACGGGAGAGGGGTAGCATTAACACCCTATAAGAGGGGTTAACGAACAAGAACCCCCAAGACCTTCGTAACTTACCTCTGTTATGGCCCATATGTCAGGAGGACACAGTGCTCCCGTACTTAGGTCCTTCGCCGGTTCGAAGTTGAATGCCCACAGGAAGTTAACGGTGTTGATAAGCTATACAAGCGAGGAATCAGCAAGATCCTAGAATATATATGGGAACGAAATACAAGTCCTGCTTTGCCTACAGCGACCCCTGGACAAACGCGACGGCCCCCTCCGAACGTCATATTCTCCTTTCTGGCAGCGTCATCCACAACGTCCAGACGTACACCAAGAGGATGATCAATAAACCGCTCAGGCCGAAATTTTTCTGGCTCGTCATAGTAGCGAGGATCGTGGAATATGGACCCTATCGGTACAGGAGCTTAGAACAACGCGTATGTTCACGACAGGCACTCACACAAATTCATAAACAGAACGGCGTCTTTTGGAAAGAACATTCCGTCATACTTGACAACAGTCAGGAACGCTAGTTGAGGCAACGAAAGTCAACGCCCACCAAGAATTCTTCGTTTACACAGTGGGGTATAGCAAGGGGCCCCACGGGGCGGAATCGAAGCACCTGTTGTAACATTAAGAAGGGTCTAGTATTTATCACGACTTCACATACCTCTTCTACAAGAGCCTTGACGTAAGGGAGGTTGTCAAGGTCATCCATGTTTGGTACCCGATCACTACCAATGACCATATCTACTTCCAACTGCGCCTTACGTTGCGCATCTGGGTACGCGACCAAACATAGTACCAAGTTTTGGAGAATCCCTGAAGACGTATCGGAGCCCTCGAGCAATGTTCCTCCCAAATTCCTGACAAGTCGAGATATGTAAGCTGATTATTTAGTTCAACGGATACGTACATCAACATCAAGTCTGACAATCCCCATTCACCCCCTTTCATGCATGCTTCCTCCATGAACGCGCCATTGAGGTTCCCTTTGGCGATACGCTTCTTGACATTCTTGAGGAGTCCGCCAAACAGTGCTTCTTGTCTACGGCGAACATCCAGAACTTGCTGCTTCCAGGAGGCGAATCGCTCTGGTACGAGCTTAAGCACAGGAAAGAGATCAACTGGCGGTAGCTTTCCAATCTCCAACACGTGCATGAAGTCAAGCTGCACTTGCGTGAATATCCGCGCCTCTGGGGTGCTCGATCTGACAGCACGCTGACCATATACCATACACATAAAGAAAGAAGTAGTGAAACGACTAATATCATGGTAGAAATTCTGATGTAACACTTTGTTAGCAAAACATGCGAGCGTCCATGTTTTCATACCTCTGGTTGGTTGAGCATTTCCCACATGAGTTGGATCCCCTCCGCACGCTGTATGGGTCTGAAACGAGTGACATTTTCTTGTGTCAACATAGAGATCGCGGCCTTTCGCAGAGTGCGCCATGTATCGCCAGCTTGGCAGGGTGAGTACTGATAAGTAGGAGATTGCCCGTGCCCTTACCAATTTGCGCAGTACCAATGTTCATGCAGTTGGGGGTTATCATATCGGCGATGATGCTTTTGGGTCGATTACAAGTCAATACCCCTCGACGGTCTATCACTTCCCGGACCGCGGTTGGAGTGTTCAGGACTATGATTGTCAGATCCATAATCTTCAACGAGAATATGTCTCCATATTGTTTCGCTAAGCAGAGCTTGGGGTTAGCACGGATCGTGCGCGAAAATGACTCGACATACTCCATTCAGTGAATTTATAATGTGGCCATTTCTTTGGAAAGATGGCGAGGTTGCCGATGATGGGTACTGGCGGAGGGCCAGGAGGTAGGGGATGCAATGGTGACGCTCTCTGATTCAGTTTCCAGAGAAAGCCTAAGACGAACAGACAAAAGACGGCTGGGAGGAATGATATCATCGGGGAGCTGTTTGTAAAGGGCCTGCGGTGTGTTGGATATTTGTTCAAACTTCAAAGGCACAGTACTAGTGTGCCGAGTCCGCATCATGCACAAAATGATTGCGTGGGTAAGAGCCGATGATGAAGGTGAGATGAGCGAGATTATGACTTGATGATCGAATCAATCACATCTCGAGGGCGCGTACACACTAGGAGCTGCCAGGAAGCAGGGAGGAACCCGTAGGGCGATAGATCATGAGGTTGTAGTAGAATCAGTAACACCAAATGACCCGACGGATGCTGAGATCTGATAGGTGATGGCATGATGCAGATGTGGATCGGACGTGGGTGCGCAAAGCATTGGCAACGGCACAAACAAGAAGTCCCATCAACATTTGTTCTCGTTGACAGCCTGGGATCGTAGTAATCAGACGTCCATGATGAGTACAACTCAGTGGGGGTCCCGGGGCTACTGTATCCGACGAGATACACGTTCAGTCCAGACTTGAACTAATATTTTCCTGAGCAGAGGACGTGCGGCCGGCATAAATGACGACCGCATAGGGCTGTTATCTGCAATGTAAATTAGTAGAAAGACTGGTAAGCGTAAGGATGGCAAAAAACCAGTCATTGCCGTGAGTGTTTGGAACGAAGACTAGCAACGGTGCATGTGAGGCCTAAGGCCGCGACCTTTTCGTCTTTTCGTGGGTACTCGAAGTAGGCGCTCATTAATCATATCGCACTTGAAAGAAATTTCATTTCGACATCACAAACGAGCACCATGCATAATCTGAGTCCAAGTCTAAGGGGTCTGGAGAGAAGGATGGGGGCTTCAACGCAAACGATTGGGAGATAAATTGATGGCTCGAGTTGAATCGCGTTGACTCAATTGTGAAATAGATACAGCGGTACATCAAACGTTACATCAAATAATAGACTACCTGCGGACAGGGCCTCGCACTTAATGCTTAAACGATGCTCTGGCCACTCTGTGTTTGTTGCGCGAAAGCGATGGAAAGTTCCTTCTCCGATGATTTCTGTGCGATTGCTTAGTATGTGTAAGATGGTCGAGCAGGATGATGCATACTCCTAGATGATTGGTACTGCCTCTGGCCGTGTCCGAGTCGCCGTTTGTAGCCGGTTTGAACGTGGAGATCGCACCAATCCCGGAGAGTTCCACGGCGTTCTCGCTATGCCAGGCCTTGCGTGCAATGGATCGAAGATTGATCCTAGCGAAGAAGATGTTAGGAAATAGCATTGGCACTGGTCATCAACTTACGTTGCCAACATGGCATTCGAGTACACTAAATCAATTCGCGGAAGTTTATAAGGTCATTTGTAGAGCAAGTTTGGCTGTGACGTACTGTGCGGGATGATGTAGTAGATACATTGATTGGCGGTAGTTTCGGGAGCACCAAGCCTCTGACACTGAAAGTCAACATACAGGTTGAAAACAAACGTCTAAACTCACCACTGAGAAGCCAACAACAGCCACGGCACTAGAAATTCGTTAATGGGAAAGTGTTTTTTCCATGATCCCCGTTAAATCCATACCCGGTCATCGCGCCAGTCCCAATCGCATATTTGATGAGCTCTGTGAGGACCCTAGAGGTAGATTTGCTAGGGGAGACCGTTAGACAAGAATCAAGGGAGATGCAGCACCATGCATACACATTGGTGTCTAGCCGGCTGCGGTACAGATAGTAGCACAATAAAGCAGCGAGAAGTAAATCGGTGAAAGCCATCAGGATGTCATTAGCAAGATTGACATTCTAAGTGTACTTCATCAGACCACTCCGATATTGGATCAGGTTACTTACCTTCAACTTCATAGCATCAGCAACGGTAGGGTGAGATATACTGCTTCCTTGTTAGCCCTAATTAGAGGGTTAGTTACTAGATCAAGCTTACACGCGTCCAGAGGAAGCTATTCAAGGGTGAAAGTAATTAAATTTGGCTATGGCACGGATTAAGCATATCTTACTGAGTCCCAGTCCTACGATTGAATCGAAGTCAGATAGGGTACGCACAGAAAAAGAAATGTAGTCACCGAGTGTTGCCAACACAAAGGGCGTCTGAAGAGAGAGATCAGAACGAGGGAGAGACCTCAAATATTAATACCACGAACCGCAATGGCTACCAAAATCCAATTTTTGCTAACTGCGCAACGATCAGCGGGTTTAGATTTTCAAGGTTTTTGGTACTGACATCGATACACTCGGAGTAGGAAGAAGCTACTTCAGGATGAGCTCACGTCGAATTGCATCATAGAAATGTTACCTTTGTATGATAAAGATTGCGAGACTCTATTTGATTGATGTCAGTATTGATGTTCCAGTCACCTCTGGGCTGGGAACGTGGTACGCACCGCAAGGAGCGATGTAGCCTACCCAGGTGGTGTTAGATCAATTGACTTATGAGTAAATTAACCATGCCTTGGTTCCCCTATGTTGTTCTCAGCCGTGTACCTGCGAATAACTTGTGGGACTACTCACCATGTAAGTGATGCAAGGCTCGCAGGGTTCCCGAAGTGTTGGATGAGGGGAGTATATGCAATAGAACCTGAAAACATGTTAGATAGGCCCCGCCCAAGTTGTTGTATAAACCCCACCAACGGATATAGCCAGAACAGCACCGATGCACAGGTTTGTCAATACCTACAGGAAATATGGGCTTGTAGTTTATATTAGAAGCAAATAACAATCTTACCAACAATCGTACAATGATAGCGTCCTGAGCAAATGCCACGAAGTAAACCACAGTTTGCACGAACGTCATGCCGAAGAATAGGCACGAAAGAAATCCTCCAACAAGTACGGGGCCGTACATGTTGTCTAGGTTGAGCTGGAGAGGCATAGATGGTGCGACTGGGTGTGGATTGGACATGTTTTGTAAGGAAGGAGATGAGATTCCGGTAGAAACAAGGTATGGGTGCTGGCAGTTTTATACCTTCACATGCAAGATGGGAGGGGAGCGTACCGTACCGTATCAATGGCGCTCACTTGGATTTCATCAAGATAGTGACATCAAGTGTGTAACCTCATCATTTCGACGTTCGCATACACTTGCCTGGAGCAGAGTAGCGAAGCGTAAGTTACCACGAGCGACAAACAATAGAGGGCATTAAGTTCCCAGCATTGACATGTTTCGGCCATGTATCTGATGATGCTATCGCGATGCAACCGTGACGAAGCAGACCACACCGCCCAAGGAAGGAACGAAACACTAATAAGAAAATGGGTAGTTCTCGTGTTAATGGAGATATATTTGTGTACTTGGGACCCACCGAGAACTGATTGCTCCTTGATGCAATAGCTTCACAACTATCCGTTGTGATGGTCCCTCAACCCGAGTCTCCGGGACTGTGGGAGTATGAGATCAACACGGAATGTTGATGCTCGCGGTTCATAAATAACACCGGATAAGTGCTACTTCACCGTTCAGCGCTGGATCAAACAAATCCCGTGTTCAAAGCACGGGAGATGGTACAGCTATCACACCCCATTTCCGCAGCACTAAGGCTTCTCATAGACAATGGCATGCTGTCTGATCCGAGTCCGTGGAGCTGCAATAAGGATGAGATCAAGACGGACTGTTGATACGGATACACACGCCATGACCTCCGAGTAGTGCACAATATTATCGCTTCTGATGGAAGACCACAGTATTGTGGGCGCATCGTTGTCCAGCCTTACATCTGTCGTACTGCAATGTTGTAGGTTCTGCACTACTTACCCTGCATATCGCGGTATATCAACCGCAGAGGGCCTCACGAAAAATTCAGTTCGTCCTCCGTGGCGGAGTGATATTATGTAATACATGCCATTAACTCAGAAGTAAACCACAGCGACGTAATGGAGCTTGCATCAGCCTAACAATGAAGTTCAACTTCTCATCAGGCTTCTAGTTCCACGGTATATAAAAGCACATCACGCTGATGGGAAAACAACTCGCGACTGCAGCATGTCTAAGAAGAACGACGACAAGGCCAATATTGTTGTGGTTGGCGGTGGGGGCGCTGGCTCCATCGCAGCTCGCGCACTGTCCTCTGCCTTGGACGCAGCAAAATACAGCCTCATCCTCATCAATCCACTGCCATACCGAATCTGCCTTCCTGCAACAGCCCGTGTTGCTGTCTCCGACGTCGATAATCTTCAGCAAGAAGCCTTCATACCGTTTGACAAGTTGTTTTATAACAACAACGGGACCTTCTTGCAAGGCAAGGTCGCATCGATTGCACCCTCGGAATCCGGAGACGGAGGTCACGTACTTCTAGATACGGGCGAAAATATATCGTACAAGATTTTGGTACTAGCTCCTGGCGCAATATGGGATGAACCACTTTCTTTCCCTGACGACGAATCGAGAATGGACAAGTTCCTGGCTGACACTCGACTCAAGATTCATGACGCTGAGGACATTGTCATAGTTGGGGGAGGTGCTGTTGGAATTGGTGCGATGATCACCCTCTTGTTACGCAAGTCACTCACCTACTTCTGTTGTAGAACTTTGCGGAGAAATCAAAGACATATACCCCGTATGTTAAGTGTGCCATGCCACGACAATTATACCTTATGTCTTTGTTTCTAGGATAAAGGTGTCACAATCGTTCATGGGGGGCGTCTCCTCATGAATGACACCTATCCGGACAAGTTTCGCATTGCCCTTGAAACTCGTGTCCGAGCCCGCGGCGTCAGTGTGATTCTGAACGATTATGTTGACGAAGCAAACCCACTTGAAGGGTCTACCATCATCACCCGCGGTGGCAAAACCATTCGAGCAGACTGCATTGTACGTACCTTTCGATCCTAATGCATGCCCATGTAGTCACCAAACATTTAGCTGAAAGCGAACGGCCCTCGCCCGAACACAGACTTTATTACAGCCTCCCTTGAAGGTGTAGCAACGAGTCGCGGCTTGCTGAAAGTCGAATCTACGTTGCAATTAGTAGGCCATGCGGACATCTTCGTTGGGGGTGATGTAGTCGATATCAAGGAAGAAAAGCAGGTCGCCAAAGCGCAAGCGCACGCAGCTGTTATCGCTGCGAACATATCAGCGCTCTTATCCCAGAAACCTCTTCGACCTTACAAAGGCAGCACAGAGATGATTGTCGTTACCATTGGGAAGGTAAGTATCTGCTTGGTTGCTTTAAATTGGCAACTGACGTAGCGAGCAGGGTGGGGGCGTAGGATACTTTGATTTCTTGTGGGGAATCGTTCTGGGTGACTGGTTTGCGCGGATCGTCAAATCCAAGTCCGTCGCTGTACCTATGGTTAGAGGCTACATGGGCTATTAGAGTTACGTTTACCATGCTGGGTAGCAACCGGACGATGTTCCTTGCCATAATAGTTTAGAATCAATAGGCACAATCCACCTCTTAGTTTACAACACTTATTATGCACAAACATCAAGAGTCTACAGGTGTCTTGAGAAATGCGTACTGGGAGAAAGTCACTTTGCCAGGTGGTCCCTCCACTAATTCCTGCGCGACAAGATTGTAACCGAAGTGCTCATACATGGCAACCTTGACATATGATCAGCCGTTCGCTCACTGTGCATTGGAGTGCTGGTAACTCACATGGTTAGATACGTTTGCTTCTAAGCAAACTGACTTCTTCTCCGCTGCAGCCTATAAACGACGAATTAATTCGATCCCCCAACGATCTTCGAAGAGCTGACCTGTCGCTCCCCAATCTCCAAGAGCAATTTGCCGATCCCCCTACCTTGATAGGATGGCAAGACAGCGAACGAATTTATCTTCCAATTGTCCCGTTTGAAGTTGACACCAGTGGGGTCGTCCGCCGACCCGAACGCCTTTTTGCAGAAGTTCTGGTAACTTGCGAGCAACTTGTACCAAATGTGAGATACTAGAATGTACGGAGTAGTTGGGTGATCACCTACCTTGGCGTACCATTGGAATACGTCCGGCTTTAGTGATGCCAAGCGGGCTCCGAACTCCTTCATGCCTTGATCCATTTGTTCTTCACTGCAATGAGAGTAACTTCAAAACAGCTGGCCAAATGGTATGGCATACCCTCGTACCTATCGAGGAAGCCAGAACCAGGAGGGAACCAAGATGCAGTTCCGACGACCCCCGAATCGTTCAAGGCTACATAGAGGTAACCCCCGACGATGGCCGCGCGAGCAGCTGCACTATGCATCATAAGAAGCAAGTCTTCGTCGCCTTCAGTAATCGCCTTTCGGACAACATCTGGTACGACATTTCATTGACGATTCAATCACTCGGAGTGCTCGACATACCATTCCTAAAGGCCTCGACAAGAACTCGTATAGCTCCATCCACATTGCTGTCTAAGAGTTTCATAAAGGTGTGAGACTGGCCACTATACCGTGTAAATGTTAGTTAGCTTACCATCCAGACTCGCTACTCGCTGAATAGAAACAGGCGCCGATTCTGTTGACTGCATCCGATGTCGTGTTTGAATTTGGGTGCTTGAAACACACTGATTGAAAGCACAGTAAATATACTCCATCGCTATCTCACGTTCAACGAAATCAACGAACCTACAGAGCATACGACTTGGACACGTACCGTCCCGTGTTCACCGCCCGTTCACTGACAGACGAGTTGGGAACAATGCATCAAGCCTTCTGAGCGCTGATGCATGATGGTGCGAAGGATAGTAGACGTTCAGAGCCACCGCTACACTGGTTGTGTAGCTCCATCATCGTGGCATTGGATCAACGGCCATCAATACGTTCCTCGATGGGCGCTATCGGATCGTTGGCTTATCTTCCGAGGCCACACCGTCTGCATCAGAATTCTACGATCTGTGCATAACACCCGTATGCATCGGATGTTCTTTGACCGTCTGGATCCAAACTCAAATACGTGAGTCACTTCTATATCTTGCAGCTCCTGGGTTTGATGTCGGATTGAACTAGAATTCATTTCGATACCTACACTCCACTCCATACCGTTTCCGTTTCACACCCAAACGACCCAGAAGGTTCGACATGACATCCGTTCTTCCTCCTGTGTTAGTTGTGAGTGCTACGACCGTAGCTCAATGACACCCTGATTAACCTTTTTCTGATACAGGTTGGCGCAGGTCCCGCAGGTCTTGTTTGCGCTCTCAGCTTGATTAAGCATGGTGTTCCTGTACGAATCATCGAAAAGGCGAAGAACTACCACATCGGCACACGCGGGGCTGGGATAATGGTCTCTGGCAATCTTCTAAGATGTAGACATTGATACTAATTACTCTGCTATTAGCCACGGTCCTTGGAGCTCCTGAAAATGCTTGGACTAATGGACCAGGTCAACCAGCATCGTGGGATGAGTGCCCCTCCCATGACTTTCTACAAACTCCCTGGGGGCAGAGATGTTTTGAGCACTGTTCCATCAATGATGGAGAAGGTTGACCCAAGTCCTGCAATGCCATTCGTACGTTTTCACCGTGTGCGCCCTTTCCATGGATCCAACTGTTCCATAGAATGTTCTATATTTCGTCTCTCAGACCAAATTAGAAGCAATATTGCGCGAGGAGCTCCAGAAATATGGATGTACCGTGGAACTAAACAAGGAACTTATTGGTCTAACCCAAGACGAACGTGGCGTCACAGCGGAAATTCGCGGGGATGCCGATGGAGATCACCTATTTGTCAGGTCCAGCTATCTCATTGGAGCAGATGGAGGAAAAGGTACGTCGCGTCCTCAGTCTAGGGCATCGTGTTGACACCTGTAACTAGGTGTTACAAGAAAGCTTCTGGACCTCAGCCTCTTGGGCCATACCGCTGAAGCCGATGGCATGGTGGTCGGGAATGTAGTGGTTGAGAACTTGACAACAGAGGTGAATTGCATAATAACACTCGTCCTTTCTTGCTCTTTTCTGAACCCTTCCAAGGCTTGGCATATCTGGAAGAATCCCAACTCCCTTTTGTAAGTCCACGAATGATATGTCGAAAAGAGATTGTACTTACATGTCTTCAGTATTTCGCTCCGACCATACGAAGCAGCTACAAAGAAATTCATGCTTGCCATCACGGGCAAGCACGAAGACCTCGAGAGTTACTGCACCCCTGATGGCGTCAAGAAACTACTTGCTACCCACGCCGACCGCGACGACATTGATTTTGGCGAATTCGAATGGTTGTCGTACTTTCAGTATGTCTTTACCTTATGGTGCCGGCCGAGTACTTACCACTCCCTAGGCCAAATATGAGGGTAGTTAACACGTTCATGAAAGGAAGGGTATTTCTCGTAGGAGGTAATCATATTTTCCGGCCTAAACACCTTGTTCTCCTACTAAACTGCATTATCCTGGCTTCAAGATGCGGCTCACGTACATTCGCCACACGGCGGGCAAGGGCTGAACACCAGTATCCAAGACTCGGTGAGTATATTCGTAATACAGCGACGGTTAATTTGCCATGTCCTGTATACAGTTTAACCTCGCATGGAAGATGGCTTTAGTTTACAAGAAGCTCTCACCAGATTCCCTTTTAGATACGTACAATGGAGAACGCCTACCCGTCATCGCGGAAATGCTCAAGCAAGTCGTTGGCTTATACGAAAAACACCAAAACATGAAAAGCCCTCCCTCCGGCGCATCTCGGGGAAAGGAGCTGCTTATGCTTGATATTAACTACCGCTGGAGCCCAATCCTGGTAGAGCAGAGGCTCCCATTGCGTGCCGGAGTAGATGCGCAGATCGATGATTTGAAGGCTCATTCATACACGGGCTGGAATGACAGCCTGTGCGCCGGGGATCGAGCGCCTGACGCCCCAGGATTGCAGGTTGTTGGCGATGATTGCGCGCGTACATTGTTCGACCTACTCGATTCCACGAAACACACCATGCTGTTATTCTCCGCCGATGTTCACAGAGTGAAGGCCACTGAAATGCTCGACATCATACTTTCCTCCATCGCCAAGGACGTATTCCAAACTTTCATCTTGTCGCCAACTGCGCCGTCTACAATTGTCATTGGTGATAAATCTATTGTCGACAAACAAAGCCACGTATACAGCTCCTACCGCGTCCAGGCAGATGGATTCTTAGCTGTTATCATCCGCCCTGACGGTATCATCGGAGCTGTCTTAGAGAATAAAGAAGGGCTGAGTAGCTACCTGCAGCTTTTGTTCTTCTGATACCCTGATTGCCTTTTGTGACTTTGACACCATAAATACCAACGTCGATATATAGCTCGCCTTATGAGACCGCGCGTTCAATTTAGGACATATGTTCCCACTCCAGTGAAAAAGACGACTCACATGCCTCCGAACGGTGTTCAAGTTATATTTGGAGATCAAAGCCATGCTAACTGTGTAGCACAGTCATTGGCATGGAACAGTTTACTGATTCATGATACTTATGGAGAAGTGGATTATAATCAACGGACATCTGAGAATATTTGTGATCAGAAACCCAGGGACATGTCTCGTTGGAAACTGATTGTTTACATCACGTATACGATCTATCAAGTATAATGTGATCTAGTCTTTCAGTTGCGATGGGTTTTATTAAATTCCGCATCATCAGCAGATATGTCGATTTCAAAGGAAGATAAGACAGGCCCAACTGCGACGAACTGGTCGTTTATCATCTTGATGTGCTCTGCCGACCGCGGAACTATGCGCACAGGGAATTCACCTGGAGTAGCAGTAATACCCTGAGGGAGACGTTAACTCGGCTACGGATATGAGTAAACACCAAGTAGGACGAACAGGTGCATAGGCCTCCATATCGGGGTAGTTTGCTTTGCCACAGTGCGGATCGAGGGCGGGAAGAAACTCGAAGGCCCAAACGAGGTTGGCTATGTTGATTTCCTGGAAATTATTGATTTAGGTAGGAACGAACTAGCCTAGAGGTATGAACTCTTACCAGGGTAGCTCTCGCGAGCGCCATTCCGGGGCACACACGTCGCCCCGCACCAAACAACATGTTAGGCCTACGTGCTGGATCGTCGGATACACCTTGTTTAACTCCAAGCGGATGCTCTAAGAAGCGCTCAGGAATAAACTCTTCAGGGCGATCGAAGTACCGATCATCATGAAAGATACCCCCTACAAAAACATTCAGTCTAAAGGCTTATAGACTTGAAGAAGGTACTTACATATATTGATGAAGATGATTGCATCCTTAGGGTAGAGATAACCATCAATAAACTCGTCCTTCGACATTTCGTGTGGCAGACCGAGTGGACCGACAGGTCGATATCGGTGGCACTGTCTAAAATGAGCAAAGGCGATACTAACATGAATCAACGTCCGACCTCTTCGATGAACGCATGTAAATAAGGGAGATTCGGGAGGTCGTCCCATTCAGGCGCCCTTTGGTGCCCAACAACATGTTCTATCTCCACAAAGAGTTTACGCTGCACTTCTGGGAAATTTGTGAGAGCATAGACGGCATTCTGCAGAGAGGCGGAAGTCGTGTCCGACCCCTCTAACAAAGTCCCCCCGAGATGTCTAGAAATAGGAAGAATCGATTCAGAAGCCTCGGAGGAATATACTGATGGGATCTCACAGTAGGTGATCACGGTCAACCAAACCCCATTCTTCAGCATGTATGACAGCCTCCTCTAATAATGCACCAGTGCTCTGACCTTGCCTGAGTCTCCGCTCGACTTTAGAGAGTAACCTATCGAAAAGTTGCTCTTGAAAGGACCGGATTTGATTGATATTTGATTTCCACTTAGCGAACTTCTCTGGGATAAATTTAAGGATGGGAAAGATGTCAACAGGGGGGGCCGTGCCAAATTCCAATGCGGCCATGAACTTTGGGTGGATATTCATGAATTCAGCAACATCAATCGAGCTTGACCTTGGGCCGCGTACTCCGTAAAGGACGCCCATTGCAAACGATGTTGTAAGCCTTCGAATGTGTTGATACCATTGCTAGAGGTGGGTGTAGGGTTTCAGTATGGCTAAAAATCGCTGGCAATAGACTACCCTACCTCTGGCTCGTGACATATATCCCACATAAGTTGGGTTGCTTCTGCATGCTGATACCCTCTGAGCTGCCGCATGTTGTCATTATTCAATAGCTGAACGGCAGTCTTTCTCATGGCTCTCCAAGTGGCGTTGGCTAGAAAGAAATGAATATCCATCGGTTGGCGGTGCCAGCAAGGACAATAGAGCTTACGCAAATGTCCGGTCCCCATGTTCATGTTGTTTGGTGTTATCATGTCGACGAGGATTGAACCAGGCCGATTGGAATTGGAAAGACTGCGCTTGTCGAGGACTTCACGAACGACGGTAGGGGTGCCAAGGACAATGATGGTTTTGTTAAAAACTTTGATTGAGATGACATCGCCATATTCTTTGGCTAAGAATCACAGACGAACGTTTAAGATGATTTGTACGACGTTAGGATGGATACAATCGTAGCTCACCCCATCTTGAGAGTTGAAGGTGGAGCTTCTGCTTTGGGACGACCATGGCATTGCCCAGAATTGGCGACGTCGGGGGGCCGGGAGGCATATCTGACGATCGTGTCCCGATTGATAGCAGCATGCGTAGAGTAGCGAGAAGGCCACAGGATGCGCCCAACATCAAGACTGCCATTACGGGCTGAGATTGCATTGAGAAGGACATAACGAAAAACAAGCGGGTTCAGACAATTGGTAGAGTTAACTTCAGCAATTGACAGCGCCTTTTAACCAAATACGCTGTTGTGCATCCTGAGGGAAGTCAACTTGAACTCCATGGTTGCATGGCGCCAGGCTCCAGCCCAACGATCCATGAGTGCGATCACTTTTGATGTATAGCCCGAACGCGCCCACGAAGGAGTCCTGAGCTTTGATGAAGATGTTTCAGGGGAAAGACAGGCCGTGTTTAAAGGCCTCAGCGGTCACCGAAGGAACAAACAAGTGAGATTCAAGCGACGTAGTAATGACGGCTGACAATTGAAGGGATCTAGTGGTCGCACCACAATAATGAGTGGCGTCAACGAAGTTATGACCGGAACAATTGATGCACTAACAGGAAAAACTGTTCTGGGGAAACTGTAGTCAGCGAACGTGAAGTGGAAAGAAATTAGTACGTGTTAAGTTGTAGCCTCACTTCAATCCGCCACACTGCCAGAAGGACACAGAGCCTACATAACGCAGCGTCAGGTCAGATTTCAGGCTGAAGTGTACTGGATTGTAAGTCCCCTGTTGAATGGATGTCAACAGGTTGCGGTGCGGCGGACCCACTGGATCTTGAGATTCTATGTATGCATCATGACACTTTTGGGTATACTATCTCACGGCCCAGGCATGTGCCGTGCCTTTCTCAGAGCCTTTCCCGGAATCCTGATAAGGAGGGACTGGCACTGGAGACCCACTGGCATGCAGTAGATCAAACCGAAGTGATGTAACAAACGGATTTCGCTAACTCTTGTATCAGAATCGGAATCATCGGAGTCTTGATCGTGTTCTCCATGGCATTGGCCTCAAAAGCAACAACGGTCTCAGCTAGTAGATCTTTGACGGCGTTGGTTTGCGAACGTTACACTAGCGCACTCAATGTGTAGAATAAAAGACTGACAGTATCAATAAGACCGCCCCATCTCCTGGACATTCCAAGCCCGACCAACTTGAACACCGACCAGCACTCAGCAATGAAGGAACTCCTTGATGCAATAACCCATTGGCAAGGTAGTCTATTAGGACTATTGATAAAATCCGTAAGTCCTTTACATAGATGACCGTCAAAGCTTGAATTTCACTTATTGAGCACAATATAGAAGTCACAACCTCAGAATATCAAAGGAATCGTCCAGAAGTTCCTCACTGAGTGTGATACTCGTTTCTTCACTGTCCCGTACTCTCACGACCTTCATTCGCTATGTATCGAGGAAGTTATCAAGCGGGGCTGCGTCTTGGATGGTGCCTTTGGCCTGCGGCCGTGCATCCCCGGTGGCGTGATAATGGCCACGACTGCTTACGCTCACTTGGATGACCAGCCCACGCAAATATTCATAGCACTGTATACCGCGTTACTGATATTCCTCGACGATGCCTTCCAAGAAGACGTCGAACTCGTTGCCAGCTTCAATTCAAGGTTCATACGGAAGGAACCCCAAAGACACGCCAATCTTGATGTGTTCGCTCATCTTTTGCATGAAATGCCGAGCCGTTTTAGCAGTGTCGCGGCCAACATCATGGTCACATCAACTTTAAACTTGGTCACGGCGCTCTCCTTGGAGCATGAAATGTCATCGATGATGGTGATTTATTGAACCAAGGTTTCCATAAGATCATACCGCTAACACGCGTTGTCTAGATATCCCCTTCTGCGGGCTCATTCTCCACATTCTCCCGTGTCATGTCGGGTGCCTCTGAGTGTTACGCGTTGTTCACATTCCCACCCGAGCTCCCTTTGAGCTCCTTTGTGCAAGCCCTCCCGGATATGATGACATATATCAACAATGGAAAGTCAGTCACAATACTAATATACACGATATTGAACTCATCATTGACTACCAGTGATATACTATCGTTCTACAAAGAGGAAGTCGCCGGAGAAACGTCGAACCGAGTGTCGATTCTAGCTGCTTGCGAGGAAGCTTCCAAGCATGACATCCTTCTCCGCCTAGTGGCGGACGCATCAGCGTGCCATCATCGGGTGTTGGATATACTAGCTTCACACCCAGCGTCTCTAGAGGCATATGGAAACTTTGCTCGTGGTTATATTGGTTTCCATACTTCAACCCCAAGATATAAGCTAAACGACCTCTTCTGCTGAGAGCGGCGTACTACAGTTGTTTTCAAACAAGAGCTATGCAAACTTAGAATGTAGTCTACAGCTAGTATACTACAGGGAATAAATACACGGTTCTCCTCGCCCTTTTCAAACGATGCGGCCTAGAAGTACAAGTCACCGATACCATTTAAGGTAAGTAGTGTTTGATGGCTCAGGCACACGCTTATGTAACTCCTGCTCGTATTCTTATCTGATCAATGCGGCCACTGACTCTTCTAAATCGACTATCATCTGGAGTGCACAATGGCGCCGTCAGAATTCTCATTGAGGCTCCAGCATGGTTCGCTTACTTGCTTACTAGATGAGACCTCACCCCCCAACCTTCTCATCATAGGTATTCAAGGCGGATTCGCTCCCCCAACCCCGAATGCCATTCACACTGTCACGAGAGCCAATAGCAACCAGACGTCCCTACAAATCACCTCTGCGGTGCGCCCCGACGGCACCCCCCATCTTGAGGATGCTCTCCCAAAGAATCTCGCCCACGATGACTCCGTTGATGCGCTGGTTGGAGAGCTTCACGGGATCCTCAAATCTATCCCCACTGAACAGCCTCCTGGCAGCGAAGATATCTACGGGCTGGATACTAGCATTGCTTGGGGTAGTGAGGATCTGATGTGGTGCAATGGTGGCCCTCAAGGCTGTGGAGGAGGCTCAAGTCAGGTTCAGCCTAGTGATGAGGAGAAGGCCAAATTTGCGCGTGCAGTAGAAATTGTCAAGGAGCTCGTGGCTAAGGCTGGCTGAAGCAATATCGCTTTGCACGTGCTCTATCATACAATGTATCGATTTACATCATACTCTGTTGGATTTATTGCATGTCATGTATTCTCTGAACCCGTATAAGTATTGCACTCACTTGGAGGGAAACGAATGAGGAAGGTCTCCTGCTAAAGTTGGATTGCCGTCACAGTGATGGTGTCACACTAAGCCTAGAGGCCATCGAAGGAAGGATGTCGGTTTGTGTTCATTATCTCGAGGCCAAGATGGATGTCGACGACCCTGCGACACTGGCTTCAGAGGATTCGCTACAGAAAACAATACGCCTCCCAACCCCAGTGCCCCCTTCAGTTTCGTTTCCTTACTCCTACGACGAACATCGCGACCAACAGACACCGTTGATCATTGACAATGGGTCAACGTACTTGCGGTACGGCTTTGCGACGTCGTCCACTCCGCGAACAGGCCTCAACGTAGTCGCTAAGTACAAGGAACGCAAATCCAACAAGCCACTGCTCTTGTTCGGAGAGGGGATAGACGCGGAAAGTGGCGCACGGAGTCAGGCTAAGATGCCATGGGAAGGAGATGTTTTGCTGAACTTTGATGCCTTGGTGTGTCTCTGGGGCCAGCTCCCACTAACTGGCATATGGCTGTGGATGCTTACTCTGCTGAAACTCGAGATCTAGGAAAACTCTTTGGATTACGCGTTCATCCAGCTCGGGATAGACACGCCGACGGTAGACCACCCAGTACTGATGACCGAGAGACTATGTTCGCCACTACACTCCAGGGGCCGTACGTGGTTAACCTATAAACGACAAACGCACGCGTTGACACGATGCGACTCTAGTGACGTCCGAACTAATGTTCGAACAATACTCTGTGCCCTCGCTGACCTACTGTGTGGACGCGGTCATGTCCTTCTACCATAACAATCTGCCTTCGACTACCTCTGATGGGCTTACAATCTCCTTCAACACCGCTTCAACCTCTGTTATCCCAATTCTCGACGGCAAGGGTATCATGAGCCATGCCAAGCGGTGAGCTACCCCTTACTAGACCCATTAACTGTTCTCACTCTTTTGGCCGAAGCATTCCCTGGGGTGCGTCTCAAGCATCGGAGTACCTCCTCAAACTTATACAACTCAAGTATCCCAATTTTCCCACTCGAGTAACTACCCTTCAGTCCAATGTACGTCCCATCCACCTCCACACAGGATCTTGATGATGAATAATGCCTAGTGGATGCTGCAAAACTTCTGCGAGTTCGCAACCGATTATACAGCGCTGTTGCGCAAACTCAAGGATCCCCTGAACATGCGTTCCGTTGGGCAGATCATCCAATTCCCTTTTGTACAACCAGTAACCGAGGAGAAGACAGAAGAGGAGCTTGTACGTATCGCTGAGAAAAGGAAGGAACTAGGAAGGAAACTACAGGAAATGGCTGCAACGAAGCGAATGGAAAAGGTAGTTGAGACGCTTGCCTTCTTTTGGGGTCAGCTTACGATGAACATCTTTAGCTGGTACAAAAAGAATCTGACTTGCAGTATCTTACCAATCTCAAAGACAGCCGAACAGAAAGGAACAAACGAGAGTGGATGGTGCGTATCTTTTATATTACAAGGGCTTCGACTAACCTGTAGCTCCAGAACAAGCTCCAGGGAGAGGGCTTCGAGGATGAGGCTAGTCTAGACGAGACTATAAAGAAGCTTGAGACCGATCTCAAGAAAGCGAGGAAGAAAGACGTTGAAGGAGATGACCCAGCGGTATGTCCACGAAGACATGCATTCGCTGCTGCTATTTATATGGATCCCTAGGAAGAGCCTTCGTTCCCTCTTGTTGATGTTCCTGATGCTGAGGTATGTCCCCTGCTTCTGCTTCAGTGGTCCTCGGTCGTCTGACGGCATGTGTTTAGTTAGACGAAGAACAAATCAAGGAGAAGAAGAAGCAAAAGCTCCTGAAGGCTGGCTTCGAGGCCCGCGCACGGGCTAGGAAAGAGAAAGAGAGGGAAAGAGAGGAGAAAGAGAGAGAAGGCAAGAAGGACGAGGAAGAGAGGTTGAATGATCCGTCAGCATGGGCGAGACAAAAGAGACACGAACATGAAGTAAGTTCAAGGCATGTGTTGTTATCTCCCCCGTTGACAGTTATTCTGTAGACTTTGATGACGCGGATCAAGGACCGCGCACGGAGGCGAGCGGCTCTTAGTGATAGAAAGAGTGCTGCGGCGCAGGCGAGGATGAAGAGTATAGCAAACCTTGCTGCTGATGATCGTGTGCCTAAGAAGAAGCGAAAGGCTGGAGGGGGTGAGTTCGGTCCGCCCGTTCAGCAATGACTTTGCTGAATGAGAGTCACGACTTCACCAGAGGATATGTTCGGCGCTGACGATGCCG
The DNA here is from genome assembly GCA_017499575.1 of Sanguinoderma rugosum. Classification (NCBI taxonomy): domain Eukaryota; kingdom Fungi; phylum Basidiomycota; class Agaricomycetes; order Polyporales; family Polyporaceae; genus Sanguinoderma; species Sanguinoderma rugosum. Next base: position 3,543,688 of record VTPW01000002.1, on the reverse strand, counting down.
ACTGGGCCATCTACCGCAAAATAGTAAGAACCTTCTATTCACACAACTGCTCTTTCAATAAATTGATCTGTATCAGAATGCCGCAGCTGCGTCATCTGATGAGGAAGAAGACATGAACCAACTACATGCTGTCGAGGCTAAGCTTCTTGAACACGATCCTACTTTCACAAACGAACACACCCACGCCTCCTTGGCTTCCCAACGTTCAGCCCTCCTATTGGCATTTCGCCCCGTTTATGAAGAGGGCGACATCGAAGGTATGGACCGATCTATCTATGTCCACCACTAGCTCAGACTGATCTTCAATAGGTAATACTCGAATACATCTTAACACCGAGAGATGGCGTGTCTGCGAAGCATGGTTTTCTCCCGGAATGGCAGGTGTGGACTCTGCTGGCCTCGGTGAAGTGGTGCAGAATGTTCTCGCTCCATTTTCTGAAGCTGAGAAGGCACGTCTAGTGAATGTGCGTAGAACCCCTCTGTGAGACATTCCGTTCTTGCCTGACGTATGCACTCGGTTCCTAGAACGTATTCATTACTGGGAATCCCTCTCGGTTACCAGGGCTGGTACCAAGGTTACACGCAACTCTGCGACCTATCATGGCACCCGAAATGACCATCAATATTAAACAAGCAGGAGATCCAGGATTAGATGCATGGCGAGGCATGGCTGATTTCGGCAAAACGGACGATTTCAAAAACAGCAACTTTGCGGTGACGAGAGAAGAGTACGAAGAATGGGGAGGTGAACGAGTGAAGAAATGGTGGGGTGGTAATTGGTCTTCAAGCTTTGTTCCATGATCATGCTGTTACGCAGTCCATTTGTATGGTGTATTTTAATCTGAGAATGCGGCATGTTCGTAACCAAGGTTTGAGATGTACGGTCAGGGCGGCGCCGGTCCATGGACTAGGGCTATGACCCACGTGTTCCGCTCCGCCAGGGCATTTCACTGTCAGTTACCTCACTGTTACACTTCGTCGGTCACCTTCTTCCATCCTTCATCCCGTCGTGCAAAGGCCTACAGCTTTTGCAAGGAACTCTCGTCGACCAGCTTATCTTCTCCCGAACACCTTGCGCATCCACAATGCCTCCTCCACACTATGACTTCCTCATCAAGGTCTGTCCATATTCTTCATGACTTCTCTGCGCAGCAACGCTTAACTTGTATTCTCTTAGTTGTTGTTGATTGGCGATTCCGGTACGACTGTGCTTTTTAGGCTCTTGAACGGGTTGCGATAACTGTGATGCTTAGGTGTTGGGAAGTCTTGCCTCCTTTTACGGTTCTGCGATGATGCATGGACGCCTTCCTTTATCACAACAATTGGTATCGACTTCAAGATTCGTACGATAGAGCTCGACGGAAAGAGGATTAAGCTACAAATCGTGCGAAGTCTACCATTCTTCCAGCACCAATCACTGACTCAGTATGGCGTCGCTTCTTGCTTGTATCCTCGCAGTGGGACACCGCTGGTCAGGAACGATTCAGAACGATCACCACGGCATATTACAGGGGTGCCATGGGTATTCTACTCGTATATGACGTTACAGATGAGCGTTCATTCAATAGTGCGTAGATACAGCCCTTCTGACACCCCACGCTGTACTGACACATGTGCAGATATCCGCACCTGGCATGCCAATATCGAACAACACGCTTCTGAGGGCGTCAACAAGATTCTGATTGGGAATAAGTCAGACTGGACGGACAAGCGAGCCGTGACCGAAGAGCAAGGGCGAGAGCTGGCAAGCGAGCTGGGTATCAAGTTCATGGAGACTTCCGCCAAGATAAACGAAGGAGTGGAAGAGGCGTTCTTCACTTTGGCCAGGTAAGCACTGACACTTTCGACATTCACACTAAGTCCTAATGATATTCCGTAGGGATATCAAGGCCCGTCTCATCGATTCTCAAGGCGACTCGAGTCCTCAAGCCGCGTCCGGTAACGACGGGAGTGTTAAACCTGGCGCTCCCGCTGCCCAATCTCAGGGCTGCTGCTCATAAACCTACAGCATCATCAGAGGTATATTTGTATCCCTTGCCGCCTTCACTTTTGTGGATTTATAATATACTACATCAACATGCATACTTCTTTCTTCTGGCGCGACGGTCTGTTCCCTCTATCCTTGTTGCTTGCCGTATGTATTTTACCTGTAAAACACCTTCAATGGACCTTGTCTCTGGATGAATGGTAGGTTGATCCAAACGCGTCAATAAGGTTGCCGGGCGATCGGGATCTGGCCACCTGGCGCTTGCTCGACCTTCTATTCTCAAAGGCCTGCGCCACACTAGCTTTCCTTTCTTTATCTTTCGAGCTCCTTCTCATGCGTATAGCCTTATAGCCTCGTGTCGACTTCCGCAGCTGGAAGCCCTCTATTAGCATCATATAAAGAGCTTTTCCATTCAAGATGGACCCTATCCGACCAAGCATGGCCCCAGTCCGTAAACATCTCGACCCCAAATTCTCCAGCTCATCCTCTTTTTGTACGGTCGAGGCAGCGGAGAACTGTATAGCAGAGTTGAAAATAATTGCGACAAAAAGCAATATCAAGGAAGTCGTCGAGGGACTCTTGGTTTGTGGCGTTCCAGCTCTCGCATTATTTCTATCGTGTAGGTCCTTCATCTGACATGGACGTGCCTATTGATACTCACGATCATATTGTGTCCAAAGCTGTGGAGACCCACCACAGCGCTTGGCTATTGGACCTCTTTCCTGCCAAACCCCACCTTTATTGCTCGTCAATATTCCCAGTTCTTCTGTCCCAGATTGGGGACTTACTATGTTTCAACGACTTTGACAATGTCGACAGAAAGGATATGGTTGAGACACGCCGCATGATTAAGAATGCGCCCGATCAATTTGCGACACTCCTATCTCTCGAAATTCCGGACGATGGCGACCGTCAAACCCCCGAACCAGAGTTTGGCATCAAGCTTACTCAAAGGAAGAGAAAGCAAGTGAAGAAGAAACTCAAAGGGACGGTCGTCCTGGACACGAAAGTCTTCGAGGATTGGCGTTTACCAGTGCCGAAGTCCCAGAAGGATGCTGAGGACTCCGCAAACATAATTCTTGAAGAACTAAAGGAGATTTGGACGGTTGGTCTTCATATCACTTCTGATAAATCACCCTTACCGACTGGTTGTACCTAGGATTATCTACATATTTGCGTGATGCCCACCTTCCAACTGGCGTTGAAGCCAATTATCTTTCCCGCCATTCCTGGCGGTCCCGCCAAACCCCCCTCTCCTGCACGTAATACCTTGCCTTCTACTGTCAACGAAGGGCAGACAAATGTTCAAACTGGTGAACTTCCCATTGCGATTCCAAAGGTGCAGCCGCTGAAGTCGTAAGTTCTGTCGCTCTGCTGAGGCCATCGCTTCTTCTCATGGTTCGACGCTACAGCGCGTTGCAATTCGAGAACGTGGAAGGCTTTGGCAATTGGCGCGTCCTCATATCAGGGCGCGCAGATGGCGACTTAAGAGAAGCCAGGAAGAAGGATCGAGAGTCGTTCCGCATCATCATGAAGAAGGTTAGGTGCGCACAATGCGACTTTCCTTTGAAAGGAAATTAATATCCCTGTTTTGTAGGGAGCTCTCGCGCGGACACTTCTCGGAGGACAACCAGAAACGCTTGACAGGCGCCGGCCCTGAAGTACCTATATTCGAAGCGAAAATGACACGCGATTCGAGATTGGTGGTACGTTTAACTTGAGGTCCATGTAAGGTGCTACCGTTTATGACAGCCCTAGTACCAAATCGATTGCATCAGTGATGTCGATCGCGATGTAAGTCTTACTGGCTCGTTAAATACTTACCCACTTAACTTTATGACTTTGTCAAGGCCGAAATACAAGGCATGTGTCTCGTGGCTCGCCGCTAGTCCTGGTGGAATGCTGACCTCGCACCCCCATAGTCATCCGTGTGTTTGGAATATACACCCACGCACAATTAGCCCATTCCCGATTTTGGGACTCCCTCGCTCGTCACATTGGCAAGAAAGGCAAGGAATATCGAGACCGATGCGTGTATCGATTGCCTCAAGCTTCTAAACGGGACAGAGTATACGACCCGGCATCATTTCCTCCCCGCGAGGAGACGGATATCATTACTTACGACCCTTTGGACTTACCAAAGGAAGATCTTGACGAGGTATGTCTTTCCATTTCGTGCTCTATTCTACCCCGACAGTGAATTGTGTCCTTCGCACAGCTGCATTCCTTGATGATGTCGGTATTTCTTTTCTTGGGTGCGCACTACTGGGTTGACAGAATGGTCGTTGTACAGATTAGGGAAATTCATCACATTCTCCCGTGTAAGCAATTTACTTCATTATGAATACATAGTTTGTACTAATCGTCAATGCTAGCCCGTGTGGAACAGTGAGTCTGCTGTCTACCTGGTCTATTGATCGTTCTTAGCTCTGCAGGTATCATCGCGGATCTCGATACGACGTTCCCTTTTGATCTGTCGTATGTTGCATTTAACCGATGGACACTGTTCAAGATATTTAAATTATTTGTTTTAGACCTCGCGAGATGAAAATCATTGAGTGCCCAGCGTCCTGCTACGTGCTTGGCCGCAGCGGTACTGGGTTAGTACCATCGCCAATTCTCATCACCAATTTGTCTGACCTCCCATTTATCAAAAAACACAGGAAGACGACAACGATGCTGTTCAAGATGGTGTGCGTGGAGGCAAGCTATGATGTCATGAAGGCGACAACCCGGAAGCCTCGCCAACTTTTTGTTACCCACTCACGCGTTCTGGCGACCAAAGTTGCAGAATATTTCTCCAAGCTCACAGCATCATTGAATCTCGCCTCTCGGTCCCTTCAAGAGTTGAAGTCACACAAGGATTCTGTTCACCAAGATATTGGCATGATCGATACGGAGGAAGAAGCCGCGGAGGTGGATTTGCCTCCTTTGTTCAGTCAACTCGAGGAACGCCATTTCCCGTTGTTCATCACGTATACCCAGGTACGCTACTCTCGTCCTCATGCCATATTGCGTTCTAAACCGACTTCCCTAGTTGTGTACGATGTTGGAAGCAGACTATACTGAGAAAGGGTTCTTCACGAAACGCTCTGGCAGTTTTGTGACGTATGATCGCTTCCTCAAAGAATACTGGGCACATTTTCCGCAAACATTGACGAAGCGGCTAGGTGGGCCTAAACATTGTATATCATCACCTCTTTCACCAAACCAACATATCCATGTAGATCCAGCATTGGTTTTCAGCGAAATCATGGGTTAGTGGCCTCACCTTGAGCCTTGTGTGCGTTACTCATTTAGCTGGGTACCACACAGGCATAATCAAGGGTTCTGAGAAGACATTGACATGTCCAGAATGGTTCCTTGATCATTCAGCGTACAAGGCCTTAGGCCATCGCGCGTTCTCCACGTTTGCAGATAACCGAGCCACCGTCTATGAGATTTTTCTTGCGTACACTAAGCAGAAGCGCACGAATGGAGATTTCGATGCAGCAGATAGGTCTGTGTGGTGGAACACATTACGACGGTAGCCTTGTCTCATATTCTGCATCTAGGTCGCATGGTATCCTGCAGGCTATTCGGGACTACGATGTACCCGGAAGCAAGATTGACTATTTGTTGAGTTGCTGTCTTGGTGTTAAAAGCAGAACTAACGTGAAATTTAGATATGTCGACGAAGTTCAAGATAATCTCCTTATTGATGCCCTAGGTGTGTCAACCGTGATACATCTACGTTGATTTTGACATACTTAATCTCGATTATCCTAAGTACTCCGCTCAATTTGTTCAAATCCAAACGGTCTGTTTTGGGCAGGGGACACCGCACAGACGATTTCGGTTGGAAGTTCATTCAAATTCAACGAATTGAAAGCACTCTTGTATCGAATAGAGGTACATCTATGACTCTCTTTGATGTTTAGAACTTTCTCTCACTCTATACTTCCAATAACAATAGAAAAAGCGCGTCAAGGACAGCCGCTTGGACCCCGACAAGCCCGCATCATTTCAGCTAGCTGTCAATTACCGTTCGCATGGCGGCATTATCAACTGTGCTCATTCTGTAGTACAACTCATCATGCGCTTTTGGCCCGACGCAATCGATGCCTTGCAACCTGAGCATGGTGTTATTGATGGTCCAAAACCTGTATTTTTCATTGGGTGGGATAGAGACACGATGCGTTACGAACAATTTCTTTTTGGCTCGTCGTAAGTCTCGGGCTATCGTCGTCGTATTGGCGCAGATGCTGATCCCTCATACTAGTGAGCAATCTATCGAGTTTGGTGCTCAACAATGTGAGTCCTAGCATCCCAAGCCTGTTTATGTATTTATCATTCTTCTAGGTATCCTCGTTCGTGACGAAAGTGCGAAGATGAGACTGAGGGACCAAGTCGGTGACATTGGGATCATAATGTAAGTTGGCAGTTGAAGCACATAGCCGGTGTTGATGGTGCGGTAGGACGATCTACGAAAGCAAAGGCTTGGAATTCAATGATGTACGTATGTGCCCTCTCGAAACCTATCAAACGCTGAAGCAGCATCATCAGGTACTTCTGTATGATTTCTTTGAGGACTCTGCCGTGGAGTTATCACGCTGGCGGGTTGTCCTGAATGCCTTGGACGATCAGCCAGCCCCCGACGTTGAAGCGAGACACGTCAGTGTCTGCGCAGAGGTCTGTCTTTGACTCCTTCGCGCTTGATAATGACTTATCGGAGGTATAGCTGAAAAGCCTTTACGTGTCAATTACTCGCGCTCGGAAGAATGTCTGGATCGCCGATTGTTCTGATAAGGGTGAGCCATTGAGGGTATGTAGCACCAGTTCGTCCGTGGTTTCCCGTGTTCACAAGGGTTTAGGTTTATTGGACGAGCAACAATCTGATTCAAAATTGCACGCCGGAGGACGTCCCCCGTCTAGCAGTTAAATCAACAAAGACCGAATGGGCCAACCAAGGCAGATCCCTCTTCGATAACCGGAGATACTACCAGGCAAAACACTGCTACACCCGTGCTGAAATGCCTCGCGAAGCAGCGGTCGCAGACGCATATTTTCTGCGGGACCAAGCTCGGAAGGCTCCATCCCATTCAACAATTAAATCTGAGATACTGGCCTTTGAAACCGCCTACCGTCTTGCAGCTGAGCGGTTCCAGGGATGCGCGCTTGATCCACCAAACCCGAAGAACCGTAGGCAGTACTTCCTCAACGCTGCAGACTGTTTTGAAATAGGTGGCGACTACTTCCGCGCCGCGGAATGCTATGCCCACGTCGAAGAGTTCACAAAGTCGTGCCGGTTATATCGCAAAGCGGGCAAATTTGTCCAGGCCGTCGATATCATCAAATCTTACAAGGAACAGATGGACACGGACGTTGCCGAAACTATCATGGACGTTGCTCGTTTATTCTATTTCACCAAACATGACCTAAACTGTGTGCTGGGTAACCGTTCCTGCAGACAAAGCGATTCTGATGAACACTGCGAACATTTCGGGAAAGCCGGAGATCTATTCTCATCTGCAGAAGAGGGGTTAGAGTACCTGGAAGATCGAGACTTGGATATAGCCAGAGCGACTTTAATGGCTTCAATTCCTGGTAAATTGTCCGAGGCCGCTGAAATCCATCTAGCGGAAGGGCGAAGTCTGGACGCTATCCGGCTCTTCCTGCAAGACGAACGAAGCGATACCGCCATGCGCAGGGCTTTCGAATCACTCCAGGAGGGCCTATGGCGACACATGTCGTTCGGGGTATCGGCGAATGAGCCTAACGAAGAGCGTGATACACTCCTAGGTTTTGCCGCTAGCATCGATGACTCGGTTCTTGTCCTTGGTGAGAAGCTTGAGGTTGGTTCACTCTTATTCGCTATGTAATTAGATACTCACCAGACCTCTAGATCTCTATGTTCCAGACAATCTTCCGCTACTCTACAACGAGATCAAGTGCATCTGCAAAGGAATTGCTGAGCTTGAGCTTGAAGCTCTCTGTGGACAAACGCCCAGCGGCAGCACTTCTATGCCTCGATCATTACTTTGCACAGGGCTCGTTTACTTTCGAGGGTTTGAATGCTGCAGGGCTCGCCGAAATTCTGTCTCATTTCATCCGATACTCAGAATCTTTGCGCGAGGTTGCACTCAACCGAGACCCAGGCAGGTCGAAACAGGTTCGGACACTATTTGGCATCAAAATGTCCAACGAGAACGTACTTTACATCCCCCGGGACACCTATCTCGGGTCACTCGTCCTTGCCGGTCGCATCAGGGTTCTCCACCCCACCGAGGATGGCTATTTAATTAGCAACTCGATCCTTTCAACAGCTTTACGGGAGGCGCTCTGCCAAAGACTTGCCTCCAGAATACGAGAAGAAGAAACGCGGTGTCGGGGTCTTGCTGTGTTTTCTCCGTGCCTTTCCTTTGCCATTTCCAATGAGTGCCGCCGTCCCAACTGTACGGATGAACATCGGTCCGCCGATATGTTCACGAAGGAGAGTTACAACCAACGGTTACGGATCCACCTCCTCCAAATATACATATGTACCTTTTTGGATGATGTGGAAAATCCCAAGCGAAACCTTACGGCTTTGAAAAGGTACGAGGTCCCCCTATATATATATATATTACTGTGTGTCTTGACGACTCACCCTTTGCAGCTTCTGGATTAACCGGCTATATGAAGCTTTCAACCCCCCCTATCAACTCTTGGGCACTATTTGCGCAATCGACAGAACCCGCATCCCCAATGTTGACAAGTTATTTGCCGTAGCCAGGGTTTGGGTTCGCTTCCTGGTCTACTCTCTGCGCCACCGTGACCCCCCAGATCCGCCATTCATTTCGAATTTGATGCGCAACGTCGAACTGGCATGTACTTTAGACAGGTATCAGGCCGACTCCTATATCTTTCGAACACCGTGTTTGATGGATCCAATTGAACGGCTTCCACGCGATTTCGTTCGTATGGCCGGTCCAAACCAAAGGAAGCCGATCGTGGTTGATTTTCTAGGATACAAGTATGGGCGGAAACCATGGTCTTTGTTTGCAGGGTCCGTCTTCTTGAAGTGGGTACATTTACATTTACGTTTGGTGTCTTCATTAACATACCCTTCAGGACTATGATTGAGAGGCGGCTCTATGTCAATTTGACGGTACTGTGCGACTTCATTGAATCACTCTGTGCGGCTCTTGTCATCCACAACGCGTATGAACATCGACAAACGTTGCACGGTGTTGTACTCCCTCGCAGCTTGATTGCAAAAACACTACAAGTCAGAATCTGGGAACAAGAATCAAAGCGGCATGTACCCTTCAGCGTATACACCGATTCCGTGATATCCCTCCTGGAACCTCTGTTTGCTGGCGCCAACCGCGGTTAGCAAATGTCTTTCTGATGCTCGTTCCAGATAATCAATATCCCACTAGACATTTGGCATCATCCTGGTAGCCGTAATATCTTCATCGCTCGTATGTAAGTACGTCTATTTTTGAGAGGGTGTTCTGTCTGACGAATCCTTAACAGATGCAGATCTTTGTGTTTGTGTTAGTCTTCGACCATCGTGTTCGCCCGCACCAATGACGCTGATAATACCCTTCCAGTTGGTTACAATATACGTGTGGATCGCTTGCGACAACAAATCCTCCGGGGGATCACTGCCCTGCGTAAGGACGGTAGACGATTCCCCTGGCTATACGCTCAGTACGCTCTCTATTCTTCTTCGCTAAACATGTCTGATCAGACCACCGAAGCTATGTCAACGCTACCTCATGGGATGGCCTGGCCCGAGCTTTCAGGCAATCCATCAGTACCTCGCCTATGGACGAAATGGTTAAGCTAGTGCACGCGAAACAAAATCCTGGATACGTCTTCTCAACCATTCGAAACGTTCGTTACGATAACGAGGACGAACTCTGGAAGCTCCTTGAACATACTCGCCTCTACCCAACTTCCGCTTTGTCGGCCGCCGCCGCACCATTCATTCCATCCAAGTCAGTCGTAGCGAACCTCTCCGCCCGAAAAGCGGGCCTGGTTCCTACCCCACATTCTACCGTGTTAGAAACCCCGAAGCCTCTTGTAACTGCAATCGACCCCCCCACTGATGACCGCCCCGCGCCAGCTCCAATAGAGGCGGACCAAACAATTCCGATCAGCAACCTCTCTACCTCAGATTCCAGCCCTCAGCCGCCCGAGCCCCAGGACCAGGATGGTGCTGATGTCGATGATGATGATGATGATGATGATGATGAGGCCATGGAAGAACCAGACAACGACCCTTTGGAGGAGATGCCAGAGGAGCAATATGTAGTCAATACGTCAGAAGAAACGAAGGCCGCGAAGATCATTCAGGCCGCCTGTCGCAACTGGTTCAATCGTCGGCGCAAGGTGACTAGAGACGACGGGTCTAATGCGGCCTTACGACATTTCTACCGGGCCAGTTTGGGAGTCGCACAGAAGAAAGAGTGGACCAGTGCTCTACATCGAAAGATGTTCCTCGGACCGCTTGTTCACACCCGCCTCTGCCTTGAAGGTCTGCACACGCACCTTCGCTCTCATAAAGAGAAGATCAAACTTCGCCTGCACATTGCGCAACACGAAGAGCTAGATAACTTGGGGCCTCGTCTAACCTTGATCAAGTGAGTGAATAATCAGTACGTTTGAACGCTCACAAACGAGGCAATTACCACAGCACTACCTTCCGAGCAGTTCAGCGTTTACAGAAGGTCTTGGATCCTAAAAATGTGTTGCAAGAAGATGCAAGCATCGAAGGTATCAAGGCGACGGTGACAGAATGTGAAACCATCGTTCAGAGCATCGCTGAAACCTTGAACGTCCCTTCGAGGGTGAAAGAGGATCTGGACATCGGTGTCAAAGGAATCTTGAAGGTCGCTCCCCCCAAGAAGCGAAAGCATAAGCATAAGAAGGTCAGGCCAGACCTAGTCATGGACGACGATATTTACTACGACGATGGATTTTCTGCTACGGACTCGGAATCCGAAGCCGGGGGCGGCTACACCTCGGACAGTCAGACTCATTCGTCCCACTCGTCTCAGGGGAGCTCTGGGATCTCACAGGAGGTATCATCAGGGGAGGTATCAGGGATTGTGTAGCGAGACACTTGTTTTAGTTACGTATCTTCTCAGTTTCATTTTGTACTCGATTGAAAACCCTGCACTACTAGTATAATCAGATTTGCCAACAATAACGTCCAGTACAACAGAATTAAGGCTCAAGAAAGACGAAAAGGATACACTACGAAACAGACATACGGTGGTATAAGTGCTCAGGGCATTATCTTACCCGTAAACATATAAAACAACAGAATACCTTTAGAAAAAGACAACTCAACGAACAACCCAGTCACCTTTTATAACGCTACAAAAGTATTAGAATAACTGCTAACTCTTTTCGTAGCAAGGAAGGTAGGAAGGTCTTGGTGTTCTGCTCGCATGCAGTCGATTGGGATTAAACCGGAATGTGTCTGCGCATCGTCGACGAGCTTCTCGACAAACGCCCAGCCATCATCGAATGACTGAACAACTCGGACCTTATCACCTGGGCCGACTCCAAGTTCGTCACCGAGTGTGGGGAAGAAGGGCCTCTGGATGACTTCGACTTCAGCGAATTCGCCCTGCTCAATTCCAGCTACCTTCTTTTCTCCCGATGGATCAGCGAACGGATTCTCGTCTGTCGGTACCGGCTTGCGTGTCACAGTGCTGTACCGGGTTGACTTCATACTGGACGGTCGGCTAGTAAAATCTTTCTGGCTTTCTGACCATTTGCTTGAACGCTTGATAGGTGGCTTGGGGAACGAGAAGGACTCTGAAGGAGAGAAGGGCCGAACGGACATAGGCGTGGGCATATCAGTTGGTGTTGCTGTATCTGGCGCTAGTAAATCGGTCCTCGGTTTCGCAGGAACATTGGTAGGATGGATGACAAGCCATTGCCCGTCTTGCTCGCTGCTGTCGCTGTGGGCGCTGTAAACCGATGCTCTCCGCTCGGTTTCAACATTGATGAGTAGTGGACGAAGTGATACTGGTCCTCGTGCAGTAAGCGGACTGCTATTGTTAGGTGAGTTGCGTATTTCGGCCATAGGCGGAAGCTCGGGTATCAACGATGCATCGAAATCTAGCGTGAGATGGGGCGACAAACCATGGTCGAAAGTTGTCGCGAAGCTGCTGCGAGCCGAAGCCGTTCCGCTCCCAACCCCAGCTGTGGCTTGCGTCGATTCCGGGGAATTGGCTTGTCTGTGTTGCCACCAACGATCTCTCCGCTGACTTCGGCGGGCGATAGAGCGACGGCGAAGCAAGAACACCAACAAACAAAGGAGCACAATCACCAGCGATGCTATAATGCCAGCAATCGCGCCTGGGGATAGTCCACTGGACCCAGAAGATCCAGCAATGCTACCGGAAGCAGAAGGAGGGTCATTTTCTCCTGTGTTCCCGTTGCCATTCACCGTGGTACTCGATCCTCTTGAACCAGTTGTCGAGGAGGATGAAGCGCTTCCAGCGTGCGGGCCGCTGGTATTTGTTCCAGAGTCCGAGTTGGAGCCATTTTCCGGAGAGCTGCCGCCGCTGCCATCTGAGGAGCCTGTGGATACGTTGACAACGCCCGGGGGACCTGCCTCATCCGAGGAACTGCCTGACTGTCCACCTGGGCCATTGGACGAAGTCGGCGCGCCGCCTCCTCTTCCAGCATCAGAACCCCCGTTGCTCGCAACTCCTGTGTTACCCATGTGTGCGCTCTCCCCGTTGCTGCTCCCGCTTGGGCTCCCTCCCGTGCTACTGGCATTTGACGGCTGGCCTATCCCACCAGTACCCCCTTGATTTCCGCCGCCGTTGTTATTGCCCCCTCCGTCACCACCACTGGCCGCGCCCGTATCAGCCTCACTGCTGCCATTGCTACCACCACTTCCACTGCCGGTACCGTTTCCCTCACTTCCTCCGCTACTCCCACTACTTCCTCCGGTGCTACTCCCACTGCTGCCTCCGGTGCTGCCTCCATTGCTTCCTCCGGTGCTGCCTCCGGTGCTGCCTCCATTTTGATTTCCGCCTGTACTGCTGGTGCTGGTCGGTGTTGGTGTTGATACTGGTGTGCTCGATGTCGTTGGCTTCCCCGCGATTACATTCGTCAAGATCGGCGCCAATAAGGGTATCGAAGGCAATGGTAGTGGTATTGGTAAGTTGATTAAAGCTGGCTCTCGAGCGTCGAGATCCCCTCCATCGCCTCGGAGGGATCGCATTGCGTGGGCATGGCTTCTAGGTTCGCGTACGGCGCGCATGATGATGATGCTAGGAATATTACGGTCACGAAACGAGTGCTGATTGTACAAAGGAGTGTGGGTCGCCTCAAAATTTACAGAACGAGGGGAGAGGTATAGGGAGGATATGGTATTCACCCGAAGGGCATGAAGGGAGAAGAAAAGAGAATATCCGTTGCTAATCAATAAATCCTTGTTCTATCATAGGATCCAGCTTTGTGTGTGATCGAAATAATTACCCTCTCACCGACCACGCGCCTAGTTGGGCGTTGACACAATTGAATACCCGACCAATCATTATCTCTTCCCACTCCACAACTCGTTTGATCTCATAAGAGTTTGATACAGCTCACCAGCATGTAGCAACCATCCATCTGGTCCATCCATCGACATCTGGAACTGCGTGTGGATGCCTTGTCCCACTCCAAGATACTTGTGTTGTAGTGGTTGGTGCTTCTGGCGACTGAGTAGCTTTGCCAAGACCTGCTAGCCGGTAAAACAGTCCTGAGCATTATTACGGGACGCACCGTACTAAAGTTGCAAGACGCATCAATTTTCCACTCTTACGCCGCTGTCGCTAGGCTGTCACGACTTCTCATATTTCTCTGTTTAATGTATACGAATAAAAGTTGTCTTCTCACATACGTGGTCGTGTCTGGTCGCATATGCATATGTTCATGGAGCCCTAGGACTTCCTTGTCATGCCAATCAGCCGATTGATGCGGGAGACCTAGAGTAATTCCACCGTCGGCGTAAGTACCAGCGCCTATGATGATGATGAATTGCCTACTTCGTCAGATTTAACTATGCCGGTGGCTGTGTCGCCCTTCATGCATGTTGACGTTGAGGTCAGAGGTAGGCACAGGTACCAACGCTATGAAAGGCGTCGCAACCGCATTATTTTTGTCGATTGTCGCGACGTCGGGACCTTGGAGCACTCAATGCAACGAGATCGAGTTTGCGGTTCCGCCTCGGAATGAGAGCATGACATTTCCGTTGCAACGCCTCCCTGATACAGGGGTACCTCTTCAGTCCCAACTTCTACTATCTTCCCTGGCAGGTGTAGGCCGAAATGAAAGCTGCAGGTCGACGTGCAGTTGTGCGGTGTAATCAAGGCAGTCTGCGATTGACCGCGAGAAAATCACAAGATTCGTATTCCATCAAATTCTGCTTGTACCATCAGTAATGCATCAGTCACCACCGCATCGCCCGGACGATGGAAGAAAAAACTGCTCAATATTATTCCAGACGTATTGCCACAATGAACTTGTTCGATACCTAGGAATGAATGAATCACGAGTGCTGACAAGTGGCGCAGATGAGCACATACTGGAAGATGATGGATGATAGAGGCAGGGAAGTAAAGCAGATGTGAGCGAAAATCCCCGTTCCGCGTGAGTGGCGAGCCTTCTGTGTGTGTGTGGCTCTCAATTGAACTGGCACCCACGCCCACCATCAGCAACCGATATCCGGTCGATAAGTTGGGCCACTGATACAGTGTGCCGGGGACGGGCACAGTAGGTTTGATTCCACGCGGTCGACGAAGATGGTCAAGAATGGTTTAGCTTATATGTCGCAATCCGAAGATATACCACGTACCGTCTTCTTGCCATTTACGACGAGATGCGGGCTCGGTCCGTCGGGCAGAAGCAGCGAACACGAGAACCGGGAGCTGTTACATGGAGGGTGAGTGCACACAAGTCTGGGCGCAGTCTAGGACGCGCATGTTATAATTTATTAACCGTTGAGATATTCGACCAGAAGCCCCCGATGGTCGGAAACGCTAGAATCTGTGGGATATCATTAACCATCACAAGGCAAACGCGCATCCGTGTCTGTAGTATCCTGCAACAGAGAAAAACACGACAATTCGATGAAGCACCTCTAATGACGCGTTTCTCCAACATCATCCTGAAGTTCCCGATGAGGAAGGACAACAGACAAAGTCATGATCTGAGCAGCGGGGAGGGAGAGAAAGAGAGGTCTATATCGATCATGCTAGATACGCGATACAAAAGCTAGTCAGCAGCGACGCAAGTAAATTAACCTGATTGTTGCTCAACAAGTTCAGCCCACTAATGACCTTTCCTTGACCATGCTCAGTGATCCTCTTCTTCTCTTCTGAGTAGACCGTTCGCTGTATTGTAGCCCCAAGGAACGAGTCAACCATGCTTCCTCCCCCACCCCCAACGACGCCCCAAAATATACATTCAGCGGTTAGGGTAAACCAATTCGCTGCGCAAGTAGAGTTCTGGAGAATGACGCTGGCAGCCATAGTAATGCCCATGATAGCGCCTCCGATAATTGAGGCAAGCGTTCCCCCGAAGGAGATCCCACCGTTGGTCCCTGGCGGTACGGGCTTCAGCGTAGTGATAAGCACGGGCTTTGATTGGGAAAGTATCCCAAGTTCTGAAGCGAGGGTGTCACCCAAACAGCAAGCGAAATGTCTGCAAGCAAGCAATAAGACAATGGGCTTTACGGTCACAAGATATTTCGGTGTTGCTTACCCGAGAACACCCATGAGTAGGGCTCTACTCCAACCCATCTCGATGGTTTTGTCCAGCGGACACCATGCACCGTCGTACACGGTATTTGACGCGCTATTGATCCCGAAGGATTTCACCAGGATAGACTCAAAGGAGTCGGGCATAAATGATACCGTCCAGGCGATACTGGCAATCAAAGCCCACACCGAGTTGCACAGCACTTGCCAGCCGCTTCGGTACCCAGCTTCCTCGTACCCGTCCTCAAGCAGTTTCTTCTTTTGCTTGCCGTCTGCGCAAACCATCAAGTCAATCGGCTCCACGTTTCAAGGACCCGCGTGACAGGCCACACGTAGTACGTACATTTAGTAGCACGACTCCCCGTCAAGTAAAATACTATCAAGCTCACGCCCACAGCGCGGACTTTCACGTTCATCATCGCCCATCCAACAATGAAAGCGGCGAATGCGCCCGAAGGTGACAGGGAGCGCTTTCGGAGTCCATGACCACTAAGGAGAAGCGCGAAGAGGAGAGGGAAATTATTTTTCAGAAACTCTGACATGCTCGACACGGAGGGCGGCGACTCGCGAAGCAGCACTACTCTCCACTAGGCGCTGGTTCGGGGCAGATAGGGGCTCGACATCGACCCAAAATCCGAAAAGGACTAGTTTGTACATCGGTGCACTTTGAAGGAGTCTCTTTTGGAGGAGCCCAGCTTATTCTAGTCTTATGTCTACTTCGTCGCGAGTCTGAGCCGTCGAGAAAGCGACATAATCATGTCTCCCAAACAACCACTGCCTGCCTTGACTCCACTGACGGTTGCATCAATTAGCTGGCAAAGATGTCTGTTTCAAGAGAGTAGTCATGTTTATCGCCTGGATCGAGCCTTGGACTCTAAAGTCAAGTGGGAGGGGGAAAGACGCGTTCAACTAACATCTATCTCCTCGTTGCCGTCCATGGCTACAAGCTGGTCTTCGCCGGGTTTCTTTCTCGTAGATCTTCTCCTACTAACTTGTTCGGATTCAGAGTCTTTCTTCTTTCCTTTTCTCCGAGCTCTTTTTGGACCATCGTCAGGATCGGCAGCTTCAAAAGGTTCGTCTCCAAGACGAACGTCACTTCCCGCGATCCGGTCGAGCAGATCCACGTTATCAGAACCACTCAGAAAGGTAGGCAGAGCGCTCGTCGAAGCCTTTTCTTTTCCTTTGCCTTTATCTTGGGTCTGTTCAGGCTGTGCATCATCTGCCGCGCTTTTACGCTGCAGTTGAACTTCTTTAAAGCGGATGCGCTGCTCTGTCGATCCGACATGGTGGAGAGCTCGCCCGGACGCGTCTTCACTCAAAGGGGCAGTCAGCATACGCCGGGTGCGGGAAGCGACAGCACAAACCTTTCTCTTCCATGAACAACAGTTCCGTCCCCAGTAACAAGTCATGTTGGCCTTTAAATATTGTACCAGATAACTGCAGGAATGGTGTTGGTGTATCGAGACCCTATTGCATGCAGATGATCTCGACTGAAATACACTGCAAAGGCAACTAGCTCACAATCAATCTGTATTCCGCTGAGCTCGGCACAAGAGTTGGCTCGATGACTCCAAGGTCCAGGGTAACGTAGGAAACTTCTTCGCTGTCTTCCTCGTATTCATCTTCGGCTCCAAATGCATCGACGTGCTTGTAGCCGTTGAATGAACTCGCAGAAGGCATTCTCTGCACGGAGCCGGAGGCAGATTCAAGATTATGGACGTCACGGTGTGAAAAAGTGATCGGGGCAAATGAAACGCGCCGTGTCACTACTCACGTGGTGTTATGCGGGGAAAGAGTGACAGTCTAACTTTAGAACATGTTCGACTCGACGGGAGCAAAATTATAAGCTTTGTGCCTTACCACCATCATCCTTTGCCACTCGTTGCGCACTGGAACTGAAAAGCCACGAGTTGCGCCAGTTACGGCAAAGTGATGTCAAATTCACAAGTTAGAACGGCTTCTTTCCAACCGACTACAAGCGATTTCAAGCTGCGGACCAGCGAGCTAGCAAACACTGGTTCATTGTCATACAAACTGACTCTCAAGGAAGGAACTCAAGGGTATGTTGCTGCGGTAGCGTGGTAAACTGGCTCCACTAGCGAGCTCGTAACTGACAGACTTCTCGTACCAGCAGGAACAACTCACTCGGCCGCATTCGCCAGATAATCGAGATATTGTCCTCGGATGAAGAAGAGCGAGTTGCAACACCCCAATCTAGTTTGATCCTCAACTAACTTCAGCTCTCTCAGTTCGTCCAGCTCAGTGCCAAGCACGGCTCCAGAGGAGGATGTCTTCTTGCAGGCTAGTCCACGTAAAGGACCTTCCGGGCGAGTCCAAAGTAGCACGAAGGCACAAGACATTAGTCGGATTGTACCAGAGGTAATAGAACTATCTGATAGCTCTCCTGAAGCACCACCTCGCGTCCGGTGGAAGTCTCAAGGAAGCCCCAGCAAGAAGGGCAAACTTCCGCTCTTTATCGACGACAGTGAGGAAAGTAGCGATGATGATGGTGCCATCATGACATTGTGAGTGGAATGTCCGCTAATCAACTCGCCGTTTATGTTTGCACCAGCGACGAACCCCCGTCAGCGCGGAAGCCGTTGAAGCTTCCCCTCAAGAAGTTCAGCACGCTCAATATTGCCGATACACCACCTAGCAGCCCCAAGAAGCGCAAGGGTGTAACAGCTACCCGGCAGGATGCTACATTAGTCGAAACGCCCGCTGCACACTCCGATCCTTCTGTTAAATCCGCCTCCAGCTCTACCTCGACGCCATCATCCGCATCCGTAACGCGGACGGGCTTGCAGGCAACCCGGGTAACGAAGAAGGCGCAGGCCGCCGCAGAACTGACGAAGCGCAAACTCTACACGGAAGATCTATTCGAAGAGCTGAACGCATTGGTGTTCGATCGGAAATTACCGCCTAGTACGCAATTGAAATGGAGCAAGCGTTTAACGACCACGGCCGGGAGGGCTAAATGGCACAAGTGAGTCACTCACGACGATAACGAAACTGACCCCCCTAGATTGACTGGCTATAGGTCTTCTGCTGGGGTGCACACAACAGAAATAGAACTCGCGGAGAAGATCTTGGATTGCGAAGGTGCGCCTCCTGATATATTAGAACATTAGAACACACATCAAGGGATCGTCATTCTTAACATATTATAAAGAACGCATCCGCAACACGCTCTCACATGAAATGTGTCATTTGGCATGCTGGGTCATCGACGGTTGTCCCAAAGAAGGGCACGGTCAGCTGTTCAAAGCGTGGTATGTACGCTTTACCGTTGGAGGTGCTGTAGGCTAAGAAGTATGTACTTGAGGTCCGCGAAGGTGATGCTGCGTTGTCCTGACATTCATATATCGGTGAGCTGCAGACTCTAACTAGTGGCGTTGAGTTTTTTTAATGGTCCTCGGCACCCGATAGACGAGACACGACTACGAGATCTCTTATCCATATCAATGGGGTACGTGTGTATTTCAAATTTCGGGAGCTTAGAATCCATCAATCCGACTCTAACAATCGTCATGCAGAATGCGAAAAATGCGCCAAGATGTATGTGCTTCCACCCCTTCCTAACGTCAACTAACTGCAATGCAATCAACCACATCAGCTACGGTCGATTTAGTAAATCTATCCGTCCTGATGAGTGCGGTGAGTAAATTAACCCCATCCTCCATAGTCTACAAACACGGAATCTAACCAATCGACTGAACTGTGGTTTCCCTTCCCAGTATGCGGCGCGTGCAGAGTCGGAAGGCTGCGTCCGCTTTTCAAGACTAACCAAAGGGCCCCGAGGACGCCGAAGATTGCTCGTATGGCGGCTGCCAAACCCCAAGGTAAAGAACCCCAACCCTCCTCTAGCCTTCAGGCTTCAGTTCTTAATCCGTCGCCCGCAGATTCACCAAGGTCACTGCCTCGCTCCAACCTGAAGTTATCTACATCTTCGTTGTTCATCGATCTCACTGAATCATATGGCGACGGGGAAGCCTTGCGGAGCCCCGTTAAGGAGCAACAGATATTGTGCCAACATGGATCTGATTCGGAGGGCGAGGAAGAGGAGGATGAAGTCGAAATACTGGCGACGATCGTGGAGTCGGTGTCGCTGACACAAGACTAGATGGAGGGAGCCCAATGTCTTGCATCCAGCGTTTTATGACGACTCATGAAATTTACGTTTATTTAAACGACCATCGTACATGCCCATCTATCTACCCTCCATCTACATCACGTATTGGGCATCCTGATCTTGCTCGCTCGCAGTATTAAATAATGCCATCGCATCCGTCTATCTTGCGATAGCGTTCGTGTTTTATCGGTCCACTGACAATCAAAGGATGTTCAAGATGGGCTCTATACAATTCCTACTTACATATACAAGGTAACAACACTTGGACAATACAGCAAGGATACGATAAGTAGTGTCAATGAAGGAGATGGTATCATGATGAATATACTATATACGATAAAAGAAAGTATCATCCTGGGCCACATAAGAATCCCGAGATATTAATTATAATAAACTGACAGGTAACGATCTCGTCTTCATCCGCAATACGGGGTGACGGTGATCGGCAGCTTGGTTCCTTCGTCCCAATGATCCTTGACGTACGGCCTCGTCAGAATAGCGTTGAACTTCCTGATCTCCACGCCCTCCGCCGGCGAGAACACAAAGTGCGGAAGTATACTCGCAATGAAGATCTTCATCTCCAGAATCGTGAACTTCCACCCGGGGCACGAATGGGGGCCGAACGAGAACGTCATCACGCCCGCGAGCCCGGGGTGGCGTGCGGACGCCGGGAGGGCGGTCCAGCGCTCGGGGTTGAACGCGCGCGCGTCCTTCCCCCACACGTCCTCCGAGAAGTTGAGGCCCTCGATGGGGACGTGGATGTAGCTGCCCTTCTTGATCTTGATGTGCTCGTCCTGGGAGAGGACGCGGCCGTCGCGCATGTGCACGGTGCTCGAGACAGGGATGAGGTCGTCCTGCGTTGCGACGCGGATGATGCCGTGCACGGGCGGGCACAGGCGCAGGGTCTCGCGCACGACGGCGTCGAGGAAGGGGAGCGCGTCTATGGCGTCGCAGTGAGCCGCAGATGAATCACTCGGGATGGTGGAGGATGGGTGCGTAGGCGGGGCGGGAAGAGGAGAGAACGTTTCCGCGAACCCGGAATCCGGTATGCAATCCGCCTTCAGTGCGCTACCCGTAGTAGAAGCCCCAGTTGGTGAGGCGATGGAAAGAGAGGCGATTTCTTCCCTCAGTCGTGTTTGCATTTCTGGGTTGAGGGAGAGGAGGTGCAGGCACCATGAGATGGAGAGAGCGGTCGAGTCGGAGCCAGCAAAAAGGAATGTGGAGAGTTGGTCTAGTAGTTCAATATCAGAGAGCCGCTTAGAAGATTCTTCGGAGAGGTTCTGTTTAACTAGGGTGCAAAGTCAGTTGGTATCCGCCGACATGTTGGAGGTGACGTACTGAGGAGACTCAGGATGTCTTTGTCGTCTATCTCTTGCGCGCTGGCTTTCTCTGCCAAGATCGCGGCTTTCTTGTTCGCCACGAGTCGCTTGCCAGCCTCGTTGATAGTGCGTAGACTTTCTTTCGTCGTACGCAATCCATCGTCGGGCTAAACAACCACGTCAGTTTGCTAATAGAAGTATCAAATGCGATAATACGTACGAAGAGCGTATTGATGATCGGGAAGAACAGCGACACAATAGCCTTGAGCCCGGGCCCTTTATCCTGCACATTAAACATCTTGCGATATGCCAAATACACGTCCTCAGATTCATCCTGGAGGGCGTGGAAGTGGTAGTCGAATCCCGCGAGGCCGATAACGTCGAATGTTGCGCGGGCAACCCAATGCGATATGTCAATCACGGATTGACCGGCCGTGTTTGTTGAAGGAGTGGGCTGCTGTTTCTGGACGGCAGTTGGTGATGTTGAAGAGGTGTGGATGAGGGCGAGCCATCGGTCCCTGAGTTCTTCGGCCTTCTGGAAGAAGATGGGTGCCATTGCTTTTACGGAAGAGGTCGAGAATGCGGGAGCGATCACACGACGCTGGATCTTGTGTTCTTCGCCTTCCATAGAGAATACGCCTGCGAAGGAGCAGATGCGTAAGTATCTCATTCGGGTTGATGAGCAACAACGCACCTCTTCCCAAAAGACGGGCAATGAAAGTACGCGTTTGCCATGGTTTTTCGTAGATCGGCGAGTTGAGGATGTGGGACAGGGCACGAAAGTCGAATGCCATCAATCTGTAGTCGTGCTGCACGCCGGTCGAGGTTAATGTCAAGCAAAACGGGTTCATTGGAAGAAAAGACGCACTCTGCCAAAACCATGGAAGCGAAACATCTTGCCGTACCGTCCGACCCAGTCATGATGAGTATCGGGGCTGATGTTCGGGCTGCCAGACAAATCAATCAGTAAATTTACTACTACGAGCAGTACCGCGGGCAAAAACACTCACTCCATGACTTCCCGAAAGTGATTTTGGAGCGCAGGTGCATCGGGTCCAGGGAGCTTCCTCAATGGATCGAATGGTGGCGCAATGACCATCATATTGGCAAGCCATAGTACGCCTCTAGCTAGCAAAAGCAGGGCGACTAGGGTACCGACTCTGACTGCATCTTGCAGAAGCAGAAGGAGTGTGCTAGCGCTGAGAACTGCCATCGCGGTTCAAGTATCTAGAAAGAAAAAGAGATGGATGGTCAGTAAAAGCGAGTCCCGCCTGAGATGGGGGACGCTGGGAGAAGTGCGGGGGCAAGCTGGCTGTTCCGTGCTTCATCTTGTATGCTCAGGATGGGAGAGAAGGACCCTGCGTCGAAGTACTAACGAACATCCACATATGGTAAGTCTGATTGATCGGCCTCCCTTGGGTTTGGAATGAGTATAGAGTTGCCACGGATGAGCACAAGGAGGCTCAAGGACTACTGGCGACAAGGTCATGGGCACAAGGCTACAAAGTGCATTAGAATGGGTAGTCAAGGTTGCCTAGATCCCTTGTGTACTATATGAATCCATCATACAACTACAAGTACAAGGGTACTCTGATGTAGTGCGTATTTACCGGCGCGGAAGCAAAAGACAAAAAGTAATCCTTGGGTTCCACTCAAAGCCCACCGCGAGGGTCGAACTCGCAGCCTTCAGATCATCCCGCCTAAGAGTCTGACGCTCTATCCGATTGAGCTAGGCGGGCGATAAACACAAACTTCCTAGTAGCTTTATCACCCACAGTCCTTTCATCGGACCTTGAAATACTCAAATCAACTGTACAGTTGTTTATGTAATCACTCAGCCCATAATTTCCACTACGTCTCGAGATCATCGTCACAAACAGTGAAGGCGTATATCCGGCCAACGGTGAGTCCACGCTCCCTCGCTTTCCGAATTTATGCACTAATTACGTTCCATTTCCTATCTTCCTCGTACCCTCGCCTATCCACGTCCCTCAGACCACCGCATCCCGAAAACCTCAAAATGACACACGACGCCGTCTGGTTCTCTCGTCCCCGCAAATACGGAAAGGGTGCCCGCCAATGGTGCGCAATGGTGCTAATAAACGCGACTCGCGACGCCCACTGAACCACATCCCTAACAGCCGCCTCTGCGCCCATCAAGCTGGTCTCATCCGCAAGTACGGTATTGACCTCTGTCGTCAGTGCTTCCGCGAGAAGTCTGCTGCTATCGGCTTCTCCAAGGTATGCTCATTATATCCTATCAAGCCCGCGTCTCTCAACTCAAACCTTTGTGCGTTCAGAACCGATAAATATTCGTCCATGCGCTCGCTTCCTCAGCTGTCGTCTTTCTCTACATTATCATTGGCCCAAGAATGACTTCCTGTATGCATCCATCACTATGAAATAAAATGCTATGCGCGAGTCTCCAAATCCCACAACCTCTGGTCCTCCGAATTCATTCGCTTCATCAAGCGCGAATAACAGTCGCGAGGACTAATAGAAACAATTCATTGATGACTAGCTTGCACCGATCACTCAGTTGTACGAATACTCCAACGGGTGAATCCAACGACACAGCAAATCCAATTTGGCTACGAATCTAAATAAAGCCACTTTATACAAGGTAGTTTGGAGGGGGACAATAACTACAAAATGACGGCGTGCAATAGTGCAAATGCGGCAAGGATATGGAGATGCTAGGATTAGACAGACAGACTGCGTGCGAGTATAAGAGGGGGATGTGGAGGCGGGCGTCATAGGTGTATATGTATGGTTTTGTGAGTTGAATGAAAGTAACCTGTACAAATGGCCAAGAAGTTTTTTATATAACAAACAATTTGAATGAGGCGAATAAAAACACAAGTTGAAGCATAAAAGCGTAGGTGGCAAACATCACATGTGTCCGGGATGGGAAGGAGGTTATAAAAGCGGTGTAAAGGTAGATAGAGGCAGAGGATTTTGATGACGAGAGTTAATGCTTGCGAAGAATACAATGCATGGTGTGGGGTATGGTATGGCTGAAGTCAACTGTTCGGATACAATTGGGACCGTCCGAACGAATAGAGAGAGATCGAGCGAGAGAGCAATAAAACGGGAGTCAAAATACGAGGGGACCAGAATCTTGAGGAAACGGCGGAATATCAAGCAATGACTGCGGCGAGTAAGGTAGGGTCGATATGAACGAGTGGTATAATCGGCGAGTATTGATTGACGATCGACGAAGAGGGGTGGGGGATGTACAGAGCGAGTACGGCCATGTGCGTGCTTCTATGCCGTTTTTATAGCCGCGAGCCGAGGAGTGTCAGGCATGAGCACTTTACATGCCGTAGCCAAAGGAGGACCTCTGGTACGGATCAGCGATGGGGCCAGCAAGGCCAACACCAGCGAAGGGGCTTACGCCTGCAAAGGAGTTCGAGAATCCCCCCAGGTGGGCAGGCGCGGGAAGCCCAGAGGCATGCGGGGACCCGCCTTGAAGGACGTAGCCATCGATGCCCTGCGCTTGGAGCGAGTGCATCTGCGGCGTCAAATGGACGGGGCTATACGACGCCGCGCCTTGCTGCATCTGGTACATGCCATTTTGTGTAGCATAGAGCTCCGCCGAAGGGTGCATCGCCTGAGGAACGTGGCGCGCTGCGCCGTGTCCGCCAATACCTGAAGTGCCCAGTGCCATGGTGAGCGCCTGTTGATTGAAACCGTGCAATTGATCCATCTGCTCACGTTGCAGTTTGTTCTGAATGCGTTTGCCGTACGGCGTATTGCGAATCAGGGGAAGGACAGGTCGGATGCCTTCGACGAGGAGTGCGCGTTGGTTCGGTTCGGCGTAGTCCAGGGCAGTCTGCAGCTAGTCAGCACAATGAAATAATACGTGAAACACACGAGCTACTAACCTGTACGCAGTAGTTACCATACGAGTCGCGGAGAAGCTTCTCCAAACGCGAACGATTCAGGAACTCTTCGATTAACATCTTGCGCGTGCTATGCTCTGCAACACGGACGCATTTCTCGATAACGTTCGAGCTGAACTTCTGAACGGACAGGGCACAGACATTGCCTTGGAACTGACGGATGACAGCGTCACTGAAACGACTGTCGTTGAGGTCCAAGATATACTGGACAACCTGATAGCGGGATAAGCCGATGTCATCCACGCGAAAAGAAGACGTCGACATACATAGTTGCCGTAAGGGTCTTGGACGAGTGTCAAGGCGTTGAAGGTGATCTCGTTGACAAGCTGAATCCGCTGGCTCTCAGACGCATGATCGATGCAACGCTGAAGAACGCAGCACCCATGACGATGAGTAGCAACCTCGACGCAATTTGCCGCAACGGCATTGTAAATGAACTACAAAGAGCAGGAAAGGCACAATCAGCACCTAGTCGAAACATGGCGCAAACACGGCGATTGCTGCCCTAGAAATGGACGCACCTGATTGTCTTCTGGGGCCAACTTGTTCAAGCATTTCTGGATAACGTGGTTTCCGTTCAAATCCTTGATCAGGACAACGACATGCAAGCTTAGCGCAAGAATGATAGAATGGATCTGAGCATTGTATCGGTGATCAGTCTGCGCAGTCCTGTAAGCGGGATAGGTGAGATACAACTATTACGAGACTTGCCTGGCGTCGAGTAGAGAGGAAGTCGATCATCTTCTGAACGGCGCGCGTTCCGTGCATGTTCAGTGAGATATTGACTAAATCTTGTGCAACTGACTCGCAAATCAAGTTGCGTTGTTCATCCGTAGAATACTCCAAGAGCTTCTGGCAGAGGTAGTTACCGAATGGATCTAAGGTAGTAAAGCAAAATTAGCCTCCATAATGGACGCGAACGGTTTGTCATAGATATGCTTACCAGTCATTAGCTCTGGGAAATGGTTGAAAGTCTCACGGAAGATCATATCCCGGTGCTCTGGTACGCCTTCTTCCAATTTTTTCTGTAGGAAGCGGCAGCCGTGTTGATCCTTGCACATAGTCGCGATTTCCCCTTGGAGGTCTTCCAATCGAGTGCCTGCAAAGCGGTTGACTGGGGTCCGCATTAATTAATTGTGCTGGGAATAAGCGACGGAAGAACTTACATTCCCTGTCGATGTCTCCGCGCTTGTGTTTAGGGCCGTGAAGCCCACCCATCTTGCTATCGGGGCCACCGACACTAGGCCTCGCTGGAGCACTAAGACCATACCGCGAGCCATTGTGGTGATACAATGCTGTTGAACCACTCTTCGTACTGTTCGCAGAGGTGGCACGCCCGTACGCACCGCCGTTCATACCATACATGGAATCAACGCCATACTACGTGGCGCGATTAGCTCGTGGAATAGACAAAAACCTCTGAAATTTGACATACCTGCATGGAGTCATCAAGGGCTGAGCCATTAGGACTATAGCTACCATCAAACTGGCCAGACGGAAGGCGGGACAACGAAGCACCTAGGTCGCTTGCACTGATGGGGCTATGGTCACCAAAGGAAGAGCCATGTGAAGTAATGCGAGCACTCAATACTCCTGTATCAGGAGTGCGTGGGGTTCCCGGGGTCTTGAGAATGTGAGGCACCGCGCTAGGGATACCTAACGGTGTTGCAGGGACGGATCGAGTAGAGGCAAGTGTATCCAAGAAAGAAGGTGGAGATCCACGACGAGACGATGGTAGAAGAGACGACTGCGAGTGTTGCTGCAGAAGGGGTGTTGCCGATGCAGAAACCACGCCAGCAAGTTTCATGTCGTGTAACGGAACGTTGGGACTGGTGACATTCCGACGTTCGTTGCGAGATGAAAGGCCTTCTGGCGCACGAGGGTTGCTTGGGAAAGGTGGCCATTCAGATGATTTCTCACGTGGCTCCGCTGACCGAGAAGAGTATGATGCCTGAGACGTTGCCTGCGAGATGTGAGCGAGGTCAAGAGCTGCTGATGATGTCTACGCAGAGGGATCAGGATTAGTGAAAATCATCACACATTTCATTCAGATCTACCTTCTGGGGATACGAGTTGCCAAACTTGTCCTCATCAGAAGTAGGGAGGTGTCTCATCGCATCTACCAAACAAGGATTAGTGTCACGAAAAATCAAGCAAGGGTTTGGCGGTGTCACGACGTACTGTGCATCTCTTGGTCAAGTTGCTCATCCAACATCATGCCAGCATTATAAGTACTAGCGTAGCGGGCACCTTCATCGTCCATGAACCGGCTGCTTCCCTTGGCTAGGATGGATGTGGAGATAGATCCTGGAACAGGAGAAGCTCTGTTGGAACGATCGCCACCGAAAGAAAGTCCCTGCAGTTGATTAGCCAATTCTTCATCGTGACTACTGGCGGACGTTCGGCGACTAGCAGGCATGCTTTTAGCACCGGGATTCCGTGTGAACCCGTTGGTCGTGGTCGCAAGGTCGGGCGAGAGGTTGACCGAGGGTGCGTAAGTGACCGACTTGCGCTTATCAGCAACTGCACTCCCCACTGCTTGCGAGAGGCTCTCAGCGTCCAAAGGCAGTTGCCGACCCAAACGATATCCATGGCTAGCGTCGCCGTTGAGAACTGCGTTGACGCGGGGGGGCGTTGTGGGGGCAGAGACAGCGAAGTTGTTACCATTGATGGATGGGTCGTAAGGGATGCTCAGCAATTCCTGCGCCTGCTGCACCTCCAAGGCGCGCATTTGATCCTCAAAGAACTTGCGTTGGAGAAGGCGCTGCCTCTCATGCTCGAGACGCTTGAGTTCAACCCGCTACAAATCAACAGCATTAGCATCAACGCTATAATCATCATCCCGAACGACCGAAAAAAAAGTAAAGTAAAGAACGGCCACTCGCGCAATGCGATGGGGAGTAGGGCGCTTTCACCAAGTATAGAGACTACACGTACCGAGTCTGCCAGATCTAAGAATGCAGGGGGGCTTTGCTTCCTATCGTCGGAAGCAGAACGATTATCAGAGGACGCAATCCCATTTTCCAAAGACGAGGCGTTCATTCTGAGTGATTATATATCCGAAAGAGGCGGTTTTCTTCCAGAACGAGGAATGACAGAACAGAAAGCGAATGAGTAAGATAACGCCTGAAACAAGGATACTATGGTGGCTGCACTATTAGCGTCGTCGTTGCCATCGAACATCGAAGGAACTGACCAAGTTTTGAGCCCGTTCTATTAAGGACTGTTGGTACAATGCGGCAGATATAGGCTGAGCAGCGAAAGCAATGGGTGAAAGCAGAGCGAGAAGGGAAGGCTGAGCGACAGACCCTTTTAAAGACTTCAGAATGAGGCTAACTGAAGAGTTGGGAGATTCAGCGTATGGAAGAGTATTATATGGGGACGGTCACTGGGTGCGTAGCCTGGCCTTCTGGTCCCTGAATAACGAAACTCCCACGGCAGAAATCCCTTTCTTTTTACAACTCCGTCCACCCTTGAACGCATCAATAAACCCTCCCCCCACTTCACATATTTCACTTATGTACGCTGGTCAAATTCAGAGGCGAACAATGAAGGCTATCGTACATATACTGCAAGGTTGTGTACTTTATTTTCGTTCGTACATGGCAACTGGGACAACCATTATTATTTGTTATAATAATATAATAATTTTGTTACGTGAGGTTCTAGTATTGTACCACTCTTCCCCATGTTGCTATGCCACGAGCATCACAGACGGCGAGCTCAGATACACATTAGCGAAGGAAGTAACAGAAGCGCTACCCTGGTCACTTAGGTCTGTTAATTTTTTGCCTCCACTGGTGCTTTTTGGTTGCACTGTTCCTGGTACCGACTCGATCAATTCACCATATCGAGTTAGTAGCTGGCATAATTTTGACAACGGAACCTTCTGAGAAGGATCTAAGCACGACAATTCCTATATGTTGGTCGCGACTCGCGCTTTTGGTCGGCAGAGATTCAGGACTAATCACTGGCGCACGACGTTGATCAGGCCCCGATTTACTTGGCCTTGGAAAATATTAGGCGTTCAAGGAATGATACACAACGATTTCGGCATAGCGAATTTTATGTGATGAGGCCTTGAGGATAGCTGTCTATTAGACACATTGTTCCATTGTGCTGATAGCTCATGAATATAGATGCTTGTGTACTGTGTATACACATCGGCCGTTGCAAGCTCGGCCCAGATAACGTGGACGATCAAACGTCGAATGATCCCATCGGTCACCGTCAACTGTAAAGACCCAGTACACCCATGTGCTCTCGGAGACATCAAACACGGAAGGGGCTGACTTGCTACTCAAACGTTGAACTTTTACACATGCAATGCGCATCATGAGCAATCATTCGCAGTGATCCATCCTCGACGGCACATCGATCGTGGTGATATTGATCAATGATGGTCCTTCCCGTACAAAAGTGTAGATGCATGTAGGATTGGTATATGTGAGAATAGAACGAAACGACTGGGCGGGCCCGACGGGGACCGAAAGGATATACGGTTAACCTGGCTTAGGGACCAGCAATACACGTCAATAATCAAGCCGACTGCGCAGGTTGCGTCGTCGATGAAGGTGTGGTCGGAACAACTTTCTCCATCTTCTCGCTTGCTCTAGTCGCTACGATGCCCCTCCCTAAGCCCTCTGGCTCCTTGCTCTCTGCTCCATTTACTTCGATGCCTAAGCCTACAGGGGCTCCGCGTATAGTCCTGCGATCCTCTTCATCCTGCATATCATCCGCTTCGACGTCCTCGCGATCCTCACTCGAATCCGACTGCTCCCCAGCCACTTCTGTGGTCGGATGCGCGGGAAGGCCGTCCCCATCCTGCGTCGAGGAACCGGATTCAAAGATTTCTTTCGCTGTGGGCTTGTTGACACTTGTTGATGGTAGGTGCAACCTAAGGAAACTCGACAAGGGTGCAAGGCTTAGATATGATGGCCGAGTCTTTTTCTCAGTACCGTTCAGGGACGCTGGTACCGTCGGTGTGCTCGCGCCACTTGCAGGCGGCGTAGTATTTTCGGCGGGCAGTTCTATGAGGGTAGAAGCTTTTGGAGTCGTGCCTCCGACTGTAGCGTCTCCATCCGGAGTGGATGGAGACTCAGGCGGAGGGGACTCTAAACTCGATATCGATATTACTGAGGAAGGCGGCCGATGGATGTTCCTGAATTTTGAAACAGATTGGGATAAGCGGCTGCAAACGTTGCGAGGGATAAATAAATGTTACCGCAGTGGTGTTTCGTCGCCCGACGTCAGTGTAAGTAACAAGTTCTTTAGATTCGGGAGTGTATGTCGCATATCGACTGGGCGTAGGTCACGATCCACCATGAGCTAGTTAAACTATCAGCAAGAGAAGACACCTAGATGTCCTTTACTTACCATTTCGATGTTTTTATTGAGTAAAAACACCCCGTATTCAAAGCGATACGTATCGACGCCTTTCGAGAAAAGAGGGAACCTACAATATGTCGTTATCAATGCGTGAACCCCAAATAAACAATCAGGAGCTCAGCCGCTTACATCCGCGGGCCTACCATAGCAGAAATTCCGTCGCGCACCAAGCTCCTGCTGCCTATACAAGTTATGGGATAAACAAGGCCTTTACCGAGATAGGTAGCCAGTAGCTGCACCACCTGCGCTGCATATCCGAGGGAAGTGGCCACGACATCCTCGTTGATATCCTTATGGTTGGGCAGGAAGAGCGGAGGGGCAGGGTCGTTGTTTCCCAGAGGAATAGGGAGTGGCACGTCAAGTATCGTATACAGAAGATCGGGAGGAGAGGAAAGCTCGATAGGGAAGATTAACGCTAGCGTGGATATGAGGAATGTCCGAGTAGGTTCAAACCGAGACCGGAGAGACTGTAGATGGTGCCTGTTGCAGTAAGTCCAGTCCGTAAGCTACGCAAAAAAGAAAGATATATACTAACTCCTCTTCTGTGACCTGCATTGCAGCGTCGCTATACGATATGATATCGTCCTTGAGCTGTTCTTTCGCGGCATTAAGGATATTGCGACGGTCTTCTAGCGCTTTATGCCGTGCGCGAAGTTGATATCGTACTATTAGAGCCAAATTAAAAGCATATGAAATGTTCGCCCGGCCATGGAATGGCATTACTCACATTCGTCGGATTGTCTCCTCAATGAGCCGCAACTGGATCTTAGATCATCCACCCAGGCTTCTCGCTCCGACACTTCGCGTTTCTTTTCAGTTATTGAGTTCATGTGGCACCGAAGGACGGAATTTGAAAGAGACGAAAGCGTGGCACGGGGACCCGCGTTGTGGATTGAAGTGGAGTGGAACGAAGATGCTGACTTACCAGTTTGGAGAGGACATCCGAGTCTATCGATGCCTCAAGGTTTGATACAATTTCATTTAGTGACGCTTCCGTATCAACGATGCAAGACTGGAGAGATACTAGTCTACATGTTGTATTAGAGGTGCTAATGAGACGAGCAAGCGATAGGACACACTTGAACAGATCCTGCCATTTCGCTGTCTTCGCCAAGTCATCGTGTGCATCGTCGGTTTGTTTGCGGTGCCGTCGTCGGGACGGGGCGGTACTTTCGGACGGATGAGCTGACAGAGGCGGCGAACTCGCACTGTTTTGTTGGATTTGGCGAACTTCAAATTCAGGATCGGAATTGTAACCCGCGGAAGGAGACGATGATCGTTCGCGTGGTGTCGCCTGAGGGGGGATGTAGTAATAGTCACCAGGGGGCGAGAGCAAGAATACGAGCGTATTTGGGGGTAGTAGTTCAGTGTTATCTTTGACCTGGAGAAAATATTAGTGAAGGGTTCAAGTGACCAAGAGGACGCCCTACCTCCGATGGAAGGGGAAGTAAATCGTTAAGATTAATTTCCCATTCTTGGAAGATTTTCCATTCCGAGTTCGTCAAGGGCTCGTCTTGCTGTTTCGCTTTGCCTTTGCCCTCCACGAGTGTACTCCGTGGGGAGACCTTAGCAGATTTAGCCCACATTTGGATGTTAAGCTTCGTCCCGCTTAAGTTAGTCCACTCTGCGAATTGTTCTGTTTGAAAAACAGGATTCGTTGAGGGCCGGTGGATATCAGAGAAGTAATTGGGGGTGAAAGCGGCTGGTGCAGGAGAAGTACAGCCGGAATGCGAATCTATTGATAATGACGAAACTTTGTGTGAGGAGGTAGACGCTTTGCCGTTGGGTTTGGCCACAGAGCGGGCCGACATGCGCGTATTCGGTAGGATAGACTTCGGGTCTTTTCTCGTGCCAGCACCGTTCGGTACTTTCGCCTGCCTGGGGGTAACACGGGCCTTGTCTTTCGGAGCAGGAGAAGCAAGCGGAGTCGATGGACGCGAATTGGACGCAGTGGAGGTATATTCCGCATCTAGAGTTGGGATGGCGGGTGGCATAGTAATGGTAATGAATGTCTCCACTAGTCGGGAATTTATAACCTTCTCGAGGCTAATTTGTGAGTTGTCCGGCAACATCGCGGAGAGCGACTTAGAACCTGAGGCTGCTGAGGAGGGAATTACGGCGGGCGGATACAGCGCACCCATTACATTGCCAGCGGACGAGGTAGACATGATAGATGTTGTGCGGGGGCGCCGTGGTCTGATAGTAGGTGCCGACCCAGAAGTACGGCCAGGCCGAGAGGGTGAGATTTGCTCAAGAGTAGCTGGAATTGAGGATGCACCTGCCGGGGAACCGACCTTTACACCCTTGCCTTTCCGGCCTCTTGCTTCGCTTGGTGAACCATTTGCCACTGTCGCATCTCCACCAACGTCTGACCTTATCGTATGCGCAGAGTTAATCGAGCTCAACGATATCTTCCTGCTTCGCCTTCTATTCAAAGTAAGGTCGGAGTCATCTGAAAGATGACCATGGAGAGTGAACTGCGACCGTTCAGCGGGTTGCGTAAGTGCTGAGGCAACCGTGTCTCGAGTGGGGAACGGGGAAAAGTTGCGGACTTGAATGGAGGATACATGGCGGATCCGTGGCTACAGAAGAATCAATAAGGCACTTTGAGACCCAAGCGTTGCACTCACTTGCAATCCTCCTGACATTATGTTGGTCGGCGGCAAGCAAACCAACTGCCCAGTGACGGTACTTCAAGTCAAGGCCACTGTTCGGGTGGCTTTCTGGGCAACCAACACTTTCGCCAGTAGGCACTGCGTTCCGAGGTTGCAACGCGAATATGGGAAATTTCGTGACAGACTGAGGTTCGTGGAAACAACTTGGATTGAGGCGGTGGCTGTGTCGAAAGTGATCTATTGGGTTAAGCGCTCACCACCACCCAGAACGATAACCTACATCTACGGATTGCACCCTAGGAATCGAGATGGTTCAAGGAAAGACCAAAGGACTCCAAGCCAAAGCATCTTCGTCTAGACATGCTGCCAAAGCCGCCGCAAACACGAAGAAAGGGAAAAAATATGTCGCTCCGAAAAAAGCGATCCTTGTGAAGCAAGCCGCCATGCATAAAGTTCGTGCAATCAATGCCGATAGTACGCCATTCAGCTGAAGCTACTTGTACAGGCTCTCAGCGCCAAGATCAACAAGTCAATAGAGCAGCAAATGGTCTCAGCTGCTTCCGCAGGCAAACTGACAATAATGAAGCACACTGCACCGGAGCCGTGAGTGATCTACGCGCTTCCCTGGAGCTCGAGACGATCTTAGCCAATTTCTTCAGTGATAAAGGCGGGAAAGTGGGGAAATCTTGACAGCGCATCCGAGAGATGATTCGTTTGGAACATCCTCTGTATAACCTCTTCACAGAAAGTTCACGACTTATACGAAGCCTGGCAGGAATATGACGGTTCTACATCATCTACACCGTTCTTCATGTCCACAAACCTCCATGAGGTTCCAAAATAATACAGCGAACGTAAAGCATATGTACGCAGCTAAATTCAAGTCGGTATTAATCCCGCAACCCTCCAGCACCTAGCAAAATCCACTTTAATTACCAGGTATAACCTTCTTCAACCAGGCCTTGACATCGTTTATTTCCTCAGGACTAGCCGAGTGGACTAAACCACGATACCCATTGAAATTGAGACCCTTAGCATCTGTTTTCGACGATGCTAAAGCAATGCCAACTTCCGTGGATAGGAAGTCTCGGGAGATGGTGCCCCATTCGAATTTGACCAAAGGGTCCGCTTCTCCGTGCCCCCAGAATATGGGCAACGATGTTGCGTGAGGGGATATCATCTACATCTTGTCAATCGATGAGGTGGATGATAGATCATATAAACTTGCCGATTTTATCTTCTCCTTCAGCGGAAGCCAGCCGCTCAGAACGACCAAGCCACCCAACTTAGTAGGTGTGGTTAACCCAGTTAGCAAGGTCATCGCCGCGCCTTGACTGAAACCACCCAAGATGATTCGACTGGGGTCGATGCCAGCAGCCACTTCCGCGTCAATGAGGCCTTGAAGCAACCCGACAGTCTCAAGCATCCCCTTCTCGTCTTCACCATGGCTAAAACCTGCACCGAAGGCCTTGATGTCGAACCTGAGTAAGAGATTCTGTTAAGATCGTTATGCAGTCATAGAATGGAAACAGGAAGATACGCACCAGCTTGGCATTGCCATACCCATGTTCGCCGTGACAGGTTTAATCGGGCTATGATATATGGTACATTGTCTGGGAGATGATGAGAACGATGAAGATGTCTTACTTACGCATGCGGAAGAATCCACTTTATATGCTGGAGAGCGGAATCACTGCTTGCGTCGTCAGCAACAGGTTCCCAGCCATAGCCAGTGTCTCCAAGGCCCTATAAGGGATGATGAGCTTGGTGCACTTCCAACGGAGATTGAATCCTTGCATGGACAAATATGATAGTAGCAGTATGCTTTGCAACGGCTGGAACGGATAAGAATTTCAGGGCTATGGAAGACATGGTTGTAGT
This sequence comes from Sanguinoderma rugosum, assembly GCA_017499575.1. NCBI lineage: Eukaryota > Fungi > Basidiomycota > Agaricomycetes > Polyporales > Polyporaceae > Sanguinoderma > Sanguinoderma rugosum. Next base: position 3,508,719 of record VTPW01000002.1, on the reverse strand, counting down.
AATTGAGCTTCCAGAGTTGGTCCAATAAGGGATTTAGACGCCGAATAGGAGAGATTAGATCAGATTAGATTCTACCGAGCGCTAAGTGACATACTTCCGAGTCTACGACATAAACATTGTTGGGGAACGGCAGAAGTCCTATGTTAGCAAAAAGGTCTTACATAGCGTTCGTCCTCGACAGGATGTACTTGTATAATCATTTACTATCTAATTAATTCTTCATAGGTATTATCAATATTAGTAGGTTCTCTGCAAATACATGTACAACTATCCGAGGATCGGAGCAATTGTCAGCGCTCTTTGACTTACGCATACAATTCTACACCGCAGACCACTGTGGAGTTCGAGATGAAACTTCCTTGAATTGTAATATACGGCTCATTATCTACAATAAGCATGTCGTGACTGTATGCTTTCGCCGAAGCACCCGATATAGGTCCCTGAAAACTACCATGGTCCGCGAAATCAAAGATGGTCCCGGAGTCCGGAATTCCGCAAATACCACAGTCGACTTGGATGTAAAAATAAGGGCCACTGATCGAGCGCCACCAAGGCCCGCCATAGCCATTTGTCCCTTGGACCCACAATACCCGCCGTCGCCCTCGCCGCCGCGCCCTTCGGCGCAGCGTAGCCACGATCACGCCAAACAAGATTTTTAATTAGTACTGACTTGGTGATCGTCTATGGCACTGTATTAAACCCATCATGTCGAGCAAACTAGAGCTTGAAGTAAATGGCACAATGTTTCATTCACATCCCACGCGCACGTGCCGTCGGGTCTTTCAAACCAAACTCCGTGGCATGGCTCCCTGAGCGGCATTGGGACTTGGACCTCGTCCTCCATGTCGTCGCTGGATCAGCGGCCAGCCTCCGAGTCCCCGCCAATATCACCAATATCGACCTCATCAACTTCAAGCATTGTCTATCCCATTAAGTCCTTGCTGACTGGCAAATTCCAGAGTACTCGCCAAAGCAGTGGCCTTACGGAGTTGTCGCGCTCTCGCTCGGAAGACAATATTCACGGTGTACTGGACGAGAGGCCCGACTATTTTGTATGCGTATCACCCCCCGAGCTCTACGTATCTCTGACTGTACTAAAAACAGGCTGAAAATGGCTATATGTCGCGCAACTCCTGGCATGATGCGACAATGACTGCTCCACCAACATCAGATCGCGATTGGATTGCCCCTGTACTTGAACGGCGCCATTCTTCGAACAGTCTGGACGCTACTACGGGAAACCCCAGCAGTCTTGGTCATCGAAAACGTACACCTTCCCCAAACTATCGACACTATCCTGCCGAAGATAATGCCGACTTTCCTCGTACGTTTGCCACTACTAGTTCTTTCATCGAACAGGATAGGCATATATCGAGGGATACCCTCACTATGGAGACCTTGTCGAGCGTTATGAGTCAGAGTACCGAGGTCATGTCGCCTTCCCTAGCCGAAACAGATGCTCCCGACACAGGCAATATCGTCCCGGAAGATGTTCCGGACGCCTTCCTGTTATCAAGCGGAAAGGTCAAGGTTTCAAGCCCGACTGCTTCTACATCGACTTTACCTTTTAACCCGTCGCAATACGGACTGGTTCATCTGGGACCACTCTCTACCACGCAAAGTAGCCATTCCCGCAACTCGTCACACTCGTATCCCGGTCCTGGTTCCGTTTTTTCGTCGGATTCAAAACCATCCACATACTATAGTGCAAACACACATCAGACGGGCTCTGGTCACGCATCTCCGGCACTCATCGAGCATGTACCGAAAGGCTTGCTTCTTGTTTCAGAAACCCTAGATAGAGCGGCCTCCCATCTAAACCTTTCATCCTCCACTTACAGTCAAGGTAACATGCCTTCTGCAATAGCCAAACATAACTAGCCTGACTCATTTCTTCTAGATTCATCCGCGGTCCCTAGTCTAGCGCCTTCGCCGACAGAGTCTGACCCACCGCGACAAGCTTTGTCCACCGCCGAGTCGTCGCCTTTGTCCCTTGCCGTCGCTGATACAAAATCCGATTGCGATGCAACGCCTGTTCTAGAATTATCAGCGCTTGCTACGAAAGCCAATCATGATGTTGATCCTCCCTCTAAGGATAAGGAAACCCCTTCCAATACGCCTCATCACCATACAACTTTTCGATATAAACACGAGAAAGATGAAGATGGCCATCACGTTATTATAGGCAGAGAAGGCACTCTATACAAGTGCGAGGACGAGGTGTGTTCTTTCCTTACACCTGCGATAGAGTCGTTTGCTCATGGAATCCTCTACGACGAACTGACTAACGTTTCTTGTTCCGTTGTCTTGTGTATACTCAGCCGATCCGAACTCCCGGTGCAGTTCAAGGATTTGGTGTTCTCATTGTTGTTGAAGAAACAGAAGACGCGTTGGTAGTACGACAGCTTTCCGAGGTCAGTGCATTACCAGTGAATCCATATGCCACATACTGGATCCTTTACTCTTCTAAATTGCTGCGGACCATATAAGTTCTATATACGCCCAATCCGACCTCGTCGTTTCCCACTGACTTTTTCGCGCGTTTTCAATTTGTTAGACTGACGGCTTTTTAGAACTCAGATGAACTTCTGGGACTGCCTGCCAAATATCTGTTCTCCTTAGAATGCTTTACCGATACCCTACCCGATTCGCAAGCTAGCCTCCTTTGGGATAACATTCAATTTCTTCAAGGAGGCGTTCAATCCGACGAAGATGACTCGCCCCATGTATTCCTGCTTAGTGGCTTTGGTGCACCCGGTTCCGAGGAGGGCACTAGGCGATCCTGGACGTGTTGGTGTGCAATACATCGTCCCAAGGTTTCGGAGACGACATTCAAGAGATTTATCGTAATGGAATTCGAACTCGAGAAGGACACTCTTAACCCGCTTTATCCGCCTGGTGATCCCGACCTAATTTCACCGATGGAGTCGACATCAAATAACTCGGCAGGCGATTATGGTTGGAATCTTACCTCATCGTCGCACATGGGTGGCCCCACTTCGGAAAGCTCTTACAGCAGCTTTAGCATATCGTTGGAGCCTACGTCGGACGAGCATAACCCCTCCGACGACGCCGATGACCCACCAGACACAACATGCGCTGATGACATCGTTGCGAGTACTACAACCTACTCGAACCCTATTCCAGCCTTGGAGCGTCTGCGACGAATGGCACAGACTAAACCGCATGCTGAAACTAGTCGCTCGCGTCGTCAAGGGAAACGTGGACATACAGACAGTCCTGGCAGAGGTTCTGTAGGCATGATGGACGTGTTTGCTGTCGTCTCACAGATAAACGAACAACTTGGAGCTGCTGGTGATCTACTGACGTTTTTGAATGTTCTGGTAGGAGTGATCAAGGACTTGACCCAGTTCCATCGGGTAATGACATACCAATTCGATGAATCTTGGAACGGGGTTGTAGTTGCGGAACTCGTGGACTGGTCCAAGGTGCAACAACTGTACCGTGGGCTCCACTTCCCGGCCTCTGACATACCTGCGCAAGTACGTCTCTCCTTTCTCTTCCATCTGAATGGTGATAGATGTCTTGAAGGCGAGGACCCTCTACGTGGCCAGTAAGCTGACGCCTGTGTTATCGAACGCATAGCTGAATTTGCATAGATAAGGTTCGTTTGTTGTACGATCGTGCACAAACCACCGCTAGGATCATTGTACGGAGTTCGGATGATTTACTTGAACCTCTCGTGAGTTACACTACAACTTTTTCTCTTCTCGAATCGGTGTCATTGTGTATCAGGACATGACCCATTGTTACTTGCGTGCAATGAGCCCCATTCATATAAAGTGTAAGTCACTTGTTGTGCGACCCCCTTTCTTGGTACTGATGAGCGCGTCCCATACCAGATCTCGCCAATATGGGAGTCAGAGCATCAATGTCTATCGTAAGCTAGTCCTAGTCCTTGCTCGTTGTTTGTGCGCTCACCGTGAGGGCAGTCGATTATGGCCTTTGGCACACTTTGGGGTTTGGTGGCTTGTCACTCATTCGGTAGTCACGGCATGCGCGTGTCTTTCCCCGTGCGCCAAATACTCCGCCTCCTTAGCCAGTCGATATCTCGCAATATCGAGCGCCTGAGTTACGCCCAACGGTTCCAGGCAAGAAAACTGGTATGTCCTGGCGAGTTCCACCCGTTAAGAACCAGTGCATTGATTCTACACTATGATATAGATCAATACTCTTTCCTCTCCCGGTCATCCCAGTGTGAGATCGATTGCTATCCTTCTTCCCGAACTACATCGAAATACGTTTCATTCTAGACTGGCTACCTTGTCAGCGACGCAGACGACCTATTGAGGCTATTTGACGCCGATTATGGGGTTTTAGTCGTCGGAGATGGCGCTAAGGTTCTGGGTCCTAACCAGCACGGGCAAGACATACTCATTGTGGCCGAGTATTTGCGCTTGAAGCAGTTCGAGTATGTTGTTTTGGCCTCCCCGTTAAGCTCGGTACTAACATAATGCACAGTGCGATTCAAGCCTCTCAATCCGTTCACAGCGATTTCTCAGACTTGAACCTTTCCACAGGTAACTATTCGGAGTCATAGTCCCGATGCGTTGCTGACTTCCGTCTACTCCAGGTCTAGAGATCATAGCAGGGCTTCTCTACGTCCCTCTGTCTACCAGTGGCCACGATTTTATCGCCTTCTTGCGCAAGGGCCAGCTTCGCTCTGTACGCTGGGCAGGCAAGCCCCGGACGAAGGACGACCCGACCCCGACCCTTGAGCCTAGGAGCTCGTTCAAAATATGGTCGGAAACGGTCGCTGGAAAGTGCAGAGCTTGGACAGATGAACAACTAGAAACGGCTGGCGTCTTGGCACTAGTTTACGGCAAAGTAAGGGTCTCCTTAGGAGATTACCTTTTTGAGGTGACCGCATCTGTCAAATAGTTCATCGAAGTATGGAGGCAGAAACAAGAGGCTCTCCACGCGACGAGGTTAACCAACATCCTGCTGTCGAATGCTAGTCATGAATGTCAATAAGTGTTTCAGTTTAGCGACCACTTACTGACGGATTCTGTTCAACAGCCCGTACTTCGTTGAACCATATCATAAAGCAAGTCTCTCCGTTCCTGTAGTTCTATGAACGTTTTGTCTCATCATTCCTGTCTCATCATTCCTATCAGTTATCTAGAGATGGCGATGAATGGCCAACTAGATGGGGAGACCAGGGACAATCTAAGTCGCTCGCATGCTGCTTCAAAGGTGAAATGACATTGTGATAAATCGGTGGGGTTATACGTTAAGCTTTCAACAGAGTCTACTCTTCACCATCAACGACCTTCTTGTGAGTAAATTAAACTGCGATATACCAAAAGCTGAAATTCAAGATTTTGTAGGATCTGACGCGGCTGGAGAGTGGCAACGAGACCTCTTTCCACGAGGTCTTCAACTTGTCTGAAGTTGTGAAGGACGCCGCTTACCTATACAGCAAGGAAGCAGAACGTCGTGGCATCGCTTTTGCCGTTGACGTCTCTGAATGCCCAACATTTGTCATCGGAGATGCAAAGAAAGTCAAGACTGTCATCCAGAATCTGACTGCTAATGCCTGTGAGCCTATCGATTATTTTAGACCGTCCGTTAACCTTTTCATAGTGAAGTTCACTGAGAAGGGAAGCATCGAGGTGTCTTGCGCAAGATATATGGAACCAGAGGGTCTCCGGAGTGCAGGCCAGATGGCAGTCAATATCGTTGTGTCCGATACAGGATGCGGCATCGCTCCGGAAAAGCTCGAGTCCATGTTACGGGAATTTGAGCAAGTTGAAATTGAACAACCAAAGTCTAGCGCTGGTCTTGGTGAGTGCACGCCGCGCCACGTAGGTCTACTCCACTCACATGAATTGAAGGGCTCGGGTTGGCGGTAGTCGCGAGAATAGTAGAGCAGCTAGGCGGCCAGCTGCGAGTGAATTCCAAGGTGGACGAAGGAAGTCGATTCTCCTTCTTGATGCCATCTACGTTCGCTGGCGACGACCAACACACCAGTTCCTCTGGTTCTTCAAGGTCGTCTCTTCAGTCATCCTGCGCTAGGTCGCGAAACAGAAGCCGTAGCTCGAAGGGCAGCGAACTAGAACGTCTTGTCGAAGCCATATCAACACATCACATGCACCCACAGTTGTCTCCACGCAGCTCTGCACCAGATTCCTCCCTGCCTCGACCAGTGAAGATCGACGATGGACAGATGGACGTCGTCACGCTTCCTGCGGAACATGCCAATGCTAAATCGTTGCCCGTACCACTGCTGATTCCCCCCAAGGAGCAGCACACGCCATCTCAGGCGCCAGAACCACTCAGAATTCTAGTCGTAGAGGTTTGCCATCCTACCAATTTTGTGGACGGATTCTCACCCGCTTTGGAATAGGATAACGATATAAATCGCGTCATCCTTTCGAAGCGTCTGCGAAACGATGGCCACGCTGTGTTGGATGCTACAAACGGCCGCGAAGGCCTTGATCAAGTCGAGGCTGACCGCGAGTTCGATCTCATTCTAATGGATATCCAGTCCGTGCCTATCTTTTCGCCTATTCGGTAATTCTAATTGTGTCTATACTAGAATGCCCATCCTCAACGGCTTCGAAGCTACACAGAGCATCCGAGCGCTCGAGAAGGAAGATATGGGCATGAGACGCCCCATGCGCGTTTCCCACCAACTCAACGGCCGACTGCCGATATTTGTTGTCTCTGCGACGCTCACCGAGCACCAACACGACGAGCTCGTTAATTACGGCGTAGACGGGTGGATTCTGAAGCCCATCGACTTCAAGCGGCTCAGGACGATTATGAAAGGCTTAACGGACCTTCGTCAACGGCGGTCGGATTTATACGAGCTGGGACGTAGCTGGGAAGCAGGCGGCTGGCTTCGTCGAGCATCGGCATAGAGCATTGCAATATTGCACAACATCCAACTAGACCTCTGCACAGTGCTTTCTTTCTTACTTTTTATGGGTTTTATGGGTTCCGTCGCCCGGCTTATCACCGACATAATATCTGCCCTTGACAGAAGGTGGACGATAGATTGAACATTTGTGACACTGTTATGTAATTTTATCATGTGTATCGTATGCTAGCCAGCATGTAGAGTAGAAGCCGAACCCGAGAGATACGCAGATATACACACTCACGTTCTTGAAGTGGGGTGGGTGCGGTGCGATCAGGAGGGGGCACTTACTGCAAGTGTATACTTCTTGAACATAGCTCAATGGTGGGAGTATCACCGATATCCCAAGCAATGAATACATCCATACTCCAAGGACTATAGCGATGAAGATCCATGTAGATGATTCCTAACATTAGCACTGAATAATCCCACTAATTATTCTTCGTCGCTCGGAGTGTATTGTTTCCGGACCCTTCGATCGTTCCGTTCCGATCATCACGTGACTCTTCGTCCCTGGCAATTGTTGAAATTGTGGTTGCCTTTCTCCTCATCCAGGACCATAACTTGACCATAACTTCGCGCAAATATGCCTCCCAAACCACGACCCATCCTCAAGCAGAACTCTGCATCTATACCCTCCTCACGTTTGAAGGAGGAAGAAGCAGCCAAAGCCATGCCTCCCCCCCCCGACCCGCCGAAGCCAGCAAGGATATTAGAGCCTGAGATGAAGGCACTGTCCTCCTGCCTACAGGTGAATTTAATCTCGTCAATGCTTGATAGTATCGATTTACATGGCTTGTACAGAATGCTGCTGTCAAGACTGCCCAAATATACAAGTTCTACGCGGATACACACAAACTGTGCGTCACTCTAGATGATGTTTGACATGATCCCAGACGCGACGGTCCTGGTTGTAGTGGCGTTCAACAATATACGCCTGGTCCGCCGTCGTCTCTCACTGCCTCACTGGGCCGCGAGATTGAGAAGTATGATCAGCTGTGCGATGCTATCGAGACACAATTAGTGAGTGCTGCAGCTCGTGACCACGTACTCATAGCTAAAGTATGGACCTTCAAGCTTCGCGCGGTCTCAGTCCTGCAGAGAGATCTAGCCCGGGAGGAACGTCGCGTAGAGGAGGAAGAGGCGGCTGCGGCTGCGATCAAGGCAGCGAACGATAAGCCATTGCTCCCTTCCATCACCACGGCAGATTCAGTCGACGCCGGAGAGTCAAGTCAACCGAAGACACCTACAAGGCCTTCGCCCGGGAGCAATGCAGCCAATCCGTTGAACAGGCGGCCGTCTAGTATCTCTATCTCCTCCCTCCATCGCGCTCCGTTCCCACTCAAGTTGGATCTATCTTCGCCCTCTTTACGGACATCGCCAGAAGATGTAGCGTTATTCTCAGGGGGACTGGCTTCGCCTATTGCGCTTGGGCAAAGGCCGTTGATGAGTGCTGGTCCACCACCTGAGTTCAACCCGGAGCTATTGTCTGCCTTTGCATCTGACGGGCGAGTTGATATCGACCTAACCCTCACTGACTCCGACAATATGGTAGTTGGAGGTCAGGAACTGGCCAACATCGGCAATTCAGCCGACAAACCCATCGAGCTTGATCTGGAATCTATGGATATCGACATGGAGACTATGCTGTTTGGTCAAGGCCGCGATGCCACTGTCAACGACAACCCCTTTTCTTCTACAGACGGTATGCAGGTGGAAGACGGTCTTAGCAAGGGTGTAAAAGCCGAAGAAAATATCGACGCTGACATTCTGGATGCTCTTACCGCCACTGCGCCCCATGATCACGACAACATCTTCGGGGACCTCTCGCAAGAGAACACGAGTACGGTGATTAGCGACGGTTCCAACGCCCCCAATAACTTGGAGAATCAAGCTGGTGAGTCTCCTGGGAGCATGCTCCGGAGCTTTGAAGCAGCAGCAGCCAATCTGGACGGTCTCGACCAACCTACTCTCCCAGGCGCTCAGAATATACCTGATGGGGGATTCGACTTCTTGAATCCCCAGTTCTTTGCCAGCACGCAGGATCCCGACCTTGACGACCTATTCAGCACCATGGGCGAACAAGACGGTGGGACACAGACGCAGACAGATGAAGAAGCCAAGCATTGAAAGTGCGGTGCGGTTCGTGTTGGGATATAGTATTCGCACATCGACCTCCTGGAACTCTCGATCGACATTGAACATTAACAGCGCACGTTCATCCCCACTTGTTGCCCCAGTCAAATCCGCGCGAGCGCAAATCGTTAGCGGGCTTCCCTAATCTTCTGGTACAGTACACGTTCCTGCTGATATTCTGAGACAATGCAAATATAGTACTCGTTCCTCAATCTCAAGGACACCTAGGAACAAAGAGACGATGGTACGCGAAGCCGCCGATACAGTGCTCCAGTAATAAATCACACTTTCCCTCGACCGTGGAGACATTCTTCCATATGAATGGTCCACGTCGTATGTCCTTGTCAGTAACATGTGGTCGCGTTCTACGACCCAATTTGCGCTTGATAATGATCAACACGCATGGTCAAGTGTGGATTATAGATAGATGTGGCATCGGTTTGTATTTTTATCTTCCTTGTCCTGGGCCTGTGTATAAAGAATGTTGCGGAGGGGGTAGCTCAAGAGCACTAATTCCCTCGCATCGGCACTGATTGACATGGTTATTTCCTCTTTTCTGGCCGTAATCGCCCTTTCCACCGCAGGCGCACACGCGTGGGGCGCTTCTGGACACCAAGCCGTAGGGTATGTGCCCGTACATTGTATATTTGTGACGATTTCGTAGCTTACTTTCATGATGTTCTTCTATCCTAGCTTCATTGCAATGGAGGTTTGTGCTAGTTCTCCTGACACAGAAGTGAAATTTAGTAACAACGGACACTAGTTCCTGACTCCTAGAGCCCTCTCTTTCGTCCAAAATTCCCTCGGCGATATGTACAATAGGTCCCTCGGACCAGCTGCGACTGTAAGTCGACACAGATCAACAAAGTTCGCAACCATAACCCGCCGTTCAAGTGGGCAGACGAAGTGCGATCTATGCCGGACTTTGCATGGCGAGTTTCTTGCTTGATGCTTGATGCAAGGCGTGCCCCTGAATAACTCCTAAGACAGGTCTGCCGATCTGCACTTCGTCGACGCTGAAGGTAGGATCCAAGCTGTATGGGATAACGTGGGTTGGGAGCCCTTAACTTGATTTATAGATAACCCGCCATCCTCCTGCAATCTCAATGAAACTAGAGATTGTGCGAATGATTTCTGTGTCCGTAGGTGGCATCTCATGGTAACGGTCGAAACACAATCCGTTGAATGCTATTCGAACAGTGACTGCCATAGCGAACTACACGACGAGAGTGATTGACACGCGTCTTGACGCCGAGCAGCGCCAGGAAGCTTTGAAGTTCCTCGGTATGTGTCTACCATTCGCGTGTATCGTTTTGGTATTAAATTACCCTAGATCACGTAGGCATTTCCGAAGGTCTCTACAATTTAAGCTAAAGTATAGATAGTTTATCGGCGACATTGGGCAGCCTCTGCACGTCGAGGCGGACGCCCTGGGCGGGAATCGAATCTCTGCCAGATGCAATGGTGCCAGTACAAATCTGCACTCTGTAAGTACTATGGAAAGTATTTGTTACTCGTATACTGTGCTCATGTATACGACAACGTACAGGTGTGGGGTTAGTACACCTCCCCCTCAAAGTGTCTGCTGTTCCGCTGACTGCCTTCTTTCCTGCAGACTCTGGTATAATTAACAGACTACTTCAACAAAGCCATGGGAGCTCAGTTGCAAACTGGGTTGACGATCTTGTTGCTCGCATCAAGGTCAGCGGGCACTTCTTACTACAAGCCCATGTCTGACTGTGTAACTGATCATCCAGACGGGCTCGTTTAAATCCCTCACAAGCAGCTGGTTGAGCTGCAGTTCTGTGACGCAGCCTTTGCGACGAGACTTGGACGTCCAGATTAACGAGTTCCTCAGTACACGAGCTGTGACCCCACTTGAATGCCCTTTGGTTTGGGGCGGTGAATCGAATAAATTCGTATGCGTAAGTCCATCTTTCAGAGTCGAACTCTCATCATAGAACTGACTTGTTATTAGTCTACTGTTTTCACCTTTTCCACTGGCGAAGATCTATGCACTGGTAGTTACTTCACAAACGCCGTCCCCGTGGTAAGACTTACCAAGTCCGTTGCCAACTATACTCAAATATCACTAGATTGAGTTACAGATAGCGAAGCAAGCGTTCCGCTTAGCCGCTTGGCTCAATGTGTTGTTCGACGGAGCCACAAATCTACCATGAAAGCCCAACGCTTACTCCACAGCACCACATGTATAAACCTTCCCAGATGTATTGTATCGTTCGGATATGCACTCCCTGCTTCGCAGACTTGATCTCGGCTCGTAATGTTCCCACCATGGTATAAGAACGAGCACATGTATCGTGGAAGAGTAAAGCTTCTCTCTTATCAACGATGGTAGAAATGTCTGCTAGTATTCATTGCTTTGACCGCTGGCACCATGATAGTCAAGAAAGCAGGTATTCTGCTCTTGATATGGGTCGCACTTTTGCTCGTGAACGGACAGCCAAGTCCTGAAGAACTTGCTCCGTTACTCGATGGCCTCTCTGACGGACCCGCTGTGGAGGCTAGTAGGACTGCCACGGATCTGCAGAAAAGAGTTCCCTTGATGACTGATGACCCTACGATTGCCCCTCTCATCGACCTTCAAGTCTTTGCGCCGCCCGTTGTACCGAAAGGCGGGTCAAGTTGCACAATCAAACTTCTTGAACATTCATTCGGCGTGGATTCATTCAACAAACCGGCTATAGTGTCTTACCTCCCGCCGGTGTCGCCACAGTGCGGGAAGTTCGGAGAATGGGCAGCTATAAGCCTAAACCTCTCTGTGTTCTCGTGGGTACATTCTTGCATTAATGGATAAAAATGTGACACTGCCTCGTAGGATAGGGACACAGTATGATCGACTGGGTGTATGTGGTAACTTAGTATCAGTCCCCATTGAAATATTCACTGAGTATAGGCCATCTACTTATCTCATACGGAGAGTGCGTATAAAATATCATACACTCAGACCATAAGCTAATATGTCAATTAGTTTGGCGCACGTCGAGCGCTGAGCCTACGAAGACGGGAACGATATGGACTACGTACGATGACCACCAACATATTCTTATCCGTACAGAAGCTAATGATACATAGCATCAAGGATATGACCAAGTATACACCTTTGTTTGCCAAACCAGGCGATTTGATGATGGACTTTAGTAACATCGTCGACACAAGCCTGTATGTGACTAGCATCCGCCTATGGCTTTCCACTGACTGGTATCACTTAGGCTTCTAGATGCTGCGTTTGACGGTAAGCCATAATATGACCATACTCTCTGTAGCTCACCTCACGTCTCCGCGCAGTAATAATCACGGCAACGTTCTATGCTCCTACGAAAGCCTTCCCAACCCCCGACACCCCTGATCTCATTATTCCCCTGTCCAACTTGTCACCGACGCTCCCTAACTTCTTCACGGTCGACAACGACGCAGGAGCTGCAACGGTGATAGACATACCAGACACAACCGAGGAGGCGTACGTGGAAATAATCTGCTCTGGAAACTCGGCAGAAGAATTTTGGTATCTCAGTAAGTTCATGCCAAAGTTGTATTGCATCCATCGCGTGAATATCCTAACATTTTCATCAGATACGCCAGACGAGTTCATCGATACTTTCCCTCCTGATGCAGGACTCATAGGCAAAGGACCTTTTCGCGAAGTCCAGGTCCTGGTCGATGAACAGTTGGCAGGCGTTGTTTGGCCCCATGCAGTTATCTATACGGGTGGTATAACACCGTCGAACTGGCGTCCGTTGACCTCATTCGGGGCATACGACCAGCCCACCTACTGGATATCAATTACACCCTTCATCCCACAACTCTTAACAGCAAACCAATCCCATAGCATCACATTACGAGTCCAAGGCCAAGGATCCAACCCATCAATCAACTCCAACTGGTTTGTTTCAGGTAGTGTACACATCCGGACGGGGAAGGGGAAAGTTACGGGTAAGCTGACGAAACATGAATTCGGTCCGTTGGAGATCAGGACGACTGGGGGAGCGACAGCTGGCAACAAGACGCTGCACACCAGGGTCACTGCGAAGAGGAAAGTTGTGGTGGAGGCGGAATTGAAGACCTCCCATGGGAGACAAACGGTCACTTTCACGCAGGACTTGGAGTATAGCAACGAGGCAGATTACGAGGACGAAGGGTGGGTTCAAGTATGTTGTTTTAACGTGTCTGAAAAGCTACGGCTAACTCAACGCGACCAGCGAGGAGCTCAGTCAACCATAGGAACGACAGAGGCCCGGCATGGTGCACGACTGGTTCTTCGAGATGCGTTCTCGTACCCATTGGAGGTATTTTCGAATTATTCGCTATTCACTCAGGAATTCGGTCAGTAAGTCTTGCGTATGCCGTTGTTTCGATACTCAACCACCCCATTCGCAGGCGGTTATGGCTCTGACATGCATCAAAACCACACTAGGGCTTTGCAGCCCCCATTTGGCTTCCAGAGAAGTATACATTCCGTTCAGCACGCCAAAGGTCAAATAGGGATGGATAATTGGCCCGGGCTGAGACATGCAGTTAACGGTACGGGGGAGACGACGCAGTTGTTCGCATACAGTGATGGGAGGGGGGAGACATACTTCAGGGACGTGGCAGCGATGAATGATGGTTGGGTTAAGGACGAGGTGTGGGGGACGTTGAAAGATGCAAATCCACCCGTACCGAGGAGTCAGATATTTGGACCTGGCGGAGGACCTGGCTTCAGACGAATGGTCGCAAGAGGCGGAAGGTAACAATGAAAGAATAAGTTAGGTGGGATTGTAACATACTGTTGCCTAAGGAATGGAGCATTTGAACCGGAAGCGCAACTTACGGCTAAGATGACTAGTCGCTGGAACTTCCCGTAACATCACAAAACCAACAGTTTGGTAGAGGTCGATTGAGTGGTCAAATAGAGGCTCATGTAGCCGTAAGGTATTTCTCCAGCCTCCTTCTCAGAGGATGACTAGGCTTCACACCAGTAACCTTGAGCGCCTTCGAAAGCGCCGTGGCCACTTGTGTTTTGTCCTCCGGAGTATGATCTTTAGAAGACAGGAATTGTTCTACGGATCGAGCAAGACGTCCTTTAGGGCCCATGAAGGGTGCCACACCGTTGGGTGGTTTCGTCGTTGGAGCTTTCGGAATTTTATGCTTTACCTTTGACTTGGCACCCGAGCCGATTTTGGGAGTGATGAGAAGCGGTTCAAAGAAATCGGTCCTAAAGCGCCGGTGCGCGAGAGAGATAATGGGAACCACACGGTCTAGCGAGCTTGCAGTTTCGGCGCACGCCTCCGCCTCGGCTAACGCTTCAGGCGATCCACCATCAAGGTAACCCCATTTCTTTAATTCCTCTGTTCGTCTCTCCTTCATTTTGAGAGCTATCTTCTCTGGGATCGCGTCCATTCCCTTCATCAAGGTCGCAATGCTCTGTGCCTTGCTGTTGGCAGGAGATAGTGCAATACTTTCGGTGTGGGTTGAATTAGGATCAAGGACATCGCGAAGACGAAGCCAGCCCATGTCCTCGTCCACGGCGCGTTTGACGTAATGTCGGTTGAAGTAATTGAGTAGGCGGTTCACAGAGTGGACCCCGGCAGAGTAGCGAGTAAACGATGGGATTACGTAGTGTATGAGGGTTGTGTCATCTTGAGGCGCAGACAGGAAAAGCTCGCGCACGACCTCGGAGAAATAGCGATCGAGATGTTCGTAAAGTTCTGCACCGCTGGCAAGAACAGCATCGTTTGCACGTGGGTCTGCAGTGGCACTTGCGAGTTCATTTTGTGCCGTGAAACTGTAATCATGCGTTCGCTGTTGTCAACAATGAATTGACTTGGATTTAGGAGACAAATTTACTAATTGTAACACGCAGTGTGAATGCCCGAGTAAAAATTAACATCGATGGCGGGGGCCTTGAGTGTCTCGTTTGTAGGCGAGCAGACTATGTGGTCGAGGGCAGGTCGCATGTAGGACCATAGTGAAGGAAACGATGCGGCAGGGTTTGCACTTCCAGTGGCAGGATTTGGGAGCGGCGGGACTGCTGGTCGGTTTCCAGAGAGTGTGGTGGGCGACAGCTTTCCCTTTCCTTTGGACTTCGACTTGGACATTGCTGCGAATTCGGGAAATTGGGAACTGTGGCTTCGGGGTTGCGAGATGGTGGTAAGACAAAGTTGAACGAGCGGTAGTTAGTCACTGTCGCCAATGTTATCTTGTTTGGCCGTGCTTGACTTAGACGCCCTCGATCAGCCCTCGATCGCAACACGATCAACCAGGTTTCACCATTTCTGAAACCACCTGCGGCACTTGGCCACTGCCCGAATCCAAAAAATCCAATTATGCCATATGCCATGTTCTTCCCAGAGCTCTTCTCAATGCTACATTAACAGAACAATATTATCCCCCTCGAATATGCTGGCTATAATACCTGTCGCTGCGTACCGGCCAAGTTGGCGGACGTTACACTACTTGAACCGTTTGCACACAAAACAATCCCCATGGCCACCGGCGCAGCTTCACTGATTGTGGAACGGCGCTTCAGTGTACTTGTTACACATGTATCACTATATAAGAGGGGTACCTCGCATTCGGGCAACCCAGCTGCGCTCACTCACCCCCAAGCTACTGGTTTGCTTGGAACCCTTCGCTGCACCAGCTGGTCTGTTAAGCTCTACTAACATAGGCTACGCTTAAATCTATAGACTCTATATATCCTTTCCCTTGATATGTCTATCATTCCTACTCGCTTCATCCTGCTTTTTGTCCTAGCGGTGGCGAATGCTGCACTGTATGCGATGGCGGCTCCAATATTGTGAGTTTCGACAGTCCCTCTTTCCTCCCGTTGTTCATCCCCGTGCTAGCTACCCTGGGGCAGCCAGTATCAGTGCTCGTTCACAGCATCTCGGTAGCAATCGAATGTTGGTGCGCAAACCGCAGGACGTGCAAGACTTCCTATCGGACGACGACGACGGTGACGACGACATTGGGAGCAATGTAACCACCCCCATACGCACTGGACTGCCTGAACCTACGCAGCTTCCACCCGGTAGCGCTACACTCGGCAGCCCGCCCGCAACTGAAGCGGATGAGAATGGCGGGGACGACGATGAACTTGAGGAGACAACTTCATCCACATCGACAACTTCATCCTCACCACCCACAGCTGCGCCGACCGACCCATTGGCTACAGACGAAGACGATGAGGCTGAAGATGAGGAGACTACTGCGTCTACATCTACCGCTTTGTCTACATCATCTGCGTCTACGTCATCTACATCAGCCAAACCATCTCCTACAAATAGCAATGAAGGCGAAGATGACGAAGACGAAGACGAAGAGACCATCACGTCCGCGTTGGTCACTTCATCCTTGTCATCTACCAGCACGTCGGCGTCGTCAGCAACCTCAAGTTCGTCTGCCTCTGCCTCTGTATCTACGTCAACGTTTGCTTCCTCTTCCTCCACACTCTCTACGGCTACTCCTTCGTCCTCGACGTCGTCCTCGAAGACCTCTTCCTCCGTATCTTCGTCAACCATCCCTTCTTCCTCCATCGCTTCCTCCACCTCTTCTGTAGCCTCTTCCTCCTCAAGCACTCGATCGTCTTCTACGAGCGCCACCGTATCCACAGTCTCCACTACGACCACCGATGATTTGAAAGGCACAACAATCATCCTCACTTACGGCAACACGGCAACGCTCGGCCTTCCGTCTGGGGTACCTACGCCTGCTCCTGGACAAAGCTTGAGCGATGCAATTGGTGACAAAGACCTTAACGACATCATCAACAAGCTGCTTGGGGCTCCGGAGACACCGACGGACACTCCCGCAAAACCTACCGCCACCACAAGCATCGCACCAACTGCTACCGGAGTAGGAGCTGATGTGGACTCAGACGTAGAAGATGATAGCGATCCCGATGATGACACCACACCCACAACAGCGGTGACTTTGCCGGGTCAACCTCTTATGCCAACACAATTCCGCCCACTGCCTTCGCTGCTAGGTCAGCTTGCACAACCCCAGCAGCTCACGGACGCGCCGGGACCAACGTTCACTCCGTTCTTCCCCACCCCAACGACTTCAGCAGATCTTACTGAGGAGACGCAGAATGATGTTGACGATGACTCCGATAATCGACCGCCATTCGCTGTTACTAATCCGTTCGGTGATAGTGATGATAATGGGGACAACAACGCGCCCACTCGTCGTCCAGATCCCAGCAGCGGCTTCGATACTGGCGGGAACCCCCCGCTGCCCGTTGATAGAAGGCCGCCCCCAGCCTCGGCGGAGGCGGGTAACGGCAATGGAGGCGACGATAAAGATGACGGAAATCGTCAACCCGAGGATGACACGGATGACAATACTGACGGGGCTGAAGATCCTGAGCTTCCCGAGCCATTTGACCCCAGTCTACCACCGGTTCGTCCTGGTAGGAATGGCGGGGCTCCAGCGATAATCGACATACGAACGTCGTCAGTTAGTTTCAGCGCTACCTCGATTGTTCCTGCTGCTGCCACCTTCACAACTCTGGACTCAACGATACCAACGCCAACGCCAACGAGAACGGTGAAGATTAAGATAACCATTGAGAAGGAGGAGTAAACTAGCCCACTGAAAGTATATCATAGGAATATATTCACGTTTAGCCTATCATTCATGACCACTGAGACGGTTGCAGCCTCTGCGACAGTACCTTCCCAGCCAAACGTCGAAGCGAAGGAACACTTGACGGGGAAAAGACGAGCATAGAATTTTTGCACCAGCGAGATATGTACGACAGCGAAAGATACGAAACGACTAATTGGTGTCACCAGTCAATCTACATCTGTACCATCAACAAGTACCTCAAGCGAATTTGCGAGGGGTCATATACAATGTACTAGGGCAAGAGTATTAGTAGGTGAGGCAGTATTTCGAGGTGAACACTTACTTCATTGTACTGCAAGTATACACCTGGAATATCCACACTTTGGCCCGGGCTATCGGGCATATGGCAACCCTTCAACTCTTCGTTATCGAGGGCTTCGCCGGCATCCTTCCACTGAAGTGGCTGAGTTTTGCCGATACCTTTGGTGGCGCTAGGTTATGTGACAAAGCGCGTTGGCTATGGGCTAAAAGACAGAGTGGATGAAACCTACCGAGCATTGGCAGACTTGCAGTGAATATCGGCGTCATATTGCTATCGGATTTAGATTGTTAAGTTGAGTGAGCACATAATGATGGCATGGAGACGTACCGCATCGGTTCGCTCGTAGAACGGCTTCACTGCAACCTCACACAGGAGCAGCAAGCCGACGTTATTGCTCAGGCTTGAGAAGAGAGTTAGGATTAGTGAGAAAAACAGGGAAAGTAACGCACTAAGAATAGCAGTAATTGGCAGACTACAAGAGAATGTAAAATGTTATTTCAACGCATATTTTTTTTGGTGTGACAGACCTTGGACATCATCTACGCAAAGTTAAGAGAGAGGTTAAATAGATGTCAAACGCAGAGAATGCAACGAACATACGTCAGCGAAATAGACACCCTTTCCAAACATGTAACCAGTGACAGGTGCTAGACGGGGTAGCGTTTTATGGGTTGTCCGCGTTATAAATTCAGCAAAACGGACCTTCTGGAGGAGCAATTCGTAGGCCTTGCTTTAGGATACCTAGAAACAGGGGATTGAACTCGTGGAACTGGCAATCATAGGATATCACGTACCAGCAAAGTTCGTCGTTCGAGAGCCATGCCACAACAGGAACCGCTCGCCATCTCCAAGTGAATCAAACCCAGCATTATTCCAGGCTTCTGCTTCAGAATCGCTGCGGCGAAGGCAGCATCAGATATGACTGCTTCATAAGAAAATCTGCCTCGTACCGCTCCACTCGGTAAATATTCTGCACATTGACTTTCAAGTTTTGGTGGGTGTGTCCATGGGTGTCATGGACATACTTCTGCAAGCAGAGGAATTCTGAGGTGCTTCTGTCGACATGTTCCATTTTTGAAAGGGCAAGTGAACGGAAATGTGAGTCAATGGGGTTGAGGGGTTTGCCATCGTCATCAACCAAAGAGGTACTTTGGATGAGTTTCGAAGCAATCTCCTGTGAAGCACCTGTTAGACAGGAGATAGAAATGCGAGGAAGCATGGCTCGCCATATCACCAAGCGCGTCCACAAGGTCAAGTTCCTAGCTTGACATTAGTACACGATCTTAATAAAGTAGATATCGTTTACCTTCTTCAAGGCGACTGCAGTAGAGATGACTGTGGGCCTCGTTCGCCCAAAATCATGGGGAATGATCCTGTCGCAAGATGAGAGAGGGCACAGAGAGGGGGTAGTGTATAACGAACGAGTAGTAAGCACTAGTAAGATGTTCGCAGGCTGCTTGAACGGAGCCGTATTGGTTCGCGAATTCGCTGTTCGGTTTGTCGATGACCTCGGAGAGATTCTGGCAAAGGGCCGTTGAGATTCTGCTTATGTTTGCAACTACCGATAGCTAACCTTCAAAGCCTCAAAGCCCTTTAAGATAGTGGTTTTGGCCAATTTGCCTTGACATCGCATTAGACAGAAACGGCAAACAGCTTGAAATGGGAATACCCAAAGGGAGCTTTTTAGCGTCATAGTTCATAGACGAAAGATGGGCATCTATCAACGATGTTGAAAACATCAAATTACAGAGATCCTACAGAAGTAGTCAGTGGTGAACAGAACAAGCCAATTGGAGAACTGACCTGAATCTCAGGGGCCAGCTTCGAGTCGGGGATGGGTTCATCCTTTTTCTTGCTGGGGCCTGCTTGAGTATCCTCTTCGTCCTCTTTGTCGTCAAAGTCGCGCTCTAACGCGAAACACAGATGTCACGACATGGTCAATCGGCAGTATGCATGAGACGTACCTAACCACATATATTTCCCTTCTCTGCGTCAGTAGTTGTTGGAAACGAGATCATATGTATCACCTTTCTTTGCGACCATACCAACTCTGTCTTCCCATGCCACCCCCGCTTTCGCTCTGAACTGACTCTTGAATTGACGGACAGCGCTAGCAGCGTCCCAAGGTCCCTACTTCGTGTAAGTTACGGATATCTTGCTTGAAATTTGGCGTTCGGACTATACCTTGACCTGCGTTTGACCGTTCTCACCAACACGGCCCCAGCGAGTGAACAGCACACATGTATTATTGTTGCCGATGGGATGCAACAACTGAATGACATAGAACCTTAAAAAAGACGCGTTATTAAGACATACGTAGCGAGGAAGAAACTACAACAAACTTGTTCTTATTGCTTCCTCCACTGACATCGGTCTGGTTCAGCATAGCGTCCCAAACACCTTCATCGTTGGCCAGAACCTGATGGGTATCTGCATTTTCAGTGTGAGTAATTTATGACTTGTACTCGTAGTAACACCTCCTATCGACCTACCAACTTTGCCAGACATGGGGTCGACAGGAGCGGCTCCTCGCTTAATCACAGTGACCTATGAGGAGCATTAGTGCCAAGGATCAAGCAGCATCGTGAATGACAGTACCATCTTCTGTGGCACATCTGCCGGCGCGTCGTCTTGCGCTTCTTCATCTTCATCCGCGTCGGGGGCATCTTTCACTTTTGGCGCGTCATCCTCCGCGCCGTCCGTGTTTTTCTTGCTCTTCTTTCGACTGGGCTTGGGTTCGTCGTCTTCTGCATCGTCAGCCGCAGCTGCTCTTCCGCGCTTGGCCTTGGGTTTCGCTGCGGGGGCAGGGGCCGCCGGTGGTTGAGCTGTCTTTTTGGTTCGAGTGCTAGACCTGGTAGCCTTGGGGGGATCAGCGGAAGACCCGCTGGCGTCGGCGGCAGCAGCTTTCTTGCGAGGAGGCATCTTGAAGGGAAGGTTGCAAGGATTTGTGAGAGGACAAACCCCTGGAGACTTAACTTATATGGGGTCGCGTTATTTGATGGTGGCGCTTCCGCTATTACCATAGTAGGCAAGTCGGCGGGTTTCCCGAATCCCGATGCGCCTCGTGTTCTGGGCGGTGACTCACATTGATTCGTACTTCTCACATGGCAAGACACCGAGTCAAAGAATGCATTGCAAATGGAGTTTCGAAGACCTGACTAATCGTACACACGGTGACAACATCGATATTCCAACCTTTTAGATGAATCGCTCTTTCGAAGTATTTTAGAGCTTAGCGTGTTGCAAGACGTAAGGAGAATACTTCTTCGCCTTGACCTTATCAACATCGTGCATGGTAATAGGTCGGTACTCATGGGCGTGGTTGTATCCCAACCTGCGGACACAGATGTTGGTGACTGGCTTGACTAGGTAGAACATGTCACTCACCTGTCGCGTCCATCGCGACCACCGGGTTTGTAGAATTCGGGACGGCGGAGGAGAGAGATGACTACGGCACCACCAAGACCGAGGTTGTGGACGAGACCATACTTGCCACGACTGTCGGCGGTGTCGAAGAGATGGCCAGCTTGCATAGGACCGGCCCCTGATGTGCGTTGTGAAGTTCGCTACGAATGGGCTTGGAATAGAGTTAGGAGCGCTTACATTCACGGAGTTGCATGGCGATGTAGAAGTGCATGCCAATACCGGTAGCACCAAGGGGGTGCCCTTTGGCTTCGAGACCACCGCTGGGGTTGACGACGTATTTTCCGCCATACTACAGAACGTCAAGGGTTAGCCTTGATTGGGAATGCATGTACGAGTACTTACAGTGTTATCACCAGCGTCCACCATCCTACAGGCATCCTCCTCCTTGCAAAGTCCCAATGCAGCATAGGTAATCAGCTATACAACCGACGTGAGACGGCAAAAATCTCAGGATGGCAAAACTCCCTACCTCGTTGGCGGCGAAGCAATCGTGGAGCTCAACAACACCAACTTGGTCACGGCCTTCACCAGGACGGAAGCCGGCCTTTGCGAAGACGTCGTCGGCGCATCGTTTGGCCATGTCGTAGCCAACGACATCCATGGCACTGATGGTTTCGAAGGTCGAAGGATAGTCAGTGCCCAAAGATTGCGCAACAATCTCAATGGCCTGGTTCTCAAGACCATGTTTGTGGACAAATTCCTCAGAGGCGATGATGGCGCAAGCTCCACCATCCTATACAGATAAAATATCAGTAAATTGCGCGTGTCTTTGTCGTGCGGGGCAACCAACCGAAGTGGGGCTGCACATGAACTTGGTGAGCTCGTTGGTAATCTTGGGGGCCTTGAGAACTTCCTCGACCGACCAACCATCACGGAACTGCGAATAGGGGTTGTTCACCGAGTGCCTGTGGTTCTTGGAAGCTAAAAATCCCAGCCAGGTGATGAACAAACGAAGGATCACATCGACCGTTTGGGCATACCAATCTTGGCCAAATGTTCGACGCCGCCGCCGTATTTTCTCAGATATTCGGAGCCTGCGGTGCCGAACATCCTGGGTGCGCCGGGACCGTGGTTGATAGCATCAGCCTTCTTCTCGGCATCAACTACGCGTTCGTTGAAGAGTAAGGTAGGTGAAGGGCGGTCAGGGAAGTTCGTTCCAAGGCTACCAGGCTTCATGCGCTCGAAGCCCAAAGCCAAAGCACAGTCAACCAATCCACCTTTCACGGCATTGCTGGCTTGGTACAAGGCAGTGGAACCAGTCGAACAATTGTTGTTCACGTTGGTAATGGGGATACCGGTCATGCCTAAGTTGTAGAGGGCACGCTAATATTCCACTTTAGTGAACTCGCGATGCTCGTGAAAGCACTGCTACGTACTTGACCGCTGGTTGAATCACCATAGCAGTATCCGACGAAGGCTGTCTCAACTTCGTCGTATGTGATGCCTGTTATGGGAGGGCGCTTCAGTGGGAATTAACACGGGACAAATTAGAAGACAAACCTGCGTCGAGCAGAGCTTTCGTGGCGGCCTCAAGGCCCATCTATCGTGTTCAAGTCAAGGCATGTTCCCCGCATAATCTATGCACTACTTACGTCTTCAGTGGTCCTCGTCGCCCGGGGCTATTCACGTCGGGGTGAATTTCCGGATTAGGGTCGGCATCGGGGGGGGGGCTTACCTTAATGAACGCGGTGCAACCGCATCCTACTATGAATGAACGCTTTCCGGGTGCCATGACGGTGTAGACTTGCTTGTAGATGTGGGCGTAAGTAATAAAGATGTGGGTGGTCACTAGCGTTGAAAGTGGGGAAACTGGGGTTATAAATATGCCGGGGTTATTTTTGCCCGGACCCGGCCAAGAGTGTGCACCTGATCGACTGTATCAGACTACGACGAATATCAGACTATCCACACTGCTTCACGGGGTTGTATATGGCCGGAAATAGACAGCACGAATGGCCGACCATGTCTATTCGACGTACAGGAGATGGATGTATCAGTTGTGACTATCAAGATATTGGCGCTATTGCCAATAAGTCGAGAATTGGATTTCGTAGATAAACCTTCACGGTCATCGGTAGAACGTAAGAAGTGAAACAGGCGAAGGAGCTCCGTGAGTGAGAAATAGCGCAGTTCAGAGGACGAAGAATGCCCATTGCAGTGGGGCCGCTGATGGCCTGAGCTTCGAGGAATCCATGGCTGATTCATGCGGATAAATATAAGTCTAAGTTCGTGTTCAATTGTGGAGAGCCCAAGGCTTACGTCCAAGTGCTCGGTCGCCTGTATCCTGCGCGTTCCATGGCCACTAACTGGGTTGGCTTAGCGGTTCGCGAAGTCGTCCCCAAAAGGAAGTGCGAGAACCAACCTTGTAAAGCAGTATGCCGTGGGCTTTACTTTACGACTATATCGAAGTCTGCTCCATTTTTAGAGGATACTCGACCTGAAATCCTATGTACCGCCGAGTCATCATGACCAAGAAATTCCAGTGAGCTGAGACACTGGCGGTTATCTTCTATGTTGGGGAACGGGGCTGAGTAACGAAGACTCCAGGATCCACCGTTTTGAATCATCGTGACCTGGGATATGCCTTTATATCCGTTCGGCGGCCGGGTTTGTTGTTGAAGCGAGAGGGAGATAAAAGGTGACTCCTTGGTCAGAAAATAGTCTCGCGGTCTCGGCATGCTATATAGTAATGAGGTGAGGATAACTTCCATCGTATGGCATTCCAGTGAGCGAAGTTGTTAACAAGGTTTGCGGCGTAGTGAATGTCTTGAGCCGGGATTGTCCCCGACAAGTGCAGGAAGGACAGTTCGGGTGAGATGTAAAATTGATCGGGCTCTTGGATCCAAGGCCATTTTCAGCACCAAATAAGGTTGGCATGATGGGGGACTGATGGGGACAATAGCCAGAGATCGGTAGGACCAGCGCTGGAAGCCACATAAGTACTATGAAGAGGTTAAGGACGATATGTCGACCTGAACGAGGCCAAAATGTGAGCGCAAATCCTGCGTCAACGACCGACTGCAGTTGGACTGCACACCCCTTGTGCTGTGTTCAGTCCCATTATTTGCGCTGTAAGTGTTTGATCAGGCGACTACTCGGTCCTTCGTGGCGCTTAGTAGTTGGAGGTAAAGGTAGTTCGCGATCTACAGATAAAAAAACCTCACCTATGCAGCTACGAGCAACGGCGACCATGGTCTGGACTCTGTGGTAAGGTACAAGGAGTGATAGCGCCAATCCCAATACGAAGAACGCCGCCAGGCGCCGACTCTTTTTTGCGAGAGGTCGGTCAGGGTCAATAAAGTTGTGTTGGTTTGTTTATCGCCGCTTTCCGCACTGATATGGGTTCGATTTTGCGTCACGTTTTCCTCCTTTTCGCAGCCATCCCAACCTCCTCAGTGTTCTTCTCTGCGTTACGACTACACCAGGCTGCTGAAAGACTCCCCTTCAAAATCGGTCTCTTGTCGCTGTGAAAGGGCCTTGTCAGCCGAGGCATCAAGACGCCTCTTATAATGTCCGCATCCCAGGGTCAGATTACCGACCCAAGTTCAAACGATTTGCCTTTAGATTCTTCTGTTCCACGACCTTCGTCGCCTACAACTTCCCGGGGCAGTAGACCAGTTAGAGACAGACACCAGAGACGTTCGTCAGCACACGAGGATACGGATATGAGGTGCGCTTCTCCCCATTGAGACATGCGATCGCTAATTAACTCTTTGACTCCCTTGCAAATCGTCAGAGGAGAACCGAGCTACCGGCAGATTCTGCCCCCTCAGCCTCCTAGACAATACTCGCATCTTCCGACCCCACAAAGGTGAGCGATGTCTCAGTGAGCATAGTACAAAAGTGATTACATTGAAACACTATTGTTCAGCCCGAACAACCTCGCTCAGTATGCTCCCCGAGCCCTGTACCAGCCAGATTCTCCTCTCAATCATGGGTATGGCCACTTTGGTGATCTTTTGTGGCTCGACTGGCTGACCATTCATCAAGTTCGCTTCCGATGCCACTTTCGAGTTCCTCTATCGGCGGTCAAAGGGCAATGATGGGACACAAGTGAGCGACCAAGCTTGGATTATTGGGAGATTCCTGACGGTTTGTTGCAGTAAGGATCATGAAGATGTAGCGACGAATCACAGCGCGCATGGTTTCATCACTCCTGAGTCGAGGTGCGTTGCTCGTATAACTTTATCCACATAGTTGGTTGACCAAGGCTATAGTCCCGTCATCCAACGCAATACCCTCCCTCGAATATCAGAGTTAAACCTCGATATTGGAATGTTCGTTGTTTGCCCGGCTCAACGTTTATTCTGACTGACAACGTCCTTTTGTAGTTCTACCCCGAGATCGTCGAGCTTTATCCCTCATACTCCTCCGTACCCTAGGTCAGTAGCACCATCTAACCGCTACAATTCCCCAGCCAGCCTCCAAGCACCTACCAGCTTAGCGCCCGCGCCGGACATCCTTCCGTCGCGCGATGCGACTCCTGTCTCAGCAGATATCTCCACTCGCAGCACTCTTTCTTCTCCATTTATGAGTCGCATTAGTGTTGCTGACCGCCACTCCAATGCAAGGACCCCGCGCCAAGGCCCTGTGCACTCACCACCGCCACCCTCCTCCCACCCAGTTCAACCAAGCGACCTCTTCTCCGCATCCCGGTACTCCTCAGTACACACGCCCCCAGTTTCACCACCATTGCCCCCAGCCGGTGGCGAGATTGACAGGATCCATCAAGCCATGCGCGCGCAAGCCCAAGAAGCCGAAACTCGGAGGCCTGAATACCTCAAGCGAGTGAAGCGATCCATATCTGAAGTCGATGCACCCGAGCTTGACGAAGAGCGGCACGCGGGGGTGGGAATTGGGATAACCGAAAGCCCGCTCAAAGGTCGACGATTGAAGTTGTTCCAAGAGACGTCGGAGGAGAGCTTTGAGGAGAGCTTGATGGCCGGTGGATATGGGAGATATGTGCGTCACCAATTGTCTCTGACGTTCTATTTGTGCTGACCGTGGAATAGAGGACCGCTGAATGGGTTCGACAGCCACAGCCGCTTCCTTCGCCCCAACTTGCTGGACCTTCGAATGTTGTGCCACTACTTGAGCAAGAAGCCGAGCCCACCCAGAAAGAGCTGCAAAAGAGACGCCGCCTGGACGCCTTCCGTGGAGAACGTCCTGCCATACCCAAAACGAAGCTACTCACGGTGGAAGTAGAGGGCAAAGGCAGGATAATCGTGGAGGCTTCCGCGGAGGAATCTATACCCCCTCCACCAGAGCCCACTCCTTCCAAGAAACGGAGCAACGCCCGGCGGAAGAAGAAGGGCGCTGCCGACCAAGATCTCGCTGTAAAGGTGGAATTGGCAACGGTGCTCGGTAAGTCCCAGGAGGGGCGTGCGGCTGAGGGTCCAAACTGGCCCGATACAGAGTTCCCTTGGAAGTTACGCACGGATGAGCGGTCTCAGATGAAGCATCTGGAGGAGGAGGAGCGGCTGAAGTGGATAGAGAGGTTTCTGGATCGTGACTCGGACGAAGAGGAGGAGGACGGGTCCCCGCCTATCACGATAGCAGTAGAGGAGCCGCTGAAGGTTGAGGAATCTGAGGATACCGCAGAGATTCTGAGGCGGGGGCGAGGGAAGTGGGTGCCGCTGCAGACCAACTCGTCGGAAAACATGCAAACTCGCAGGCGCACTTTCTTTCCGACCGATCCAGCGGACGCTCGCGCGGCGTTGCTAGCTAAGAAGAGCATTCGCATGTTATCGTACCGCCAGCAGAAGCGTCAGAGGATAGAGCGAGCTCTGGATGGCGAGGAGGTCCTTTGTGTCTGCCGCGGCCATGATGATGGACGAGAGCTAGTGCAATGCGACGGTTGCTTGACTTGGTATCATCTCCAGTGCATAGGCATCAAGAACATCGCAGAGCTAGGGCGTGAAGAGGACCCGTGGTACTGCGAGGTTTGCGAGGCCGAGCATGCTTCGACGGGATCGGATGATATCAACATGGCGGATGTGCTAATGTCGGAGCCGACCTTTGCGCCCTCCGAGGACGAACCGCGCGACGCCCAGCACTTCAGCCGCACCTCGCCTTTTTTTCACGAGCCCGCGCTTGATGACTCGCCCGTTCCTTCGTGGTCGCGGGCACCGAAGACGCCTACACGCACAACAGTAGATCCTAGCGAATTTGGCTCGGGGATGTCCTTGGCTTCCATGACCAGCTCGTCTACGTGGCCAGAGTCTTCCCGCCCAGGTCCTTCGACCCCGCGCCGCTCGGCTCACGGCTCCTCACCACATCAGGCAGACCTTCCTTATGGCTACGATGAATCGCCCTTCGATCCCACATCGACGCCATCTCGGGGCATCAAGTTCGGTGCATCCTTTGCCACGCCGAAGAACAACCCGTGGTCGAATCGGGGCTTCGGCAGGAGAGATCCCTCGCAGCACCTGAACCGCTCCTCCGATCCCTACGAGGCCGTCCACAACGCCAGCCCAGCTCGGCCCAGCTTCTCTTACGAGGAATCACCGACTATGCGGACGCTCGAGAAGCCCTCCCGCCAAAGCTACGGGCGGCGCATAATGGAGGCACGGGTCCTGCCCCCGCTGGCGGAGTCACCGATCCTCAAGGGCAGGGACGTGATCAACGGCCTCCGTCGCGATTTCTTACCACCAAGTATGTTCGCTCAGAACATGTAAATGCAACCGAGATGAATTTTGCAACCCTCCTTATAGGTTAACTTACGATCTGTGCTATTGTTTTATTGTCACCCCCCACCTCCACCCGCGCGTCACCTGTTGTCTCATTATCCTCGCCCCATGCTCCATGTACCATGCGTGCTCTCTTTTTTATTGCGTTTTGATTGGATGTTATGGTACATAGCTGCTTCATGTTTTTGACGAACGTCTTAGTCTGTACTGCGATATTTGCTGTATCGAGACACAAGAAACGCTACCCCTGCTGCTTATATATTAAAGTACTCCTATTACCTTGTGTGCTGTTAGGTGGGGAGACCGTCGCGAACATACAGAGTGAAGGTTACAGAGTGGAACCGAGAAGAAGGCACAGTGCAGTGCTGCATCGGGCAATCTAGTTACACCGGCTGCATGAATGTCGCAGATGAGAGGTCCGAGTCTGATGCGCGAGATAGTTGTGCGGTTGCGAGCAACAAAGGCGGCGGGTACGGGGTAGGGCACGTGTAGTTAGTGTAATTGTTGAATGTCAGTCATATACTCTAGATGTCGCAAAGGAGTGTTAGCGGACAAGGAACGGTGATTTCAAGGTCATGGCCAGACTTCTAGTCGTAGGAGCTCCTTTTCTAACTCGTACGCCGTGTACGACAGGACTAGCGGTCTTAGCGGCGTGAACGAACAATCGTCGTCCTTGAATCGCTACCTCGATTTCATTGCGGTTAAAGGTTTGCAGGAGACGGCTATTCGCGTTGGCGACGCCTGGCTCTCTGAGAGGGGGTCTACAGACTGAACAGTACAGGTTGCGGCTATGGGCTATGGGCTATGCGAGGATCGTGCGTCTTGATGATGAGCGGTGGATGTCAGTGGCGGTCGCGGCGCATCCGCAGCTTCGTTGCCGCCCTTCGCCTTGCGAGCAGCTCGAGATGGCTAGAGGCTGACTTCGGCCTCAGAAAGAACGCCAGGAAGTACTGCATAGACTTAGGAGGGGAAGCAAAGTCCCAGGTCAGTAGTTGGTGCCGATTGTCGTTGAATTGTAGTCGGATAAGGCTGCGGTGAAACCACGCAAGGCATGGTCTTTGTGTTGTAGGCTTCAAACTCAAATTCAGTCGCGAAACCCTCGCGGTCGTACTAGGATAAGATAAGACATCACCTTGATATTTATGCTTAATTCGAGACGTATTCATCAAAATTGGCGCAAAGAAAATACCATATTCAATAAGGAATAGTACATGCACTGAGATGCACTCAGGCTGACGACGGCGCTGGATACCCCGCTGGTGATTGCTGGATACGTGCTGGTAACGTATCCAGTATGTTACCAATTGAGGCTTGACCGAACTCGCTTCCTTATGGCGACCCCCAGGTCGCGCGCAGGCACTGCTCCAACGCGTAATGGAAGGGGGGGTTCTCAGTGTATCGAGGAGCGGGTCGGTATCGTCGTGGAGAGGTCAGAATGAAGACATGCAGACTTCCGCCTACGAGACTGGATTGACCGGGCGCCGGTGAGTACTTGACCGATGCCCGACTGCGACATGTGACAGCGGACATGCGTGACCCGACATGAATGTGACTAAATTTCCAACGGTGCAGTGCCTAATTCAGGTTTGCGCCCTCCTATATTGCAACCCTTCTGTCCCTCCCTTCATGATCGCTTAGCCAGGTTTACGACCAGAACTTCTCAACAGAAAAACAAACAAAAAAACTTAGCCGCGTAGCAAACCGACGTCGGACTAGAGGTACCGCGGAGCCTTTTTACATTTTAAGTTCTAACCAGTTGGATATATGCGATTACGATTACTAGTGCTACGATTACTAGTGAAGCACGGAGGAAGTCCACTTTCCAGAGTTTGAACTTGTAGATGGCTGCACGATGTCGATGCTAAACGAAGAAATCCGGGATGGAGACCGTATACGCGTCGCAATTGTTAGTGATCCTGCAGATTTACCGTAAGGCCAGCCATCCGGCCGGTTCTCGCGACGCGTATCGGGGTTATGACCATGCTTGAATCAATTTAGGCCCTAGTTGCGTTGAGATACAAACCATCTGAGCAATCTTATGACGGTGCGCCTTGTGGTCGTTCTTGAAGGTGGAAACCGAAGCTAATTATTCGCATAGCCTACACGCTTGACTTGAAGTCTCTTTTCGGATCACCAAAACGCGGTAGTGGTGATTACCCCACTGAGAAGAGATCAGAGAGTCCCTGGCGCGAACGAGCTCTTACTTTGGAGAAGAATGTATCCGAGCTTCAGGCTAAGTATGATAGCGAACGTACTAGTGCGTGATTTTCCGAATTGTTGTCATATCGTTCATTTTGTCTCAATGAGTCTGCTTCGAAGAGGTCCTAGAGCTTACAACAAAGACGACAAGCCAGAGCGCCACCCCGACGCCTCCGCCGCCGTCATCTTCGAAGAAAAAGGGAAAGAAGAAACAAATTCCCGAACAAAACACGCGTTCCGAGCTCGACTCGGTACTTGAACGTCTAGGTACATACCTATCGCTCAATATTCTCGTTGGCAGGCATTGACTGTTATCTTCATCCTCATCAGTGGACGTTCCGTCTGCTTCCCATCCCCTTTCCTTTCTGCTGTCAACTTTTACTGACCTTACCCAACTTACCTCCATTCTTAATACTGGCCCTGTACCTCTGGCAGCGGATGACTTCCGACTTTTGTTTGCAACAACGGATCGGGCTATCGAAGCTGTCGGAACCACACTCCTCTCGTTCCTCACACTGGATACAGAGTCCGCGCCATTGACAAAAGGGACCAAGCGCCAACATCAACGACCCTCGGATGTACTCCAAACGCTAGCCGTCCTCCTCTCGCATCTAATCGAAACAGCCTTACCCCTGCTTTCCCGGTCGCATGATCATCTGGATCATCATACCCCTCAGGCTCACGTCGAGGACCAACCGAATCCCATCGACATCGTAATCAACAATCTGATGCGGATTATCTTGAAGCCCATCTGCCAGTCGTTCGCCCCGCTCTCCTATTCTTTCCTCCATTTATGCCTAACGTCCACCAATACAAATGTTGTCGTCGGTCCGAAATCTGACGTCCGCCAAGAGCTGCTAAGCCTCGTACGTGTTGTGTTGCTTTCCATCGGTCGCCTATGCTCGAAACATCTCGTCGACATCTTCAATAACGGGAAACCCTCTTGCTTCTCCTGGCTGTGCAATTTACTTGCGTTAGAAGCTATCAACGAACTCCAGGAACTCTACGATCTTCACAAACCTGGCGGTTTTCAGACGTCTTCAGCCACCAATGACAGGCATGCCGATAATAATGACGGTACAAATTTATGCCAACCGAATCCGGAGCTCAGTCTCAGTCTCCATCAGGATACTACGACAAATGCGGGCGGCGATGTGGATGGCATTCTACTCCAGGGCTACGCGCCAGATAAATTTTCCAGCGGCAGTGCCAATGCCAACGTCCCCACTTCCATCTCCCAGGGTGGTGGACGTACAAACAAAAGTCGGACCGAGGAACAATTATACGGCATCCTCAAGTTTGCCGACGCTGCTAGTCCCAATCCCAACTCTAGGAGACTCAGGGTCGCCCGACTTGCGAAGAAAGATGCTCTCTGGTTCCTATGCGCGCTTCTCCACATCGTTTTCGAGCCGCCCTTGGAAACGGAGGCGGCGCACAAGGTCGAAAAAAAGAAGGTTCCGTCGTCATCTTCAACAACTTATTCGGCTCCCGAAACTCATGCTAAAAACACGGCGAACAATCATATTGACAGAGAAGGCTCTGCGAACACAAATGGTACTGAGAGTAATAATAATAGTAACGGAGCGCTGGCGAAGGTGCCACGAGGAAGAGATAGATGGTGTGACGCTGAGACGAGAATACGAAAGCGGATTTTGACTGGTCTATGCGACCTTGTCAGGCAAGTTGGTGGTTCCCCTCCTAGTTTGGGTGCACAAGGATTATCTCCCTCTCCTCTACTACCGCAACCGCAACCGCCGCCGCCACCATCAATATCATCCTCAGTACAGGTACCACTACTCACCGAAGCACACGAACCTTCTCCTCAATCCTCCCACCTATCCTATAACAACCACCTTCAGATTCCGAGCCTCACGCGAGATGCCGACGGACTGGGTGATGGTGCGGTAAAGGGACGAAAGCCGGCGGGAAGTCATAGCGGCAACGCTAAAGAATTAGTTGGTGGTGATACCGATAGAGTTGAATGTATTGGAGGCGCTGGAGGGACGTGTATAGGGATACAGTGTGGTGAGGAACAGGCGCAGGGAGGTGCGGGAAGAAGGGGTAATGCGGATGATGTTAAAGGTAAGTGTGGGAGTGAAGCCGTCGTTGGTTGTGCGGAATACGATGGTGATTGGCTTGACTTTAGAACTGGGATTGGACAGTGGCTTGAAAGCGGGAGATAGTACCGCGGATGACGAGAGAACGCGGATGCATTCGCCGATTCAGATGAGGAACCATATACATAACGTTACTTCCAACAACTCTATTGGTCAAGTCAAAAACATCCACAATAAGGGCGGCAGCGATGGTGGCGACTTATCAAGAAGGGACTTCGGTATACGTACCACTGATAACGGCGATGATGGTCTTGGGCGAGGGCAGTGTGGTAATGACAACAACGGAACCGGATTTGGCGGATTGAGGCCGTCAGGTGCGTTGCCGCAAATACGGTCGAGGCGGAGGGAGGATGGTGATAAAGTCGCGCAAGGGATGTTGCTCGTGGTGCTGGAGAGATACTGGATATGGGCATCCAATACTACAACGGACTGACGGAATGTTCATGACATGTCTGTCACAGAGAAACAAAGTTTACTCGTACTCTGTGAGTGATTTTTCGCTGTGCTAGGATACCCATGTCAATATTGAAAGACACTCACGCATTGAATTTGCTTGTTCGAAGCTGTAGTCACTGTCATTGGTCCGGCGTCCATCATACTGCGATGCCATACATATACCCTAATTAGAACGCGATATCGTCACGGCCTCTCGGATGCATATGCTTCACGGCGTTAGAAAACACCAACTTCCAGCCAACTCCCAAGTATAACCTTCTTTCTTTGTATGTCACTGAAGATTTTGTGATGTGTTCGTAACCGTCGTGGGTATGACAGGCTCAAACTTGGTGTTCCATAACACATAACCCACACTCCCCACAACCCGTAACTCCATAACGAATCCGGGACTCGTCCTCCGGGATCTAAAATGCGCATCAAGCGGACGCGAAGAGTGATCAAAATATGATTCTTGATGAAGGTTACTGATGGCCCAGCCAATGGTTTGCCAATAGTCGCTACGATCAGTCATCAATGCATCCAGGAGTTAGTGTTGGTGTATGGAAGACTCAACTTTACAAGTAGGAACAAATGGAGCGTCGACATCTTGAGCGCTTGCGTTGAACTTGCTTAGGAAAGAGGTGAGAGTCGGATTTGGCGAAAAGCTTGACCTTACCTATCTGAGTTGCAGGTCGCCTGCCGTTGAATGATGCCCGTCTCGGCGAATGACTGCTTCCAAAGACAATGAATTGCTTCCCGCTCGTACTCCCAAGCCCGAACTCACCTATCTGAGTCGTTCATAGGTCGATCTCTAATCGTTAACGTTCATCTCCGAACAACTTGAAGTGGTACTTGTCAATCGAAGACTTGGGAGAATGATTACTACCAAAGACCGGCCAAAGTCGACGGATGTTTCCTGCTCGTACTCTCCGTCTATCCTTCACCCTGTCAACACCGTCTTTCTCCCTCCAGGCCCGCCCCATCCTCCCACCTGCTCCTTCCAATCATCCTTCTTCAACCCCGTTCCCCCGTTCCCTGTGCCCCGTTCCCCATCCTCCACAGATTTTCCTGTCTGCCTTCTTACTCGTCGCTATATTTATCATATTTGCATCAAGAATCGCATACCCTATATATATCATACAATCATCTCTCATCCTCCATATGCCACTCTACCAAACCCCAAGGAACGAGCAAATTCCCGACTTGCCAAGGCGTCTAATGTCCACTATTCTAACGTACACCTTCGGTACGTTCCGTCCCTGCTTAGACATACTGAGTTCCAGTTTCCCAGCCTCCCGCAACCTAGGCCCCGCGGCCCAGCACCCGGTCTATGTACGCCATCGATATCCCGAGTCCCAGATGGCAAAGAAGCACAAAAAAAGAAGGGTGAGCTCACTGATAATTAGACTGTTCTTAGACCGCCGGGGCCTTGTGGCCTGTCGCGATGTTTCCGAAGTCCTCGAATCAGTTAACCGCCTTTATTGCTCTTGCTTCTAGGTCAATCACCCAATCATATATACGTATACCTCCTTCTTCAGACACTCGGCAGGCTCGACTCGATATGGCCGCACACCTTCCTTCTTTGGCGGCTCCGTCTCCGTCAAGCAAATCGCTCAGAATGTAGACTCCATACTGCATCCTCGCGTCAACACATCAAGGCATCAAGATCAGAAACGAAACTTAGCAAATCCGCTTCATCCATGATACGCGCATCGCAGCGATCCCCATGGTACTCGCCCAAGTAGGAGGCACCCAAATGCTCATACCCAAATCCAAAACTCCCAGCTGGCAACTAAGTTGTAATTAGTAACCAGCAACTCCCCATCGCGGCACAATCACCACCGTGGAAACTTACTTGCGGCGATGAGCTACCACTTGAATAAACATCAAAGCCTTATTCCCCATCCGTCGGTGTCGACGAACACGCCGCACCATACTCTTTAATTTCCCGTTTCCACCATATGGCGCATGAACGCACGAGCGTCGTAGGGACGTCGTAAGGAACATATGCCGTATGCCATACTACCTACTTCCCACCAACGAGCTCCGGTGCGCCCTTCAGCTTACCTCTCAAGATCCCACCTCCAACTGGCAGTTATGATGTAGCGCCACTCCGCCACCGCTGATATAACCCTCTATGTGCTGGTAGTACGGTATCCGCGGAGCACACACGCTAGCACATAGGCACGCCCACATAGCCTAAGTACACCCACGCACAACGGGAATACGGAAATACACGCAAAGCACCGAGCGCACATAGTACGCAATGCGACATGGCCCACGCGGCGACCGATCAGACATCAAAACACGTTTTTTGAGTGAATAGAGTTCGGGTGATGCTGTGATTTCGCAGTTATGGTTTATAAGTTGGTGCGGTATGGCGCACGGCGTGTTGGCTGAGGAGGCCTCGTATAGCTCGATCCTCTCATACCCCTTCCGTGTTCGATCCTCCCATCCGGTCCCATTAATGTATGAACCATGAAGCGTCATCATCGGCTTCTTCCCTTTCCTGCTATGGAGAGCAGTGCCAGTGAGTGCTATGTCCCTTTAACGTTAAACCCTTTACGTCCCCTATCCCCATCCCTGCTCCCCTGGCTCCCCTGCTACCACTGCTACTCCTTCCGCTGGTGATAACGAAACGTGCTGAAGTTATTATCAGGTTGCTACTTACTCGGAGTGAAGCTGTTGTTTGCGCTGCGAACAATCGATCAAGCTTCATGAAATGTGGATCATTGCGCATGCTGTGAGGCTGTTAGTTGTGAGATTCGAGTTCTAGTACGGGTTTGGGGGACTCAGGCTTCGTACTAGCACCTACTAACACCTCATGCCGATGAATTCGCCATCCTGTTCAATAAGCAGTGGTCTACGGTTATCCTCAGTTTGTTAATCGGACGCTAGATCGTTTGTGCGCCGCCGGAGGTCCTGCTACCTGTATCTAGCCCAACGGCAAGTCGAAGAAGCTGTACCTAGCAGTGGTCGCTGGCTGGCACTGGCCGCCACTGCTAAGATAACTTCGGAAGCTACGTGATGGTATGTTGGGATCCGGGGTGGTTACGTCCGAGTCTCTGCGTCTCTTCCAACAATCTTCTCAACAATCAACGATCAACGAACCGGCGTACTCCACGGTTCTCGAGCGCTCCTCGTACGTCGGCCAGCCTTCCAATACCCAATATTCCCAACGCCTTACTCATACAGAGATACTAGTCTAGGACCTGCATCTGCATCA
Source organism: Sanguinoderma rugosum (assembly GCA_017499575.1). Lineage (NCBI taxonomy): Eukaryota > Fungi > Basidiomycota > Agaricomycetes > Polyporales > Polyporaceae > Sanguinoderma > Sanguinoderma rugosum. The sequence continues at coordinate 3,472,709 of VTPW01000002.1, read as the reverse complement.
GTCAATCAACGAACTCGGAAGGCTGGGCGTTCGAACTCCTTTCTTCCATTTCCTCGCGTCCCATCCACTTCCTCCCATCCCACGCCACCCAGCGTGCTGTACTGGTATTCTTAATAGCCGTAGAGCGCCCGCCGCCCCCCGGATTCCCTTCCGCCCGTCTGCCCATCCGTCCGCTCGTCGGGCGCATCCCACGCTCATATATGCGATCAGATATTTACGAGAACATACCCTTGCATATCATTCAAGTAAGAACACCAACATGCAACGTTAGAGCGCCAAGGGTATTATTGGCATTGGCATTCCTCCATCCGTCGTGACAGGTACGCCGAGGAGCAGCAAGGAACGGTTCCAAGGCGAGGTGGGCGGTAAATCGTTCAAGCTGCAGGATTCAGCGCTCGGCCCTCCAAGCCCAGGAAGCAAACCTTAGGAGGAAGCAAACCATAGGAAGTCATGTCGTGCATCTGAAGAACGCCGGCGTATTCCTATGTTCTCGCCTCCCCTCCTGCGAGTGGACAGTATATGATACCGGGAGTATAACGTATACCTCAGACTTTATAATTGGCATCCGCAATCTCATATAGCGATAGAGATAGGCATTGCGTCAGTACAGCCATTGTATTCAGTACTCATTGTATTGTATTGGGGTGATACAGCGGGGAATGGTTGATCGCCGAGCAGATGCTCTTCAGTCTCCCTCCTCCTCCTCCTCCTCCTCTCCGATGATAGGACTAGAGCGCTCGATTACTTGCCCACCAATACACACCGCCCACCAAACACTCAATCTCCACTGCTCAATCACAACCCACTTTGACCACCTCTTACTTACATCTTCCATCTTCCATCTCACAGTTACATCCTACGTCCCAAATCCAGCCTATTCCACCCATCTCCCGCCCATCTAACTTCGAACGAAACAGGCTTCAAAACCACATTCACATCCACCATCGACCATCAACATCACGGACTCCTTGATCGCTCCTATGCTCCTATGTACCCCCTTACTCCTATACCCCTACGCTCGACTCCCCGAATGGGTTGCAAGGTTGATCGCCGAACACCAGTCAGTGTCTTTCGTTTGAGCGTTCCGTCGAGTGCTTGAGCATGACAGTCTCTGGGATACCCATTTCTATGTTGCTCTACGCTGCTTTCCAAGTCCATATCTACATCTATCACAACCATCATTCAAGCAAGACAAGGAACCCGGGCGCACGTGGGAGACGTGTACTCTACTCGTTGGGAAACTGGGAGACGAGGAGACGGGGTTCTCGAGCGCTCCTCGCACGTCGGCCAACATTCCTCTCGACACTCTTCTTCCTCAACAACCGACAACCGACAACTAGTAACATGTAACAAATAGCACGATATCGATATTAATAGACCATCCCAACATTCGATATTGCGATACTCGATACTCAGTGATGCATCAGTCAATCAAGGAGACCTCCTCCTTTCTCCGTTCTTCCGTCTCATACCATCCCATCCCACACAACCCATATCCATATCCATATCCATATCCATATCACGTTGTATCATATTGTATCATATCATATCATCGCGCTACGATGCGCCACCCCCAGCCGCCGACGCGCTACACAACCCATCCCATACCCCATCATCCCAAATACCCCATTACAACTGGTACCTGACAAGTGATAATCATGCATCGGCTACATACAGCACGAGTCAACACAGACATATACCACATCATGCGTTCGTACGTGTACATAGAGCTCTGAAGTGTTGAAGCGTTAGTTATCAACGACCGGGCGCTGTCCTCCTCTCGTGTTCGTATTCTTACGACACAAGATATATCGAGCAGGAGGCGCCGACATCTGGCGATTCCATTATCGTAGAAATAGGGGATCGAGGAGGCGCACAGGAGACCTCACCATTTGGCAATTTAGTGAGATGGTCAGCGGCGAGCGCTCAATATCAATATCAATCTCCCCACCGCTCCCCACCACCATCCACTACAGCACTATCCAAATACATCCATCTCCCTTTACAGACCTTCACTAGTCTCCTGCAGTATCCAGTCATTTAGCCTGAGCAAGACGATCAGCAGCGGGCGCCTTCGTGTCTCCACCCTCCATCCCCCACCAGGATGTTGACTATCTAGATTTACCCCCACCTCCCCCCTTCGCTAGTGTCTCCTACTTATACTTTGGATATAGAAATTAGGATCGATCAGCGCTTCCGAATCGGCGTCTCCACTCCCCCACCTCCCCCCCCTCCCCCATTACCTGGGAGAATGGGAATGTATGATGTATCAGCGGATTATTTGGGCAGATCTGCCTCCGTCCCGTCTCCAGTAATCCTCTCCACCCTCCACCTCCGTCTCGGGACTCGGGATCTCGGAATGTCCTCCATCGTGACCGTGGAGAATATGCATCTTCGCTCGATATGTTCAGTATTCGATATTCACTGGTTCAACGTTCAGTGCTCAGTATTTCAGCATTTCGATGTGCCCCGTCTCCTGCTTAGAGCCTAAACTGATCATCGAACAAGACTGAGTACTGACCATCACTCTCGGCGTCTCCACCACATTGGAGAACATGTGGATCTGCTTCCGGCCCCGCCTCCCAGAGTCCCAGTCTCCTCCACCTTCCAGAAGTACTCTCCAGCCTCCACTCCGGATTCAATACCGAAATATTCGAATACTTGGACACTCAATATTCGGCCTCCAATGGTGCTCCCGACGCCTTCTCCCACCTCGTCTCCTCACTCTCCGCGCTCCGTCTCGGGATTCGGGTGCTCCTTGTCCTCTACGCTCCTTCCCGGACTGCCTCCCTTCCCGGACTGCCTCCCCTCACCCTCCACCCTCCCCTCCTGAACCATAAACACCTGATTATCTCATACCACACAGTATACCGTGACACGGATATCCCGTTCCCTTTTATTCCCAGTTCTCACCGCCGCGCCACCAAGTTACACCAAAAGGGCCCTGTACGATACGATACAAGTATGTAAGTATGTAAGTATGTAGTACGTGACCGGCGGCATCACCCCGTCGGTTTGGCTTTTCTGACATTGACACCACCACAAAACCGCCTACCACACCGCATCGCGGAGATAGCTCTCACACATACACTTCCCTAATTCTTCCTCCCACTAAAGCAGGATCCTCTTAAACAGGATCGAGGATCTGTTATACTAGAATGTAGATATATTAATGTGCTCTGGATATATACCATGCCAGTGGATCCAACACCTTCACCTCCGTTCATCGACACGTTCTCCGAGTCTCCCTTGCTCAGTAGGACGACCTCGTGGTGATATATAGTGTTGACGGCGTTAACGCTGGTGGCGGCACCCGAATGCGGTCCAACTCACTAACCCGACTGGAAGTAGTAGAGCCTGAGAGTACTAGGAGGCGGCGCGTGGATGTCCGCGGTGATTCGGGCGTACTGAAGATTCGGGCGTATACGTATTGAGAGTTTCTTTTACTCTAGATTCGGGCGTATTGAAAATCGAAAATATCGGGATTCGGAGGCAGGGTCTGGTGGTTATGGTCGTTAGGGCGGAATGGTGGAATGGCGGATCCGGGCATCGAACTACGAGCTACTAGTAACTATGATATATGAACTACGAGCTAATGATCGCTGGACGGATGAACGGAAGCAGATGGGCGATCGTACCTTGCGCTGTACATGGAAGAACGTAAGAACGTATAATATGTATAATATGTAAGTACGTACGTCCCTACTTGAGGTCGTAGGTACGCCCGCGGTACACTCATATCTCACTCAATATCTCATCATCTCACTATCTCACTACTTATCTTAACCCTGACGCATGATGCACGATGGGTCGAATAGACTCGATGCTCGGATCCACCACCACCACCACCGCCAATACCCTATACCCTATGTGCCACCCGGTCTAAGTCTGAACGTTGACGTTGAACTTTGGGCCCTGGTAGCGCGTAGTGCAAATGTGGTTGGTGGTGGCCACGGAGGCTCGGAGGCTCGGACTTTGGGAGTAAATTTGACGCGGAATATGAAAAAAGATATGGATGGTGCGCGCGCGTATACCCGAATTGGGAGGAATTGGGGAGGGCGGGAGACTCGGTCTCGGTGGTCGTGGACGTGCTTACTACGGCTGCATGCACGCGTATGTACGGACGATCGGTGGACGCGGTCGCGTCTGTGTCGGCTAGGTATAACACATAACATATAACATATAACATATCATATGTATTGGGAGGTATCGCCAACTGGGGTGACTATGGGGGACTATGCATATGGGTGACGTCGGTGGTCGTGGTCGTGCTTACATAGACTAACTGACGATCGGTGGACATGGAATATGGACGGCGCGCATGCCCGTATGTTCGTCTGTTCGTACTTCGGTATTCGTGGAGGCGGCGGTACGTCCTCCATGTGCACGCGTACAACTTACTTTATATCTTACTTTAAATATATCGGTGTCGGTGTTCGAGGTGTCGGTGTTCGAGGTGTCGGTGGTCGGTGTTGGTCGCGTGCTCGGGAATCGTATTGATCGGGGTAGACTCGGTGGTCGTGGGTCACATTGCTCCTTCAGCCATATGTACTCTATGTTGACGCCATGTACGCCATGTATGCGTAGGTGCCGGTACGTTAACTAAGTACCCGAGAGTACCCGCCTCGTTGGCAGTACTATCTGTACTTAATAGCTATGTGTCAGTGAGTGCTACGGCCGTACGGTGTTCGTTCGTACTTGCTCTCGGACTCTCGGACTCCCAGAATTAGGGTAGACGCGTAACCACCGCGTTCAAACTAGTGAGTGCGTTTGAGTTCTGGCCGCGGTGTACGCGTATGTTATAATCACAGTATGTATACACTTTGCAGATACTTCGCATACGTATACTTTCGATTTTCAAAACAACGCCTCACATAACCTCCATCAATAACCTCCATCAATAACCTCCATCACCTCCATCACCCATCATCCATCATCCATCAATATTTTATCCCGTAGTCGTACTCACCACCTCCTCATTCCTCCAACTCTATCCCACCGCCGAACTCTGCGGATATCACTGACTCGGAAGTGTATCAGAGTAGTACGTATGGTCGCCATGGCCACTACGCGAGTATCTGTTTATATGCGGCTCGCGTGCTAGTGGGAGTATGTATATCATTATGAAGGAACTCTGTTGGAAGGTTGAAGGGAGTATGAAGGAAGTACGAAGGTTGAAAGAAGGTTGAAAGAAGGAAGTATGAAGGTTGTCTGAATGCCCAGAATTCCAACGTTATTCGTTATTTCAACCTTACTTGAAGCCTTTACCTTTTCCAATCCACCCAATCCAATCCCAATTCACCGACACGTATCCAATCCTCCACCCAATCCAATCCGCCGACCCCGGAGTATCCCTGTTATCCAATCACATCCACATCCAATCTAATAACCATAAACTAGGGGAGATAATTACATTTCACGCACCAATGGACGTGCACTACGGCAGAATCTGAGTACATGTACATGTACCGCCAAGCTCGAGCTCGATCCTCCTCCCGGCCCACGCAATCACCAATCCAAGCACCCAATATTCAATACCCGATCCGTTCTTGCTCTTTATTGCCTTCGTGATTCCCAATGCACGCCTTTTCATTCGTCCGGCTCGGGACGCCCTTTCGACTTTTGCGTGTTGCGAGCATAGAATCAGATGTAAGAGCACATGCCTTCGGTCGGCGTTCAACGTGAACATGCTCGGGAGCGAAGCACGCGCCTCCCGCCTCCCCACTACCTTTTCTCCTTCTGTTTTGCACTCCGTTCTCCGTTCTCCGTTCTCCGTTCTCCATTCTCCGTTCTCCTACTTACAGGCTACGGCTACGCGTCTGTTTTCCCTTTTCTCCGTGCTTGCGGTACCTTTCCCTTCCCTCCTTGACTATTCGGTCATTTGGATGCTTAGATAGTAGATCTTTGGGTGGTTGGATATTTGAATTTTGAATTTTGAACGCCGAATCGGATAATGGATATGGATACCACCTTTTCTCTTTTGTGCGGCGTTTCTCCGCGTGAACGATCCAGGCGGCGGGATTAAGTCTACCTTGGATGTGCATTTGGACACGATGCATATGTTGGACACGGAGGTGCCTTGACGACGCGACGCACATATGCAGATATGCACGCGACGACAACCACCCACGGGCACGGGCGAGCACTTTAGCGTCTAATAACGTCCGCAGGTACACGACGCCTCCCGTTAGCGTTTAATGATTTAATCACCGTCCGAGTGCACACGATAACCGACGACGACGACGACGACGACAACCAGTCCCATCCACGGACACGCGACGACGACGAGTGCTTTCACATTTAACGTTCGCATTAACATCGTTGGTTGTTGCCATGCACTAGCATTAGGCGGTCGTTGGCAGTTGTTCGCTATCAACGATGTGCGTCGGCACGCAGGAACACTTACTCGCGGACTCCGGGGCACGGGCACTGCACAGTGTAGAGTGTAGACGACAACCGCTCCCACCAATTCACCACGCACGACGAGCACTCTTCACATTCGCTGTTCACATTTAGCGTTTGCATGTGCATCGTCGCTACATTCGTACCGTCGGCAAGCGCGACCTTCGACCGCGGCACCATATTACACCCATATTTATATTGCACGCACGCAGGGAATAACGTCAACGCAAATGCAAATTCAAATGCAGAGGGTATGTACATGAACCGAGAGAGGTGATTCGGGGAAGGAAGGAGGACGGTGAGGTAAAGGCAGCAGAGGCTATTACATGTATACCAAGTGGGACATGTGTATGTACGTGTACGCGCGTAGAGAGGTGTACGTACTCGGTGGCAAGCTGGTAGAGGCAGCCAATAGCATCCCTCGGACTTTGTCATCAGCAGTCTTCCATCGGATTCGCTGGGGAACGGTAATCGGAAAGCGCGATGGTAGGCGACGTTGATTGCATTGATGTTGATGGAAGAGGGGAGAGACGGTGGTGGGACGTTCGAGGTGGAAGTCGGTCCAGCAACGTCGCAGTGTTGTGCGCGGTGTGCCACCGGTCCGTACGCAGCTGGGTGTGGGAACGCATCGATGGGTGGTTACGCTGGGTGGGAGAAAATCCGAAAAGGAGGGTAAAGGAGGGTAAAGAGGAGAGGCCGACACGTGGAAAGCACGGAAGTAATCCCAAAACAAAATCAAAACGGTGACCCAAACACGGGCCATCGCCATCGATTCTTCCGAAGAAAAAACGAAAAAACACGACCCTCTCTCTCATTCCACCAAATAACACCAAAGAAGTGTAAACAGCCCGATGGGATCTCACGGATTTGGAGGGAGTGTGGGAGGAAGGGGAGATCTGAGATGGGAGATGTGTTGTGTGGATGGATTGGGATGAAGATTGTGACGCGCGGAGGGAAGGGCCATTCATAAGGCCACTCGTCCAACTGATCACCTCCGTTCGCCTGTCCCCCTCCCTCCACCAACATCACGGGACCATCCACGCATATGACGATGTCTGCGCTAACCGTGTCTCTCGCCGCATACGATGCCCAGCACCCCCCGTCCCCACCCTCCGTGGTGTTACCCACTCTCCCCGTGCTCGAGGGTGTAACATCGCCACCGCCCTCATCATCGCCCTCGTCGTCGCAGCTGTCCACCCTCACAGCCTCCTCCACTTCAACATCAACATCCTCCTCCTCCGTGGACTCAATGACGCCAAGGGCAAACGAGCACCTCGCCGTCCTCCTCCCGAAGCACCTCTGGAAAGAAGACGCCCTCGCATCCGTGTGCGACAACTTCTATTGCCGCGTCCGCTTTTCGCTGTTCGAGCGCAGACACGTGAGTACACCCCCACTCACGCTCCCTTCTCACTCACCTCCACGTCCCTCCCTCTAGCACTGCCGTAAATGCGGCTCGGTCTTCTGCGCCGCCTGCACATCCCACACCACCGCCCTCCTCGACACCTCCTCCCCCCTCCTCCCCTTCACCCACCCGCCCCATCGCACCCCCATCGCCCTCTACGCCTCCAAGGTCTCCCCCGTCCTCGACAACGCCCGCGTCTGCACCGCGTGCTTCGACCAGATCCACGGCATCCCGAGACAACACACGCCGGAGCTGCTCAAGTCCATCAAGGGAAAGCCCTCCATCTCCTCGCTCACGTCCTCCTCCTCCCGCTCGAGCGCCTCCTCCTCCGCGTCTGCGTCCGACGCCCCCGTCACACCCACCTCCCCCTCCCCCTCCACTCCCCATACACGCACACGCACGCGCTCGAAGAGACGCATCTCCCTCCTCACGTCCACGCAGCCCACCCTCCCCGCAGACGTCCTCGCCGCTCTCTCCTCTTTATCCCAACACCCGCACCACACCCTCGCCCACCTCACCCACCACGCTTCCAGTAACAGTCGCGCGACATCCCCCATTTCGGACCACGCGCGCCCCTTCGGCGAGCTCTCGGTGTACCCCCTCACGCGGCACTCGGCCGTCTGCAAGGCGATGGGCGGGGGGCGGTGGACGCCCACGCCCTCTTCACCCCACTCGCCACTTCATTCACCGCTCTATACCTCCCCGCTGAACTCTCCGTTAAACCACCCCAATACCACTTGGAGTGAGAAGGGTGTAGGGGAGAAGAAATGCAGGGGTGGAGGAGGGTATTTTGACTTGGGAGAAATAGTGAGCGACGAGGCGGGGTTCCGCTATCGGCGCGTGCTGCATGTGCAGGAGGAGGCGGAGCAGGAGGGGGTTAGGCCTTTCTAACTTGTCCCCTACACCCCAACACACACACACTCTCTCTCTCTCTCTCTTAAACCTCTTCGAACCTCCGGCCTTTACCTCCCACCGTTGCGGCAAACCCACCACCTTGATATACTCTGCTTTGATACTCTACTGGCGGACATTCCTCCCGCCCCACGCGCCACCCTCTCCCCCTTCCATTATTCTCATTCACTTACTCTACTCTCCTTCCATTACTCTTCGCATACTCTCTTACTCTGCGAGATCGAACGTTCTCACGGTTATCCTTGACTTGGGGTTATATTACTTATTCTTATTGCTGTACACCGCCCACTTCTCCATCCATGCTCCCCCGTCCCCACATACATGCATATGCTCGTTATCACTTTATCGTTTGTATCATCTGTAATTCATGCCTGGTTAGGTTAGTAAAGTTGTGTATATACCTGGTTCTGTTGTTACCCCTCCATCCTCCATCCTCCATCCTCCATAGTGCGAAGATATAGTAGTGGTAGATGTTGACTCAATGCATCGCGATTGATGATATTCGAACTTGTGAGATGTCCGTCTGAAGTTTGAAGCTCTGAAGTTCGAACTGGATGGATGTACGTAAATGAGACGAAAGAGCGCTGTAAACATGCCCGTAGAGGTGAGACCTGAGAACCCGGAGTGCTATTCGGAGCGGAATGTCCGACTTGCAATTGAACTCATGGTGAGGTGTGGCACCGGTAGCACGGAATACTGAATACTGAATACTGAATATTCAATAATGGGTGTTTGAATACTGGATGTTTCGCACGAGACTCGGACCGTCGGAACGTCTACGTCTACTTCTTGAATTGTGGCCCGGTTGTGGTTGGATGAATTGGATGAATTGGATGAATTGTGGTGTTATGAATGTTCGTCGGATTCATCGTTCGAATCCGGCGTTTATCCATCCAAACGTCCAACGTCCAAACGTCCAACGTCCAACGTCCAACGTCAGCACCGCCATTTTCATGTTATGTTATGTTATGTTATCCACAATACAGGTTTGACATATCAATATATCAGTCCATGACATTCACGACATATTACATTCATCCTGCCACCCTCCGAACATCACTTTGGAAGACCCTACGATAGGCTAGTAGGGTCGGTGAGAGGACCGGTGACAAGGAGGAAGAAGGACGTCATCGTATTCATCAAGACACAAAGACACGGCCAAGCGCTAATCGATAATCGTTGGAAAACATATCAACATATCAACATATCAAGACGAAAACAAACTGGGAAGGGATAGGGAAGGATCCAAGACACGGCTAATTGCTAATTGCTGATTATTGGAAGTTGGAAGACATACCATACCATACGATCGCGAGTTGCGCGTTGCGCGTTGCGCGTTGCGGTGCACGTCCGAGATGTTCTCCCGCCCCTTCTCCTGCCGTTCTGCCATCTCCCTACCTCTAGGCCTCGAAACCCAAAGCCTAGGCTTCATCTAATCACTCCAACCCCCCAACTCCTCGAGCGCCCACCAAATTTCGATAATCATCCTAATCGAATACCGAATACCGAATACCGAATAAGAACAGCGGGTGTAATACCAGAGGCGGAAGCTATACCGTCAAGCTCTAGACTGTCAACATTTCTACACCCGTACTCCGAATACTTATTAGATATTAAACCTTCCACCGAACTCGAGGGTCCATGACTCCTCGGAGTCATGAGAGGAGTGGGAGAGTTCGAATTGACGTTTGAAGAGTAGGGGGTGGAGAGTAGGGGGTCTGGAGGCGTGGAGCTCTCGTGCGTTGCCTTATTTCGTGCATTTGTGCATTTATGCATTTAGATATTTGTATTGCGCAGGGCGTTTCTGTCACCAGGAGGGATGGGAAAGGGTTAGTTCGACCTCGGGGAGGGGTACAGGGATATTCGATACACGGCACGGGATTTGGGAGAAGAGAGTTTTGGGAGCAGATGGCCATGGTCTGGGGTCAAGGAAAGGGATTTAGGGAGCGGTAGATGGCGACGAGGAGAGGAGAGGAGTATCCGAATGGCTAGCGCTGGCGTACTTTGCTTGGTTGTATAATAGCCGTAGCCTTTAGTGATTTAGGGAGGGACTGGGCTGAGGAAAAGGAATAGGCGTGAGGGGAAGGGAAGGGGAGATGAAGGACCAGTGCGCACAGGGGCCCTCCTGTCTTTCGAGTTCACTTGGGTGTGCGGGTCTGGTAGTTAGGATAGGTCAGTGCTTCGGTCTGTGGGCCTAGATGGTGACTGGGTTAGTTTCTGATCGCGTGGGTGTAGGCAAGTATGGTAGGCCGTGGTCGATCCAGGAGGAGGGATCGATGATCGACGAGGCCTTAGGGATAGGACCGGGGCCTGAGGGCTTGGGGAAGAGGGAGGAAGAGAGGGGTGGTGCACACGACGAATAATCGTAGTCATACATATACAGTACGAATTGCGTCGGCACGTTACTGTGAACACGGTAGATCGTGTGCGCCGACTCTACAGCGTGTGGTGTGTGAGCGAGAGTGGAGGAGGAGGAGGCAATGCAAATAAAGAATGGGACGAATATACATTGCAGGACGAATTGTGTCGGTACAGTGCGTGGCCGTGCGTGATCGAGGCCTCCGGGAGAGAGGGGGAATGGTGCACACGACGACTGACCATATACATACACAGGACGAATTATGTCGGTACAGCGCATGGCCGATGACGGGGACGGGCGATCGACACCTTCGGGGCCAGAGGGAGAGGGGAATTATGATCATAGGACGAATACACTTACAGTCTACGTATGGTGCCTCCAAGTACCCAAGTGTACCCAGCGAACTCAGTAACCTCAGTAACCTCAGTCAAAGCTACTTACGAGTGTATTGGAATGAATAGCAAGCAAAAGCAAATGAAAACGCGAACGCGAAGGAAGGAGTACGGCTGTTGCTCATAAAATATCAGCTCCAAGTGTTGCTTTGAGTGCAGACTAGCGATAGTCCAAGTACACCCAGTAGAATCTCGAGCATTACACACCCATACTACATACTACGCTCCGGTGTCTAGTAGCTCTAGCAGTGCGCGGGGCAGTTACACGCCCGACCGTAAGTACGATCAGCATGATCGAGGGGAATATTGTAATAGACGATCGGCGGGGAGGGGACGGGCGATCGAAAGGGGAACAGGGAACAGAGGGCGGATCATCCACATGCCCACCTACATGTGGACATTTATATTATATCATATTCCGAGGACGAATGGTGTAGGTGCATAAACATGGGCTGACCAGTAGCAGTCCTTGAATTTGCACGGTACGTATGATATTATTTCGCATTTCACATTCTGGGGTGGCCTACCTTGGCCTACGTGTAATGTGTGTTGGAATATATGTTGTAATGTGCCTGCATGCGTGGTGTACGAGTTGTGAGTACCATGATATCATACCACAGCGAGTGATCGTATATCGTATATCCATACGCCAGGACATGCAAAAGAAAGTAAAAGAAACACGTCGCCGTGATAAACCAATCAAAAGGTCATCCACACGCGCACGATCAAGTATCCCACCATACCTACCATACCTACCATACCACGTAAACAAACCAGTCCCAATAAACGTGAATAAATGAGCACCCACATCGTCCAACAAGTCCCGCATGTGCGCGTGGCGCGTGCGGACATACGCGCAGGCGTAGGCTTGGCTCACGCTTAAGCCTGTGCGTGGTGGTGCGTGGTGGATGGTGAAGGCGGATGGGTGCGTGGTGTACGACGGGGACGGTCCTCGAGGCGCACCAAAGCGTGGGTAATATTTGAATTGAATTTATGGGATTATGTGCAACTTGATGGGGTGGACCGCGCTCATCCGCGTACGCGCATGTCTGACATGTCTTGTAAGATGCGATTCAATTCAATTCAGTATACTTTACTGTCAATTCAATGATGGATAATCAATATCAATGGTCACCGATAATCCGAATAGAAGTGCTTACACCAGGCGTACGATAATCACTATGATAATGATGAAGATAACATTGAATAGGCTGTAACGCGCTGGTCACGAGTGGTGTGCGGTGTCTGTGGGAGGTCGAGGAAGGACTTCGAGAGAGACAGACCCACTCTGACACCTCCGAGTCGTTTCGTTGGGGGTCTCAGCAATCGCAATTTCCGCCGTGGACGCCCCATGACCCTGCTAGACCCCTGCTTTGTAAGAAATGAAGAGTGTATACTAGGAGGAAGAATGGGAACCGAGACAGAAGAACGCTTGAGAACGACGCAAATAGCGGCGGCAGAGACGCGGACCCGGAGGGGATCAGGGGGTAACGGAATTCGAGAGAAGGAGTTCTTGGGAAGATGTCAGGTATGTCAGATATGCATTGTTACGGTCTACACGATCGTGATTGTATAGCGTTGACTATGGACATCGGGGATGTACAGGGCGTGTATTGAGAGTGCATAGGGTCACGCGAGCAGGTGGGGTGAGGCAGTGTCCGATAGATGGTCTCCAGAACTCTCATTCGAACATGAGAACTTTAAGAATTGGGGTGGTGGGGTGGTGTGAGGGTATGTATTGATTTATAATGCGTGTATGTATGGGTCGATGTATAGTGCGTGTATGGGTTGATGTATAATGCGTGTATTGGTTGAGTTGATGTGGGTACGGTGTGGTAGACCGTACGCCGTGGGTCCGGGTCGCGTGACGTTCTACGAGACTCCTCCGTGTTCTCTCTCCTGTTCTCGTGCTCTCATGCTCTCCAAGTATTCTCACCCGTATTTCTATTCCCCGTGTTCTCGATATACTCAGTATCTGACATCGTGTATCGCGTGTGTATTGATTTCGTAGACGATCTGATCAGAAACGCAGAAACACAGAACGTTCAATGCAGAATGCAGGACGGGGCACACGACCAAGTACACCAGGGGCTGCTGATCGTGAACTTTGCAGAATCTGTACACCCGGCGGAAGGTACGAAGGTCGCGATTAGAAAGAGTGGATCGAAGGACGGCGAGAAGGAGTTATGTCACCGCTACTCAGTGCCTGCGACGACGACCGTACTATCACCCCACTGCTCAAGCCTTTGTATTCTATGTATACTCTACCTTTTGTGTTCTGTATTTGCACAGTCTATAGTTTTTATGCCGTCTGTTTTCCGAGGAATGGAAGAGACGCAAACTAAGAAAAAACGAAGGAAGGGCAGACTTTGACAAAGTATGATCACATCGCGCGTCTCTCTCGTCTCCGGAATCCGACAATTGAGCATCAGTAATCATTTTCAGTATATAAATACGCATCTCGAAACGATTACTAACCACCTCTAGTCTAGTCTACACAGCAATCCGTGGTGGAACGAGCACACGACGCAGATGTTTGCCAAACACCTCGATTACGGCCTGCCCATGCTTCCTACCCCTATCCTCCTTTCGCACTCTGTCTAGGAAGCATTTAAAGGGTAAAAGGGTAACAGAGTTGGCGCCAACGAAGCGTCGATTCCCACCACTAGACCCCTGCGTCCAGACGTACTCGAGTAATTAATACAACTTTTCTAATCTCTGTCCTATATATATTGATGGTGATAAGGCCAATATAAGGCCAATGTGGGACTAAGGACTATAGGACTATAACCACCGAAATGAAAGCCTGAAAGAGAGCTATTCAGTCATTTGGACACCATACATCATCATGAATCATAGAGTGTCCTTCGAGTGCCCATAGCGGTTGGTTATCTCTCAACTATCTAAGCCGCGAATAGACCTCGACTCTAATTCTCCAATGACTCGTGTGTGCGTAATGTTTATCCCACCCACGATCCAGGCTTGAAGGTAGTACACTGAGAGAGGCGAGCTAGTAAGGAAACACACTCGAGTCGGTTATGTGACAATGGTGTATGCCCATTTATTGGGAGACACATTGCAGCCCTTGACGCTCGTGAAAACGAGTAGATATAACGCCTCGTGTTCTTGAGTCATCATCGTCGATGCGTGACATACGCATTTGTCGAGGTCCCGGTGCGCGCTACAGCACCTCTACACCACCCACGATACCGCAGCGCTACTCGAGCACCGCAGCACTACACCGTTCTGCACGCCTCACATTGTCACATTGCACCGGTAACGGTTACGATCGCCTCATTACCCTCAGCGAGATCACAGATTGGAGATATCAGCCTCGTGTACCACCACATCTGCGTATCGTGTCCGATGACAATGGACCACCCCCAACTGTGACACAAACGCAACGGTTATCTGGGCATCTGGGCTGTAGCTAGGATGACAGGGGAGGCAGGGGCGACAGGAGGCGCAGGGAGGGTGGTGGAGAGGGGATAAGGGGCGAGGCGCTAATATAAGGGGCTACCGCCTCACCTCCTTGATGCCCTCTTGCCTCAACGCCGGGGGAGGATGCTAGGGGATCTGCTGGTACACCGACTGCGGTCTCTCACGTGAGCGATACTAGGTTGTGGGGTGATGATAGTGGTAGTGGTTATGGTGAGCGTAGCTGAAGGGAATAGCCGACAACGCGTGGATTTACATTTACTATTCATTATTCACGATTGCCCCAGTAATGATGCCTTCGACTATCTGACTACTACTTCGCGTAGATAAGGGTGAACATTAGATGCACAGTCGCATATTAATACCCATGTCAATAATTATGTACCTTGCTGTAATACAACGCTAATTACCGCGCGTGCAAATGAAGCGGAATGAAGGGAAATGAAATCGCGAACTTGTTATACAGTGCATGATTTACGCTAGTAATACCGTCTTTTACCTTTCCTCGTTCTTGGCATTCACCTTCATTCATTCATGGACATCCATTGTTACTAGTTTAGTGTGAGAGGGCGTGACCTTGAAGCTGGAGATCGGCGCAGATAACGCACACAATCCCTGTGCCACTATGCGTATCATTTATGTGCACTCATACACATTAGATCCAAATTGACGAACTGTAATGATACTAACGAGGTACGAGGTGTCCTGTGGAGCTGAGGCTTTGAGGCGTCGTAATCTACGTCCGGCTTCGTTTGTGTTTTCGAGAAACACGATTATCATATATCATCAATCACCAATCTCTACCCATCTCCAACGGATCGAACGGTGGAGATTGCACTTGCACCTACCATCCCTGAAGAAGTACGCCCACACGCCCACGAGCCACCAGAATGACACTGTGTAGGCTTCTGGAGTAAGATGAGCGTGTTAACAGCTAGAATACCAGATAGTGTATGATGTAGCAAGGTATATAATAGGGCTTCAACAGGCTTTAACGCCACGAAGGCACAGGACCACATGAGTACAAGGCCACAAGACGTCGATGGGCGTTTATGTTGAGGTACGATGAGGCGATTAGATGTAGTTAGTCACTGGCACGAGCAGTATACTGATATCGATCACTGATCGAACCAAGAGCTTGAGTTCCAATTGCTGATTGCTGACTGAGAACGCGAAGGAAGGAGCGAAGGATTGATAGTGGAATTTGGGGTCGAACGTGGGGGTGGGGTGGAGTTGCAGAATTAGGGCGTGTAGCGTGTAACCATTGTTCTTGAATTTGGGAATTTCTGGGTCCCTGGCTCAGAATTCTGAGAGCTAGAGACTGCAGGGCGAGGCGAACGTTAAGATTGATATTAATCATGATCATGGAATGTTCGGAGTGAAGGGTGGGGAGTGGGGAGGTAGAAGCGGAAGTATAGCTTATGTTTTGTATGGAAATTAGGATTCAACGACCGAAATGAAGAGAAGACCGATGTTTTACTCACCCTTCAATTGTGTTTATTTTTCGTGTTCCCGTTCTTGAATGAAGCGAGAGGAGCGTCCAATGAGGGGGCGAGGGAATGAGGCGTTATGCATGTCATTGTGGACGTTGGTAGTAGTGGTCGGGATCTCCAAGAGAAACTTGGGCGAAATTCGAGGGTCAAAGTGTAAGCGCCTTCGGAAACTCGGGAGGCTTCCCCCTCAGCGGTGTGGGTGCTCAATTAAGCCCCCATGGGATAGTCCTCTTTCCATCTCAGCGACGGAGCAGAGAATCGCTGCGCGTCGCCTCGGGTGTGCGCCTCAAGCTTCAAAAACCAAATGGGTGGTATAATGCCAGATATATACAGCGATGAACCCAATGAGCGATTCTGCACGATATACGTTGATTAATGATGGGTGACGGGTGATGGGTGTCGATGATGGATGATCAGTGATCAGTGATCAGAACCGGAACGACGACGGATAGGCAAGTAATCGATCTTCGGTATCTACGCTTACCGGTTCGTCAAGCACACGTACAAGATGAGAGACAGGTGCGCTGCATCTCAGGACGGATTAGTCGATTAGTCGACGCGTTCTCGGAGCAAGCGTCGCCAGAAATGATATTTGGGAGTTTCGATGTCGCGCCGCGGGAGGATATTTGACAGATAGTACGTGAACGAGCGTCGAGGGAGAAGCAAGGGAGACGATTAGTGATTCTCAGGACTGACATTGACGTGCTCCGAGAATCTATGTTATTTTTGGGAAGAGGTAGGGATAGCGGATGTCTGGGTGATAAATTGGATCGGATGTGTGCACTATGGACCAACAGAAGGCACCAGGGTGTCAGATCTAGCTGCGCGAGTGGAGCCGAAGCGGACGGCTATAAAGTACCCAGCGCAGTTCAGTGTTTCTGGAAGTACATGTTGCCTGTTGAAGAAGCGCAAACAGTCCTCGAAGCAGCTTCCGTCCAGCCGCATGCCTTGTCTGACATGTCTCGGATGTCGTGGACCTTGTGCTATCGTTTCTGTCTGAGTTGGTTTTCTGACATAACAAATTCGAAGGTCTTCGGAGGCCTTCGAGGAGGGCATGAGGGCTTCCGAAATGAATGATCAACGAGAAAGAATCGACGCGACGCCAGCCGCGGAGGTAGTTGGAGGCACTGGTATGGGAAGATATGGATGTCGAGAACCTCAAGAAGGCAGGAGTTCCCGAGGTCACGCGCCGAGTCGCGTAGTCCCAGGGACCACAGTGCTACTTTGTTGGTTGACCATCTGCCAGTGGGATCATCGATCATTGAGGATGCTGTCCGTCCCGAGGCCGGTGTGGAGGGCCGTGGTCACTTTCTTGGTTACTGATCAGAATCACGAAGAATGATCAGTTTGCAACCAGAAGAAGGTATACGAGGCGTGTGCACACTGGAATGTCTAGAATGCGATAGAACATCGCTAAGCGATGTTTTCTGAAGAGAAAGAGAGTGGAGTAAGTACTAGTCTTGCTAGTTGAATTGAGAAGTAAAGTGACGACACGAAGGTGACCATCTGTAAAGTTCAAACTCCATCGGTTCGGCGTGGGTTGTAGAGCGCCTGTATACAACTTTGGCGGTTAAGCAAGGTTAAGCTACGGGCCCTCGAGGCAACGACTTTGCGCCATCCAGTGAGATCAGAGATAAAACATACTGAAGGTGTGTCATATGTTTGGCAGACTGACTGACGATCAATCGATAAACCCGAACCGGCAGCAATTAGCGCGAGGTGGCTAGCCTCAAGGCGATTGTTTAGAGATCCGGTTGAGTTACAGCCAGTCTAAATATACATACGGAGAATGAGATTGTTTGGCCGGGGTAGTGAGACCGAAATCGTTCTGCATTTCGGTGACAATAAAGTCGACTCCTATGTGGCGATATCTCCAGCATACACGAGGTGATGCTTGCTGTAGCATCTTGGTGCGCGGGGAAACATATGGGCCGGTATGGGGGCCGCCCTGTGCTTGATAGTGCAGCCCGGACACGATGAGATATCAGCTGGCCTAGGTAAACCAAGTGCTCTGCTGAGGAGGGGGCCACGTCTTCGATCATTAGGACATGAGTTTCGAAAACAAGACAATGTGCTTGTGCGGCGTCACCGTTGCTCTGTTTGCATCGTGTACGAAATATAAGAGCAGTCTCCATGAAACCATGGGGGACTCACATGTCGGGCCCGCTTAGGACATGAAGACGGAACCAACCACGTGTAAACGGATGAGATGAACAGACTCGGCGCCACCAAGACTGTTGCAAGGGGGGATGTACGCCAGGTAGTGCACAGCAATATCAAAAATATTGTAGGTTATCAACAGGACAACCTACTTGGAGAATCAGGACCACACGGGCGAGATGGAGAAAGCAGTTGAACATGAGGCTTTCTTGGTATGATGCACGATGCCCGACGCGGGCTGCGGTGGATAATACCGAATGTTCAGATCGCTCCGAGACACCTAAAATGGGAGATATGAAACCGACGCATGATGCAAACATACGGTATGGTATGCTGGGAACAGGAGAAGCACCTATATTAGCGTGTGTCCACCATACTTCATCACTGCACCACCACTGCACCGCACCAAGGGGCCACCTCCAGAAATATGTTGCTAACATGTCACAGTGATCGTTTGAATGTTTGATTTTTTGAACGTTTGCGAGTGATCGAGCACGATACCTGTCGCTGGTGATGGCGGCCAACCCCCTGGTGGAGTGATTTTGACGTCGAATGTCAACTAGTTTATGGTTGCCCTGATATCTGATATACCTCCGCGACGAGATGGC
Organism: Sanguinoderma rugosum; assembly: GCA_017499575.1. Classification (NCBI taxonomy): domain Eukaryota; kingdom Fungi; phylum Basidiomycota; class Agaricomycetes; order Polyporales; family Polyporaceae; genus Sanguinoderma; species Sanguinoderma rugosum. The sequence goes on along the minus strand of VTPW01000002.1, from coordinate 3,453,543 downwards.
AGTATATCATATTCGGAAGCATCCAGGAGGTGTACCTATCCGAAACTTGATGGGCGTTATGCCGCTAGTACTTTGTTGATTGGCGATCCAGGTTGTGCGATAAGATACAGCCTGAAGGAGACCTCCAGTGGTAATTTGGCCAATACAGGTTGGTCGCAAATGAGTTTACCCTGGATATATCCTGAACGGTACGGTGACAATGCAACGACGCGTCGAGGTCGATATCAAGAAGCGCGCTGATTGGCCTTTGCGCCGGGCGCTTCAGGGTGTTGAGCCTTTGAAATCAACAAGGCACAACAAGACCAACGAACGCGTCGCAAATCGCGGCGAAAGTTTTGTGACTTTTTCAGGAAATCATGTTCGCGCTCCGGAGGGTATGTGCGAAGCCACTCACTTATACCGCTAGACGGGGCAATGCGACGGTACAAGCGGCCGCGGAAGCCACTAGACCTTCATCCACCCCCCCTCCGCCACCACCCGCCGTTGAAGGAGCACCGAAGTCTGCCGCACAAGCAGAGGGAGAGGCTGCACCGAAGACAGGGGGGAGGAACGTACGCAGAAGAAGACAAAGGCCTAACATCTCCCTGGAGAAACCCAAGGAATGGAATCGACCGGTAGCAAAGGGTGTTATTCCTGCGTACGATGAGGCGTTGAAGGTCATCCAGAAGGATAGTGAGTTGCTCATGGCGGAGGCTGAAGAGCTGCGGGCGGACATCCAGAAGGCAGAGACAGCAGTAGTGCGGAATGATGATGAGTTGGAAAAGATGAGGAAGAGGTTGAACATCCTGGAGGTGCAAAGTCGAGCGAATCTCCCCGAGGTTAGGTGGAAATTTGTCAATGCCATGGGTGCTTATTCTGCAAACTCGTACTGATATCTCATGAACTAATTACTATGCACGTACAGGCGACATGACCCAGCCTGTTTATCGTCACCTTGCAGAACAACGGTGGCGGAAGGACGGTGACCTTGATTTGCTGGTTTGTGGTTTGTTGCCGTGGGTTATGATTGTTATTGAGCTTCCGTGACAGATGGAGCGTATTCATCAGATGAATGTGGTGCCCGACGTGCTCCCCGACCTCCACCCTTCCATTGATGTGCGCCTTACGGTTCCGTCGACTCTGAAACAACTCCGAGAGGGACAGAAAGTGCATGCTCCAGTGGAGCCAGGCGCCTTTGTATTCCCCCGTCAGGTTGGTCTCCTCTTATCTACTTCAGACTTTTGACGTTGACCCCGAACCTTGTGGAGAATAGACCACAAAGCGCCCCAATGTCTTCACCACCGTATTCCATCCGGAAACTAAGCTGTATACTCTTTTAATGGTGGATCCAGGTAAGGACCTTTCAGAGTCATAAAGGCATTTTACTTACCGATTTACAGATGTTCCCCATGTGGAAACCCAGTCATTTACCACCTATCTACATTGGCTACAGTAAGTGATTGCTAGCACCTTGCCCAGCGCTTCAAACACTTACGGCTTGTTATTAGGCCTAATATTCCCCTTTCTGCTACTACGCAGTCACGGCTAATGGACCTCAATACCCATACTCCGTATATCCCTCCCCACCCTCAACGTGGAACACCCTACCATCGCTATGTGCTTCTTTTACTCCCCCAGTCAGATCTAACAAAGCCACTGGAAATACCAATTGTCGCCGACTCCGATCGCTTGGGCTTCGACACTCGCTCCTTTTTGCAGCAATGGGGACTAGACGGCGCGAAAGGTGGAGGGGCGCACATGTTCCGTGAAGTTTGGGATACGGATGTATCAAAGATTTATTCTCGAGTACTTCGTGCGTACCTGTGTTCTTCCTTCCATCCACATTCATTTACTCGGATGCATTTGACTGTTTCTGTCTTGTTTTCTGATTGGCATCGGTTACAGGTGCTGTGGAACCCAAGTTTGGAAGACCACCCAAGTTCGATCGGTATGCAGATGTCAAAAAGGTCAAGAAATACGTTTAATATTTACTACCGTGACCCTACCTCTCGTCGACGATCACTTGGACACGTATGTTTTGCTTTCGGTATCTATCTGTGGGAAGCATATGTGATGCAATTACAACCACCGTTCCGTTGTGCTCCATGCGCACACCTGAGGCGTCATGTTCCATATATGTCGTATGTTTCTCTCTCCCCGGAAATACTACCCCGCTTGTTTACAGTGATCGCGCTATAACTTCGGGCAAGCTGCCACGGCCTCTATCCACCGGCGCCACAGCCATGAAAAGCGCATACGATGTTCTTCAGCTCGTGATGGATTCTGAAGTTTTCATTCGTCCGTCTTTTTTGGACTTCGCCACTCTTGAGAGTTTTGGAACATCTGGGGTAGTCTGGGGTAAGAGAACAACACAGCATGACTGACAGCTTCTCCGAGCCTCTGCTTCGGCGCAGTGATCCATGTTCCGGTGACTCAAAATACTCGCAAGGACCTTCCTACCATGAGCGGCCGCCTTGCAATACTCATCAAACCCGCTTACGCCCCTCCGCACCAAGTCCGCATTGTTGCTCGGGGAGATCATTTCTCGCACGACGATTCGTGGGAGCCGGCCAAGTACCTTACGACGAAGACTCGGCCGATCATCCTGCTGTGGAAAGTCTCAACGCTTGTACTTACCATTCTTGATCTATAGGATCTATCTTCGCATGCGCCGAATTGCATTGAGCTTCGTCGGGCCCGTCCCTTCAGGTCCCCAAGGCTCAGGACCCGACATTCGCATAGAACGTGCGTTTGTTTGTGCTACTTCCTACGCCGCCCGCAACATCTTCGGTGTTGCCGCCGCTTTCTTCTTGAGAAACCGGGTGTGCGGTGGTTTAGGAGTTTCTGAAGGAGTTTTCGTTTAATTTTCCGTGTTTAACGTCTACCTGGTGGCGCCCCTTTGCCATGCCAAAGATCAGCGCAGATCCCGATGGTGGCTAGCAACCTATCCTCTCTGATACCCACCGCCCTCGAGCGCATTTGCAAGGCCGGTTACAGTTCTGGCAGTCTCACCTGACTTGTATATTGTATACGCGAAGACGGACAGTTTCTTGACATTGGACCCCACCATGCTCAAGCTATGGCGGAGGAAGGCTGAATGTCGGATGATCGCCGTTTAATAAATACAATGCCGGTATGTACCTCCACATCGATTGCTTGGTGCGGAATCTTTTCTTTCCATTGACATAGTATGGAATCGCTCGACAACTTACAGGTTCGCATGTTGTATGGATGCGTTGGCCGGGATGTATATGGCGGATACAATACACCCCAGCCTCGTTTTGCTGCACTCTAGAAGTCTCGGACTCTCGGTGGACCTCGTACCTTCGATCATATTGACAAGACATACATACGTATGTAGATCAGGTACGACGGAAAAACTATGGTATGAATTTGCGCTTGAGTTTGTGAATGGGGGGTAACCCGATGCGGTGTAAACATCGGTGGATACAATGAAGCAAGAGGCTCCAACATTCCAAAAGTAAGTGGCCGGTGGAGTTGATAGGATATTGAATAGTTGGCCGAAGGCGTGGACGGAGGCAGAAGTTGGGCATGAAAATAAGGAACACGAATGACCTTTTCGAGACGGGAGAGATGGTAGATCTACTAGGAAAGATGAGGTAATGAGTTCTACCTTAGAGCAACTTTTTGTACCGCCATATAAGCCCCCGTTCGCATGAGCCGACTCAATGACAATCCCGTACAAGGTATGACTCTCAATGTATATAGGCTTGTAGCAGAAGTAAGTATACAATGCTACAAAAGGACGGCATAGTTACTATCTGGTATTACTTCAGCCTGTATATTGAGGCTACACTACTAAATTTGTCGCAGGGGTTAAGACGCTGAAGCTGCAGTAGCCACTGTGAGCTCAAACTGGGAGGTAACTGAAGCGCTAAATCAAAGCTTACATAAGCGTGAGAAATGACTTAGCGCCTGAATTCTCCGTCGTCCAGTGCCAGTCATAACTTCAGTTGTACCACTACTTACTCGAGGCGCTCCGAATGTCTGAAGATCAGCCGAATAGCTTTCTCCACCAAATAGCCATCAAACTGTCACGCGCGCTGAACACTATAAACCCCAATGACCTCCTTGCGCAACGAGTGGTGGATATCGCGAACACCAACTCGATAGAAGGATTCATGAAAGGTCTGTCGACGATTGTATTCCGCTGGTGTTCAAATTACTAATGAACGTATTAGCTGCGAGGGCATTCGGCAAGTTTCAAGACTCCTTTCTTGCTGAGCTGCATGCCGAAATATTGTCGCATGCACAACAGGAAGCCAGCGGACATGTTCCAAAACCGGTTGAAGGTATAACGGTTCACGATAGCGAAGTCTTGGAACCGGATCCCGTTAGGCAGGGTGGATTGATGCGCAACGATGCTGTAAGTGTATTCTGTTGATTGCATGTACTCTCGTATTTATTACACCAGAGGCATACCTTCCGACGACCAGCCAAACCCTTGGAACCCCCGACTCCGCGTACTTCTGTGCTTGGACTGGATCGTCTCGCTAAAGAAAAGAGACTGGAAGCAGCAAATGGCGATGCTGACCATCGGAAGAGAAGACGCCTAGACGATGATGAAGGGCCAATGTTCAAAGGTATGTGTACCTAAACTACTACCTTACCGACGTAAACCTAATGCAACAACGTAGTCCCCAATCTTCCTGCATCTCGCTCGAATACAATCCGTCAACGTGGCGAAGAAACACCATCACATCCGGGAGGTCTTTCTGAAACGGGGCGCCAGCGATTGGAGGAGCACCGACGAAACAGGGAAAAGCAAAGAGGTGTGCCCGCTACTGTTACATTGATATCATTCGTTAACCCGCGGTATATAGAGGGTATAGTGGCTAGGCAAGAACCGAGGCCCGATGCACCGAAAGGTCTCGGTGACTTCCAACGTCGTCTTAACCGTGACCGCGATCGTGGATGGGGCGGCAAACGTGATCACGACAACAAGCGCGGCCAGTCTTGGGACTCTACCCCTCAATCAGTAAGAGGTGTTCGGGATGCACCGAGTGTCCGTATTCCCAATGCCGGATGGGACTCTACGCCCAGGATGTCGAAGGGAGGTGATGATGCGGATAGTGGGTGGGGCGGGGCACGAGGTCGTCGCTGGGATGCACCCACGCCCCGCGTTGCAAGAGGCGGCAGTCCAGACGACAGTGAAGGTGCGTTTGGTTTGGACGCGCGAGAGTGGGAAGAAGAGCAAGTGAGGTTGGATAGGGATTGGTATACTGGTGCAGAAGAAGGTGTCGTTGCGGGAGATGAAGAACACAATCCCTTGGCACAATACGAAGACCTGAGTGCCTTGAAGGAAGCAGAGATTGCTACGAAGCAAGTTGTGAGTATCATCTACCGACTTCCTTATGAGCGCGTCGCTAATCCCTTACAGAGAAAAATATCAGCTCGGCAGGCTCAGTATAATGCCGATAACGACCTATGGGAAGCCAATCGTATGGTCACATCCGGTGTAGCTACACGAAAAGGCGTGGATCTTGACTTCGAAGATGAATCCGAGTCAACAGTACACGTGATGGTACACGACTTGAAGCCACCGTTCTTGGATGGGCGTACTGTCTTCACAAAGCAGCTGGAACCTATCAACCCCATACGAGATCCAACAAGTGATATGGCTATCTTTTCGAAGAAAGGGAGTGCTTTGGTCAAGGAGAAGCGCGAGCAGGCTGAGCGAGCCAAGGCTGCCGCGAAATTAGCAGCATTGAGCGGTACTGCGCTCGGAAACATTATGGGTGTTAAGGATGAAGAGGCGGAAGCCGAGGGTAAGTACAATTCCTACACCCCGTCTTATGGGTTTTCGTGAATACGTGGGTTGGACATTCACGAAGGTTTTGTTTTTGTTTTATTTAAACAGCCGAAGCTGAAAAGCAGGCCAAAGAGAAGGAGAAGAGTGGCGAGAAGGAGGATTACAAAGGCGACTCTAAGTTTGCCTCTCATCTGAAAACTTCCGCCGGAGTCAGCAACTTCGCCAGAACTCGTACGCTAAAGGAGCAAAGAGAGTATTTGCCTGCTTTCGCCTGCCGGGAAGAACTAATGAAGATTATTCGAGACAATCAAGGTAGGGGTTTACTCTACCATCGTCATGCAATTAATTCATACTGGTTTATTCTAGTCGTCGTTGTTGTTGGTGAAACTGGGTCCGGGAAAACTACGCAACTGACACAGTTCCTCTACGAAGACGGCTATTGTCAACATGGTCTGATTGGATGTACTCAGCCTCGACGTGTGGCCGCCATGTCTGTGGCAAAACGAGTGAGCGAAGAGATGGAGGTCAGTGTGATTCCCATGACTAATCGCCCCTCTAACTTGTGTGAATAGTGCAAACTTGGTTCGACTGTGGGCTATGCCATCCGTTTCGAAGATTGCACATCTTCAGAAACCAAGATCAAATGTGAGTACCTCGCTGCCTTGAGACTCCCTATGTAATAAATTTCCGTTTTCCGCTAGATATGACAGACGGTGTCCTCCTTCGTGAATCTTTGAACGAAGGAGATCTAGATCGGTACAGCGTCATCATCTTGGATGAAGCTCACGAGCGTTCGTTGAGTACGGACGTGCTTATGGGCTTGTTGAGGAAGAGTATGTATCTTCTCCCATGCACCGTTTTACTCAGCTAACTAACCAAATGCAGTCCTGTCTCGCCGACGCGATCTGAGGTTGATTGTCACGTCTGCTACTATGAATGCTGAGAAAGTGAATGACATCCTTTGATCATACATTTCCCTCCCTAAATCTTGCGCACTAGTTCTCCAAATTTTACGGCAATGCACAGTGCTATACTATCCCTGGTCGCACGTTCCCCGTCGAGATGTTCCATTCCAAATCACCATGTGAAGACTATGTCGACAGCGCTGTAAAGCAGGTTCTGCAGATACATCTGTCTCTCCCTCCTGGCGATATCCTCGTCTTCATGACAGGACAGGAAGACATCGAAATAACATGTCAAGTGGTCCAGGAGCGCCTTGATCAGCTTGATGAACCAGCACCCCTGGCAGTCCTTCCCATATACTCACAAATGCCCGCTGATCTTCAAGCCAAAATCTTCGAAGCCACTAGCGACGGTCGACGAAAGGTTATCGTCGCCACGAACATTGCCGAAACGTCATTGACCGGTGAGTTTACCTGTGGATCTGCAGCTCCTGTCGTGGACTAATGAGTGTAGTCGATGGTATCCTCTACGTGGTCGATTCTGGGTACTCCAAGCTCAAGGTCTACAACCCGAAGGTTGGTATGGACGCACTGCAAATCACGCCGATCAGTCAAGCCAACGCCAATCAACGGACTGGTCGTGCCGGCCGTACGGGAAATGGGTATGTATTCCTGCTTACCACGTATCGTGTATAATGCTCAATGGAAGGTTGACAGCTTCTGCTATCGGCTCTATACCGAGATGGCGTATCGTAATGAAATGTTCGAGAATAACATCCCCGAAATCCAGCGTACCAATCTCGCCAATACGGTGCTTCTACTAAAATCTCTCGGTGTGAAGAACCTCTTAGAGTTTGACTTCATGGACCCGCCTCCCCAAGTAAGCACACTATGCCATCTCTTTTGCATCAACTAACGATAAGTTCGAAAGGCAAACATGCTGAACTCCATGTATCAACTGTGGGTGCTAGGGGCATTAGACAATGTTGGAGATCTTACACCTGTTGGTCGTAAGATGTCAGAATTCCCGATGGAGCCTTCGATGGCCAAAATGTTGATTGTGTCGGTGGACTACCAGTGTTCTTCGGAAATGTTGACTATCGTCTCCATGCTGTCAGTGCCCAGCGTATTCTATCGACCCAAGGAAAGGATGGAAGAAGCCGATGCCGCGAGGGAAAAGTTCAATGTACCAGAAAGCGACCATTTGACCTTGCTGAACGTCTTCAACCAGTGGAAGAGCCACGGGTTTGTGTTCCGTTACTCCGCCCCGCAACTTGCTGACCAGTAGCACAGATTCCGAGATGATTGGGCTATACGGCATTTCTTGCACCCCAAGCTCCTGCGTAAGGCTCGGGAAGTGCGCGTCCAACTGGAAGATATCATGAAATTCCAGAAGATGGAGATCATTTCTGCTGGGACGGACTTCGATGTTCTGAGGTAAGTGAGAACGCTGGTCGCATGACGTGCCCACTGACTAACAAGGCTTCCAGAAAAGCGATCACCGCTGGGTATTTCCATCAAGCGGCCCGTGTCAAGGGCATTGGCGAGTTCGTCAACATTAGATCCGGGCTCCCGACCCACCTTCACCCCACCAGCGCGCTGTACGGGCTTGGATGTACGTTCCTCCTTCCCTATCCTTGTTTCTGATTTCATGGCGATTCACAGACACGCCGACCTACGTCGTCTACCATGAACTTATACTTACGTCGAAAGAGTACATGACCCAGGTCACAGCCGTCGATGCTTACTGGCTTGGTAAGTCGCCCACTCGCTTCCCTTGTGTGTTCCAATGTTAATATAAACATTATTCAGCCGAGCTGGGATCTGTATTCTACTCGGTCAAGGAGAAGAACTTTGATGGGCGGGGGATACGTAAACAGGCTGATCGCGAGTTCTCAAAGCGAGCTGAGCTGGAGACCGAGATGGCTAGACAGCGAGAAGAGTGAGTTTGATATTTCGCGAATGTGCTAGGGTGCTAATGAATGAATGGGTTGGATAGGACGGCCAAGAAAGCTGAAGAGGAGGCGCTTGCTAAGAAGGCGGCTAGTGGGAGCAGCGCAAAGATCATTGTACCCGGTACGCCTCGGCACACGGGGATTGGCGCAGGCGCGAGGGTTACTCAGACACCTCGCAGACGAGCGGGTATATAGTAAAATGTCGTATACCCTCGCTTGAGAAGGGTTTCTATCTTTGTTTATTTTCTATCCTCTCAGGCCTTATATTTGCTGTGTTAGATTGTTCGCGTCCGCGCACATTCTGTTATAGAGGAACCCGACTCCAGTCTGTCCATCGACGATCATTCGCGCTTTAGGAACAGTTTCAGACATTCTACAATGTAATACTACTATACTTATTTAATGCTGCCTAGAGACGTGAATCTAAAATACTATTCAGTACAACTATTCTCGTAGAACGCTGCCGGCCTCTTCGTGTGAGCTGCGGGACACTCAAGCTGACAAAGTTTTGTATTTTTCGATGCTGCAATCATTACGATGTAGACTCGGTACCCATTGAATTGAAAGGTCGCCACTGCGGCAATATCATTACAGTAATTGATCTGATTTAGTCAAGGAAGGATTTAGTGATATAAACGTGAGCTAAGCCAAGCTCAACGACCGAGTTCGCGCCTTCGCCGAGGGCAACATGCTCTTCTTCTTCCACGACTCCATCGCGAGGAAAATACACAGCTAAGATGGCAGCAGCAATGTCCAACGACGCAAGCCTGTGGAACCAGCATTCCCCTCTAGATACACTTGTTCGTAGGACTTCGTCAAAACGGTTCAAGCAACGGGCAGCTGTAGGATATGTCGATCAACAAGGCGGCCAGGGTTATGGAGGCTATAACGAGCAGTACGATGAGTCCGCAGCTTATGACTATAATCCACCCGAACCCTCGACTCCGGAGAGAAATGGTTCGCAGCAGTTGGCGACCTCACCGCTGCTGCATAGCCACTTTGCTCGGCATTCGACCGCGACCTCATCGTCCAATGACGATAATTCATATTACATCGACCGGTCGTCGATGGGCTCTGCTGCAACCGACGGCGTGTATCCGCCATACCAGTACGACGATGATGCCAGTGTATATTCTGACGCCCCGGCCTTGAGGGAGTCATGGCAATCTACAGCAACCGCCAGGCTGACACAGACTGGCAATACTACGATAGATGAGAGGCCCCGTGCAAAAGCTCCTCCTCGTTCCCCATCGCCTAATGAAACCATGCCCGTCGTGGTCGTTTCGTCCCCAGGCGGTGGCCAGGCGGCTCGACCTGTTTCGAAAGGTGGGCGCGCGCCGATAGCTGCGAGTGCACAGCTTACGGCTAATTTCTCAAGACCTGTGCGGCCACCCACTTTACCCCCTGTCAACGCCGAAGAACAAAAGAGGCTTGTGTTAGAAAGAAATGCGGCGCGTGCCCGGTCCCCCTCGAATCCCTCACCTCAGCCAAACCAATTCAGTACTCTTCAGCAATTACCACCACTCCCCAGAGGATCATCGACATCATCCATGGGTAGTCATCCTAGTTCATCAGCACAGGCGCAAGATTATGGCGCACCGCCGTATCTCACAGACCGCTCAATTAGCTCTCATTCACATCGATTGCCCTCATCGAATGCGTATATCAACCCGCAAGCCCCTGCTAGTCTTCGGTCCGTCGCATCCTCGCCAAACCTAAACCCAATGGCGGGGCTTTCGAGGCCACCTCCACAGTCTGCACCTCTTTCTCGAGGGGCCCCTGACGGAAGGTCGGGCTCTCCTACTAGTGTATACTCTGGCTATTCCTTCTATCAACTTCCCCCCACTCCGTCAAATGAACTTCCACAACCCCAACTATATCAGGGCGACTCATCAAGAGCGCGTTCCCCGCAGCCTGCTCCCCCTCCGACCATTACTGTCACTCCGTCACCAAGCTATCAGAGTCAAGCACCTGCCCCTCCTGGGCCTCACAATCTCGACAACCCTCAAACCCCGCAAGATTACCTGCAGCTGGGTATACAGGCTCACGAAGCCAACAAATTACGCGACTCTTTCGATCATTTCGAGCAAGCTGCCAAATTGCAAGGGGGATGTGGGGTTGGTATGTTGATGTATGGATTATCGTTGCGGCACGGTTGGGGATGCGAGAAGAATGAGAAAGTGGGCTTTAAGTGGCTGCGAAGGGCTGCGGAGAGCGCGGTGGAAGATCTAGAAAGCGCAAGAGCGAGCAAGATGATGGATGTCGGTGCAGTTCAGGTGAGCGATACTCGTTTCCGTCACACGCAGCATCCCTCTGAGAGAGTTGCTTGGCAGAGTGAACTTGTGCTAGCAATCTACGAAGTTGGGCAGTGCTTCTTCCAAGGATGGGGTGTGCCGAAAGATCAGAAGATGGCTGTGGTGAGTGTCTTTGGTCATCTAACGCTTTGGTAGTGCTCATGTCTGCTCCAGAGCTATTACAGAGTTGCAGCGCGGCTAGGCGATCCCGATGCACAGCAAGACTTGGGCTTTTGCCTTGCCAATGGCAAAGGGTGTAAGAAAGACAAGAAAGAGGCAGCAAAGTGGTATAGAGCTGCAGTACGTGTGCCTGCAATCAGCATCTCCAGATTCTGACATAGTATCTATAGGTTGCACAAGGTATCAGCGACGTTGGTCTAGCATGGATTTTCAAAGAGAAATATCAATGACATGGAACTCTTCTCTTTCTTTGTATGTAATTGTAACTTATTATACTCAGGATTTCCATTATTCTCTCCAATCATACGTAGTCTACTATAAAGTACCTCGAATGCAGCATGCTTATCCGTGATTATATTCAGACCCAGTGGGCGCTAGCGCGCTGTCTTCCATGTCACTTGCAAAGTTGCAGTAAACTATTTAGTATGGCCACCGTCGCTTGGGAGTTCTACAGTGGCATAGGTAAGATCTTTGTACGTATGTCGCAGACTACTTTAACAATTGTCCAGGAGGCCTCCACCTATCACTCCAAAGAAGCACGATCGACGGTAACGTCGTTCGCGCCTTCGATTGGGACCAGACGGCCTGTAAAGTCTACGGTGCAAACCATGGGTCAAACGTTGTGCAAAAGGTCTATTTCCAATCATATCCGTGAGGATTCGTACTCATAGTGGACTTGTATGCAGGTCGATATATCATCCTTGACCTCTTCGGTACTGGCCTCCAGCGCTGCTCCCGCCGATCTGTGGCTACTATCTCCATCATGCCAACCGTACACAGTGCTCAATCCAGAAGCAAAGGGTGCATTAGATCCTCGAGCGCGGTCATTTCTCCACTTGATCCAGACCATTCTTCCTGAGTTGGTCAAACTGGGTACTGGCGTCCATCCCACGCGCCTCCTGATAGAGAATGTCGCTGGATTTGAGGTGCACCTGTTTCTTGGATCAAGTCATCGTTGGAGAATAATCGATAATCCTGGTTCAAGACATCCACCACGCGTCAACTTTTGTTAACCACGCTTCGTTCGCTGGGATACAATACAATGGAGTTTCTCCTTACGCCGTTACAATTTGGCGTACCTAATTCGCGACTGCGATACTATCTTCTCGCTAAAATGGCACCTCTTGACTTTCCTACCTCGACAACAAGCCCAAGCGATGGGCGGATCTGGAGGCATATTCCTGGCCGCGATGACTCCGATTGGGTAGATTCTAGAGACTCTGCGTCGCCGCCTAGCCCCATTTCCTCAGCTTCAAGCCAGTCATCAGTCGCCCAGCTGAGGCAATTTCTTGATCAGGATGGTGCTCCGATACATAGCATCCCAGACCGCGTACTCTCTAAATGGGGCAGACTTTTCGATATTGTACTACCGTCAAGTACACGAACGTGTTGCTTCACAAGAGGTAAACCCTTCATGTCAAACACGGGTGTTCCTTACGACTTCTCGCTATGTCAGGCTACACTCAGCTAGTTGAACGCGCAGGCTCTATCCTACAAACGAACGAGCACTTGGATGTAAGTTTCGGGCTCCCTACATTGAACACACATTTATAACATCTGTATGAATCAGACTACATGCGTCTTCGATGAATTCCTCGAAGCTCAAGCCAACAATGACCCCGGCGCTATGGACATACTTCGCCCGCTTGGGTTGCGCTATTTCTCACCGACAGAGCTCCTCCGCTTGTTCTACTTCTTGCGACCTGCCTCTAAAGATGAATTTATATGGCCGGAAGATTTGTCCGCGAAGACCAAGTATCGACTTATTGGCAATAGTGTCAATGTTTTTGTCGTTACGGAACTAATAAATTTCCTGTACGATGAATAAACATGACCTATCATTAACGCTGTCGGTGCCCAGAAGGTTCCCAGAGACCTTGCTTTATTCATGTCCTTATGGCCTTTATATATTTCATTGCTAATGGAACTGCTATCCAATATGGGGCATGCCGTCCTATAATATATTAGAAACCCCGGGGTCTTGTCTCTCTGTAGCATTATTCCAAGCGTCCCATCTCCTCATTCAAATACGAAACCCATTTCAAGGCCGTTACTTGAGACTTCGCAAAGCCCGAACTTACTATTCCCGAAACTCAGGGTCACCTCTCGGTGGCGGAAGACGCGCTGACGCGTGATACAATGCAACCACTTCTCCGCCTCCCATCATATCTCAATGACGTCCAGGACAGTCTAATAATTGCTTTGTCTCGGTTCTTCCCGCTATAACCTTCTCTGAGGATCCGATATCTTCATTGAAGAATCATATATAGGTAGTTGCGATCTTCTGCGCAGCGCTACGTTTCACTTCCACTTCGACCGCTACCACCACCATGCGACGTTTCCGACAGAAAGCGAACAAACGTACCAAACGGAAGGGGACATTCGATCCCGAACACCCCACCAACATCAAGCATACGCGTCTGGGCGTATGGGATCTCTACGATGAAGTCGCGCCGGAGCTCGCGAGCGTTCCAGGTTCCTCGACTTTGGAGACGTATATGGACATGGTGAACAACCTCCCGTACGTCTGGAGGATGCTCAAGGACATCGTGACAATCCCGTCGTGCTTGACCTTGCTGGTGTCGTACTTGATACTCGAGTTTGCTGTAGCTTTGGTGCCAGCGGTTTCTCTGTGGTGCGTGTCTAAAACACAGGAGGTCCAACGTTTGGCTAACTCGAGTTATAAGGTACTCGAGCCAAATGTTGATAATAGTGAGTCGATTGAACCATTCACTAGAGGCAGTTCCTGATGGTTGTGCGCGTGGAGGTGCAAACAGCCGTGGACAAGAGAACGGTGGACACACGGCTCCTGTCTCAAGTCGCTCTCGGTAGATTTGGATGCGCAGTGGTCACCCGATTGCTGCTCTTCGTGAAGTTCCGCATCATGACTCCGTTGAATACGCGAATCAAGCTGTTCTACTCGCAACACGTATTTCGCGCGAATGTACGCTTAGACGTGCCGACTTTCGATGACGGGGCAGTTCAGCGCCAGTTGGAGGAAACAGCTCCCCGGAATTCTCGATCCAGCATTGCTTGGGACACGGTCGTTCTGGCCGCCCGTATATCGAGTACTTTCCTCCGTCTCTTCTCCGAAGTAACCGTCCTTGTAACTGTTCTCCACGAGCAGCGGGACGGGTTGTTACTGGCTGCATTGTGTTTCGCACAATCTGCGGCTGCATGGATGTCTGTCAGGAAGACGATGCACCCAGGGGGCGGTATGTTGTCTTCGTGTTCAGCTATGTACAAGTTATTGACGGAACAATAGTCTGGGCGGCTACGACGAAGAATGACGATTATATCAAAATGCAAGGTCTGAAGCAGCTAGTCACAGCTCCCGAACACCGCAAGGAAATCGTTGCCGGTGGTCTTTGGGAATACTGTGTTTCTTGTGGGTATTTCTTGCTATAATTCCTCGTTCGCAACTTAACGATCCCTTCCAGTGTATCATTCTTGCCTGGAGAAACTTGGTGACTCAGCTGCCATGGACTTTTATGACGCACTGCACCACTTCCGCACTAGCGATCGCCTCAGTATCTCATCTTTCCTCCACGAACCTCTGAAAGAAGCCCCTCACGTAGGTCAACATTCCTCGATGTCTGCTGTCCCTGATGGAGTACTCCTCTGCAGATTCTATTCACCTTGCGCGCCGTGCAATACCCTGCATCGATCCCAGTTTCAATTACGTCCCTCCACTTAGTCATGAACACCACACAGACATTTATCTACGGGCTTTTTAGTCTATTAGACGAAACGCGCTCTGTTGCAGACCAGCTATCTCGGATACGGAATATTTACGAAGTCGGAAATATACCCAACAAAATTGCCGATGGCAAAGAGCCATACCCGGAGAATCAACAAACCCTCACAATGGGCATGGCCATCGAGTTCAGGTGCGCAATTGCTGTGGCACCCGTGGAATATTTCTGAAATGGCTCGAATAACAAACAGGAACGTCTCGTTCAAATACCCAGGAAGCGAAGGGTATGCCCTCCATAATGTATCCTTCAAGATTGAACGAGGGCAACTATGTGTGAGTTTGAATAATGCTTCCGCTGCATATTCTCGAATTAACACGGCGTAGGTTATCGTTGGTTCTAATGGCTCTGGGAAAAGTACTATCCTCAAATTAATTGCTCGCTTGTATGACCCCTGCGAGGGCGAGATCCTTATTGATGACCGGGACATACGGACGCTCAAGCTTGCAGACTTAAGACGCGCTACGTCTGTTTTGTTCCAAGACTATACTCATTTCCCCTTATCCGTAAGTCCCGAACCTACATGTTCGGTGCTTCCTGAAGCACTCACTTACTTTACTTTCGTATGTAGATCAAGGATAATATCGGTCTGGGTGACCCAGATAATGCCAACGATGAAGACATGATCATGCGAGCTGCTACTCTCGGTGGTGCGAAGGAGTTCATCGACAAACTACCCGAGGGATTCAATACATATCTCGAGCGCCCTGTTAGGGATTATTACAGCGGCCTTCCTGAAGGCACGAAGACGTTGTTTGGGAGGCCGGTGGATTATAGCTCAGTAAGGACGTTCGGCAACATAAGTTCGAGCGGGTCCATTGGTTTGTCAGGCGGCCAAATGCAACGTATTGCTTTGTGAGTCGTCCTCATAGTAAGCTTGCACGAGAGACCCAATAACGCAACAAAACGATTACAGGTCCCGGACGTTCATGCGCTCACTTGCTTCAGAGTCCAAGGTCGGGTTACTTCTATTCGACGAACCCAGTGCATCACTCGATCCAACAGCAGAACATGGTCAGTGCTTCATATTCCGGATAACACCTTCGACTAGACATTCCTGTAGATCTCTTTGAACGATTACGCCAATTGCGTGGAAATAAAACGATGATCTTCTCCTCACACCGCTTTGGAAATCTCACTCGGCATGCCGATCTAATACTGTGAGCTCTCCTGCATACCCTTTCCCCAAGTATTGACTCCTAGATGTCTAGGTATATGAACGACTCCGTTGTTGTGGAAGAAGGGACCCACGATGGGCTCATCAAGAAGAATGGAGAGTACGCGCGTATCTGGATGTTACAAGCTCAGGCTTTCCTCCCATAGCATCCAATCTACGCATTAATATGTGTTTATATCTTGTCTTACCATCTCTGCAATGCTATCTAGAAGTATATAGTATCTAGAAACTTGCCCTGTTAATGCATAATGATAATGATGCATACCGATCACTTTCTACGTCTGTTTTCGACGAGTCGCAAGTCCCAAATGGCATACGATGGCCCCAGTACAACTGATCAAAACAAACGCAAATGGTCCGTGCGCGCTAGCAAAGTATAAAAGCCCTTCGCTGGCTTCTGAGCAACTCATACTTACCTTGATGGCGTAGACCCCTTCAACTACCTGGGTTTACGGGCCGTGGGGATCCTCCATAGCACGGCGACCCTGTCCATACAGGGGATGCCTTCGGCTTGTATGGGCTTCGGCTCATGCACCGTCTCTATATTTTCCTGTCCTGCATCGGCCACTCTGGCTGGGCAGGCCATTATTTTTTGATTCTCTATTGCTCTAACCCTAACCCTACGGTACACCTCTAAGAGACTTATATTGTACCTTCCGTCTTACTGTGAGAACTCTTAAAGATCGTGCGAACTTCCCATAACGCGGTAAGTCATACATTCGTGGAACGCCTGCAAGACTTGTCATGGAACGTCTAACGACCAGGTCAGGGAAACCAATGGCAGTGATGATGTCGATGTGTTGCGATATTCCTGCTTGTCAAGAACATGTCGTTTCACGCTGGCTGCAAGTCTACAGGGCTATGGCACCTGTACTCATCGCGTCTCTAGAACAAGGCGACTGTGGTTCACCTAGTCGACAGCGACTGTTCAAAACGTACTTCGACAGAAATCCTCTCCTGAGGGTTGCCTGCGGACGCTCTGGAAATGTGACTAGACCTTTCAGCTTCCGCTATTATTATATCAACGGTGGTATGGTGCTTTGCTGTCGCCCATGCACTCGTACTTACCTCTCTTCTCAGTTTGTTTGTACTAGGTACTTGACCGCCGCACGATGGTCGGGAAGATGCGCCGCATCACTGGGGCGCGGTCCTGTTGCTTTTGGGAGGGCGCTACAATGTACAGACTACGAGGCTTGCTTTCATTGTGACATCTACAACCTGACAAGTGTTGACATTGGTCAGTTGCTAGCGGAGTGGCAAGCTTTTATCCAACATCAACATGTCATTGTTCCCGACGTTTGGCTGAAGTTTCCCTGAGGTCCTCCGAAGCTTCCAAGCCTCAGGATGGGTATAAAGGCTGGTATACCTTCCCCCAAATCTTCATTCGCTTCCTTCACTTCCCAGTCCTTTACCATTTCGACTTCGTTCCCTTTTATTTTATCCTCTTTCCAATTTCGTGCATCTTCATTTACCTTCATTCAACTCTTTTAATTCATTATGAAGTTCACAATCGCTCTTGTTGCAGCTGTGCTGTGTGCCTCGGAAATTCTTGCGCTTCCTGCCGGATACGAAGCTCGGGGTTATCAGGTAAACACGCTTCGTTGCTGTTAGCTGAAGCCACAAGCTAATGTGCACAAATTGTGTTAGAAGCATCCTGCGCCAGTGCAAGCTTCAACCACGCTAGTAGAATCAACCGCTTCTGCTTCCGTTAATACTTACGCACCCCCTCCTGCATCTACGGACGCTCCGCCCCCTGCGGGCAGCGAGGTACCTCCAGCTTCGTCAGCAGTCACCCAACCGTATCCTGCATCCACGGACGCTTCGTCTGCGGCAAGCAGTGACGTACAGTCTGCTTCGTCTGCGGTCACGCAGCCCGATCCCTCTGCCACCTCTGAGGCCCCAGTCTCAGCATCCTCGCAAGCACCCACCCCCGTCATCTCTGACTCGTCGATTCTCACCGCGAGCTCTGGGTCTGTAGCCCCGCCCGCCTCGACATCTATCTCACTTGCGAGCTCTGAGGCTCCGGTTTCTACACAGCCTCCTGCCCCTTCGAGCTCTGGGGTCACTCCTCTCCCAGCATCTACTCAAACTCTACCGCCCGCTGATGATTGCCCAGCTGCATCTAAGTCTGTTCCCCTTCTTCGTGGGTTCAACGGTCTTGCGGCAGATCACCTCTACACCACTGATGCCAACGAAATGAGCAAAGCCCACGGGTACGCGAAGGAAGCCCACGCTGGCAAGGTATACCCCACCGCTGAGAAGAATACGACGCCACTCTTCCGTATGTTCAGCGGGCACGCGAAGGATCATTTCTATACCACGTCGGAACAGGAGCGCGATAATGCCGTTCAGAAGCTTGGTTATCAGAGCGAGGGGGTCACCGGGCATATTTTCAAGACTCAGATCTGTGGAAGTGTCCCACTGCACAGGTTGTACAACCCTGGTGCCAAGAACCATTTCTACACCACCTCTGAAGCAGAAGCCAACAACGCCGCTGTCGCACTTGGGTATCAACGAGAAGGAGTTGCTGGTTTTATCCTTCAGTAGAGGCCCAAGGTCGGACACTGACTAGGCGAGTACACGATCTCCTCGAGTATCCCCCAAGATTCTGACTCCCTGAATAGATGATTGGCTGAGACTAGATACCCGCATACTTCCACGACCATATTGAATACATTCATACCCTTTTACTATGCTCAGCGATTGGACGACGCTCTCGATTATATTGGACCTCCATTTTTACTGTACAAACGGCTTGCTTACATTGGTATATACACTTCACGTGCTTTGCTTTGCTACCGTTTTATAACATATATGGCACTGTACAACAACGGTGTACATAAGCTTGAGGTCGCATGAGCATTTTGACCCCCGTTTCTTGTACATCCTCCACATTCTTCGCTTGAATATTCCACAGGAAACCCTATCGCGCGCACCGTATTCCCTTGCCATTGATCATTGGACAACGAGACGTGGGTATTATTAGCCTAGTCCATCGCCGCGTTGGCATCATTCATATTAACGAATGGAGTAGATGCATTGAGGTAGTGCCGGTTCAATGATGCATCAGAACCATCATTGCAAATCCATTCAAGCCCGTTGACAAGCAACGACCCCGAGCACGCCGGGGGTGCAAACGATGAACATTTTGAACTCCTCACTCAATTTCCCAATGATTTGCCGACGTGGTAACAATGCGGCGAACACGAGTCCCAGTCAAACAAAGTTGCTGATTTCGCTCGGATTCGAGGAAGTAAGTGGATCATGTTTGTATAGTGAGTGTTACCAAATATAGCCACGTGGTAAGTGTCATCTCAAAATAAGTTTCTGGTCGCTCAAACATCCGAATTGTCATTTTACTCAACGTCTACACTACGCGCCGTGTAGAAATGACTACCCAAACGTCGCAACAGTCAACGTCAATGACGGACAAAGAATTACCTAACTTCCAGAGGTAGTGTGGTAGGAAGCGCGTCATGAACTATAGTACAATAACTCGAAAATGGGGGCTCTAAAATGCAAGACAACATGGGTATGCCAATGGGCGGACATATAAATACTAATGCAGATGCTACAGAACGGAAACGATGAAGAAGAGGGAAAGGCTTTCAAGTGGAAGAAAGCACTTTACAGCTGCCTGCGGGTGAAGAGCATGCGGCGGCCCCTGCCTCCGTTACGGTTGTTGTTGTTCTGTTGTTGGCCACGGTTCTGGCCTTGAGCAGCTTGCCCAGCCTGTCCGTTCTGACCAGCCTGTCCGTTGCGACCTGCTTGTCCGTTCTGGCCTGTTTGTCCGTTCTGGCCGTTACGACCAGTCTGTCCTGCGGCACCAGCGTTACCGGCAGCGCCTGCGTTTCCAGCAGCAGCTCCTCCGGCGGCGGCACCACCAGCTGCGGCGTTGCCTGCGGCATTTCCAGCAGCGTTTCCGGCGGCGTTTCCAGCAGCAGCACCTCCAGCAGCGGCACCTCCAGCAGCAGCACCGCCTGCAGCAGCACCGGCGCCAGCGGCCGCTTGGCCGTCAGCCGTCACAGTGAACTAGTGATAGGGACCGTCAGCGATATCCTTTACTGAAGAGATACAAGAATATATACTCACGTATACAGCGTCATCGAGAGAACCGTGTTGAGCAATCGGGACGAGGACAGGCTGATGGTTAGCGGCGGAGTTGATCGAGGAGACCTTGTAAACGCCAGCTGGGAGACCCTCCGTGACATCGGCAGTAAGGATACCATTCTGAGCGGCAGCGTTGAGACCCTTGAAAAAGGCGAAGACCTTGGGGTTGGTGGGGGTGGTCTGGTCGAGGGCTTGGAGCTGCTCAACAACGACGTGCGAGTGACCTTGGATCTGGCCTCCACCGTTAAGCTGCTGGGGCGCGGAGAAGTAGTTGTTGTTTGCGTTGACGAAGAAACCGGTCTGCATTCCACGGATGGCCATTGAGATGGTGAATGCCTTGTCGGCCTGGATGGTATCGCCGTTCTTGGGGTTGACGAACTTCGACGAGGGCATATTATCAGTCGAGGGGAGAACACCCATGGGTGCCGGGTTGCAGGATCCACCCTGAACCTGTTTACCGTCGGTAATGGGGAGGTTGGGAACGGTGAGACAGAAGTTGATGAAGTTATTCGTAGAGGTCAACGAAGCGACTTGGCCTGAAATTCGGCTTATTTAGCAACAAAACCTAATGAATGGTTAAGGTACAAACCATCAGCGGGAACGTCCTGTCCGTCGTTAGCGAATCCACCAGCAATAACCTTGGGGTCCAGCGTCAACGAGGTTTGGGGGTCTCCACCTGCAGCTGCACCACCAGCACCGGCACCAGCGTTGTTTCCGGCACCGGCGCCGGCGTTTCCAGCATTACCAGTGTTGTTCCCGGCATTACCAGCGTTGTTCCCAGCATTGTTGTTGTTGTTTCCGCCCTACAGTTTTGAGTTAAGTTCAAAGGCAAAGCATCGAATACGAGTCGCCTACATTGTTGTTGTTCTGGCCCTGGTTAACATTCTGCTGTTGGTTGCCCCTGTTCTGGCCAAAGCCACCCTGTCCTCCTCGGAAACCGTTGACTTGGTTCTGGGGCGCAGCCGAAGCAGCCAAAGCGATCGCGAGCGTAACGAAGAGCGAAAGATATTGCATTTTAAAGAGTTTCGACGTTAAGAATGAAAGTTTGAAAGTTGTAACGAGAGTGGGGACACCAGGTCAGGTCGTTGAGTGTGAATGGACTAGCCGGTACTACGATCACTGATCGCACGGAGGAATGAGCGATTCCGAAAAGTAAAGTGAGGAAAGGACGAAGGGGTGGAGGTGTGGAAAGAAAGAAAGGTGCATGATACAAAGAGCTTATATAGGGACCTTGGCTCTTGTTTGTTGCCGACTGATCAATCCAGCCGTGGCAACCGTCACTTACAGAAGAGCTATTTCGGCCACAGTGTCCAATCGCACTCTTTCTCACCTCGCAAGAGGCGAGTTTTCTCCTGCTATTTTTTGGTGTGTACCATTCGTGTCCCCTCGTCGATTAGTGCGTTCAGCAATTTTTTCTGTATTTTTCTCGCTCATTTCATGAATGGGAGCAGTGAAGAGCGTGGGAAGACTATGCCCATCTGCCAATCAGAGACGAGCGCTCAGAGGGGCACTCCACCCAGGACGCATCAAGCCTTGCACAAAATTTCGTTTCCTATCAACGGCCGAGATTCCCTTCACGACCATCGATTCTCTTTCGGAAAGGAACCCAGTACAGTGGCAGCACGTTGAAGGCACGTCCCAGAATTCTGGGAAATCAGTGGTTGTGATGATGAACGCCTGCAACTGATGGCTCTAAAATAAACACCAATTCCTACCGCCTGCTCGGTGAACTCGCCTCCAGAAGGGTGGAGCGGTTGCATGGATTCTCTTTCATCAATGATGAGGGGATATAGCCTCCCTCCCTTGCCTTGCCAATAGGCTGCGCGTTTGAACCCCTCATTCAAGTTCAACCAAGCAGTAAGTAGGATTACTACCGGCGACACATGCTGTGAAGGCATCTGGATTTGCACTCGACCTATGGTTTTGGGGAGCCAGCTTTTCTTAGTACTCAAGGCACCATCTGCGCAACATACGTGCTTGCTCGGAACATCTACATATCACTCTTAGCGCATCGGCACTATGAAAAGTGTCGCTATTTTTACCACCGTACGTTTCAGTTTGCTCAATCTCGCCGGTGACAGATTATCACCACATTTGTGCACACGCCTTGATGATGCTGACATGGAAATACTATGGGATGAACGAAGGACATCATACGGCATATCACTCCGCCCGCGTGTCATGATCCTTGTCGAGCCGGCGCATAGCGCCCTTCATTGGCACGAATGATGCGCTCTCCTTGCTGTCTGCGTTGTTTCACGCCACATAGCCAATGCAATCCTTTACCAGAATATTGGTTGGAGATCAAGAACCCGTTGTGATCAACTACCCTGCGCTAAATTGCCTCCAAGCCCACGCTAACGTGAACACCTCACTTAAAGGCGAAAACCAGCACAAAGGTTGCTTCAAGTTTTACGCCGGGATCAGTCCCATGATAGGGGAATATCAAGCCCACCTCTTCAAGGGGGTTCATCAACGCCGTAGTTGTGCATCGAGCGCATCATCTATGCGCAGCGACGGGTCTTGGCACGCAGGCCCTCCGCACTACTAGTAGGAACAACTTCGGTACGAAACCTACCCAGATAGATTTCGTCTCGTCACTACGCCTAAACACCCCCTCACCTCCAACTCACCATGCGTGCCACAAATAACCACAGGACAACCATACAGGGGCGAGGCCAGCCGCTTCTTGTCATAGTCTGTGTACTTGAGAGTCATTACCTCACCGCGGTTGGCAGTGAATGACCTAATTCTAACCCCAAAGCATAAGTATAGCTCATTTATTTTTAAGTGTGTGACCGAGGACGTAGTCGAAGCTCAACACGCGTCCGGTCTCGTTGGAAACTCAGAGAATATGGATTGCCTGGCGTACAACTAGTACACATCGACCCTCGAAATCAGCAAGCGCAAAATTAGAAAGCTCGAACGTTCGGATCAGGGTGGTTGACGTGGCAAGATTACTTGCCCCCCTACCACAGCATTCTACGCCTTGTTTAATTGACGGAGGATGTACAAGGATCAGAAGGCACTCGCCCCCTTCTGTACGCCACGCTTCCATATTTAGTCAACACTTGATTTATGCTGCGTGCATTCCATGCCTAACGGTCGGGTGAAAGTTGGCATCTAGCAAAGGGTATACTGATTGCAGAACGGGAGGGCTGGAGCAGTATGGATACAGTAGTGCGTGCTGATATAGCGACGGCAATAAATAATCGTGAATACGGATCATCTTGGGTCATGAAGGCACCGGGTATATCACTTGAACAATATATATGATGGTCTTTCAGATGATTACTTCCCAGTTGCCTTTGCTTTCCCAGCTGCTTTTCCGTTGCCAGCAGCTTTAGCAGTAGCAGCCTGAACATTGGCCTTGGCTGCATTGCCGTTGCCTGCAGTGTTGGCACCAGCAGCATTGGCACCAGCAGCCTGGGCGTTAGCCCCAGCGGCTTGTGCGCCGTCAGTCACAGTGAACTATACCACAAGAAAATCAGTGGAAATTCGAATACTATTGGGGGAATGCCTTACATAGATGATATCATCCAAAGATCCGTGCTGAGCAACTGGGGCGATAGCCGGCTGGTGATTCGCCGCACTGTTGATAGAGGAGAGCCTGTATACGCCTGCTGGCAACCCATTTGCGACGTCTGCAGTCAAAATACCACCTTGCGCCGCTGCATTCAAACCCTTGAAGAACGCGAATTGCTTCGGGTTGGTAACTTGAGTCGAAGTCAATGAATCAATTTTCTCGACCACGACGTGCGAGTGTCCTTTGATCACGCCTTGTCCGTTCAACTGCTGTGGCGCAGCAAAGTAGTTCGCTTGAGCATTGACAAAGTTGCCCGTCTCGAGATTCTTGATAGCCATGGAGATAGTGAAGGCCTTGTTGGCGGGGACGGTGCCCAAGTTGGGCGGGAACGTAAACTTCGACGAGGGCATGAGGTCAACACTGGGGATGACACCAATGGGAGCTGGGTTGCATGATCCACTCGTGATTTGTTGGCCGTTGGTGATGGGGAGATTAGGAACGGTCAAACAGAAATTGATGAAGTTGTTCGTAGATGTAAGGGATGCAACTTGACCTGGAACCAAAAATAAATTGACGGGAAATGAGGTGGATCACTGATGGTAGAGTATGTTTATCGTACCGGCAGCAGGAACATCTTGACCGTCATTCGCGAAGCCTTTCGCAATCACCTTGGGATCCAGAGTCAATGATGTCTGCGGGTCGTTGTTTACATTGTTGCCTCCTGCGTTTGCCTACGAACAAGACGTTTCAGAGATTAAATATCAACATCGAGGAGATGGATGAACTCACGTCTACGGCACCCGTGGCAGCCAATCGAGTAGCCAAATCGTTAGCCGTAGTACATTGGACTAATGTTCCAGGCTTGTTGTCGAGAGGAATGGCGGCGCAGCTGCGGCAGTCGCGTAAGTGGCTGCGTCCATACAGAGCGAAGCGTGTTCAATTTACCTCGTTCCTGGAGCACAAGCTTGCGAGAGCAACTTGCCATTCACACATTGTGCGAATCTGTCGCCTACGCATTTGAGTTCGCCTTGTTGACAAGGTGATCCTTCCTTGGTGGTCTTGAACTGATTGCTATTGCGGCAGTGCATCATTAGCACTAGTCTATTTAACCTTGATCGGAATGTACTTACTTCAAGGCAATGGCATCTTGGCCGTTCTTCAAGTCGAATGCGGCGCGACGGATGCGATCGAAGGAAGGGCGTGCAGAGGCGGCTGCACTAAGTACCGAGATGGCGATTAAAGCGCTGAACTTCATGGCTACGAGGTTTGATTAAGGATTCGAGTAATTCAGGGAATGAATATAGCGAGTGGCGGGACTCCGGGTCGAGCGAGTAAAGAAGGGATAAAGTTAAACAAATCAAGGGAGCCTAGCCCTTGGTGAAAGAAGTGGAGAAGAACGAAAAGGAAGCGGGAAAGTATTAAAGAGAACGAAAGAAGAAAAAGCCCTAAGACACAAAGGCCATTCCACCCTTTGTTTTATAGTGTACGCATCGGCTTGCCGAAGGTGGCCAACGAACGGCTTCTGCAGTTGGGCCATTCGGCATCAACATTTCGCTTCGCCACTCGACGCGATAGTCGTGTTTCATCAGCTCTCTCCGATTCTCTGATGTGTTGGGAGACAACAGGGGCAATCAGCAAATGCGATGATGATGAACGAAGATGGTACGTACCAATCCACGTGGTATCTTGTTCCGCCTCCGACCCGCATGGCTTCGTCAAAGCAGAGGTAATCCCGCACCGGCGGTCCGGCTTCCCATTCGACTCTTTGAGGAGTACCTTATCCGATTGTTTTGCTTGCTCACCAGTACCTGCGTTATGTCTGACATCAAGAAGCTCTACGTTGATGCGGTTAGTCTTGGACCCCATAGTTCATGGCTCAAAGCCTCATGCGAAATAGATATTGTTTGATATGGATGGGTCTGTGGGTTTTCATCAACTCGCGTATCGGCGAACTCACCGACGTACTGGTATGCCCCCATTCGCGACATCAAAATCGTTTCCCCAATGTTTTTTGCTTGGATGCTCGGTTGCTTCGGGGAAACGTTGTAGGACACTGATCGATTCGACACCCGGTGTGCTAAAGGCATGGGAGCGATTCTGCGACGACTACAGCCTCGGCAACTATGTCGAGGTGTCCCATGCCACCCACGGAAGGCGATTGTACGATACTCTGAAGGAGCTGTGTCACATCAGCGACGAAGAGACTCTCCAGGTAGGATTCTCATACCGGTGTCTACCATCATGTCGTCTCTTGGCAACGATTGCGCTCGATTGTATTCCCCGTGGTTCAACGTTTCTGTTACATCTGACTGGGTCGCGTAGAACGAGATTGATCGGTTTGAAGACCTAGTCATACAAGGCGGGCCAATACAGCTTCCCGGCGTCCATAACCTCCTTACGCAGGTAGATCGACATCTTTCGAAGATACAGGCGCCTATAAACTTGAATACCTATACTAGCTGCTCAGTGAACCACAGTCCGCTTCGAAATGGACAATAGTCACCTCTGGTAGGATCTGTTTGAGTTTATGTGACTCTAATTTCCGACTTCCTCCTTGACTAGCAACGAACAAGTATACTCCGCGTGCCCTTGAACGATGCGGCGTTCCCCTACCCCTCTGTGGCTATATCACGTCAAACGATGTATCCAAAGGGAAGCCGAACCCCGATCCCTATCTTGCCGGGGCACAGAAGTGTGGTATTGACGCGACGAGATGTAAGCTCAGTCCAACGATCTTGCGCGCGCAGGCACGTCTGCTGACCGCGGCCACGCTCAGGCCTTGTTGTAGAGGATGCTCCTTCTGGGTTGGCAGCGGGACGGGCCTGCGGTTCAAAGGTTATCGCGGTTGGCACAGGCATCGGATGTGAGGCGATTGTTGACTCCAAGGTTGGCTTTGATTATTGTGTTAGGGACTTAACAAGGTGCGCCTTGTAATGCCTTCCATGGTATACCGGTCACGGACCTCGACGACTATCTCTAGAGTATCAGTTAAAGCCGTGGAAGGGCAATTGGAAGTTACCATAGACGAAGCCATGATATGAATGATCACAAATGGCTCACTGGCTTGTGCAGATAGAGTCTTAGCTTATCCATTAAGGGTCTACCGAAGCGTCCATAATTACAGCGTTTACATTCCTTCTGCACGACTCTCCATGGCTCGAATTTTCGACAGCTCATTCATCATGGCTTGGTGGGCTCGGCCTGTTCAAGTGGTGGAGGGCCGTCATCGTCATCGTCGGAATCCTCCACGCTGGGACCGGAATCATCATCTCCCCCGGAGGCGGGGGCGCCACCCATGCCACCCATCGAAGCCATCATCTACGAAGGACTTAATGGAGAACAGATGGAGAACCCGACGAACGCACCTTCTCAAAGTCCATGCCACCCATGCCACCCATGCCACCCATTCCCGGCATACCTCCCATGCCACCCATTCCCGGCATACCTCCCATGCCGCCCAGGCCTTCCATTCCTGGCATGCCACCCATGCCGCCTCCCATGCCACCCATACCCTCCATCAGATCTTCGTCCACAGCCTCGGCGCCGTCCTGCTCATCTTCATCTACCCATCGGCTGAAGTCAGTCTTGATGAAAGGATGCTTAATCTTTTCCTTAGTGAGACGAGGCCAATATGCTTCTTTCGCCTCCTTTTTGCGGAGGACGAGAACCAGGGAACGCGTAGTCAAGCGCTTACTTGATTTCTGCAAAAAAGCTTCTCAGTATTCTATGCGATCGCTAGGTGACTAGTTTCTCACTTCAGGATCGATCTCTTCGAAAAGATCGAGAGCGAATTCATAGTCCTTTTCTTCGATGCCTTTGGTCGATCTGCGGGGTAGTGAATGTAAATCGCCGTCCAAAGGGGCAAATGCGAACACATACGCTCCAGCCGTCGCCTTGAACGTGAGTTTAGTAGGCTCTAGCTCGCAAACCAACGTAGATTCTTTGATCTCTGTTAGATTCACGGTGAGGTAGATGACATTCTGTTCAGGCAGCAAAAATCGCGACGCGTTCGCAATCAGTGAATGATCGCGACCAGATAGAAAGTGAACCGACCTTAGTCTCGTCACTTGCTGAGCTTCTTTGTGCCCACAAAACCTCGGGATGGGAAGGCATAGTGTCTAGTAATAGAGGGACAGACGATGTTGCTCGGATGGGTTTTTGAGGGAAAGACCTTGGAATTCTCCAGAATCTTCACGCGCTTCACCTGAGGGCGCTTCGCCAGTGGAGTTTCCCCGGTCACGTTTCCGTCGCCGCGTGGTACTATCCGCCGCAAAACTTCTCCGAAGTACTCTACGACGACAAGCACTGTTGCGCAAAATGTGGTACGTGAATTCATGTCTTGACCGGGGCTTGCCTGAATTCCTTATGCTCACAGGTGCACAAGGTGGTTTCTGCCATTGCTGTTCCTCCCAATCCCAACAGCATCACCTTACTTCTTGGTTCTGTTTATACTGTCCTTGACAATGCATGCAAAGCCGTGGTATGTTCGCCTTGAAACCTAATGAAGAGCTGACTGGAACCAGAAATCTAGTTTCTACTGTATAATCCTCTTGACCACCCTATTCGTCTCCTCGTGTTACTGGCAACCGTTTACCCTCGACACACCTCTTGCAATTCCTTGGTCGGAGAATATCACTACCTTCGGCGCAGCCCTCAACGCTACCCTCTCCAAAGATTTGCAGAATATCACCCTCCCATCAACTATCCGCGTAATCGATCGCTGCTGGTGTGACTTCTCCACCAACGGCTTCTTCGAGCCATACAATGTCACGCAATGGGAATGGAACAGTGTAGACAAACTCAAGACAGATCTAGAGAAACAGGCCGCTGCGACGCTGATGTTGGAGTTTGCGGAGAAAGACCAAGATGGTGAACTTGCGTCGCCGGTTGCCTCGCTGACTACATCACATGTAGACATGCCCCGTACCGCCGCCCCCAATCCCGCCTCGCAAACGCCTACTCAGTACTCAAATAGACCTACTTTCCTTCGGCAGGTCCTTTGGGTTCTCTTATGGCCATTGGTACCAAAGCCGGAGTTCGGAGTTCCCGTACATCTCCCCCATGGATTTGTTCCCCAATCAGATCCCTCGGAAGCTTCTGCTGCGACTTCCCCCCCCGAAATATTCTCAACAGAGTCACCAAAATCCTTGCCACTGCTCCGAAAAGAGTACGATCTGCGGCCGTACGGACTAAATATTACGATAGATTTTGGCTGGTCGCGTGCTGTTCCATGACCAAATTTATGCGTGTAGTACACTCATAATGCAATATACCACTTCCGATAATGTATTCCCTCTACTATTGTACTCATATATTAGAAGACAATCACTTCGCGCCACTCCACACCTCGTCGCGGCTGAGGGTTGCTCCTGCTCCTGACCAATCGATCTGTAGGACGGTAACAACGCTACTATGTATTGCACCGCAATCTGCAACATAATTCGGCGGATCTACAACGTAACCTCCAACGACATGCAGGCCTCGTGTTGACCGTTAAAGAGGCAACCTCCATCTTCGAATCGTATAGTGGTCCCCGTCGATGCCCATCGCTCCTGGCGGCGACCAACGAGAGCCATGGATGCAATTTGGTGGTTTATACCGCCCAATCAATGACCTCAGTCAACCGTGGGTCGCTTCACCAGTTGTCACCACGCCGCAGACTCTGCCACCAACCAAATCCGCGCTACCTGTCGAACATCGTGCCGGTTCATCATTTTCGAGGATCCCCATCGCACAGCCGGCGATAGATAGCGGTGGAAGTAGTCCTGGAACGAATAAGCGTCGTAAAGGATGGGGGCTCCTGGAACGTTTTCGAGGTAAGCAAGCCAGCGCTCGTCCAAAAGGTGCCGTACGAAATCAATCGTTAATGATTGCCTAGGATCGTCTAAACGCAATGCGTCGGGGTCGTCGACGTCGTCGGTTCCAGCCACTGAGTCGGTTGTGAATGACCGAGTCCCTCTTGCTGAATGGAAAGCATACGGTTACTATGCCTGTCCGAACGTCGACGTTGTCACGGTAAGAACTTGTGTGTCGTCTCCCGTGTGCACCAAGTTCTGACTTGGGTCTATAGGGAGTAGCCCCTTGGCTGGTGCCCCCTGATGTCGATATTCAAGGGATGTTTGACTCTTTGCGCAGTGTTGACGGCGACCATCCGGAGCGGTGGATTTCGGGGACACAGCATACTGCGCTGCCTCCTCGTCCGACAAGATGGAAGGTGCCGAAACCACACGAACCGCTTCCCTTTCCATGGGAATGCCAATTAAATCCTTTTCTCGAACACCAGCTATTTGGTCCCACATCCTTGTGGTTCGACATAGGTCAAGATCCTTCTATGCTTTGCTACGGCACCGTCGAAACTATGATACCCATCTCACGGGCGGACAGGATTCAACCAGCGACATACCCATTTCTCACTCACATGTTCATCAACGCTATCGGCGATGACCCCATCCAACCTTTCCTCTGGCCTTTCATGGTCCGCAATCCTGAAGGAATCAAATGCGAAGATATATACAACGCAGTATACGAGAATTTTCAGCAATACGTCTCTCAATCGGAGTACTACGATTGGCCGCAGGTTCGCCAGATTCAAGTCACTAAGGCGTACAGAGCAAGACTTTCCTCCCGGTCAACTCATAATTCTGGGTTCGTAGAAGGGATACAACGCGTGGATTACCTTGGGGATAATATCATGTTTCGAGGCCTCGAGCCCAATCCGAACATTGACGGATGGGTGATGTTCGTAGGACGGACATGGTAAACTCGCGCTTTTAATGCCGGTTCACGTTCCTCACAGACGATTCACTTCGATACTGTATGCACGCCAAAGATCACCACTTTGGGGAATGGAATTTCAAGTCACGTCGAGGATCGTGCAGCACTTACTCGTGGGATTGAGGCCACATCACTAGCACCGTAAGCAATTCACCCCTCGGTAGTCAATAAGGAGAGAGGCGACTGTGGGCGGCCTCGGGCTTCTGGCGAAGTTACGTTCGAGCAACCTTCTGATGCTTCGCGGCCAAAGCCAAACTCCCCAATGGTTTGAATTAGTACTCAGCTCTCTACCACGTCCACAGTCGGGGGCTGCGGTTGTGTTCGCTGAGTTTCATCCCTCAATATGTGGGCATCGTGGACTGCGAATTGGGGGTCATCTTACTGGTTCGTCACGGCTGTCATAGGCTTAGGTTAGTAGCCCTACTTTGGTCTATAACAAAGGGATACTCAGCATCCCCCGTTTTCCGCAGGGGTTCTAACCGACTGCTTGGTATACTCCGTAGTAATCTCAGTTATGCCATTTCACCTGGAACGCTTGGGCTATAGTAGCGCTTCTTCATTGACAGGATGGCTTCTGTTCGCCTATGTAAGTAGATGTTCTTCTCCAAATGTCAACGATGGAGCTGACCCCTCCTTAGTCTGCAGGCATGATGATTTGTATGTGCATTTCGGCATTCTCGCTGCTGCCTCGCCATATATTGATACAGCGAGACAGCAACCATCCCAACGGCCATGTTGTCCGAGCGTTATAGTTCAAGAAAAGTCCCTCTTCTCTGGGGTATGCTTTTTCTCGTAGGCTCACAGGTATTGCTCATGGAGGCACCTAACTACCCGGCAATGGTTATTGCCCGAGTGCTGCAAGGATTGAGCTCGTCCGTGGTTTGGGTAGTTGGCCTAGCGCTACTGTAAGTGGCTCTCCGCTCCATGTTTGCGTCAACTCACGGCCGTCCGCAGATGTGACTGCACTCCGAGAGAAGTAATTGGTCGTAAGTGCTCTGAGCTATTGAAAATGGTCTTCAAAGATACTCAGTATAGCGGTAGGTCAACTTGGGATCGTGATGACGGGCTTTTCCATAGGGTAAGGCTTTTTGCACCTTTTAATAGATCATCCATGGCTCATTATGTCAATGCTAGGATCGTCCTGGGTCCACCAGTTGGAGGCCTGCTTTATGACCGTTTCGGATTTCGCGCGCCATTCCTCTTGGGAATCTCCATCGCTTTATTCGACCTCGTCGGTCGCCTTCTCATCATTGAGTCTAAACCAGACCCTGCCAGATGTGTGGAGCCGCCTAGTATCACCGAGGGCTCGCAAGCGGTACCCGCAACGGATACAATCATTGTCTCCGACGTTCAAACCACCAATGACCAAACAGGCATCGCTATTCCCATGACACCCCGTTCGTGGTCAAGAGCAAATCAAACTCCCGACATTGACTTTGAATGTCGGGAGAAGGTTCAGCTATCTTTGTGGCAAGTTTTGGTTCGGCTCAGCAAGTCACCTCGCGCACTGTCTGCTATGTTTGTGATGGTGGCGAGAGGGTATGTTGCGGCGAAACTACTTTCAGTCTGATTTGTTACTGACGTATTACCCTCTTCAGGCTTGCGTGTGCGACCGTAGAGTCCACACTTCCGTTACGCCTTCAAGATATATGGCAGCTGGATTCTACCTACGTTGGGGTGGTTTTCATCGCTGGCCTTGCGCCTTCATTCCTATGTTCGCCTCACCTAACTCAGATTTATCCGGACTAATCTTTACGAAAACAGCGCCGCCTATTGCAGGATATGTCAGATAAAATAGGACCGGAATGGGTGCTGTCATTTGCGCTGCTGTCAGCCATACCGTTGTGGCTACTTTTGATCATACGCAAAGAACTTGGCATGTTTATAGCTTTTCTGGTCTTCGCAAGTACGCACGCCCCATCTTTGATAGCTGCTTTCACCTTCTGACTGGTTTTAAAGATTTTTTTCTATCCGCGGTGTCATCACCTGCGATGGCTGAGGTTTCCACAGTGTCAAGACGTATCAAAGGCGTAGGATGTGAGCAAGTCTTTTGATTTATGCCGAGCATGTCAATGAATCCTATTGTAGTTGGCCACGTATACGGTGCCTTTAACGTTGCCTACGGTGTTGGTTCTGCCCGTAAGTCATCCAATAGTCGGGGATTGATTGTGGCGTCTCATGTTTACCTATGTGCAGTCGGTCCCGTAATCGGTGGTCAAGTATACGATCGCGTCAAAAACTATGGATGGGCGATCATCTGTGCATTCATTGCGTGCATGTTATTTGTTTCTCT
Organism: Sanguinoderma rugosum; assembly: GCA_017499575.1. Classification (NCBI taxonomy): domain Eukaryota; kingdom Fungi; phylum Basidiomycota; class Agaricomycetes; order Polyporales; family Polyporaceae; genus Sanguinoderma; species Sanguinoderma rugosum. Next base: position 3,420,825 of record VTPW01000002.1, on the reverse strand, counting down.
GTCTCTCGTTTTTCTGTGGAGCGGTGATCTACCACTGTGGAAAAGATTGAAGAATCAACTAGCGTGCTGGGGCCAATGCCATAGCCTTCCTCAGCACAAGTAGAATATTTCACTGGTGGTATATGTAACCACCTGTATCCAATGTCAGGCTTTTATCTTGGTCTTTCAGAACTTCATTGACAGTAGTAAAATCATTTTTCAGGCCCCGAAGTAAGCTCCGTAAATCTCACCTGCCCTGCAGCCAATCCTTACCATCATGCCCGTAAAAGGAGCGTCGGTGTACTATTGTGCCTTCCTTTTGTGGCTGGTACACGAACGTTCGCTCCGGACGATGTTTTATTTTTATACGGTAACTATTCCGATCGGCCTCATGGTATGAGAGATCGGGCTGCGTCAGACCTTGGCGTGGGCTCGTATGCCGCAATATGACTCCCAGGACCCGAGCCATATAAGTTTTAGCTTCAGCCGTTCGAAAGGTCGACATCCCCTTTTTGTCAGACTCCCTAACGGTTTGAAAGCTTATACCTCCCGTGTCTCTTTTAGATTTAGATTCACTATCGAGGTCGAACATTGCGATTGATGCATCGCTGGTCTGGCCAGACTTCATAAATCGATATGTCAGCATCGTGGGGCGCGAAGTGGAGATCCTCCTATTGGTTCGTTACGGCCGTTGTAGGCTTAGGTCCGTAGTACTTCCTATCTTAATCTTACAGCCAAAAGCTAATCATCCTCTAATTATTCCAGGAATCGTCACCGACCTTTTGGTATACTCTATAGTAATCCCGGTTATGCCGTTCCATCTAGAAAGCTTGGGTTATACCAATGTTTCCTCGTTAACTGGATGGCTTTTGTTCGGATATGTAGGAATCCGCGATCTACGACTGTTGGCAATGATACTGACGCTTTCTTCTTCTACGTCAGTCTGGAGGCTTAGTGGTTTGTGCGTGCATTTTCCCATTATCATTGCTCCGTCGTCATATACTGATCCATGATACGATGTGATATAGCGACGATCCCAACAGCCATGCTGTCCGAGCGTTATAATTCCAGAAAGGCTCCCCTGCTTTGGGGGTTGCTCTTCCTTATTGGCTCGCAGGTTATGCTCATGGAGGCTCCTAATTACCCTGTAATGGTCGTTGCTCGTATATTACAAGGATTGAGTTCGTCCATGGTTTGGGTAGTCGGCCTGGCACTGCTGTAAGCGGATCTCTCCTGCCACCGATTACTTCGGCTCATAGTTGTGTATCATAGATGCGACTGCACTCCGAAAGAAGTCATTGGTCGTAAGTGTTCTAGGTTATGGAAGGGCGTTACCCAAGACGCTTATTATATTGCCAATAAATAGGTCAACTTGGGATTGCGATGACTGGCCTTTCCATAGGGTGAGGCTCTACGCGCCATTGTTGGTTGATTTGCGGCGACTTACGATGTGATTTAGAGTCATCTTGGGTCCCCCACTCGGTGGCTTGCTTTACGATCACTTCGGTTTTCGCGGGCCTTTCGTTTTCGGGATAGCCGTAGCTTTTGTCGACCTCGTCGGTCGCCTTCTCATCATTGAATCCAAATTAGGCCTTCTTGAGTCTACCGCCCCTGTCCCTGCTCCTACAACTACACCACCGATACCCATATCAGACACAATCGTTTTCCCGGACACTACAGATGCCAACGGCCAAACCGATGCGACCTCTATTCCCATGACGCCACGGGCATCGTCGAGAGCGAGTCAGCCCACCGACGTCGACTCGGAGAGTCAAGAGAAAACCCAAATATCTCTGTGGCAAGTTTTGGTCCAGCTAGCCAAGTCACCCCGCGCTTTGTCTGCGCTGTTTGTAACACTGACTAACGGGTATGTTGCGGCGATTCGTTTTCCGTACTGCATGGATACTGATACGTTGTCTTTGACGGTCAGGCTTGTGTATGCAACTATAGAGCCTGCGCTTCCACTGCGTCTCCAGGATGTATGGCACCTGGATTCTACTCGCGTTGGAGTGGTTTTCATCGCTGGCCTTGCACCTTCGTTATTATGTTTGTCTCACCCACTGAAGACCCCATTAGCAAGACTAATCCCCACATAAACAGCGTCGCCTATTGCAGGATATTTGTCGGACAAAATGGGACCGGAATGGGTACTGCCCTTTGCATTACTGCTCGCCATACCATGGTGGCTACTTTTGATCATTCGCAAAGAACTTGGCATGTTTATAGCCTTCTTCGTCTTTGCAAGTACGCCCTGGTTCTCTCATGGTTTATCCCTCTTCTGACAAGATTGATAGGCTTTTCGGTCTCTGCGGTGATATCACCTGTCACGGCAGAGCTTGCCACTGTTTCAAGACACATCAAAGGTGTAGGATGTAAGCAAGCATTAAAGTTTGTTCCAAAGATTATTGCTTAATTGTCCGCCTCATTGTAGTCGCCCACGTATACGGCGCTTTCAACGTGGCGTTCGGTGTCGGCTCTGCCCGTAAGCTATTTAATCTATCACTCAAATTTTGCTTCTTACTTCTACTTCCGTAAAGTCGGACCTATCGTCGGCGGTCAACTTTATGATCATGTCAAGAATTATGGATGGACCATCATCTGCATATTCATTGCAGCCATGTTAGTAGTCGGCCTCCCTCTCGTCCTTTGGTGGAGTGGCGATTTACCACTGTGGAGAAGATTGAGGAATAAGCTAGCGTACCCGGGGCCACTGCCACAGCCTTCCTCTACACCACAAGTAGCGCATTAAAATTTCCGAAACTGATGAACCACCACTCTATCTACAAATCCCTGCTCTGCAAATGATCTTCTTAGACCTATAACTTGGAAACGGATGACAGTACGATCAAATCTGTTCATCATCGTAAGGGCGTCACATGATTGAAGGACCTGGGACCGAGGTTACGTAAGTATATTGTGGCATTGTCCCGAAGCGTCAAGTGCTCTCTTTACTGCCTCTCTCTTCTCCCCGACATCCACTTCTCCAATATCGTTTGCGACAGTACGTGGAACTTAGGGAGTCTCTTCTCGGTGCGTGTGCTGGTAGAAACCGTCTAGTTACTCACCGGCGAATCTGCCGGCTCGCAGTGATCATGAGCAACAGTTCATATCCATCGCCCGTCTCTGTGAGACCTTCTCCCCGTGTCCGCGAGCACTCGGGGAGCGGTGCGCCACCTAGGGACCCTTCCGCAACGCAAAGGAGTCTTGCTCAAGCCTCTGCTTCTTTGGAGGCTGCATACGATCGCATTCGACAAGTTCGACTGAGCCTCATTCAATTACAAGAAAGCTACAATAGTTTCGCATCAAGGTTCCCAGATCAAGTTATTGGGCCTAACCACGACGCGATCGTCCTCACTGGAGATAACACCTCTGAAGAACCTCAGTCACCCGCAGGCCAACTTTCTCAATATGAAATTGACTTCGAAACCGCTACTAGCTCAAATGCGCCCGCGCGCTCAGGATGGGATACTTATTTTCCTGATTCATTCACTACTGCACCAACAGATCCACTCGCTACTCGTAACAGTGTTGCCTCATCTATCAGCCTTAACTCCCCAGTCAGCCCTCATCGCAGCTTACCTTCACGCCGCTCCCTGTTTGATGCAAATCCTTCTCAGCGCAGAGAATCCGATGATCCGTCTACCTCCCTCGGAAGACAGGTTGCCGCTCGGCAATCTAATCAATCCTCACCCTCCCAGAACTCACTTCCTGCCGATATCGTGGCTCAGCAACAGTATCTCCGCGAGGCCCAACAGACGGTTCGCGAACTAGAGAGGATAAGTAACGAGTACCAACGGCGCTTAGGTTCCATGCCAGAGCTTCCACCTTTGCAAGAGCTGTCTTCAATGGAACCAATCCTCGAGTATCCGAGACCAACACCCGCTGAAATCCTCTCTCGTCGAAGCTTGGATGCCAACGTCCTACAAGCTACCAATCAAACCGTCCAATCTTCACAAACTAACTCATCGCTTATGCCACCCCGCTTAACCTCCAACGGTCGCAGGTGGCCCCGGCTCAGTCGTGCGGATATCAGACAAGGCTCGATTCAATCGCCTTCTTCTTCTCGCTCAGACGCAACTCGTCTCTCGATGTTGTCTAACTTTTCGATCAACAACATGTCGACACCCTCCAGTGCTGTCAACCGTGACCGTCCCCTACTATTTGACGAGCCGATGAGCTACGAGCCCGGCGAGTTGTTCCCATCCCAGGCAGCATTGCAAGACCGCTTTGATACACTGGCAAGAAGGGCCATTATGCGAAGGCAGTCGACAGTTGAGGCTCGCGAGTACGTCCATTGGTTTTCTTATTGCAATGAAGGCACTGATGGTCAACATGGTAGTCATGGTCGGACGCTTCAGCAGGACCTTTCACATTATGTCCTCCCTCGATTAATCTCCCCTACCATGGGTGCCACAGCAGACTTCAGTTCGTTTTCCCCCACAGATACCACTCAAGAGCTTCGGCAATCCAGCGGCGGTGCTGCTTCCACGCATAGCCGGACACGTAGAAGAGGCTGGGGTATGTCTTTTCACAGATGACATAGGGTGCTCTTACTGACGTCACGTCTTTGGTAGCCCGTTTGGACGCGGACGGTAACGAGATACCGTCTGACGAAGAGGAGGAATTGGAACGTTTGCGCTCTGAGCAACGTGTTCGAGCAAATAATGTCGCTCGCTTGACCCAATTGGCCGAGCAAGTGGCTATGTCCGGCGAACGACGGACAGGTTCCAACGACGCAGAAGACACTTCATCTATCCACATACAGCGCGCGTACGACAGGATGGGTCGCCTTGTTGGCAGCCGGTATAACTCAGAGCCCAAGTCCCGTGCAAATGATGTCCCGTTGTTGGACATCGGTGAAGTCGGCTATGAACCCTTCAAACCTTCCCCGTTGCCAATGCCACTTGTCAAGATGATGCCTACGAGAGCAACAGCACAGACCGGAAGGCGGATGTTTGTCCTCAAAAAGAACCAGACGCTCGATGATAGATGAAAGATCGTTGCCATGTTCCTGTTGTGACGTTGTCCATTCATTTATTTTCTTTCGGCGCGCTCAAATATATTAGCCCAAAAACCGTTCAAGAAGTTGGCGGATATGTTTTCCTTTATGGTGTAGTGGTCCTTCATTCGTCTAAATTATATTTCCTCTATCCCTTGACCATAGAACTTGGTTGGAACATATGTATTCATTTTGTAACCATTCAATGTCTTATTCGAACAGGAGAGATGCATTGGGTCGTAAAATACAGAGATGTTACTTAGGATATATACATCATAACACGTATCTGAAGTCTCTGTTCTGGATGTCCGTAAGATCAAGGAACTCTTTGTCGACCTTAATCTTCACGCTCTCGCCCTCTTTCGTGACGCTTTCGATGTACACCTCGTCGTATGTGTCGTCGCGCGGTTCTTCGTCTCGACGCTTGTTCTCTGTTACCAAAAGGCGGCGGATGATCAGCATGAGAGCCATGCAGCAAGCATAGCAGATGCCGATTATTATCCACGGGACATGGTTGCTGTTTGAGAGAGAAGGTAAGCGCAAATAGGATGCCACTAAGAGATATACTTACCGAGGTTTATATTTGGCTTGCCACATGAAGGGGCCAGCCGAGTTGCCAATGCAGTATGCGGAGAGCATTATGGCGTTGGTCGTGACTCGTTTTGTATGACCAGAAGTAACGCTGGACAACCAGGAAAGCGACAGGACAAATCCGGTGGTACCGACGCCTAGAGTAACAGGTAGTCAGTAATTTAGTCGGCACAGTGTGATGGACTTGAAGGCGAACCCGTAAGCCAGACGCTGAAGAGGAGGCCAACTTTATTCTCCCAGGGCAGGAAGTTAATTAAGAAGACACCCAGGAGGTTGGGTACCATATATATGACGGCAACGTATGCACGGCTATTTGGAATACGAGCAGCGATATTGACACCGGTGTAGATGGTGACGATTTCGACCACACCATCTACGCACCCCAGCAAAGTGGTCTGTAGAGGCGAGAAACCAAAGGAAGAGACGATGATCTGGCGCTGGTTAGTCAGAGAGTTTGGGATGTTGTCCAGAGCTGAGAACAACGCAAAAAGCCATGTCTTAGGATCCAACAGGGCTTCGATCATCCTACATGACCCTGCTGAGTGAGACGCAACGAGATAAGGGGCCAGACTCACTGTTCCTTCTTGAAATGTTTGTTCTCTACTCCGGTTTGATTTTCCTATTGGGATTTGCGGTTAGCCGACGTCCATCTCGAGATGCTTCGATGTAATACCTTGATACGTTGAACAGCTTTAATCCGTTCGTCCGGAGTCAAGAACCAAGCATTGGTTGGCGAATCTGGGAAAAACAGCCTGTGAAATAACGATGTTAAACTACACCGTCTTGTTATACTGAATACAATTTACGAACCAGAACGCTACCGCCGTAAACAGGGTTAGAATTCCTGTGATGATCATAAGCCTAAAAATGCTAGTCAGTATCATGGTAAGGATGATGAGAAGCATGGTTCTTACCACTGCCAGGGGGCAAACCCTCCGGTTTTGATGTGGAGGGTACCGAAGCTGATAAATCCGGAGATGATTTGTGCTGTAGAACTTCGGTTAAGCCAGATGACTTCGACTACACACGCTTGATCGACATACCGGTCCCGTTCATCAAAACTGGACGGCCAAGATTATTATCATCCATGGGAATGAGATAAGAAAGGGACCTACACCAGTATCCAACCCGTAACGTCTGTTCCGTTCTTGTGTAGAACATGGAGCTGACAATCATGAATCCAGCCGTGATGGATCCTTCACAAACGCCAAGCACAAATCGGACGGCAAACAGCCCACCGAAATTCTTGCAGGCTGCATGAGCGCATAATGCGACTGCCCATATAGAAATATTCAAACTACATAGCGTATCAGAACGGATATAAGACGGTGAAAACACTCAGAACTGACCTCATCCATTTGCCTACGGGGAAACGCTGCAAGGCAAGGTTCTGGGGGTACTCGAAGGCAAGATAGCTCAGATAAAATATTGTCCCAAGCCTAGTTGCTTTGAGATCAACACTTGTAACAAAGTCCCATGAGACGGTAGCACAAACCAGTTGTATCTGAGGGAAGATATTGAGTGACTGTGTATGATTCTAAACGTGTACATACTGATTAGTAGTCAAATGCGTTGCTTCTCTGTGTTCAATGGTAAGATCGACGGCACCAAGACTCAAAGATTGTTTGAACAAACCGAATGCCAAGTATTGCGGAACTACCCAAAGTGGTTTTGTCCATAAATTGAATCCTAGTCTGCCGTTGAGATGGTTGACAGCGTGTGAAGCAAAGCAGAGAGCTTACCAGTAAAGTACTACATATCCACCAGCGGTTCAGCCACAGTTCTGAGTATCGGTGAACGTACTCACTGCACATTAACGGTAGGATATTTCGATCAATCTTTTTCCTGGATGTAAGTTAGTCTGTGGCCATGTTACCTTCTCAACCAGATGATGTCTACCTTATCCTCAAAGCCTCCGCAGGGTCAAGCTCGGCGTCTCCAGCAGACACCAGTGCCGCTCCGGTATCAACCTCGCGCGTCGAAACAGAAACGAAATTGGCGTGCTTCTTTTCATCTGGATAGTCAGACTCGGAGGAACCCATGATGGACGACTGGAGCGAGTCGAATCCTACGTTCAGGTACTTCGCATTGGTCTTATAAGATAGCTGAAAATAGCCTATAGGCTCTCCGAAGACCGTATGCTCCTGGGCCTCTCCAAATCCGCTTCATGGCTTATCAGTGATGGCGTGGAATAATACTGATCTTATGGGTAAAGAAGCGGATTTGCCGAATGGTCACCCGATACAAAAGGTCACAGAGGGGGAACATCGCTTTGATGGCGCAAGCGGCCAAATCCATGCCAAGAACATCCTCCGCGACCCTCGGTATAATTGGTTCGAGGCCAATGTAGCAACGATGGAATGGTCATTCATGCAGAGGAAGAAGTTAGAACCTACGTCTACTAGGCTTGGTCAATGGTCTGATCGAAGTAGGAAGTTAGAAGTAGTGCAAGGCGGTTGTTTGGTAACCCACCGTCAGCCAAATAACCTTCGTCGTATAAACGGATCTCCAGGATTTCCCTTCCTTCCTACACACGCTTTTCGTTCAGTCTTGCTATTCTCTATCTCCAATCAGGGTATTCAAGGCGTTTCGTTCGAAGCTTTCCTCTTTAGTAGGGTACCGACCATCATGGTAGGGCGCTCTAGTATCTAAAGAGGTGGTTTTGCGTGTCAGATCGATTGTTGATGTTGGATGTCAGTCCTACGCGCGAAATCTATGTTACTCGGCATTAGGACCTAGACGACATCGCACACATAGGATTTTTTGGTGGTCCGTAGTAGTTGTTTGCGTTGTTACACATAAATGAGTGAATAAACAACAAATTGCGTGCAGATCGTGCTTGTATCTACTTGAAGTCAAAGGTCTATGTAAGTAGAGAGATAAAAATGTCATGAGACCGAAGGAGTCGTACTGAGAAGATGGTCCGCGGAATAGGCAGACTAGAAGCTCAACTTCTGCCGCTGCTACACACAAGAAACAAGCCAATGATATGAGTCATGCGACGGCGCAGCCCATCTCGGTGCCAAAGTTCAATCCCATACGGGATAACCACGATCTGAATTTCCCGGTGCTTCCAGTACTTCGCACACTTCCCAAACTCCTCGTGCTGCGTCCCCCTGTGCTCCTCACGCTCCTGAAGCTTTCCAAAGAAGGAGCCGTGCGTAGGGGAACCGATGAGGATATCGAAGATGCTCGTGAAACGGAAGCCAACGAAGAAACAGATCTAAGGCTTGATGAGTCGCTAGCGAAAGGGAGGGGAGGAAGCTGTTCGGGTTTTGATTGGGGCTTCATGCTGCCAAGAGCGAAAGGCCCCGATATGAATGGGCGGGAGGATATCGGAGACGATCTTCGTTGTAGGAACTTGCCTATGCCGCCGGTTTTATTCTTCTTCGTCAGCGAAGACCTTCTGGCCACCGATGGAGTGTTCATTTCCTCATCTATCATCACATCTTCTTGGGTGCAAATATCCGTGCTATCCACATCGTCCTCGTCCATGTCCCAGTAACTGTCGCTTGCATGGTGTATTGTCGGCATTTCTACGAATTTTACGGATTTATTGCAGGAAGCTGACATAGAAGAACTCTTGGTTGCGTTGGACGACGTGCGGGTCAGAATTGATCGCGAAGGACCTGTATGCCTATGCCTACCCCGAGATCCTGGTGACACTGGCGTAGCGGGTCTCGAGGACGACGCAGCTGTTGTTAATGACGAAGAAATGGAGGATACCGAGGAGGAGCGGGGCTTCGGAAGGAGTCGAGTTTCGAGCATAGGAATTGATCTTTCAAGTTTAGACCGTGGGCGGATCCCTGTACTCCACAAATCATGTTGTTCGTCAGAATGTAGTTGCATGGAGGTCTGGTGGTGTTCGATGTGGTGGGCTGTGGGAGGGATTGGTAACGGGGGCAAAGGGGGAGATGGTATTACTGGTTTCGAGCGGGGATAATTCGGACGACGATATAGCCATTCAGAAGGATATGCAGGTTTGGGAAGAGGGAGAGAAGAGGGCGGTGGGGGCGGTATATATATGTCGTTTGGAAGAGATTGCGAAACAGGGAAAGTTTGGGACGGAGGAGTGGGACGGCGTGACCGTCGAGGCCTTGATGGGGATGTAGGTACAAGAATCGGATTTGATGACTGAGACTCCCATCAAGGTCCGACCAAGTTATAAAGTCGTTTATATGCTCACCGTGACGTGTGTCAATTCTGTCCGTATATAACTGGCGTCCTCGATGGAGCTCCGCGTGGGGAATGGTCTTGGTGCGGACTTAACTGACTTTAGACCACACCGGGTGAAGAAAGAAAATAAATCTCACCGATGAGGGAATATTTATGGGGGACGACCTGGAAGACGACGGCCGATCCCAGTCCTTTGGCACACGAAGCGTTAGAGAGACACTGACTGAGACGAATGTAAGCACTTACATCTGAGACGGGTGTGATGGGTACTGGAATGTCAGCATCGATTCCGAGGTTCAGCCAGCTAATTTCTTGGATAACAAGAGGGTCTACGTCCTTCAAAGTCGTGAGTACCAATGTTGAGAGTCGGAAGAGGAGAGCATACCGTCATATCTTTGAATTGCAGAGCGCACACGACAAGAGGAATAAATGGTTCGGAGGTCGAAGTCTTATACGTAGGTGAAGTAGCTATAGAGGGTAGGGCAAAGGGGGAGGAGGTATTAGTTTTCGTACCCCCAAGAACTTGTAACCGGCTGGTGAGACCTCGCGTTCCACACGTGTAGGGTGATATAAAGGTTCAAAGGTTCACTCATGCAATACCCCCGGCTGGTCACGGTCGCGGGAGTCCAGGCTGGTAAGGTCCACAGGGTTTGAGTCATTTCTGTGCATCATGGCATACACGCCCCCCCTCAGTGTGAAGCCTTGCCTTACACGTGATGGGCGGTGAATGGAGGCGAGTCCAAGGTTGCCTGACAGGTGTGAAGAAGCGTCAGTATTCCTGGGTGAGCCTATGTTGGACACCTGAGAGAGGTGCTTTAGATTCCGGCATATGTGAGCACGGGAAGAAAACCGAAAAACTTGACTTGATTGACGGGTGTATGTAAAGGCGGCAGGAACGATCTTCAAGTGATGTCGATAAGTCATCAATCGATAACGGAGACCAGTATTTAAGTCTTTATTGATTACACCCGGTCCGTGAGAGGTTAGGCGACCTGTTTGCGGCCGCCTCCCTCGACTCCACTGTTGAAAGGGTGACGAATGTGAGTAACGTCCCGAAATGAAACCTGCATAGCACACTCACCCAGAAACTAATGACTCACAAAGGACACGCCGAGTCCTTACTACTACGAAACAACAGAAGTTACTATTAAACTGTATAATGACATGAATCAAAGGATAATAAGTACACAAATAGTTCTGTGATTTGTATCATAATGTAACACGTCTATGCCATCAAAACGTTGGTGGATCGCCGCCTCGCAATGTACAAGCATCAAACGGGGCAGAAGTGATGATAACGAAGGAAGGTGAAATGAGTTTGCCAAGCGAGGAAAATACCGACAAAAAGAAAGGAAGGAACCGAGGGCTATCGTGGTGCTGGGGTCGCCGCGGGTTGCTGGTACACGTTGTAATATGGTGTTTGTTGCTGATAAGCCCCAGGTAATAAAGGCGCGGGCGTCCCAGGAGTAGGCGTCCCAGGAGCAGGTGTTCCGGGCGTGGAAGAGGGTTGAACGCCTTGGGCGGCAGAACTCCTAAGGTGCGCGGGCAACGTGGGCTGAACGACAGTTTGTCCAGTAACAGGAGGCTTCTGTGCTGAATATCCATTAGCGGTGGAAGGCCAGAGAGGCTGGCCGCCCGGCTGCTGGGTTTGGTAGCCTTTGTTCGTGACGGTATTCGCAACAGCAGGGGTTCTCACAGGTTGAACCGGTGCTGCCGATGTTGATGCAAAAAAGCTACCGTAAGAATTCGCTGTCGGTATCTGAGGCGTTTGTGTAGGTGTGCCCCGTCCAGAGTTCGATCCACCCGCCACGCCTGTCGTATATTGAGGGGCATAGCTATACCAGGAGCCGTAAGACATTTGTCCTGTCGCAGCATAGGGGTAATTCTGAGGAGCATATGCTTGAGGTTGCTGAGTACCCGGCTGCTGCTGGTTGGCGTACGCGCTCGGATAGTAAGCGGCGCTTGATGCATGAGGCTTGAAGGTATACGATGTTGCGGCTTGAGGAGGTCGATACTGTTGAGCTGCGGCGCCATAAGCACCATATTGATAGTATGCAGGGGTGGGAGTGGATGGTGCGGCAGGGGTGGCTATCGTTGGATTCACAGTTGTAGCGTTTGTGGTACCTGCCCCGACTTTGACTTTCACGGTAGTATTATCGTGCAACGCCATCGTCTTCTGTCCTGGAAGAGTACCATGCCAACCGGGTGAAGCGGAAATTGGGATGGTTTTATACAACACTCGGAGTAGGGCGGGTGGTGGAATCAAAGGTGCTGACTCCGATTTGGACGACCTGGGTCTTAATGAGGCTAATAATTCTAACGAATCCATTATAGCTTTCGCTGTGCAGCGATTGAGCACCTGTAATCACAACTGCGAATCATTGAACTCACCTGTATCGAGTTCCTCTGATCCCTCGGCCACAGCATACTCCCTCTTCAACAGACGCTTTCTTTGCAGCTTTTGCAATCGTAGCAGGGCACGAGCATTTCGATCCAGTAGCTCTTGGACGGCGGCCTCAAGTTCGAGACTATCCAAAGCTGACTTGATAACATCGACCTCTTCTGGGGGCAACAACTCTGTCAAAGCTTCCTCTAGTTCCGAGTCCTTCGACTGGTCTGTTTTGCGCAATTCGGGGTCAATATTATCGTCGTCGTCGACTTCTATAGCCGTAGCCCTGCTCTCCATATCTTCTAGAATATTGGCCTGGCGCTCCTTCCTCCGTTGTTCCTTTCTCCATAAAAACTCACCGAGCTGTTGTCGGCCCACCTCAGCTCCATCTTGACTAAACGTCGGAGCGAAACTAGCACATGGGCCGTAGTCCAGAAATGAGCCTGTCGTTTTCACTCGACGAACGGGCCATGGCTTGGCCTTCAATGGGGGTGCTTTAAGATAGGTGTATGATCCAAGGCTTGGAACAACTGATGTGGTGGAGGAGGTTGATGGCTTGGAGGACGAAGCGGACGAGGGTGCGACGGATATTGTAGTGGGGGCAGACGGTGTTGGTAAACTGACAACGAGTTCAGAAAGTCCAGTCGACAGGGCCTTGAGGGATTGAGGGTCCGAAGAGTTGTTGGCTAATGACGTCCACCACTCCCCAGTGGGGAGGCACTGCTTCAGTGCGTATCTCTTTTGTTGGCGCGGTGGTGACGAGGAGATATCTTCTTCGTCTGACTGAGTCTCCGGTAGGAGGGAGACCAGATCTGACGGTATGGTGATATTATGGAATGAGGCCTCTTCAAAGAGAGAAAGCGCGACGTCGCAGAAACGGCGTTGATGGATGGCAGGTTTGGAAGGTTTGGAACGCGACTGCGATGATATTGGAACCAGGTGTTGAATGGCAGACTAGAAAAGGCGTGATATTGAGAGTGGGTCAATTATTCAAGCTTTGGCGACGTACCCGTAAGTTGGATAATTTAGGACGTGGCGATTCTTCCTTCAGTAGCCAACGCAAAGAACGGTACTGTGGTGGTGATGCTCCATCTTCACTTGGAGAAGGAAAGACCCGGTCGAGCAGCCCCTGCGCATCAATCCTGGTGTTATGCCGGTCAAAACAGCTTACATTTCATGACAAATTTGAGCACTCACGTCTCTAATATGTCTGTTATTTTCTGTGCATCTTCTGGTGTAATTGGTGTGTCTCCAGCAAGTGGAAGCACCGGTCGTTGGCTCGTTTGAGGCCGAGCTTCAGGGTGCTCTTCGTCTGGATGAGGCTCTGTAATGTCATTCTCCTCCTTTATCGCTGCGGAGTCAGTTTTGTGCTGCTTCGAGACAGGCTCATCAGAATCTGGTTGATTGGGACGTTTGCGTTTCTTTGAGCCCGTTTTCGGGCGAGGAGGTGATGTGTTAGTCGCAGGTGTGATGGTGGTTGTGGAAGAAGATTCCTTTTCCTGGTTTTGGGTAGTCGACCGGGTTGCACGAGCCATCCTTATGCGAAATTATCGCCCAAAATATGAGCCGATGTGAGGAATAATGAGAGAGTAAGTCGAAGTGGCCCAGACGCGTTATTTGGTCGATCCCCGAGACGCGTCTGCAGAGATGAGTATAAACGCCGTGCTTGCGAGTGACGCTATTGGATTCGACGGTCTGGCAGGCAGATGACCGCAAACGGCCACACATCAGGTCACTTCACAAGCGGAGATTGTAAATTTCTAATGGGACACTACATATATTGAAACTCCGATTACTAAGTGATTTTGGCATTATAGTCTCTTTGGGCTTTCGTCTTCACAACATGGCTTCAGCAGCGAGGAAAGTTGCGGCCGTCCCCATCTTCAGAGCCCAGTTGCGCTCTCGGCAGGCGAACGGGCACTCGCTATTCATCCCACAAGTCCGGAAGCTCGTCTTCGAATTCTGTGACAAGTGGCCCTCCTCTGCGAACACTCGCACCTACCTCCTCAACCACCTTGAGGACCTTGCACGCGAAAATCCGCACGTGGAAGTAGTTGTTAAGCAGCGAAATCAAAATGAACCTATTGTCCGTGGATTTTATCGTAAGTAATGGGCGTATTCTCTACGCGCTCCGGTTTATCCAAATGTCTACTTTCTAGTCAACGGTCGAGATAAAGTCATCCCCCTCAATGAGTTCGAGGTCACGGGCATTCAAAAGAAGGTCCAGCTTCTACTCGACTCATCTGGCGCGAAGATAAAATCACTGAAGCGTTCAACTGTGGAAAGCACAACGGAGGCAGCGAGGGGAATATGGAGCGGGCTTCACGCGGACAGACCACAGTTGTAACTCACCCCTTCATATCTTACGGACTTGATCCTCGCAGTGCACCTGCTCATGCAGGACGATGACAATCACCTCAGACTGCAGTCCAACTTTGCGCACACTCGATCAATACAACTACAATGGCTACAAATTATAGATAGGTAACAAACGCGTCAAATTCAGTGACTGTCTGCACAATGGGCATTCAGGCTGCAACGAGGTCAATAAACAATATCCAGAGAGATGTTCAACTCACCTTTTCCCGTCCCCATCCGACAATGCAACTCCAACAAAACAGATGTCCACACTCCGTCGCGCAGCTATCCGTCCGCTCTTCCAAGCAAAGTGTGCAGTTCCGCGATGCCCGCAGCTCGGCTGGAATTGCGCGTATGTCAAGCATTGTGCGCTCATCTTCCTCCGCAGGTCGTGCCGGCTCAGCTTCTGGATCGACAAATTCCAGGAGAGACGATACAGGTTGATCGTCGATGTACAGTTCGTTATCCCTGTACGACGCCTGGGTTTTCCCCTTTGTTTGCGGTTGAGAATGAGCGGAGCGAATGTAAGTCAGGAGCCTGTAACACAGGCGGACGAGGATAAGGACTCCAAGCAGGGAATAAGAGGGCGGTTGGACATGCGGGTTCTCGGGAATAGATGACAACTACCCTAGAATCAGTTTTGGGGGTTCAGGACCATGAACGGTATACGTACATGTCGTATGCCCAACACCCGCTTGATCAGGTCATGGTATGACCCCTTCAGATAGAAGATGGCCAGGTTGAGGTCCGTGGCAACTTCAATGTATATTGGAAGGGCTCTCAGCACGCTGGAGAGTTTATGTGGCAGTGAATCTAGCCGTGAACCGAAGCGGGCGACGATGTATGAAGGGAGTGTCGACAAGAGGATAAGAGCGGCGCGTGCTCGTGCGGTTGGTGCTCGTTCGGTGAATGCTGAATGCTGCCAAATATCCGTATACTCCTCGCCCAGCGTCTGCGTGGCTAACGTATTGTGAAGTTAGACACGATGATATGGTGCCGGTGCTCACCTCGCCCGGTGGTCAATCCATAATACGCCAAATTGACAAGTAGATCAACCTCCTTGTCCCAACGTGTAAGCCATCGACTACCTATATTCCACCGTCAGTCATCACGACAGTCGTGGTCCTTGGAAGCTCCTGCCTAGCCATGAACGCAGGACATTATCTGTCTGATTCTTGAATGACGATACATGAATGAGGTCCCTCTGGTTGGCACGAACTAAACACGACTTCAGTATCGGATATGTCTCCATGAAATAGCTCACGCACTAATCTGAGCTTGTTGCGCGGTAGGGAACGAGGAAGGGGCGCTTTGGGACATTTAGCGGGTATGGTGGAAGGAAATCATGCACTTGGCCGAACTGGGCCGGAGCGCGCGTGAAACAAAGTTGCGGCGTTTTCCCAAGTCCCTCAGTTCACCTACCAACTACAGTACTTCCAACAAATTCTACCTCCTCCAGCATGCCTCCATCAATGGTTCCCCACTCAAACGAACCGTCAGTATGGCAAAAACGTATGTATAATAAAACAATTATCCCAAGAAAATCGCGAGCTGACTTCGTTATTTATAGTAAAGTTGGTAGTACTTGCTCTCGGTCGTGCAGATCCTATTTTGCTCACTGGACCGTCACAGGATGGGTGCATTGATGGGAAGTGGTGTCGGATTGACCATAGGCTTCATCTTTGGTTCATATAGCATTCTGAGGTGAGTGCATGCAGGTTTTCCCAGAAGAACCTCTTAATATCATGGTATGGTAGAGGGGGAGCAGGTCCACGAGGAGCACTTTCGACACTGTCGCAATACATGCTTAGCAGTGCTGCTACATTTTCTTTCTTCCTGGCTATTGGTTCGGTAGGTCTAGTTTCTGCGTTTAGTAGAGCCGGTTGGTTTATGTTGAATAGGTCATTCGCACGGACACATTAATTCCACCCCACCTTCAAGCCGTCCAGATGCAGTTAACGCCTGCAATGGTCCTGAGGTCGAGAATAGACGGCGCGAGGCTAGTGCGCGAGAGATGGGAAGCAGAAAGGAAGCGCGAGGCTTGAAGGAAGGCGACGCGGATGCTGCAACTACTGCAACACGGTCATTCACACCAACAAAACCTTTCGCGGCTTTCACGTTTGAACGTAACGTCCGTCTGTGCCCTAATACTTAATCTTTATGTCCGCTTCTCACTTGCGTGAACATGAGCAAACTTCAGACCGTTCCTTTCGTACGGGGGGGGGGGTGATTTTGCAAGGCAAGAACGTAGTTTGTTACAGCATTTTACGGGTGAATGGAACAAATTCATACTAAGGGTACAGGAAATTACACAATCTGCTGTATTAGCGTGATATTGTCTCCCTTGAGTAGAATACGTCCTAGATAATTGTGAGTGATCATCGTCTACTCAAGAGTAGGTAGAAACAGACCTAAGTCCCGTCTGGGCTTCGCGTCCTTGACGAATACCTCGGCGGCATCATCTATCACTAGGTTCATGAATTCGTCAAACCCCTAGATGAACCAAGGCCGTTAGCACTGGCCCTTCCTTCTCCCGACGCAGAAAAGGGGAAATGCCGCTGGCATATGTATGGGACGATGGTGTCAACCGGGCATCGCCTTCAATAAACCAATTCAACACCATTGGTGGTGTGCCAGACGCGAAGAGATTAGACGCACAATGATGGTCCCCTCGATACGCATCTCGATGTTATCGTACAGCCATATGACAACTTTGGTTCTCTACAGACAATGATCGATGGTCAGTCTCGCGTTTGGGGTAAAGATTCGTCGGACGTACTTGTTGCAGATTTTTGAAGATGACGTTCTAAAGTAAAGATTAGCCAATCATGTATCATAAAAGCTACAGAAAACATACGATGGGCTGAACCATCACGCGTTGTTGACGTCCCGACATGGCTGGATTATGTTGAACGGAACGAGGACGAAAGTGATGAGTCGAAAGGGCAAGTTGCTTGCCTAGGGTGAGGAAACGTCTTACGTAATACAAATATGCTACTTTTGTAGGCGCGTTGCTAGCACACCTTCTCATCTTCTGCCAGACGCGTCCGCGTGCAGTAAACATGGAGGTGAGTAGCTCGTTGCAGACTTCTCGGTCATAGACGCGCTGATACCTTGCTTCATAGGCCTTCGCCTCAAACAGCTCGTCGACGGCAGCCGCCGTGACATTCATCACATTTGTTCAAGACCTCAAGAAGAAAACGAAAGCATGGGGCCCAATGATAGAACTATGCGCAAGCGGAGAGAAAACGTTAGAACGTTTCAGATACCAATTTCCGGACGACTGGCTGTATAGCGACCAGCTTCGAGGCGAATGGAGTGCATACAACGAGATATTGAAACGGAAGAATGACTCCATTCAAGAACAACTTGGTGTGTTTCATTCGAATATGAACAAGTACATAACATGAAACCTTTTCAAAAACATAGCTGGGCTACAATTGAAGATTGTTGCCGAAGACAAGATAGTCGAGAACAAGATTAACGATGTCATTGTTGAGTGGGAGCAGAGTCGGCCCGTGCAAGGCAGTTTGCGCGCGGATACGGCTATGAATACTATCAACGTACTCGAGGGAAAGATCACTCGCGTCGCGGAAGAGTACGACCTCGTCTGCCGAGCGAAAGAGGCCCTTGATCTCGAATTAACGCGTCACACCCGCTTGGAGCCTGTCTTTGAGGAATTACGCGACTTGAAGGCCGTCTGGACAGCGCTATCGGGTGTATGGAACCAGATCGGAGAGTTGAGGGAACTTGCGTGGGCGACGGTGCAGCCGAGGAAGCTGCGTCAGCAAATTGATGGCCTGCTCTCGTCGACGAAGGAAATGCCAACGCGGATGAGGCAGTATGCCGCTTTCGAATACGTGCAAGATGTGTTGAGGGGTTTATTGAAGTCGAATTCATTGATCTCGGAGCTGAAGAGTGAGGCGTTGAAGGATAGGCATTGGAAGCAGCTCTTCAAGGTGTTGAAGCTGCCTGCTCAGATCAGCCTGACCTTGTGCGTCATTCTCCCGGATTACTTTGAGTGTTACTGAAAGGCTAACTAGAATGGTGTTGGGCAACGTTTATGACTTGGATTTGAAGAGGAATGAAGCTTTGATCAAAGAAGTGATCATCCAAGCTCAGGGAGAGGTGCGTCGCCTGTCACTGGGGTCAACTTCCTTACTGACTCTGTTTAGATGGCCCTCGAAGAGTACATCAAACAAGTCAAGGAAGTTTGGACGAACTACACTCTTGACCTGGTCAACTACCAGAACAAGTGCCGTTTGATTCGGTAGGCCAATCTATCGTACTTCAATACAAGTACCTACCTAACATTATTTTTAGCGGATGGGATGATTTATTCACCAAGTGCGGCGAGAACTTGAATTCCTTGACGGCGATGAAGCTTTCGCCCTATTACAAGGTGTTCGAAGAAGAGGCGAGTTCATGGGAAGAGAAGCTCAACAGGATCCACGTCCTCTTCGACGTTTGGATTGACGTGCAACGCCAGTGGGTTTACCTCGAAGGCATCTTCTCCGGCAGCGCCGATATCAAGCATCTCCTTCCCGTCGAGAGCGCTCGTTTCCAGAACATCAACACTGAATTCCTCACCGTGATGAAGAAGGTCTACAAATCCCCCTTCATCCTCGATGTCATGAACATCCAAGGCATACAGAAGAGTCTCGAACGCTTGGCTGACCAGCTCAACAAAATCCAGAAGGCTCTTGGAGAATACCTAGAGCGGGAGCGTTCTTCCTTCCCCCGCTTCTACTTTGTTGGTGACGAGGATCTTCTCGAAATCATCGGTAACAGCAAAGACATCCTGCGCATCATGAAACATTTGAAGAAGATGTTCGCGGGTATCTCCAATGTTAGGCTCGACGAGGACCTCACCCAGATTCAAAGCATGTCGTCGAGGGAAGGTGAAGAAGTGCAGTTCACGGAGCCCATTTTACTGAAGGATTACCCGAAGATCAACGACTGGCTAGCCAAGATTGAGTCAATGATGCAAGTTTCGCTCGCTAACCTGTTGACTGACGCCGTCACTGAGCTGGAAACATTCTTTGGCAACGGGTCGAAGCTACAAATGGAACCATTGATCGAGTGGATGGAGAAGTATCCCGCTCAACTTGTCACGTTGGCGATCCAAATTGCTTGGACAACCTCTGTCGAGGCATCACTAGAGGCATCCCAACCCCCGGAGGAAGCTCTCGACACTACCCATCAAGCACTCGACCTCCTGGCTGATATCGTCCTCCGAGAGCTGAGCGCCGTCACCCGTCGCAAGTGCGAACATCTCATTACCGAACTCGTCCACCAGCGTGATGTCATTCGGTTGCTTATCCAACAGCGTGTCCTTGACTCGAAGAACTTCACTTGGTTGTACCAAATGCGCTTCTACCTGAACAAGTCCGATGAGAACCCCCTGGAAAGACTCGCGATCAAGGTCGCTGATGCTTCGTTCCCTTACGGCTGGGAGTATCTTGGTGTCCCCGACCGACTCGTCCAAACCCCATTGACGGACCGTGTTTACTTGACCCTGACGCAAGCACTAGATACTCAACTCGGAGGCGCGCCCTTCGGACCTGCTGGAACTGGTGCGTTTCTAATATGTTTCTGTCTGTTGTATTGTCCAACATATTCCACAATAGGCAAGACCGAGTCAGTCAAGGCTCTCGGAGTTCAACTTGGTCGGTTCGTGCTGGTGTTCTGCTGTGACGAAACCTTCGATTTCCAGGCCATGGGTCGAATCTTCATTGGGTTGTGTCAAGTTGGCGCCTGGGGATGTTTCGACGAGTTCAATCGACTGGAAGAGCGCATTCTTAGTGCCGTTTCACAGCAAGTTCAGACTATCCAACAAGGTCTTTCTTTGGTAGCGAAGAATCCCAATACGGAGATCGAACTTGTTGGCAAGAGTTTGAAGCTCAACAAGAATATGGGTAAGGGCAAGTTCATTTGGGCCATGGACATAGTGCTTATATTTTACCAGGTATATTCATCACGACTAACCCTAATTATGCTGGTCGTTCGCAACTCCCCCCAAATCTTACGAAGCTCTTCAGACCGTAAGTCACAATTCGAATTGTCAGCGAAGCCTCTAAATCCCACTTCAGAATGGCCATGACACGACCCGATCGAGAATTGATTGCCCAGGTCATGTTGTTCTCTCAAGGTTTCCGTACCGCCGAATCACTCGCGTCGAAGATCGTCCCATTCTTCAACCTTTGCGACGAACAACTTTCTCCTCAGCCCCATTACGACTTTGGTTTGCGGGCGTTGAAAGCCGTCTTGTCCAGCGCTGGTATCCTTAAACGTGAACGCCTGATAAGTGACAAGGCTGCCGAGTCCGAAGATCCCAATTTCGGCGGCCTCTCCGACATCATTTCAGAGCAAATCATCCTCATTCAGAGTGTCACGGAGACAATCGTTCCGAAGCTGGTCGCTGACGATGTTCCTCTTCTAACAAGGTACTACTTCTGTAACAAGTGTTTTTTCTATGTTTAATCCCCTCCCAGTCTCTTAGCAGACGTGTTCCCGGGCGTTGACTACGAGCCCGTGGATTTAGATGCCCTCAGGCAAGAAATCCTTAAGGTCTGCGCTGACCGCCGTTTGGAGACAGGAGATCGTTGGATTGCGAAGATTCTGCAGCTATATCAGATCCAGAAGATCCAACATGGACTGATGATGGTTGGGCCGTCTGGAAGCGGGAAGACTCAAGCTTGGCAGGTTCTGCTTGCGGCGTTGGCCCGACTAGATGGAACAGAGGGCGTGTCATATGTTATTGATCCCAAGGCCATGCACAAGGATGCGCTCTACGGAACATTGGATCCAACTACACGAGAATGGAATGATGGTCTTTTCACGCATATCCTACGCAAGATCGTTGATGATGTCCGTGGCGAAAGCAGCAAACGTCATTGGATTATCTTCGACGGTGACGTTGATCCAGAATGGGTCGAGAATCTGAACAGGTACGTGATTGGTTTGGGGTTAAAAGCTGCAAGTTAACTCGTGCATCATAGTGTTCTGGACGACAACAAGCT
This sequence comes from Sanguinoderma rugosum, assembly GCA_017499575.1. Taxonomy (NCBI): domain Eukaryota; kingdom Fungi; phylum Basidiomycota; class Agaricomycetes; order Polyporales; family Polyporaceae; genus Sanguinoderma; species Sanguinoderma rugosum. The sequence goes on along the minus strand of VTPW01000002.1, from coordinate 3,399,311 downwards.
CTTGACGTTACCCAACGGAGAACGTCTGAATCTTCCTCCTAATGTACGGATCATGTTCGAGGTCGAGCATCTCAGATATGCAACCCTCGCCACCGTCAGTCGTTGCGGGATGATTTGGTTTAGCGACGACGTGGTCACGCCGTCGATGGTCTATCAAAACTACCTGGCCACATTGTCCACGAATCCTCTTGATGCAGACGACGAAGACGCTGCCGATACTCTCCGCCGTCGTACTGAGCCAAGCGCCACCGATGCCGCGTCATCCCCGCACCTCAACACGCAGAAACTCATCGCGACTATTTTGGAACGATACTTCGAACCTGGCGATCTCGTTAGCTCGGCTCTGGAATTCGCAGAATCGATCGAACATATTATGGATTTCACCGTGACACGCGCCCTGAACACCCTCTTTTCGCTGATCAACAAGACAGTTCGCAATGTCATCGAGTACAACATCCAACACTCCGATTTCCCTCTGGCCCCTGAGCGTGTTGAACAATACGTTACTAAGAGGCTTTTGATCAGCATCATTTGGGCCTTTTCTGGGGATGCGAAGTTGGACCTTCGCGCGGACATGGGCGAGTTTCTACGCACTCGGACTGGCATTGATTTGCCTCCAATGGCCTCAGGCAGTTCTCTCATCGATTTCGACGTTCAAGTTAACACTGGAGAATGGGCTGGTTGGCAGTCTCGAGTACCCAGCATCGAAATCGACTCCCATGCAGTTACTGCCTCAGACGTCGTCGTACCTACGATCGACACGGTCAGACATGAGGAGGTGCTATACTCGTGGCTATCTGAACACAAGCCCCTCATGTTGTGTGGGCCACCGGGTTCCGGGAAGACCATGACATTGTTCAGTGCTCTCAGAAAGCTGCCAGACATGGAGGTGGTTGGCCTGAATTTCTCCAGTGCAACTACTCCGGAGTTGATTTTGAAGACATTCGAGCAATACTGCGAGTATCGGAAGACTCCCAACGGCGTCCTCCTTTCTCCTGTTCAAATTGGAAGATGGCTTGTCGTGTTTTGCGATGAAATCAATCTTCCAGCTCCAGACAAATACGGCACCCAACGCGTTATCTCTTTCATTCGCCAGCTCGTAGAATGCGGCGGCTTTTGGCGCTCTAGCGACATGGCATGGGTGAAACTCGAACGAATCCAGTTTGTCGGTGCCTGCAACCCTCCTACAGATCCCGGTCGAGTGCCCCTTACGCATCGATTCCTCCGTCACGCCCCTCTGGTCATGGTGGACTATCCTGGCGAAATCTCTCTCAAACAGATCTATGGAACGTACAATCGTGCTGCCCTTAAAGTTCTACCTTCTCTGAGGGCGTACGCGGAACCCCTTACAGACGCCATGGTGACGTTCTACCTTGCATCTCAGAAGAGGTTTACCACGGATGTACAAGCCCATTATGTGTACAGTCCTCGTGAACTGACACGGTGGGTGCGAGGTATATATGAGGCGATCAAACCCCTTGAAACGCTCTCGGTCGAGGGTTTGGTCCGAATTTGGGCTCACGAGGCTCTACGTCTTTTCCAAGATCGACTTGTGACCGAAGATGAGAAACAATGGACCGATGAAAACATTGATTCAGTCGCGACAGAACATTTCCCCACGATCAACCGTGAAGAGGCGCTGGGACGACCGATTCTCTTCTCCAACTGGACATCCAAACACTACATCCCAGTCGATAGGGAGACGCTGCGAGAATATACGAAAGCCCGCCTCAGAGTGTTCTATGAAGAGGAATTGGACGTACCTTTGGTGCTCTTCAACGACGTACTGGATCATGTCCTGCGAATTGATCGTGTGTTCCGACAAATACAAGGACATCTTCTGCTAATTGGTGTCAGTGGAAGTGGCAAGGTAAGCAACTTTATGTCATATCCATCATTGATAGTGACAATTTCTTTAGACAACGCTCTCCCGTTTCGTAGCCTGGATGAACGGCTTGAGCATATTCCAAATCAAGGTTTCCAACAAGTATACCGGTGATGACTTTGACGAGGATCTTCGGACGGTTCTTAGACGTGCAGGATGCAAAAGCGAGAAAATTTGCTTCATCATGGACGAGTCCAACGTGCTCGACTCTGGTTTCCTAGAACGCATGAACACGTTATTGGCGAACGCAGAAGTTCCAGGTCTATTCGAAGGGGATGAACATGCGGCGCTCATGACGGCGTGCAAAGAGGGATCACAACGTGATGGCTTGATGCTAGACTCGCACGAAGAGTTGTATCGTTGGTTCACGCAGCAGGTCGCCAAAAATCTGCACGTCGTGTTTACAATGAACCCTCCTGCCAATGGCTTAGCTTCCAGAGCCGCGACTTCGCCAGCTCTATTCAATCGTTGTGTTCTTGATTGGTTCGGAGATTGGTCCGACCAGGCATTCTATCAAGTCGGGATGGAGTTCACCCACACTCTTGATATGGATTTACCATCCTACAACCCCCCTGTTAACTTCCCTATTGCCTACAGGGGCTTACAAATTCCGCCCACCCACCGTACCGCCGTAGTTAATGCTCTCGTTCACGTACATGCCTCGCTGCATGCGATTAATCAACGACTCAGTCGACGTCAAGGCCGGTACAACTATGTTACGCCTCGACACTACCTTGATTTGTGAGTCTCGCATTATCTGAAATTTGAGGAACTGAACCCGCCAATAGCATCAATCACTACGTACGACTGTACAATGAGAAACGCGACGAGCTAGAAGAGCAACAACGCCATCTACATGTCGGTTTGGATAAGCTCCGCGATACTGTGACTCAGGTCGAAGAGCTGCGGAAGAGTCTTGCTTTGAAGCGCTCCCAACTCCAGGCCAAGGATGCTGAAGCTAATGAGAAGCTGAAACGCATGGTAGCCGATCAACAGGAAGCTGAGCAAAAGAAATCTGCCTCCATTCAAATTCAAGCAGCCCTGGTAGAGCAAGATCGCCATATCGAACAACGACGGGCCGTGGTTATGGCGGACTTGGCCGATGCGGAGCCTGCAGTGCTGGATGCTCAATCAGCCGTCGGCAACATCAAACGCCAGCACCTTCAAGAGGTTCGTGCTATGGCTAATCCCCCAGAAGCTGTCAAGCTTGCTATGGAATCTGTCTGCACCGTCCTCGGCCATAAAATCGATAGTTGGCGAACCGTGCAAGGCATTATTCGTCGAGACGACTTCATCCAGCGAATTGTCAATTTCGATACGACCAACCAGATGACCAGGCAAGTTCGCGAGATGATGAAGAAGGATTTCCTCAGTAGGCCATCGTTCAACTTTGAGACAGTCCAGCGAGCAAGCAGGGCATGTGGGCCTCTTGTCAAATGGGTAATCGCTCAAGTTCGGTTCTCCGAAATCTTGGATAAGGTGGAGCCACTACGCAACGAAGTGCAATCATTGGAAACCCAGGCAGAGACGACCAAGAAACAGGCTGCTGCCATTATCCAGATGATAGCTGAGCTAGAGGCGAAGATCAAGACATACAAAGAGGAATACGCGCTTCTCATCAGCGAAACGCAAGCTATCAAGTCGGAAATGGAGAGAGTACAGAGCAAAGTAGACCGCAGCATGAAACTTCTAGAGAGTTTGTCTTCCGAGCGTGGCCGATGGGAATCCGGAAGCCGTACCTTCGATGCTGAGATGAGTACTATCGTCGGAGACGTCCTTCTTTCTGCTGCTTTCCTTGCGTACGGCGGCTTCTTCGACCAGCATTATCGCGAAGTCATGTGGCAGGAATGGTCTAACCATTTGGTCGAGGCGAACGTCAAGTTCAAACCTGAACTCTCCTTCACGGAATATCTATCCACTGCGGACGATCGTTTAAGTTGGCAATCCAAGTCGCTACCCTCTGATAACCTCACCACCGAAAATGCCATCATGCTCAAACGTTTCAACCGATATCCTCTCATCATCGATCCTACTGGCCAAGCGACGAAATTCTTGCTCAACGAATACAAGGACCGCAAAATCACTGTCACCAGCTTCCTGGACGACGCGTTCCTTAAGGTTTTAGAGAGCGCTCTTCGTTTCGGTAGTCCTCTCTTGATCCAAGACGTCGAGCACCTTGACCCTATCCTTAATGCCGTTCTAAACAAAGAGATTCGACGTACCGGCGGTCGTGTCCTCATTCGACTAGGAAACCAAGACATCGATTTCTCCCCGTCATTCACAATGTTCCTCTCCACTAGGGACCCATCGGTAGAGTTCTCGCCAGATATCTGCAGTCGCGTGACGTTTGTTAATTTCACCATGACGCGTAGCAGCCTCCAGAGTCAGTCCTTGGATCAGGTACTCAAGGTTGAGCGGCCAGACACGGAGCGCAAACGAACAGATCTCATGAAGGTTCAAGGTGAATTCAAGCTACGTCTTCGGACTCTCGAGAAATTGCTTTTGCAAGCCCTCAACGAATCGTCGGGGAACATCCTTGATGACGACAAAGTCATTGACACCTTGGAAACGCTCAAACGAGAAGCAGCGGATATCACCGCCAAAGTAGAGGAAACAGAAGTTGTCATGAAGGAGGTAGAGCAAGTTACGGCGGAGTATCTTCCATTGGCTCAAGCCTGCAGTTCGGTGTTCTTTGTCTTGGAACAGCTGAACCTCGTGAACCACTTCTATCAGTTCTCGTTACATTTCTTCCTCGACATCTTCGACTACGTCCTCCACCACAACCCAAATCTCAAGAACGTCTCCGACTATGGTCAGCGCCGGGATATCTTGCTCAACGACCTCTTCTTGGTCTTATACAGGCGCACCTCAAGAGCGCTTCTCCACCGCGACCAGGTGATGTTGGCAGTACTACTGGCACAAGTGAAACTTCGCGGCATCGAAGAGATTGGTGACGAGCTTGAATTCCTTTTGGAGAGTGGGGAAGGCGTCGCAACTACCTCAAACTCCTCTACTCAAAGCAACGTTCTTACCACTGAACAAATCCACCGACTTGATAACTATGCGAAACACTCGATCTTCAAGCCCGTACAATCACACCTTATTGAAAACGAAGATGCTTGGCTTCCTTTCTTATCTTCGGCCGTACCGGAGAGTTGTGTGCCAACGCCGTGGTCGCCGGGAACTCGTACGTAGTCAGTTTATCATTCACGATCTACGTTGACACTAATACCCAAATCAGCCGTCATGGAGGCCATACGCGCATTACTGATCATCAAATGCTTTAGGCCTGATCGCTTGCTGCAGGCTACAGCAAATTTCGTTCGAGTAGCGTTCGACCTCGACCTTTCAGCTGAAGCTAGCTTCGACTTGGGCAATATGGTCACGGATGAGGTCCCCCCTACATCGCCAATCGCGCTGGTCTCTGTCACCGGCTATGATGCAAGTTATAAAGTCGAGAATCTCATCAAAAACACAGGAAGCCGCTCTGCTTCTGTGGCCATGGGCTCTCAAGAAGGGTTCACGCTTGCTGACCAGGCTATTGCTACTGCCTCTCGACAAGGAACTTGGGTCTTACTGAAGAACGTCCACCTCGCGCCTTCTTGGCTAGGTCAACTTGAGAAGAAGCTTCAGACACTTAACCCTAATCGCAACTTCCGTTTATTCATTACCATGGAAGCCAATCCTTCGATTCCGGTCAACATTCTCCGTCAATCCCGTTTAATCATGAACGAACCTCCTCCAGGGATCAAAGCGAACTTGGTTGACTCGTTGCGGACCATTCCTTCTGCGCGGTTATCTCAAGGACCTGCTGAGAAAGTTCGGTTGTACTTCCTCCTCGCTTGGTTCCATGCCGTTATACAAGAACGACTCCGCTATGCGCCCTTAGGTTGGAGCAAGATCTACGACTTCAATGATTCCGATATGTCGGCTGCTTTTGGCATGATCGACACTTGGCTCGCTTCTGTGTCAAAGGGTAGAGCAAACATCAATCCAGCCACAATACCGTGGGATGCTCTTCGGTCTCTTATCAAGCAGTCCGTCTACGGAGGCCGAGTAGATAGTGAATTCGATCAGCGAATCCTGGATGCCTTCGTTGACGGACTATTCACTGCATCAGCATACGATGTTGATTTTGCTTTGGTACCAAGCCTGGGTAGAGACGAAGTATTGGGCATTCCCGATGGCACCAAAATGGAGCACTTCCTTACTTGGGTTCACGGTTTACCGGATCGCGAGCCACCGTCCTGGCTTAGCTTACCTCCAACAGCCGAACGAGTTATAGCCATCGCTCAAGGTGAGCTCACTTTCGTTACAGAAAAGAGCGTTCTAATCTCTCATCTTCCAAGGCAACGAGCTCCTGGGGAAACTTCGTAAAATGCGGATGCTGACTGACGATGATGATGGAGCCACAGTCAGTGGGCCTTCAAAGGCGGAATCATCACAACAACCTGCTTGGATGAGAACATTATATGAGCGTTGCCGTGAATGGCTTGGAGTGCTGCCAACGGTGAGTATTTCATGTTGCGTTAGCCTGCATGTTTGACTGACTAGTGCCTTTAGAAATTCAACACTCTCACCAATCAGAACGCAGAAAGTCAAGATCCTCTCTACCGCTTGTTTGCTAGAGAAGGTTTCATTGGACGCAAACTTCTCGACCAAGTGCAGAAAGACCTCAGTGACGTCACCAAGGTCTGTCAAGGGGACCTCAAGCAGACGAATCACTTGCGAACATTGATGAGTACCCTTACCAAAGGCAAGTTCTCTGTACCGAGGCACGGTCAGCCGAATGAACTAAACATTGTTTAGGTACAATCCCCGATCATTGGCGTCGTTACAAGGTCAACAAGGCGATGACTGTATCAGGATGGGTTTCGGACTTTGCTCGCAGACTTTCACAGTTGGACACCATCTCTGGCCTTGAAAATCTTGACAACGTAGAGGTCTGGCTCGGAGGTCTCTTCTTCCCGGAAGCCTACATCACGGCGACTCGACAAGCTGTGGCTCATCGAAAGAGATGGAGTCTCGAAACATTGCATATGCGACTGGATATCGAACGCGTTAACGACCCTGAAGCATTCATCATTGATGGTATGTATTCGCGTGCTATCGTTCTTTATCGTATTCTCAAGATTTTCTCTAGGGTTGGCATTAGAAGGGGCTGCTTGGGTGTCCGATAGGCTTGAGCTCAATGATGGAGCTGCCGTCAGACTGAATGCCTCGCAGATCCGTTGGGTTCAGGTCGACCCCTCATCCAACGAGAATCTTGTCAATCTCCCGGTCTATCTGAACGCAGATAGGAGCGACGTCTTGTTCACCGTAGACTTGCCATTCGACCTTAGTGCTGGCGCTTTGGTTTCTACTCGCGCAGTTTGCTTGACTGCTGGCGGTTAAATTGTATCAACGACTGGTAATACGGACGCACGTCCACCACTAGATCTTTCCTTTACACTTGCATACCCATATCACGATACCTAGCTAATGACTTACTCACGATATGTTACGGTTTAACAATACATACGAAACGGATAATACACCCACTGCTTTGCTGCCCGAAGTTTACCTGAATCTCGGAAGGTACACAAAATGTTGCTTTTATGATTGGGATACAGAACTACCTCCAACCACTTCTAGTAGCTTCCATTCGATCTCGACCGATTTCTCCTTGAAAATAGCACGAGCATCTTCGGCAATGGATTCAAAGCCGCTGGTAGCCAAGGCCAATATCGTTGGTCCTGCACCAGACAAGCATATTCCCAATAGACCTGGATGGGTAGACGGTGTGATGGATGATGTGACCTCTGGTAAACCAGGTATCTAATACGCCGTTAACGCATCAATGGCGTGAAACTAGCCACTTGGGAACATACTAGTGCTTTGCGATATGGTTGGTGGACGCGATCCTTCATGGCTTCGTATATCAATCCCGGGTCAGGAGGCGATTGCCCCAACGCCGTCGTCAACACCGCCAGACGTTGTAGATTGAAAACCTAAGGCCGTATCAGCTGGTTTGGCCTTATAGCGGACTTAAGGTCATACCAAGTCTTTGCGGGAGTACTGCTCAGGCAAGACTTGTCTAGCCTTTGCAGTGCTCAACTCAAATTGGGGAATAATCGCAACAGCTTTTATCTCCTCTGCCCAGCCAAACCGGATATAATGGCCGATCCCAAGCGGCGGTTGAGGAGGGTGTAAACCCCACTCTTCGCCAGCGTCTGGTGGATATTCAGGGAGAACTTCACTCAGGGGCACACTCGCCGCCTCTGTTGCTTCCCTGTCGAGTTCCTTCAGGTAGGAGCCGACAAATCCGCCAACTAGTGCGGCGGTAACATTGTCCGGATGTCGTTCGACCATCAATGCGAAATCGAGCAGGCGTTCGGTGCTGAGGCTTAACTGCCCCAGCTCGCTTCCAAGAAGGACCCCAGCTATAACAGCAGCCCCAGATGACCCGAGACCCCGTCCAAATGGAATTTCATTATTGCAGTGTATTTTCAGGCCAGATGGGAATGATCGGATATTATGGCACCGTAGCACATAGAGGGCCACACGGGTGGTGAGATTCTTGTAAGCGTCCAAGGGTACTTCGTCAGCACCTTCGCCAGAATGAGTTATCGTTGGGAGTGTGTACGGTTGTTCGTCAGGGGGTGCGATGGTTACAGAAAGCGTCAGGTAAAGTGACAGCGAGAGGCCGACAACGTCAAACCCAGGTCCAATGTTTGCAGAAGTAGCAGGCACGCGAATGGTAAATTGTCGTGAGCTACTTGGAGGCATCTGCTTGTCATCTATACGATTCTTGCAGCCAAGTAATTCGCGACACTCACATTTATGAAGGTGATCGAAAGCACAAGTTGCTAGACTCCGATCTGCCAGCACATGGCATTGTTTGGATCCAAGGATGTCAACTCTAGAAGATAAATATATTGTTCTATCGCTACGTATATGATGTCGAAAACCATAAATGTAAGTGAATAAGTGAATGATATGGTACATCTGGGATTGTGTTTATGGATAGCTGTGCTAGGTATTCTTTATAGCAAATCGAAAGCTCTTAATTAAAGAGAGGCGCAATCGTTACAGCGGCCAGACCTTTACAGTAGAGTCTTTGCCCCCAGATACAAGGTACCGGTCCATGTATCGAAGGCGCTCGACAGGCCTGGTGTGTCCATTAGTCGACAGCATTGAGTGTTGCATGCTAGTCCGATTGTAAATCTACAGGTTCTGGCTCAGTCTTAGGTTCAGCGAAAGCAGCGCGTAACTCACCTTCACGCCATTTTCCCCAGTGGCCGCAACGACCTTCCTACTGTCGAACTGAAGGGCCGTGACAGCGTGATCGTATTTAAGCGTCTCGAATATGCCTCCCGTGCGCAAATCCCAGATCTATTTGGACAGGATCAGAGTGTGAGTGGCGTACAAAGGTTGATGAACGGACCTTGAGAGTCTTATCAAGACTACCGCTAGCAATGTGTAACTCGTCGAACTGCAAACAAGTTACAGGCCCAGTATGTCCGACCAGCGTGCGGTGTGACTGTCCGGTGCGCACTAAATGATCGGTTAGAGATAAGGATAGACATTATGATAGTCCATAAACTTACTATCCCACATCCTGACAGCACCATCTCCACTTCCGCTCACTAAGCCGTAGCCCCAGAACTGAACTCCTCCAACGAAGTCCTGGTACAAATCCCAACTTCCGTCGGCGTAGGGAGGAGTTGGGACCGCGAATGTTCCGGCTGCTGCTGCGGCACCAGAAAAAAGGGGATTAGAGCTGCCCGGAAATGTTGGCGGTGGATGTGAGATAGCCCAAAGGATGTCCATAGTCATCACACACTGTCCGGTTTGAAGATCCCATTGACGAAGTGTCTTGTCCGACGCACCAGTCACCTAGAAGCGCGATCGCTCAGCTACCTAGCAAAACGAAAGTGAGGAAAATTTACCAGGCAGTTGTCCTCAAAATACAACGAAGTGACGGCCTTGCTGTGACCTTCTAGGACTCGGACACAAGGATCGTTGTCCTTCGGAGTAGCACCCACTTTTCCATTTCTGATGCCACTTGACCTACTCTCGCCCTCGCTAGAGTTTTCGATGACCCCAAACTCGTTGATATCGCCTTCCTCCTCCTCTTCCGCCACGTCGCTCAGACTAACCATCTCCCCTTCACCACCCCAACCTTCTTCATCCTCATCCACCCTCCGCAGATCCCACAATCGTACGCAGCCGTCTTCTCCTCCAGTTAGGCACACATGATCTTCCACTTGTACGCACTTCACCGTCCCAACGTGACCCCGCAGCCGCCCTATCTCAGCACCGGAGAAGAGGTCCCAAACGCGTGGTTGCGGGTCATCTTGCGAGGCGCTCACTAGTGTACCATAGGGTTCCGAGAAGTCAAGGGATGTGATGGGAGTGGTGTGGCTTTCCAGAGTCTTTATAGGACAGTTGAACTTATGAGTAGCAGAGATAGTAGACGAGACGTACCATGAAAGCTACGCCTGGGGGTAGTTCATCGTGTTCAGAGGGGAGGAATGCAGGTCCTTTACGACGACGCGAACTCTGTGGGAGCTGCAGCGGCTGAGCAGACGCTTTCTGGGGTTTATGTGATGACTCTTCGAACTCGAGTCTCTCCCCAACACCTTCTACTATGGTAAACGCTTAGAGAAGCGCGTCCTGGTTCTAGACATGCAAAAACTCACATTCATCGTCAAGCTCCAAGTCTTCTTCTTGCAGCTTAAGCAGGTCTTGCTCGAGCTTGACTCGTATTGAATCTAAAGCTTGGATTTTGCGAGTAATTTCATCAATTTCGTTATTGATCAAGCTCTTCGTAACATAACTGGTATTAGCACCTCCCGAACCAACAGTAGAGGCTACTCACCCTTTTGACATGTATGTTTTCTTTGTCTTTCATGATCTCTTTCTTCTGCCTGCTGAGTTCGTCCCTCCCAAGCGTCTTTGCCGTACTCAAGCTTTCCCTCCCCCTCTTCCGCCTCTTCCCTTTGCCAGCCTTCCCAACGACGACAATGTCCTCCTCGCTAGCAACACTCTGGCCCTCGTGATCAGCATGATCCCCGTCATCTTCATCCCCCTCTCTCAATAGTCCTCTGGCACTCATGCCCATTTTGCGTAATCCAAGCTTCGGTGTGTCTACGTTCCGCATTTGTCGACGCCGCGAACGTCCTTGCTCCGCACTGGGTATTGTCGCCTTGAAACCACGCAATAAACTAACGCTAGTTGCCAGACCGTCAGGCTCAGGAACCTCGGTTTCCAAAAGCTCATCCGTTGCTTCAACAATTTGAAGGTCACGCGAAGTGATGCGCCGCGTCCCAATTCCAAGTCGAAGTGGAGCACGGCCCAGTGTCGCGAAGTCCATACGTGAAGTCGAGGATCCCACCGAAGCTCGCGGTCGATTGGAAGACGATACCGTACTCATCATACGCGGTGTCATGATTATAGGTGCTACTGCAAGTACGACATCCCACAGAGAGAATATGACGATGTCAAGTGGGGTTTCTAGGTAATAACAAGTAAAATCACGCACGGTCTGATAATATTCGCGTGGAATCGTGCTTCCTATGGCTGAAAGGAGCCATAAAGACCTTTTGTACAAGGCTTAACTTGCTTGTACTTGACTCTGAATTGTTTGAGGTTTCCAATGGAAGACGTTCGGGTCGTGGTTTAGCATCTTCAGACGATGGACGACTACGCGAGTCGGATGCCATCCGGCGATTCCAACGTCGTGGTGGTGAAAAAGAAACCGAGACGAGAACGCTTTGACACAGACGGGTAGGCAACTGAGCGACCACCGGCGTTCAACTAAACTCGGACATGGCAGGGAACTTGACCGGCCAAACACAGCAATATCCTCCCACGAACATTGTCCCTCTGGTCACATGATTCCAATCCTATATGGGTCATAACCAAAAAGGAAAAAGACCATCAAGAGCCTTGTAGGTAATTCTAATCTCTGGCGACTTCGCCCAAGAGCAGACACTGATGGAGATCACAGCCAATGGTATGACTAAAAACTCCCCGGTAAGCCAATTACATTCTAATCACTTTGCACAACTATAAGCCTATTTAGGCCACTAAAATCAGGAGATATGCAGAAGGCACGGCTTCTGTTGGGTTCGGTGCAGAAGTCGGTCACGACGAACAAGCCGACAACGACCTTTCGCAAACTGTCGAAGGGGATCTAGATGTTGACGTTGCCGAGCTGAGCCTTGGTCAGCGACTGACGGCACTCTCAGGTGGAAAGCCGACCACTTCATCTGAAGACGAGGACAGCGATGGCGGTCAAAAAGCCCCCAAGTCAGGTCGCGATGCGAAAGCAAAGGCGGAACCGCTAGTGCCGGCGAATTCGCTGACACGCACACTCATTCAAGCATTGCACTCCTCGGATGCTAAACTAACCGAGACCTGTCTATCTCACTCCGATCCAATTCTCATCAACAATACCGTTCGACGATTGCCCCCTCAATTAGCAGTGTCGCTTATCGACGCGTGTGTCGAACGGCTGGGCAGAGGAGCTAGAGGGGCAAATGTGAAAGGACGTGGGGGTGGTGCAAGTTCACAACGTGGCGCGGCACTCATAACTTGGATAAGAACGGTTCTAATCATCCATAGTGGCCATCTCATGACTGTTGGTCCTTCCCTTTCCTCGAGAAGATAGATGATCCAATTTTTGTAGATGCCAAACTTGATTTCTCGACTCTCCGGCCTCCACGCGACCTTGACACGACGGCTTGCACTACAAGAAAGCCTTCTATCATTAAACGGGCGACTGGACATGGTCTTGACACAAATCGAAATGCGTTCATCGGTTGCTCCTACACCTCTTAATATCCCACGAGAGAAAAAGGTTACGAAGCAGAGGGCGAGGAAGGCGAGACAATACGTGGAGGGCGAGAGTGAGGAGGAAGATGTACAAATGGATGCTGGGGTGGACGCCAACAGCGGCGACGAAAGTGGAAGTATAGAAGATGTGGAGTTGGGTGGTGGCAGCGACGAGGAAGATGAGGAAACGTCAGAAGAGGAAGATGACGAGGACGATGGAAGTGAAGAGGACGACGATGAGGATGAGGAGGGACTGACATTAAATGGTTTCATTGATGACGAGGCTGAAGAGGACGACGAGGACGACGAGAGCGACTAAAAGTCGCCACAAAAATGAGGAAGATGCTTTATCTTGCTTTGTCCATCTGGCATCGTATTTCCTCCACTTGCGTTGATCTACATAAATTATAAACGTGCATATCGTTACTTAGATATTGTGATTTGCATAAACTGTATGTTCAGTAATGAAATATTACGACTGTCTAGCACGCTTCTTTGACCCAGGATCTGGCTTGGAGGTCTCCTGGTTCTTGAAATGCCGAGACGTACGACGAGGTGGCTGTCGCTATCCTTCCTAGTGAGGGTGAACAATCTAGAGGGAATATATAATTTACCTTGCGCTTTGCCTGTTGTACAGATTGAGGGTCTTCCAAGTCCGAATCGGTTAAGTCTGGTAAATCACTCTCGCTGCCCTCTTCAGCATCCTTCACACGTATACCAGGGTTTCTGAGCGTTTGGAGCTCCTCAACATATGCTGAAGTCCTCCCTCCAACTGTCACCCATTTGATGGTAGCCAGGCCTCCTGAAGGCTAGATAGCCGCGAAGAAGTAAATTGATGCCTCTAAACAGGATCGACGCCGGGCGTACCAAGTTGAGAGTGTGAGCTTTCTTTTTGCCTTTGCCCTAATGGATGGATGCACGAGTGAATGCCAACAATACTAAAATTCATTCAAACGTACCCATCGATGTCTCATAAGCCAATCCTCGGGAAACTTGGTGTCATCTGCGTTAACCGCGACGGCTAGTTTGCAGACTTCAGCGGTGTGGTGATGAATGGCAGCTATCTGTTCTTCAAGTAATGTGTTACACCTTTGCTCGGGGTGTACGCGAGCGTGATAAAGAATCTCGTCTGTAGGTGAGTCATTAATCTTCGCCTAACTTTGAAATACACAGCACTCCACCGACCAGCAACCCAATTCCCAACACCAGCAGTGAACGATTGGTCAAGCAATAACGCCTTTATCGGACATGTGCGCTTCAACAATTTGGCTTGAAACTCGGCAAGAGGGGGCATCGAGATTATGGGATCGTATCCAAGGTCACATATTGGAGGTTCCTCCAGAGGCGAAGCACATAGACGGATGCGACCAAGTCGGCGAGCATCTAAGAACGCCAGATGGGTTGTCTCTCCAGAGACGGGGTCGTGTAGATGTAAGATGAACTACGCGAAAGGATTCCCATTTAAGTGGAGTCGTGCAAGTTGTAGGACTGCCTTCTTACTTTCATGAATCGTGGCGGCCATTGTGTCGAAGCTGAACGTGGTGCTTCCTTATAGTATGTCGCTAATTGACCTTTGACTTGGAGCATTCCCGTCATTCCAAAGTGGAGGACAGGGAGTCTGCCCTCGCCATCGAGTTGAACGTAGAACACTTTCCCTATAGGAGTACAGTCCGTAGTCAGAATCTGATAGTAAATTCAGGGGTAGCTCTACCATAGCGCCTTGCACCTTGAATGGTTCGACCAGTGATTTCATGAGCCTAAGAATTTTCTATTAAAGAGTTTGCGTATATACAGGGGCGTTTAGGTTCCTTACAAATTCGTTGTGGCTGATACCGGAGAAGACAATGTCGTCCTGAACGGTCTCAACGCGGTCTATGCGCTTTCCTGTGCCAATTTCGCGTACGAGAGCAGCAGCCCGTTCAACTTCTACTAATGATCAGTAAGCCCTGTGAAACACAACTCATCGTTGTCTTACCTGGGAGTTCTGGCATTAAACAAGTATGCACTGAGTGTTCAAGAACTTAGTCGGGGAGTGGTTAGAACTTAGCCACGGCAGATCACGTGACACATAGTTAACTCAAGCTCAGACTACTCGTCGTAAGTAAATTCTTCTCAACAGACGATTACATTTATTGTCTTATCGCCCAATAATTTCATCATTTCTTACGAGGACATGGACGATAGGAGGATGTATAAGGTGATACATGGCATTATACATGGCGGCTAGCAACATTCGAAGAAAGACGTCGGGAGTCGCTAGCTTCTTGAAGTCCTTGCGACGTTATTCCCGAGCCTGATGTCCAGCGGAGGTCAACGCGAACGGCATGAATTTCTGCTCATTGTCAGCATCTCGCAGCTCATAGGCCGTACGGATAATCATGACAACTCGGGTACTCACCCTTCGCCTGCGCAGACTCACATTGTCTGCTACAGGAACGTCGATTGAAACTCTCCTCGTGGAGAGGACGGGACAAACAGCCGTGTAGTTAGCCTGCGGTCTGAATCCCAACGAATGAGCGACGTACCGGGGACAACGGCCCCCCGCGCATTCTCCCCAACTTCTCCCCTGCGGCGGTCGCGCTTAGTCTTGACGTCTTGACGTCGAGGCTCTGTGGAGGTCGACGCGAAGAGCACATCCCTGCTCATCGTCAGCATCCCGCAGCATCCAGGAATAATCACGACTCACCCGTCCTCCCGACATATCCTACAAACGCTACCCCCGCGCAAACTCACACTGACTGCTACTGACACGCCGAATGAGCCTCCCCAACGCAAGGCAAGGCCAAACAGCGATGCACGGTAGGCCAAAATGTACCCGAAGGCCACGCCCGCTGCTGGTACGTGCCGGTACATGGGAGCCGCCTCGCATCCTCAGGATACGATCGGCGAAGCGCGAAGGCGGTGACAACGTCGCCCTCCTGAAGGCGGAACACCAGTCAGCATGCAATCTGGACAACAGCGGTTGGGCGACTTACTGCGTACGAAGCCACCCGAGCTACGACCACCCGCGCACCCTCCCCAACCGTTGACAATCCACGCCGGGGAACGCACCACATAGTGGACGAACCGAAGCGTGGACGACCAAGGCGGGAGGTGGTTGCTTGGCCCCATCCCCAGGCAATACCCAAAGGCGGGATGGTGAAATAGAACCGCACCCTTCTCCACACGACGTGCTCGATGCGCGGTCACCTCCACCCTAGAGAAATGTCAGTTGTCTTCTCATCCTCCCGCCGAGCTATGGACAAGACGTAAGCTATGGCGAGGACAATGAGACAGGCGTGTACTCACCGATGAGCGAGACTGGGCGAGCTAGAGGGGAAGTGATGGTGGGGGTTACCTGCAAAGAGCTGCTGAGGAAAGATTGTGAAGCAGCGAGGTATTTATATGTTGTCGCTGGCGGGAATCAAAACAAACCATCACAATGGCTCGCCATGCCAGCCTCCCCATGGTTAGACGGAAGGAAATCATTCGACGTCATTAATTCTCCCCCGAACAGCCATCAGTAATCCGAGGCTGACCAACTCCCAAGCGTTCGCATGTCTCCTCGTCTGTATAA
Organism: Sanguinoderma rugosum; assembly: GCA_017499575.1. Lineage (NCBI taxonomy): Eukaryota > Fungi > Basidiomycota > Agaricomycetes > Polyporales > Polyporaceae > Sanguinoderma > Sanguinoderma rugosum. Next base: position 3,383,049 of record VTPW01000002.1, on the reverse strand, counting down.
GTATGAAACGCTTGTCCCGCCTTGCAGCAAACTTGGTGCATGTATCAACTACAACGTTAAATGATTCCGCCTTCTGTCCGCTTTTCCCGATTTTCCTGATGAACGCAATGAGGTGTTTACTTCCCGGAATACCTTTATCGACAGGAGTTGTTGTTGGGAGGACAGGGGGTGAATGTTAATATTTGAATGCTCAGACTCCCACAATTCATCAGTGCCTCAATTAGACACGGTTTCTCAGACGTTTTTATACGCTACTAAATCTCCTCCCCATTGTCGCACTCTACAGTGTTGCCTCTCCCACCAAGCCCTATTAGCTACCTTCCTTGAAGGGGCTGGAATGACTGGTTCGGATCGGAGTTTCAATCATCACTACATAATGAACTCGCAAGACTCTCAGCAATCATTACAACCATGTTCAACGAGTACCAGCACCAAGATTTCGACGTCGTCAGCACGGTCGATAAATTCGGCGGCGTCGAGGAGCTCACTCCCAAAGACAAAAGCTTGACGGTGAGCCTATCCCTTCAATTCCTATATTGTTTTACCATTATTCGAGGATCTAACGGTCGGCCCACAGCAGACTCGTTTCTTCAGAAAGTCCTTGAGGCCTGGAGATGAGGAAGAGTTCTCTAAACTGTAAGGCATTATTTGACCTCTCCTTGCTCTGCGTACTTTCTGACTACCGGATAAAAGGATGGAGTTTCAGGAATTCATTATGAAGGACGGGTGCCACGGCACTATTCACCCCATGTATGAGCACGACGGCCTCAAGTGGGTACTGATGTCTGTACCCGCAGAGAACTTTGAAGCTAGTGGCCTATCTGGACTCTTCTGATCGGCTGTTACACATGTCTGTCGATGTGATTACAAGGTCATTATGTGCTGTATGCCGCATAAACGTCAAACGTGCGAACATTGATCCTGCAAGACGGTGAAACCCACGCATCGGGGGTCATGCGTGTAGTACGCACGGAGGAGTGTGTGCCCGTGCGTCACCCTGACCCGAAGAACGTCAACTATGAAGCGAAGTTGTTTCCATGTATGTGTCCAAAGCGTCGAGAACAATTATTAGTAACTACAGCACATGGGCATCTGACGAGACATCTAGACCGGGAACTTGACTGAATATTGGAAGCGTGCTTCTGGATGGGAAGGAAGCATTCTGTTACCCCTCGCAAGCACTCTTGTCCAAATTCCGCCGCGGTGGTATCAACTTCTGGTAGTTTCTACCTTCCATCAATTTCTATCTTCCATTCTCCAAGCCTTATATAACTCCAAGAAAGAGACGTCAACGTCACGAAACTGCTGCTACTCCTTTGCACCTCAAGGCCTAATCGGTAAGAGACCCCTCGCAACTCAGCTCGCTTTGACTGGCGGTAACGTGTTCTCTCTCATGCATCGCACTATGGTAGCTATGTCGGACGTCACCTTCAGGTACAATTCGGGTGGCCCAAAGACTCAGATACTGCTCGCGAAGGACAGGATCAAGAGCAACGAGGGCCTGGGAATCTGGCATGTTGGGATTTATGCGTGGAAGGTCTACTCCACCACTAGCCAACTCCAGAAGCTGAAGGATGACTATCAGAGGGCGGACGTGAAGGGCTTGCCCATGGGCAAGCCGCGGTTCACTCAAGGGACTGTCCAGCAGGGTACTGGGAGGGCCACTGACGGCTTTGCACTCATCGTCAATTGGGTGGATGGCTCCCCGTTCAATTTCCAACAACCCCCAAGACCCTTCAGGAAGGCACTTGAGACACAAAATATCTCCCATAGCAAGTCCGACAGGGATTATACCAGGTGCGTAACTTATCTTCTCTTTCCCACTGTTGCTGATGAATATTGGCATTGCGCGTTGATATGTCCATATCTATATACAGAGTCAAAGGTGGATGCCAGAGTGCAGAGAATGTCGGCCTACAAGACTGTCAGGGGTTCGTGAAGCAGGGCGCAGGGGAGCCCCTCATATTCATTGATGTTCATACATCGTGGAATCCCCAAACCCAGAAATATGGCTTCAGCCAGCAGGCGGTCGATATGGTCACCGACATTACAAACTGGGGTACTAGTCCTTGACATTCGTCCGAACATGTAATGATATGAGATCATCTACTTAAATACAACAACGACCAAACTTGCGATGCATTACTCTGCTAAGGAAATATCGACGTCCGCGAATAATGCTATCCGATCCTTCTTCTGCTTTGGTAGCTCCTCAACCTCCAATGATGCAGTATTGAACAGCTCCATCTCCATCTCTTTTAGCTGCCTAAGAAACCCAGCATTCGGCGAAATCTGCGGTCGAACGCGAACAATGCGCCCGAGTGCCTCCTTCAAAGACATGCCTTTTCTCTTCATCAGATACGCAGCAACTACGGTAGGAGAGCGTGAGATGCCCGCTGAACAATGTACGAGGATCTTTCCCTGGCCCCCATTCGGATTCTTGGAGGCCAATGCAGAGTCAATGATGTCGCAGGCAGAGTCGACTATCTTCTCTATTGTAGACGTCGCCGAATCGGTTAAGGAGAGGCGGTGGTATGTGACGGATTCCACGGTGGCTGCGGGGGTGGTACCGATGCTCAGGACGTGTGTGATGGCATTGGATGTGAGGAAGGGCTTCGACGAAGCTGCTGAGCATGGGCCGAGATAGAGGGACGGGGATAGGACAAGGGAAACAGCGTCTGAGGATGCTGTGGAAGTTTGCCGCTTGCCCATTGCAATCAATATACAGTGAATACCAGCGGCGCAGGGTATTGATTTATTCGGAATTCCCAATGCGATTTCCCGTCAGTTAAGTCACAAAGGCAGTCTCAACTCCAGCCACCGAGGGTATGTGAGAAGTCAAGGTCAGGTCGACGTCGACGGTGCGGCTGTAAGAAAGCGACTCAACGATCTCGTCGTTGTGTACCGAACGATCTCTAGCTTGAACAAGTAAGGAGTTCATTCTCCGCGCTCGTTGGCTCTGGACAAATAAGGGCAAACAATACCGCTGCTGAAGCGCCTCAAACGGTAAGTTTCGTCAGACTTTCTACTTTCTTGTGGAGGTTCAACATTACGGCGCCAGTGCCAGTGCATCTTCTTAATGCAAACGTAGTCATACACATGATTTGGGGAAAACAGGCTCAGCCTTGGTTGAAGGGTTTACGGACTTCAGCCAGGTTTTGGTGCGTGTCCGAACGTCCTCGGCACGCTACTCAAAAAATTATATGCAGCTCGTGTACCCTACCCTTCTATCTCTCCAGCATACACCTTTATTCAGATCATCCGAGGCTGAGCGCTGAGCGCTGAGCTGTCGTCAAGGCCACCATCTCAATAACAATACAGCATTAGACCTCGCTGCGCTGAATTCGGCCAGGGGAATTGCTCTGCCTTGTGAAGTTGGCATGTAAATGACTGATTTTGCAAGCGCCTTGTCGCGAGAGCAGTCATTCTATGATATTTGTTGGCTGCGGCGTGGCAAAGTGAGGCGTTCGACTGTTCGACCAGCACAACACTTGTCTCCGTTTGGTAACAACCGCATTGACCATAGTATGTGTGGATCCAAGTTGCCAGCATGACTCGACTCCGTGAGGCGCGATCTTTTTGTTTTATTTGGCGCTACGACATATCCTTTCTTGGGGCGTTCATGGGTGCTATATGAACCTGCGTATCTAAGGTATGCTTGGTGACTAGTGACAGATTGCCTGATCCTTTTGTCATGGACGCCTCGAGCCAAATTTTCTGTTTCGGTGGTTCAATTGGACATCGATGTTATTGTACAGATTCCAAGATCGCGGCCTCTGCAGTCGGAACGATGTGCCCGCCGTTGGCTTTGACTCCCGTTAACTTGCCTGCATACTCGATTGCGGTTCCGCTTGAACCATCAATGCATCAAAACGTCAACAATCACTTAGTTTTACATGGAGCTCCATGATTGAGACTGGCGGAATGGTGAATTTTCGACAAATCAGAATTCTTGAGTATATTGCCTAATACGGAAGCTTATATATAATTGTGTCGTTCAGTCAGTGGGCGTAGTCGCCTTCCGTTATTCTTCTACAGCAAGATAATCGCAACGCAGAGGTATATAACAGCGTTGCTTCAACCCGCCGTCCAAACCCTTCTTATCATGGCCCAGCGTGAAGAAAGAATGAATTATATACAAGTGCGTCTCTTCACAATCTCCGTGCTCCGTGCGGGGCGCTGATATTGTTCCACAGCTAGAGAAACTCGGTGTGTGCTTGCACATCGTAGGGCGTCGTCTCGGAGGACTGACTTCTTGCTGCTTTAGGCGAGGGCACCTATGCAACCGTCTACAAGGTGCGTATCTGCTATGCCGAAATCGCCCAAGTCGCATCACTGACCCTGGCGTAGGGGAGGTCGCGGACGACGAACGAGATCGTCGCCCTCAAGGAGATTCACCTCGATGCAGAAGAGGGCACACCATCCACCGCCATCCGCGAAATCTCGTTGATGAAGGAACTCAAGCACGTCAACATCGTCCGCCTATACGACGTCATACACACAGAAACCAAACTCACTCTCATCTTCGAATACGCCGACCAGGACTTGAAGAAATACATGGACCAGCACGGCGACCGAGGCGCGCTCGACCCGAACACTGTTCGCAGCTTTATGTTCCAATTACTCAAAGGGACGGCGTTCTGTCACGAAAACCAAGTCTTGCACCGGGATCTGAAACCGCAGAATCTACTCATCAACCGAAAAGGAGAGTTGAAATTGGGCGATTTCGGTTTGGCGAGGGCTTTCGGTGTACCCGTGAATACTTTCTCCAACGAAGTGAGTAAATCGATGCTGTTTATCTACCGCGGTTCGCCGCTGTTTTATTCACCGCTCATGCACCAGGTCGTCACCCTTTGGTACCGTGCTCCAGACGTACTGCTTGGTTCCCGTACCTATAGCACTTCGATCGATGTATGGTCCTGTGGCTGCATTTTCGCCGAGATGATCTCTGGGACGCCTCTCTTCCGAGGCAGAGACAACCAAGACCAGCTTCTCCATATCATGAGGGTCATTGGCACCCCAAGCGAAGCAACCCTACGAAAGATCGCGCAGGACTCAGTAAGCCTACATCGTTCGCCTTGCTCTGACAGTAGTTAATCATGCCCAAAGCCTGAGGTTACGTTGAAGCAATTCCCTCGATACCCTAAGATGCCTTTCCAACAAATCCTTTCCAAGGCGTCACCACAAGGTACTTTGAATCACCTTATACTTCGAATCGGTCTGATAGGTAGTGCTAGCTATCGATCTCCTAGAGCGTCTGCTCAAATTCGATCCCGCTGAGCGTATTAGCGCTTCAGAGGCCCTTTCCCATCCCTACTTCACCTCTACTACCAGCCAAATTCCTTACAGCCTTAACACCGCCCCAGGAGCCATGGCGCCTCCCAGCTTCAACTACGTCCATCCCCATCCACAGCAGCAGCAGCAGCAGCAGCAGCAACAACAACAGCAACAACAACAGCAACACATACACCAGCAACCACAACAAATCCCCCAGCAGATTCCTCAGCACCAACAACAACGAGCACCGGCAATCCCAGTGGCTACGATATACCCCCAACAGGCCCAGATGCAGGCCCAGATGCAAAATGCGCAAGCAACTCAGCAACAAGTCGCGCTAGCTCATGCGCAACAGATGCAGGCTCAGGCTCAGGCTCAGCAACAACAAGCTTACCAAGCCTACCCACCACAATACGCTCACCCCGGTCGGTAGTGTGCTGTCATGCATCGAGATTGTCGGATAAAGGACTCTTCTGTTCAGGGAATAGTACATATTATTTGCCGGTTTTATAGTGTATTTTCTTTCAGAGAACAATGCCAGCGGCACTTTTTTTTGTGAATGTACTTCGTGTAATCTTACTACAGGCTACAGTCCTCTACTGCATTCGATACCAAATCCCTTGCGGCTACCAGTAACTTCAACGTTTCAGACGAACAGCAGTTCCTCACGATGAAGAGGTCGTGGCAACATGGAGCAGTCGCACATCGCACACAAGGCTATGTAAAACAAGAGTGGACATTCAGAAGCCTATAACTATATGTAAAAGCTAAAACTATTAGATCTGACATCGCTAAGTGCGCAAACAAAAACAAGAAACACAACAAGACCAGAGACCAGCCACCTCCAATATGCAGCAGCTCCAGCTCCAGTCCTTCGAAGTATCGAAGCAAGAAAAGATAGATAGTCAAGATAGTGAATGTACTTTTGCGTCATCGAATCAGATGGAGGAGATCAAGGTCGTCGATAATCAACTTCGCGGCCTCGAGAAGGTGGATAGTCTCGCGAGCCAGCGCGCGGAGGAGCCCCATAGCCGGCAGCATATGGATCCCGAGGAGGGCCAGTTGGATACGGAGGTTCGTACGCTCCACGAGGAGGGGGGCTCTCTGAGCGGCGTCTACAACAATAGTGTCAGAGCCTATCATCAGAGAAGAATTGGCGCCATCATACCTATACCGAGTGCTAACCTCCACGCTACCAGTCCTTGCATAGTCAGGAGGGTAACGCGGAGGTGGAGGAGTGATTGGTCGACCACGATACTCAGGGTAGTCCCTAAAGGTTACATGTAACTAACAGCGTCTTCGCCAGAAGCAAATGTACACACCTTGGAAGAGGGGGTCGGTCATAATCGTCCCGAGCATGGCGAGGGGGCGTACGTGGGCGTCCTACTGGAGTAAGAGGAGGAGCAGGAGGCCCTACATAGCGATCCACAGATCTTCTCTCATATCGGTCATAAGGGTAGGACGCTGGAGGAGCAGCATAGCCACGGTAACTGTCAGGCGGAGGAGGATATCGGCTGCCACGATAGTCAGAAGGGGGAGGGGGAGGATATCTATCACGATCATGTACAGGAGGAGCACGTCGATAGTCATCGTAGTCCCTACCGCGGCTAGACGGGGGAGGCGGCGGATAGTCTCGATAGTCCCTTGCAGGTGACACTGGCCTACGGTAGTCCCTCGAAGGAGGAGGAGGATAGTCATAGTACCTAGAGTCCCTTGGAGGAGGCGGAAGTCGTCCAGATGGTCCATAGTCATCACGATATGAGGGATGGTCTCTAGGAGGCGGATAGTCCCTTTGAATCCGGTCAATAAGAGGAGGCTCAGAGCGACGGCTATGAGATTCTCTTGCGTCGCTAAATATCATGCGTAAGGATGAGGAACATAGGGATCGATGTCGGCTACTTACGGAGGCGGGGCGTTGGGACACTCCCTGTGACTGAACGGTCAGACCAGGATGAAGATCATATAAACGAGCATGTTACCTTGCCCAATGACCATTGTCACCGCAGCGGAAGCACGTTCCGGCTTCAGCGGTTGAACGTGTGGCCCTGCCACCATGGGATATTTCAACACGAATTTTGTTACCCATGAAGTAGCCTTCGTTGTACTTCGCAACGCTTTCTTCTGCGGCTTCGGTGCTATCGAACTCCTACAGCAATCAGTGTCAGCAAAGGGAGTAGTATATTATGCTAAGCATGGTCACTTACAACGAAGCCATAACCAATCCTGTTATCAAAATATAAGCCGCATAATTTGATGAGAACTCTAGCAACTTACTTCAGTTCAATTTGGACTATTGTCCCTATTTTGCCAAAGCAAGAACGCAAATCCTCGATTCGGGTATTCGTAGGTAGGCCACCAATGTAGACCTTGTTGGGCTGTAGGCGAAACGATGAACACCCCGAAAACTTTGGACAGACATATAAAGTAGTAGCAAAGTGTCAAGCCGTTGAATCAGCTGGAAAGATCGCCGTCCAGACCAGCATGGGTGATGTAAAAAGGTCGAAGAAAACTTCGCAAGACCCCTTTCGAGCAAAAGCTGCGCGAAGTTCAGATCTTGGTTGAGAACGCGCTTTTCTGCTTGCGCTGGCAGCAAGGGCACCCCGGCTCGACGCATAGAACTATATAGACGACTCCATGTAGGCACAGCGACTCGGACGAGACAAGAACAAGAATAGGAAACAATAAGAAGAGACCGAGTAAGCACCTTGGCCTGTCTGTCGCGAAAAGAGTCGCCTTTGCCGGCACCACTGGAGTCAGCAACGCTACCGCCTCGAGTATTGGACTCTTTAGACTCTGGCTCCTGGACAGTCGGAGAAGGAGATGCAGTAGTCGGTGGGCGTTCGTTGTCAGCAGCCCGAGCATCAGCACTAGACCCATTTAACGCAGAGTCGGCAGAGGTCTTGAAGTTTGGGGTTGCATCAACAGTCAAAGGTTCCTGCTTGATAGATGGAGGCGATCCTGGCGCCCGAATAGCGAGCGTTGGAGAAGCAGCCATGGTGTGGTGAGGGTTCGAGCAGAAGGTATGAAGTTTCCAACAGGGGTCGGTGCAAGCGGAAATTTGCAGCACGCAGCTCCGACGAACTCCGACTGAATTTCACTGACTAAGGTGTACCGTGCTGGGAGAGGTGCTTCCGATTATCTTATTCTACTATCAATATATCTATCTGTTTGTTGACATTACAACGACTATGCACTGTGTGGCGCACGATGCCATGGTCCTGCTGCGTTGGCCTCTGCTTCCAGGTTGGCGATCTCCCGAATGATCTCTTCATCCTGGCTTACATCCAATGGCACCATGTCCCGCTGGTACACTGTTCCAAACATCTTCACCAACGCAGGTATTTCGCCTGCCACCGTTACTTCCTGCCCTTTTGCGCTTTCAATGCTTCCAGCCTTCACGTCCGTGAGCCCGCACGCCACGACTTGGTTGAACCATGCCAAAGGTTCATTGGTCACATTGAACGCGAACCCATGATTCGTCAATCGATGCCGGACTTGCACGCCAATACTTGCGATCTTGGTGTGCGCGTCGAGGAACACACCCGTGTGGTCTGATGGGACATGCTGTACGCCGTGGCCCTCTAGGAAGTGCCGTTCCATTGTTTTTTGCATGCGGCAGATATAGTCGCGAATGCCCATCGCTGGCGAGTAACGCGAGAGATCGAGAAGGGGATAGCCCACTATTTGGCCTGGCCCATGGTACGTCGTCTCCCCTCCGCGCTGGATCAACTGGAAATCAGCCCCGAGCTGGGTGAGGCGAGCTCGGTCAGATGCTGTTTGCTCGGATGTCTGCCGTCGTCCGCCAGTATATACTGGACGATGTTCCAGAAGGAGCAGGAGGTCTTTATGCGATGGAGGTGAGTTTTTGCGATTTCGAAGCTGGATGGTATGGAGGCGTTCCTGCAACGCGAGTGCCTGGGCGTACGGCAGGGGTGTGCGGAAGTGGTGGTAGAAAATGGGAGGAAGAGACATGGCTGAAGACGGTAAAAAAGGTTCTTAGTAGCCCACCGCGAGGGTCGAACTCGCAGCCTTCAGATGATCCCGCCTAATGTAAGAGTCTGACGCTCTATCCGATTGAGCTAGGCGGGCTTACGGACAATCAGTGCTTCAGACATTGTGAATGTTCTTTGCGAGCGCTAAAATAGTACGGCCTGGTTACCCCTTTTTTCTCACGGCTGGGCGATGGCTGGGCGGCGATGCCCTATTTCTTTCTTTCCTAACTCTCAACTATCTCCCACTCCTTTCACTTTAATCCTCTTCTTCCTCTAATTCAGCACCCATCATGCTGGGTTCTTTCCGGGCTTTTACTGCCCTCGCCACAGTCGCATCTATCCTTGTCTCTCGCGTCGATGCGATAGCAAAAATCTCCCGCTCAGGCAGGTACCTCTACCAAGATGACGGAACAAGATTCTACATCAAGGGCATTGCCTATCAGGAGCAGGGTATGCCTTGTTTTCTGGCTGATTTGTGGCCGCTAAATTCGTGGGCGCAGGTGCTGTTGTTGAGAGCGCTGACAACGCATTCGGAGAGCCGTCGACCTTCATCGACCCATTGGCTCTGCCGGATGCCTGTAGGCGTGACTTGCCCTTCTTACAACAATTGGGCGTCAACACAGTCCGGGTCTACAGCGTAAACTCGTCGCTCAACCATGATGATTGCATGCAGACCTTCAGTGCCGCTGGCATCTACACCATGTACGTTGCTTCCCCTCTGACGATGTCTGCCACCTCATGCTCGACTTTTTAGCATCGACTTGGCACTCCCTCTCAATGGCTCCATCGACCGCGTGTCTCCTTCATGGTCAACAAATATTCTCGATCAGTACATCAGGACGATTGATACGTTTTCCAAGTACGACAACGTCTTGGCTTTCAACGTCGGAAACGAGGTCGTTGTCCAAGAAGCAACCGGTGTCTCCCCCTACGTCAAAGCTGCTGCTCGTGACATCAGGGCTTACCTGTAAGTAAAGTGCATCGTGGTAGCATTGCCTCCAGACTTATGTCATCCGCAGCTCGTCCAAGTCTTCCTCGGCACTTGTTGGCTATGCAGCTATTAATGGCGCGTCTACATGGCGCGATGCATTAGCCAGTTATCTCACCTGTGATGCATCCGGTGGTAACTCTGATGCTACGGCTATCGATCTTTACGGCTTGAACGACTACGAATGGTGTGGGGACTCGTCTTTCGAAAGCTCATACGCCGGTACAACCAGGAACTTTGCCAACTTCAATGTCGCTGCTTACTTCAGCGAGTTCGGTTGCATCACCTCGCCCCCACGTCTCTGGACAGAAACCCAGGCTATCTTCAGTTCCCAGATGTCGGACGTTTGGTCCGGTGGCGTCGCTTTCTCATACTTCCCGGCTTCCAGTGTTCAAGGGCAATTCGGCATGGTCACAGTCGACGGCAATACTGTTACCACGAGCGATGACTTCGACCGCTTGAGGACTCAGTACAACCAAGCCAGCGGGCCCAACTCCCCGGCTCGCAGCAGTGCTGCCACGACTTTCGGTTCTTGCCCCGCCGAGAGCGATACTTTCGCCGCTTCAACCACGATCCCGCCAACCCCAAATGAAGCCGCTTGCGGTTGCTTGCAAAGTACTCTGAGCTGCCGTTTCACTCCTCAAACATCCAACTACAGCGCCATCGCTGGTGAACTCATTGGCACGGCCTGCAGTCTCCTTGGTCAACAAGGAGGTAACTGCAACGACATCGGTGGAAATGGCACGACGGGCACTTACGGCCGTCTCTCTGGTTGCGACCCTAGTAAGACCAGCAACCCCTTTCCGCTCACCATTGCCCGTTACTGATTTTTTTTCTCCAATCAGCCGTCAAACTCTCCTTCGTGATGAGCCAATACTTTGAAATCAACAACCGCAACCCACAGTCATGTAGTTTCAGCGGCAACGCTACCGTCAACAGCGCTGCTCCATCGTCAGCGTCCGCTGCCAACGCCGCCGCTTCCTCGTGTATCTCAAACCCTTCGGCCACATTCACGCCCAGTGCCCCCGCCACAACAGGAGGCTCTAGTGGAAGCTCAGGGGGAGGAGGCAGCAGCAACGGTGGCTCGAGCGGCGGCAATAACAACTCCAACGGCGCTGTTCCTTTGATCGCCGATGCTCGTGCGCTTCTGGGCCTGGGATCTATGGCTGCCGTTGGTTTCGCCAGTGCCTTCTGGGTCTTGGTCTAATCCCTCCATCGACATCCGAGCACACTGCACGCTATATCTATCGCCTTTGCTACCTCTGGGCTATTGCTTAAAATTGGACTCATCTCTGTATGTATGAAGGAAGTGGAGTGGCTTTGTTCGCAGCGAATGAAATCGGACACTACTTAGTGCAGCTATTTCTTTTCGTTGTTACGTGGGGAGTATGGAGCTCGAGAATCAGACTATCTACGTTAAATATATATACCACCATCCTATTCATTTCAATCTTATCCACGCTCCTATATATTGCATGCAGTACCATTTCTGATGATGGTACTACGTATTTTGTTTAGGCTAGGCAGGACAGGAGGACAGGTTCATCTACGATAACGCTCATTATTTAAAGTGTTCATGTTCACATCAACCCTCGTCGTGAGACTCAAACATCAAGGTGATGACCATCACCCACGGCGTAGACGGCCTGAGAATTGATGCAGTAGAGCCGGTTTGCACTTGTCCGAGCCGGCAGATATAACCATGTCCAGTGTTACATGTTACACGTTATATGTTATTTTGTATGGCGTCTAAGGATGATGGAAGATTCGGACATTCTTGTTTGCAACACCGGCGTCAAAGTCTCCTGTCCCCAAGTCTCCTGCGAAAGGTCCGTCTGTGCCTCATTTGGGTATCGAACAGAGCCAGAGGCAAATATTCACTGAATATTATTAGAGTACAATTAAAGGCCTACTGTGTACACCGTAGTCGAAGCGATACTAGACTCATGTAGAAGGCAATGGACCAGACGCAAGATCCAGGACGTTATCTGAACCTCACCGTGGCGACGCGCCCCTAGACCCCTGATAACGCAACAGGTGCCGAGAAAACACAGAACATCGATTGCAATAAGAGGCACACTCAGAGGGGGTGGAACCAACTTTGAAGTTCATCTTAAATTATCCCAAGAGGCAATGTCTTGAAAAGTCTGAACGATTCCCCTTTGGTGAGTGATTTATTGCTCTCCTAACTCCTGTCGATCTTCCAGGAAGTAAATGCTGAAAGCGAAATCTGGAAAGGCGGAACCAATTTGGCATTATAGATGCTACATGCCCCAATTCTTCTACAAGGCGGGGCAAAATGCCAGATATATGAGTGTTTCCTGATAGTCTGGACACTATCAGACGAGGCTTCAGGCCATGTGCCGCGGCAGTAAACTATCGGTGGCTGGGTTTAATGACGTCGAAGGATTTCCGTCCGTCCCGCCATTGGGAGGCTGGTATGGCTAGCCATTGTGATGGTTTGTTTTGATTCCCGCCAGCGACAACATATAAATACCTCGCTGCTTCACAGTCCTTCCTCAGCAGCTCTTTGCAGGTAACCCTCACCATCCCTTCCTTTCCACGTAGCACTGACTCGCTTTTCCCTTCCCCTCTAGCTCGCCCAGTCTCGCTCATCGGTGAGTACACGCCTGTCTCATTGTCCTCGCCATAGCTTACGTCTTGTCCATAGCTCGGCGGGAGGATGAGAAGACAACTGACATAGGGTGGAGGCGACCGCGCATCGAGCACGTCGTGTGGAGAAGGGTGCGGTTCTATTTCACCATCCCGCCTTTGGGTATTGCCTGGGGATGGGGCCAAGCAACCACCTCCCGCCTTGGTCGTCCACGCTTCGGTTCGTCCACTATGTGGTGCGTTCCCCGGCGTGGATTGTCAACGGTTGGGGAGGGTGCGCGGGTGGTCGTAGCTCGGGTGGCTTCGTACGCAGTAAGTCGCCCAACCGCTGTTGTCCAGATTGCATGCTGACTGGTGTTCCGCCTTCAGGAGGGCGACGTTGTCACCGCCTTCGCGCTTCGCCGATCGTATCCTGAGGATGCGAGGCGGCTCCCATGTACCGGCACGTACCAGCAGCGGGCGTGGCCTTCGGGTACATTTTGGCCTACCGTGCATCGCTGTTTGGCCTTGCCTTGCGTTGGGGAGGCTCATTCGGCGTGTCAGTAGCAGTCAGTGTGAGTTTGCGCGGGGGTAGCGTTTGTAGGATATGTCGGGAGGACGGGTGAGTCGTGATTATTCCTGGATGCTACGGGGTGCTGACGACGAGCAGGAATGTGCTCTTCGCGTCGACCTCCACAGGACGTCAAGCCTCGACTTTAAGACATCAAGACTAAGCGCGACCGCGGCGGGGGGGAGAAGTTGGGGAGAATGCGCGGGGGACCGTCGTCCCCGGTACGTCGCTCTTTTGCTGGGATTCAGACCGCAGGCTAACTACACGGTTGTTTGACCTTGCTCGTCCTGGGGAGTGTTTCATCCGGTCCGTAGCAGTCAGTGCAAGGGCAGCGTTCGCAGGATGCGTTGATGTACGAATTTTGTACTCTTCTCGTCGACCTCTACAGACCGAAGACCGTCCTAATTCTTCGCATGTTGCTTGCTGCCATGTACAATATGTGTCCCGTCATATATTCTCGCAATCACCTGTTGTCTGGGCCATTGGAAAACCAAATGCAATCATCTAATTCAGAAATATTCAGCCTTGAGACAGTAATGCATCCATTGGCTACTGAAAAAATCAACCTACGCACCTTCTACTTCAGCGCCCCAATCATAGTTGTAGTTGACTAGAGCTTTGCTTATTAGTCATCGGATATGAAGGTGTAGACATAGAATCAAAGATGCCCCGTATTACAGGTCTAGTCAACAAGCAGAGAACATGTTCCACAAGCAAGACATACAGCTACCCAAAAATTCAAAAATACACAGGCGTGCGGGTGATACATTGAGCATAACGAACAGATGAAAACAGATTACAGCACTCAAGCGAGTTCGACGAAATTGGCAGGGAATATGCCCTGTTTTCCACCAGCCTTCCCCGTCCACCTAGACGCAATATCGGAGTATCAGTATCGCGCCGATGACGGAAAGAAAACAGAAAGAGAGGCAAGAGGCGACGTACCAATCATCGCTGCTATCGCTCTTCTTGGTCACCGTTATAATGTCTCCTTTGGCAAATGACAAATCCCCTGCCTCCACCGCATTGAAATCATACAGCGCAATGGCCCTCGCTACGCCTTCCCCTGGTAGCAAAGGCCTCATCAGCTCTGGCTTTGGTTGAATGTACGGCTTCGGCGACGTAGTGCTGAAAATGTCTTGTTCATCCTCGCCGTAATCGTCGCCTGAGTTGCTAGAGGGAAAGAAAGGTCCTGAGGAGGGGGGGACATGGGAGAAGCTCCTTGAGTGGGCTTTGGCTGTGGGACTGAAAGACGGCGAGGAGATGGGGTTCTTGACGCTCGTTGATCGATTGTGGCCGAGGTTAGGGGTAGGCATACCCTGCCCAAAGTCGTAAGTGTTACTGGAGGAGAATGAGAGCCTTGGGTGTTTCATTGGCGGCGACTCGACTGTGTAATCCGAGTCGAAGCGCGTTTCGAAGCGTGCGGTAGGGTTCGTCACTGGCGACTCTGCGAAGGGGTCTGTTGCTTTCTGCTGCTGAGAGGTCGGCGAAGTATGTTCGAATTCAGACGAGAAATAGGACCCCTCGTCTTTCGACGAGCCCCATGCAGCAGGCGGGAACGCCGGCTTTGTGGGTTTCTTCTTCGACAAGATAGACGGACTCCTCGAACTGATAGAGGGACTTCCCATCGAGCCGAATGCGTAGCCATTGTCGCCGCGCAGCGTGTTACCCTCGTCGACCCACTTTCTGTTCCCAGGCAGCCCCGTGCACGATTCCAGCGTCTTCACCAGGTTGTTCGCCCAGTGCGGGGGGTCGACGGACCCCGACAGAAGCTGCTTCGCCGTGACGGAAGACCCGTACGCCTGCGCATTGGCGTCCTGTCGCTCGACGATGACGGACCCTTCAACCGAGACGCCCCCAAACAGGCCTCGCGTTTTGGAGTAGCTGTACCTGTGGGAGGGGTGAGTACGCACGTTGCGGGAACATGTAGTAGGTGGGCGGGACGCACATGGCGGCGACTTTGCCCTTTGTGTTCAGGGATCCTGAGGCTTCACCGTTGCGGCCTAGGGGCCCCAGTGCTATACTCATATTGCCGCCTAACGTTAGCGAGCCAGCGGCCATGAACGAAGCCTATCAGCGTTATCAGTGCAGTGCACTTGCAACGAACGATCGAACATACTATAGCCTTGATGCCGCGAGTGATTAGCTTTTGTATTACAGTGCTGCTAGTGACTCACTGAACGCGAATTCAACACCACCAGAAAGTCGGTGACTTCTGCCCCTGCTTGACCCCCTACACCTACACCCGCAGTACCAATGGCACTTGGTGCCGACCACGCTAAAGTTGGAATTCAGTACGCTCCAGCTACACGCAGACCGATGGGCTACGCACTTCCATCATCTAGCTTTGCAATCACAATCCCACTCCCTGCTCGCGCAGAGAACAGGAACCCCGCTTTGAATATCGTGAATATCGCAAAGCCCTTCGCATTCTCGAGGATGTGTCGAGGTATAACTCCATCGAGCCCGTTATTCCCGCTATCGACAAAGGATTTAACTGGATCGTTGGGTCGTTAGCCACAAGAGCTGCGAGCCGACCTAGTGTGACTCACATATCTTCGCGGCCTTCTCGCATTCCTTCGGAAGTGGTTGTGGTAAAGGACTGTTCAGCTTCATGGATGCAAATGAGCAACGGGAGGGTGCTGCTGCGAACTCGGCAGGCTTATGTACTGGACCATCCGGACAAGACGAGGCAGTACAATGATCTCCCCATCCGATTCCGCCTCCGGAGTCGGCCCCGTTCCTCCGTGCTCGAGCTTCCTCCGAGTCACCTCCTAACCCACGCTTTGCTCCTACATGAGTACTGAACTTGTATTGGCTCAAAATGCAACGGTCAAATATTTCAGCGAAGCTGCAGTTCAGTATTTAGCTGGGCAAGGGTACACGTCAGCCGTGAATCTATCAACCCGCCAAGACCGACGGGGAGAAATGGCTCAGTAATCACACATTCGTCATACTCCTTACTAGCGGCGCAGGCGTAGCATAAGCACGAGAACGTCAACGGAATGGTATAGCAAGGGGTGCTCAATCCGACTGTATGGCTTGGGGTGGCAGACCGTCGCTTGACACAATATGGTTTTGGAATGCTATTACTATATTATACACAATATAATGAGGAATCATATCTATACATGAATGGGGTGATGAGAATGAAGTAAATGAGATGAAGTAAATGAGAAATAAATGAGAAGACCCGTGTTTTCAAGTCTACGCCTCTACTTCCGACCATTCGCTTGCAGAGTCAACGTCAACTACACTGTGTGTTTTGCTTGTGGCCGGAGATGCAGGCTGAACAGGGAGTAGAAATGTGTCAATGGGCGCTGCCTTCTCCTCTTCATCATGGGCGGGCTTGATAGTAGCGGTGGATGAGTCGGCGGTAGGTGTTGCAGAGGGAGGCGCAATGTCTTCACTAGTTTCGGTCTCGACAACAGGGGCTGGTTCAGGCGAAAGGGGAGCCTCAGAAGGTGAAGGCGCAGGAAGTTCCTGCGACTCGGTAACACGTTCGTCGACCTGGGAAAGGATAGAGGGGATAATATCTTCTGCAGAGACTTCAGCGACTTGCTTCACGTCTAATTCCACAGGTGGCAGCAGCGAGTTGTCGTCTGGGGTGTTGGATGGCTGAGACGAAGGAGAGGAGGGAGGTACTACGACGAGAGAAGGTGGCGTTTCGGTCCGCGAGTCTTCAGTTGTCGCGGTAGTTGGCTCGACAACATCTACCAGTGGTTCCGCCTGAGTAGGAGCACTAGCCTCCTCTGTTACTTGTTCTTGTTCCTTCGCTAGCTTCTTCTGTCTGACCTGCCATCGAGCATCGACCTCTCTCTCAAGTTCTTCCAGCGCCCTCTCCACCCTGCCCACAACCTCCTTGCGCCTTGCCCTCAATTCTTCGTTGCCGAAGCTGTCGATGCGATCGAGCTGCGACAGGAGTTCGCCGAGAGCATGCTCGTAGAAACGCAAAGGTTGGTTGCGAGCGGTAAAAGCAAGATGATGGATCGCAGAATCGCTAACAGTGGTGCTCTCTGTGCCAGGGAGAGGGGAAACCAGGATGGATGGCGAGGAGGGAGGGGTGAAGTCTAACTGAGCGGGGAAGACGAATTCGCTCTCGAGGGTAGAGAAGGCGGTCTCGATGCTGTGAACGATTTGAATAGACTTTGCGACATCAGACACGGTTGGATCTGGTGTTGCCTCGCTAACCACTTCCTTTCCTTTCCCTTTGCCATGGCGAGGCCCAGTGTCGGAAAGAGAAGCAAGAAGCGCTTGAATGGTGTCTTTCACTTCGGTAGCGTACTCGTTGTTCAAACGGGCCTCAAGTTGTTCCTTCAGCGACTGCGTTGTAGTCTTGGGAGTGGCATCTTGCACTGAGGTTTGCGTGCGAGGTTGCTCCTTGGTCTGAAGAATCGCGATGTGAGTATTTGACAAAGAAATAACATCGCTGATGCTTACCTGTTCCGCCTTCTTCGTAGGAGGCGCGGAGGGGCCAGCAGCATAAAACTGCGCCTGGGCGGAGGGCTGAACTGGCTTCTGGAAGAGGAGGTTGAATAGGTCGGGGAGGCTCTCGACCTGAGGGTGTTCGTTACCGCCGACCTTGGGTTCGACAGCAGGCTTGTTTACTGGATGTTCTGCTGGGAGGTTGGACGCCTCGTCCTTTGAGGCGACCTTTGAAGACGACGAGGGCGCAGCGGCATAGAACTGAGCCTGCGCGGATGGCTGAGCCGGTTGGAAGAGTTGATTTAACAGCTCGGGGAGGCTCTGGACCTGGGGACGTTGCTTGTCATCAACCTTGGGCTGTGAAGAAGGCTTGGCCTGGGTGGTGGACGCAGCCGGCTTTTGGAAGAGGAGGTTCAAGAGATCTGGCAAGCTCTGGACCTCATGATGCTGAGCTTCGGGTGCAGGACGTTCGACAGGCATAGCAGAGGGCGTGGGCGCGGACTTGGGAGGTTCCGAAGCGCTACTCTTAGTAGCATTGTCGATGAGCTGAGTGAGTAGGTCCAGGAAGGGGACTCCGTTGGGTGTGGCCGCGGCTGAAACTTCTGGCTGGTCACTGCGGGTAGCGCATGGGGCAGTGGTGGGAGCGGCGGGAACCAGGGGACGAGAAGCGTCCGGGGCTTGAGCGTCGAATAAAGCGGTAAGGAGTGAATGGGGATCAAAGCTTCCACTGCTCGACTGGAGGGATGGTCCAGTAAGGGACCCTAATTCGTCGGATGGTAGTGCCTGTCGATATCCGCACCGGCGTGGGACCGGCGCATGATGCACCTGGTGGTGGTATTGGTGATGTCGCTTGAAGTCATGGTGTCCGGCGCAAACGCAACTCGGGTGATTCTGAAGGGGGTGTAAGTGGTGTGCCCCGCAGAAGTGATTCATTATGCGTACCTTTGCCAGCCTTTGAGGGATAAGTTCAGTTAAGGCTCGCCTACGTTCTTCGTCACGAAGGGCAGCAAGTCGTTGCTCTTCGGCTTCCTTGTCGAGTCTTTGCTTGAGAGCAAGTGCAGCAAGTAGCTCCTCTTTCTGTCGGAGGAGCTCTTGCTCTTGAGCCCTCGCGCGGGCAGCTTGAGCCAATTGAGCGTCCAAGGCTGCCTGAAGCCTGGCAGACTCTTCCTCATAGCCGAGATAGGGCGCTCGAGGATGGTCGGGATAAGGAGCAGCGTAGGCAGTTGGCCCGTATGGATCGTGAAGGCGCTGCGAAGCGGCCTCTGCTGCCAGATACTGGGCCTCGGCCAACTTGGCCTCCGCTGCCGCCGCCAAGTAGCGATCCCGTAAGGTCAATGGGTCGGTGCGACGAGTGCTGCCCAAGAAGTCGACCTGAGGGTGCCGGTAGGCGGCATAAGGTGAGGGGTGGTATGAGTATTGGTGAAACATTGTTGTTTAGGAGTTCAGTTGATTGGTTTGTTAAAAGTAATGTTCAGCCCCTCGCCTCGGAACGAAGCCTTTTATACATATCCGCTGCTGTGGCATGAGTCATGGGGGAACGGGACGCGCGTATTATTTGACCACGCAATTGCGACCAGGATGTTCGAGAAGCTGAGCAGCTGACGGATTGGCTTGGACGCGCGGCGCACAGCCCATAATGTTCTAGCTGACGCGTCGGGATGCCCGTATGTTCTAGCACGTTCCAGCGCTTTCTCCGCTTTCCCCGCCTTGTGCTGACCAAACGAGATTAGTCATGTCAACTGTCAACTTACTTCCTGGATGAGACAATGGGAGGATGATAAATGAAAAAATAGTTTAGAGATGGATAGCAATGCAAGGACAGAGTACTGAGATAGCGAGCCTAGACAAAGTGGAGATTCTACAAGATGCTGTTGTATACATATTGTCACAGGGAAACGTAGTCCGTGTATGTGCGGGGGCATGGAGGATTGTATCGCGTCGTGTATAAAGCGTAAGATGGTTTGTCTGCGGGTTAGCTTGGGCCAGCGACGGGACCTGGTGATGGGAACATAGAAAGCAGGGAAAGCAAATCGCCTGCCAAAGTATAAATCAGCACTTCAAGCGTGGTAAAACAGCGTGCGTAATTTCTGACTTTTGCGTAGAGGTTTGCTAAAGAAGGCGTTCATACCGGCACTCAGGCACAGCTGCTTCGTCGATTCCTGGCAATCTGCGCTGAGCGCTACGACTAGTGAACAGAGTTAGATAAGAGGGTCTGCAAGTCAGGTTCATCACTTACTAGGCAACATCGTCGGTACGTCCCGTTTGTTTTCCAGGAAGCGCAGTCGTTTCGCTGCCTCTACACCATCACAAACGGGCATGTCTAGAAACAAAGATGAGTGCGCGATCGGCGAGCTGACCAAACATACGAACGGTGGTCAAATAGAGCAACGCTGAAGAAACCAGGCGGGTGCGCCTGCCATTCTAGATAGGAGGGTCAGAATTGTGGATATACTACGACGTGCGCAGATTCGATATCTACCATTCAAAGCTTCCTCGCCGTTGCTCGTCGGGTAAACGGTCAGATCGTATCGTTGAAGTTGTTTGACAATCAGATTTTGCGCAATTGGATTATCTACTTTTCGTCAGCGTCGATGTGATGTCAAGATCAGAAGTAGACGAACCTTCGGCAACCAGTACATTTCCATACAACGTCCGCGGAGCACTAGCAAGTTCTGGCACAGGCTTGGGATTCGGTTGTACAGGGCTTCCCCCTTCTTTCAAACTCGCGAGGATCTGATACAACCGCGCCTTCCGGGGTGGCTTCGTCATTTTATGGACACCTGGAGTATTGCTGCTGAATATCGATTCTCCAGGCTGACTTGTAGTCGGGGTATACATATGGATGACCTTCGTATTCTGCAAGGTCCTACTTCTTATTGAGTGGAGTAACCGAACGAATTCGTCCACGCGGGTCTCCGATTGGTCGTCTAGGATAACGAAATCCAAAGGTGGAAAATCGAAATTATCGATATTTCGTATCTGTGCTTCGGATTCCTGAACTGAGTTAGCGGAGATGATGTTGAAACCTTGGAAAATATTCTTGAAAAACGACAGTGTGGCTTCTGAAGCCGATGAGAGTAGGATGCGAGGTGGTTGGGGCTTCACTAATGACGCGCGCAATTCCTCGAGCTCGAGATTCGCCTGCCACACATCAGCCAAGAAGCGGAGGTGAGATTTATGAGTACTTACCATACGCGATTCGTCTGCATTATATATTTTAACCGGAATAGTAAACCAAAACGTCGAGCCAACGTTGAGTTCGGATTGCACGCCAATGGCGCCACCCATGAGCTTCACCAATTGTCTTGATATAGACAGGCCCAACCCGGTGCCTCCAAAGCGACGAGTGGAAGAATTATCTGCTTGCTGGAAAGGCACGAAGAGTAGTTCTACGTCACTTGATGACAAGCCAATGCCAGTATCCCTGGGGTGTAACCGTGAGATGGATGGACGAAAGAAAGTTACAGAGAGATGGACGGACTGGATAGAAAATCTCAAATGAGCCTCTTCCGTTGTCGACGGATGCGTGTGATCAACTGAGCATATGACTTTCACTGATCCTCCCGAGGTGAACTTGACAGCATTTCCAATCAGGTTCATCAAGACTACAGACTTGTGAGATGTTGTGCGCCAGTGATTGCAGCGTCCACCCACCTTGTCTGATACGAGCATAGTCAGCGTACACCCCTATATGAATAGGAGTAAGTCCGAGTTCATGAGCCAGGGAAAAGATCATACAGGTTGGGACATCCAGTTCGATATTGAATGAGAGATCTAGTTTCCTGGCCGCCATAGGGAGGAGAAGCTCCATACAGTCCTAAGACGATTAAATATACAAAGGCGCAGAAGACAGAGAAGTCGCCTACTGCAATGATATTCTAGGGGAAGTTTAGTTAAAGTTGTGACGTTACGGTCCGTGTTTCACATACCTCAACCATGAATCCACTGGGCTCCAGTTTCAACGCTTTGTGTGGTTTAGTAGAGTTGATTGATGAGAGATAGACGATCCTTACCTGACGCTTCCAGTTTGCTATAATCCAGAATGGAGTCGATTATCTGCATTGAAACCGTTTCAGAAGTGTCGCACGCAGAGTTGTTGCTACTCACCTTGAGGAGAAGTTCACAAGACTGTTTCGCCGTTTGAACTGTGGATATAATTAGAGCAGGGGAACGATTGAGCGACAAGTACACCTACCGATTTCTCCTTGCCCTGGGTTCAACTCCGTACCGCTCAGCAGATCCAAGAGGCCGTAGAACGAACTGTACATGGTTTTGAGTAAATTACTTCGACAGTGATGCGGACACGCACCTGAAAGGCGTCCTAAGTTCATGGCTCATCGAAGCCAAAAAGTTGCTTTTGATCTAGCAGTAGATAAGCTCGGTATTTGCGGATCCGCGCTGAAATTCCTCACCTTTGTCGCCTTCAAAGCATCTTCTCTGCTCCGCCGCGCGGCTTCAAGAGCGTCTCGCTGCGCCGCGATCATCTTGAGGTTCTCCCTTGTACCCGCTTGCACCGACTTGAACAGCAAGGCGTTGGAGATGCTGACGCTCGCTTGCTGACAGAGCAGCGTCAGTATAGTCAGCGTGTTCTTGGAGAATGTATATTTTGAGGAGAAGTAGATAACACCGAACGTCTGCCCACGATTCCCGAAGATAGGAATGCAGATGACAGAACGCTGCGGCGTTTGACTGGCTTCCGCAGAGAAACGGGGATCTGTAGAGGCGTCCTCCAAATATATTTGATCCTTAGTATTGAGCGCTATGGTGATTGAACAAGATAGTCGTGTAGCGATTTCAACAGCGGACTCACTGTGCTGAATGATGGCTCGTTGAAGTGGATCAGCGATAGTTCTGAGGGGTCGAGCGTTTCTGCTAATTGTGAGTTGTCTATTGATGTACCCTGTTCTAGTAGACTCACTCATGAACTTGGCAAGGTTGAGGGGGTGACATGCTCGTGGCCACCGTGTAGTCGCCAGCCTCCCTTGCCATAACAACACAAGTATTCTGAGAAACGGAGGCCTCTACCGATCGCCTGTTAGTTAGCGCTGACATATTCGTAAATAGTGTGCATGCCTGTTGCTATCTCGGTGAGCCGCTGTAGAGCTGCGAAAAAAACATTCAGGCAAGCGTTTGCAAATTTAGAAAAGAGCTAACCGGAGGAAAGCTGGATATCTCTAGATATATCCTGACTCCACTTGAGAATGGACGAAAGATCAGCCTCACTGAGGGTTGGTTCTTGCTCGTCGCCGTAGTCGGGCTTCGGGTTGCCATAGATAACCAATGGTTGATTTATGATCCCGGCCGCGATGTTTTCAGTTTGGACAGCAACCTCCGACGAAAATATTGGCCGCTTCAGTGGGTACTGCGAGCGAGCGCCGACAACGGAGTTCAGGTAGTTCCTTTCAGCCAAAGATAAGGTCCAGAAAGCAGTCTAGAATAAAAATACCAACACAATACCCTGAGCTCCCCATTGAGCTTGGCGTGATATGCCGCGACGTTGCAATTCGCTCCCCAGTCCTTCTACACCACACCTGACAAAGTGACAACCTTGCTAAAGGAAACGTGAGAGAACGTTCAAGAAGATATGATGGACTAACCAAGTACAATGCCCATCCTTCTTCATGCAGCCATTCATTGCTGACAGCTAGTCTGATTCAAGCCGAAAAAGTCAGTGTGTTGTGTAGATCTAAGTATCAAAAGACTAACTTCACCGCAATGTCGTAAAGCTTGAACGCGTCCGCGTATCCACGAATGGCGGCCATCTCTGCATCCTGACGATAAATATACATTTCAGTAGTGTGTCAGGCTCGGGGGGTTCGGGAACGTACTACTATTGCGACCCAGGTACTAGTGTTGACCGGACTTGGCGACAGCCACCTGTGCATCTGGTTGAGTCAAACTTGTGACGATACACACACGCTTGTAACGAACTTTCGAATATATTGCTGATTGAGTTCTACTTGCTTGAAGTAAGTGGCGCGATCGTCCTGATCTAACTGTCCGCCTCTAATGCAAGCAATCATGGCCAAGCTGTGGAAGAAGAGGGAGTATCGCACGTGGCGGTGACTTTGGCTATATTTTAGCGCGATGTAAAGGAGATGAGAGGTTTGCGCCTACTTTGGGTGCTTGTCACGGGTACGGTAAACTTCGAATCCCAAGGCGGCACTTTCTCTAACAAAGCCTACACAGTAGAAGGCGACTACCTGATGCCGGTGTTAGTGTTTCACAGGAGAAAGAATGAGCTTGAATATACCTTGAAGGCGTTATACCTACGTGCGCCCGTCAACGGCAAGTAAAAAATAGAAGATAAGGACTAACCAAGACAAAGAAATGGCAACATTGCCGGAAGTCGTAGAGATGGAGGCAGCATACTCGCTTTCTTTGAAATTCTCAGTATCGAAGACGGTATCTATGGATTGAGAGTATGTGTAACCCCCAAGGACGCGAATACAGTTCAGAATGCCTACGCATATAAAACGTCATCATTGAATAGAATGTGGAGATGGTTTGACCTACCCTTGGCTAAGATATTCTGGTCGCTGCCGGGAGTCAATAATTTGACATCAGTGACACACTGGCGTAAAAGGAACCACGTCAAACACCAGTTCTCGAAACTAGACGAGGCGCCTACCTCTTCAGCAGCTATAACAAGCTCGGATACTAGAAACAATATCAATATAACCAACATCTACATGGAAATGCCAGGCGTACGTTGTTCGCAAATATACAGGCGAGTTAAGATAGAGTGAATAGTGGCAAATCCCGTATACACCCTATTCGACGTAAGCTGCGAAACGGATATGGTGAATTGTTGTAACGTACCTATCGCCAGCGCTATTGCCTAAGCGGATAGCTTCGTCCATAACGGCGACATTTGCTCGGATATGGCAGCTATCGAAGCCTGACACCATGGAACAATAAAGCACTTGCGCTCGACTAGCACATATACATGACCTCCTGATCTGGCCCATAAATTGATAACCACTCACCACCGTTCGCCGCTGGTTCCGTGGCGGTCCGCAATTCGTAGGGCTAATTTAGCCATATCGGACGAAAATCGATATAATTCGCGCTGTTCAGCTGCAGCTGGACAACTTGAGTACAGCCAAAGAAGAAAGATACGGCAACCTTACCTCCCAAAGCCCAGAAGAATCCGAGCGCCGTGCCGGGGGACATACCAAACCTGAGCATAAATCAGAGAAAACAGTAATGAATGCCGTAGAGCGATGCTACCTAAGCGCCAATTGAATGGTCTGTTGCTGATCATCAGCTTCTGATAGCAGCCTAAGAATGATTCAACATACCGTCAGGCCGATTATATCCATGAATGCATGCTGGGACGGATGCCAATAGGCGTTGATCCCTGCAAGCCCAGTATTAAAAAATGAGTCAACGATGACACAGTGCAAGACATACCAGCGTCATTCAAGAGCGCGATAGCTAACTCGGTTTTAGCATCCGTGGCACGAGGTATGTTCAAGATCTCATCAAATCCAACCGCGAGTATCTCGTTTTTTACCTTCTCAAACATGGTGTCTGCTTCTCTTTTAGTAGGAGTTGGATTAACTTCCACTCCAAGCAGCTTTAAGGCTTGCAGGGTGTCAGTCAGCGCGTCCGCGAATCGACTTCCTAGGAAACTGTTGCGAGATCGTATTCGTAAAACGTTCGCTTTGTCTTCATTGCTCTGGCAACGGCCGAGGCATTCTTCTATAATCTTCGTAGATGCCTCGTAGTCGCCTTTCCATGTCGAAAGCCTATCGGATTATCAGTGTGGGGGTGAGCATCGTCGGATACGCACGCACGCGGCTATTCGTATGAGCAGTAAAAACGTCCGCTGATAATTGTCCTCCCATGAGTTGGGCCTCAACAACGACCGTGCGTTGGTGAACGAGTGGTAGGCAAGCTGACAGTGGGCGAGGTGAGGGAAAGAATTCTTCCATCGTGGGTAACATACCTCATGTGCACCGCGTGCCCACGCTGATTCACCTGCATCGATCAAGACATCCAGAAGTTCGTCCCGCTTGGGGTTTTCATGGAGGAGGGGTAAACAACTGATATCGAGGTTAACATACAAAATCAAGTGGGTGGACCGTTACATACCGCTTTGCGTGCTCCGCTATACGATAGACGTCTATGGGACTTTCATGGAGCATCATGAGGATGATCTAAAACAGAATGAGTATCGCCCCATAACCAAAGGCAAGCTGGCGCCCACCCTTAGTGACATCATAGCTACGGTGTGAGGATCTAACTTTTCCACCTCTGCCTGCGCAGCCTGTCTATATCGATCATGTGCAAAGCTGCACATATCTCTAGCTCGCTGTATTAGCCAACCTTCCGTGAGAGCAAGGTTCAGACCCTTCATGGACCCTCTCAGGCCATCGTTCAATCCTTTATCACGAACTTTGGATACAGCCTTGTGAGGGTTCCATTTATGGTCAGCCTCAGAGTCACTGCCACTGCTCCCACTGGAATCCTCCCAATCCATCATGAGAGCGACCTCGGTGACTTTGAAACTGCTATTCCGTCAGCGAAACTCCAGACGAAGCAGACCACCGAACGAACGTTTCGCCGAAGAAGGCCGCCCAGTGTAGATACTTCTTCGCCTCTTCTGGTAGTTCTTGAAATTGTGAGGTAAGGAAAGTCAAATCGGTAGGATCAGATATCTTCTGATCGGCAAGACTAGCTTCAATAGATTCCATGTCGTATCTGGGATAAGGACTTAGTTTCAAGACATTAATGACCGTAGCCGACCAACATACTTCCAATAGTTGTGTTCCCAGTCAAACTCAATCTACATCGATTGCGTCAGAATGCAAAATGGTCTAAGCCGAAAGTGACCTACACGATGTTGCCGCTGTAATGTTGTAAGGATGCTTCGCGCGGAGAATGCATTACCAGATGAAGCCGAGTATATGAAAGTGGCTAATGGCGCACAATCATCCTTTTCTCGGTGCAATGTTTTGGAGACTAGGGAGAGGACTGAAGAGTAATTCAGTGGTTCGAGGTGAATCCATGTCGGTTTAGCACGACTATGAAACATCGATTTCACTTTGGCCACGATGTCGCTGAACGAACGCATAAGGACATGATAGCAAAGGTATGATCTAGCTTACTCTTTATCTGATCGTAATGTTGCTAGCACCAACTAGGATGACATCAGACGAAGCTATGCGACATTAGAGTCTTCACTTACCATCCTGCTCCTTGAATTGACTAGCGTCGAGATGAGGTCCAATGTCCTAAATGTACGCATCAGTGCGCTGGGAAATAAAATGAAACCTATGAGGACATACGAATCATCAGCCTCATGAAGATCGTCCAGAAAGAGAGCAAATAATCGTGTCTCGGCAATCACGCTGAAAACGTTCTCTACGAGGGATTGAAACCGTGCCCGCAGCTCAGCCGTCAAGAGGGACTCGTTCGGCGTCTCAATTGATATGTCGTACTGGGCAAGCAAATCATGCAGCTCTGGGACTCCATGGTATAAGAGGGGAATGTTCTGCAGCTGGGGACCTAAGCGCTCTTTGAGCGAAGAAACGAAGCGATGTAGATCGGTATGGAAAACCATCAGCTGTCGCAACACTGATGATAAACAGCTGAGCTATATAACAGGAAAATATAGGTAAGCAGACATAACAAAAGTATGGGCCATTCACTGACCAACGCTGCGAAAGGGGCCGACTCAGCACTTTGGAATTTCGCTTGACCCCAGAGGCCATGGGCTACAAGTGGCTATTGAGAGGATGAAAATAAAAGGACGTATACCCCCGCGTACCTCTCCACTTTGCTTGGTTGGCCAGAATCATCGAGCTCTTTCCAATCCTGGATGACACAATAAGCATGACAGCACGCGTGAACCCTGAAACCCTACCCTGGGGGCCCCACGATCACGACCGTCTGAACCCTGGGGACACGGTGTTTAGTCGATATGCCGACCCGCCGCAAGCCAGATCCGTCGCTGGGCCCCAAGCTGGGACTCAAGCTTGTCGACAGTGAACTGTCGTGCGCTGCGGACCCATCTAAGTTGGATGTCTGGGGCCTGCCATCAGCAGGACGTTGCGTCGACGACTCACTTGATGACACGGATTCGTTGCTATCGACACCAGTCCCGAGTCCAGTCCCGAGGCCAGTCCCTGTATCTAAGCTACCAGTGGAAGAAATCTGTATTAGACCTCTTGAAGCTGCATGATATCTAGAAAAGCTCGTCGAGGCATTGCGGACTAGAGGCTTATGAACTAGAGCGAAGTTGAAAGAAACCGATGTTACTCACTGACGTTCCTGATCGTTTCAAGATCTTTGTCTCTTCCGAACTGTGAACGTTGAGTGAGGGAAAAGTGATTATTGTAGAGGATGTCCCCACCAGTGTGATCGGCATGGTGAAATCCTGCAGACTCGTTCAGAGTGTATCCACCTGTAATTGCTGCAAGTACATACCATGAATCGGTCACTGATAGCAATGTCGAAAGAGGGAATGAGCTGGAAACCACTGGGTCGGAAAAACGCCGCAGAGAGATGGACCAAAGCTTACTTCCGAAGCCTCTTCCGAAGCCATTGAGACTGTAGCGAGTAGCCTTCTTTGGCATTCGAGAAGGTCCACCTTGAGCCCGTATGCGCTTTGATATCGATTATCTGGGTTTTTGGCCAATAGCTATCTTGAAATTTAGCGATCTTGTCGCGGGTGTCAGACGTCTCTGACACTGACCTTGTCTACAATGGAAGCCAGCACTTCAGGAACGTCTCTTCTTACTTCGTGCACCGGCATGGCTCGCTTCTGAACTATAGCATGCAGCAACTCGAGGGGGCCACCCTCAAAAGGCATCTGACCTCGGCCCACAAGCAACGTCCAGAACATTATACCTAAAGAATATAAATCCGTCCTATGATCCTGTGTCATAGTCTCGATACTGCCAGTTTGCTCGGGCGCCAGATAACAAAGAGCTTCCTTGACCTTGAGCTTCTCTCGTTCATCGAAGGCGCGAAGAACTAGTGATGAAGGGGAGCCAAAATTCTCCAAGGAAATCGCGCGATTGCCAAAGTGTACGAAGCGCACAAGACCGGAATGTGAATTGAGATGGAAAGCATTGGCGCGCACTGTAAAGCAACGTAAAACAACAAATTCAATAAATACCGCCACCAGCTCACCTTCCCTATGCGTGATACCGACTTTGTGCATGGTCTCAAGACAGTGAGTGGCCTGTATTGCGAACCTGTTTAAGACAAACGACAATTAGATGTGGCGAGCAGAGGGTGACCGACGCACTCGAGGAATGTAGCCAAATCCATGATATCGAATGCCTCAATTTCTTCAAATACATCTGGCTCCTCTACGCCCATCATATACACGTCGGCATGAGATGAAGTCGGTCGTATTCTGTCCACATCCGCGAGGAGGAGGTCGTTAACTTTAGGGGGCGGTAAATAGCGTCCAAGGACGTTGAGACCGGGGTGGGCAAGGAGGAGTACGACGTGATCTCCGCCACTGGGCGGTATCTTGAGGTAGTCTATCATACGCAGAGTGACAGCATGCCCGTCTGGCGACGCCGCAACCTTGGACAGACTATTTCATGCCATTCAATGAGGTTTAACAATGGGCAAAGTTCAATAAACGCACATATGGGCTTCCCGCTCCAGACACATGGAACCATTCGAGTGGGCTGGTGATATCTTCGCAATGATACTTGATCCATCCTTGAGACTGCTTCCCTCGGCGAGGAGCGTCATGCTCCCTGTGTCCTCCCATGGCGTAGCCTGAATGAGCTGTAAACTGCGTGCGTTCCGTAAGTGAGGAGTTTAGATCCCAGACCTTCTCGAAAGTGTAGCCAGGAATCGAAAGGACATTGTCACGAAAGTAAAGCGTAGGAAGAGTGGTTGCGAACTTCCTCTTCATGTATTCCGAGCCAGAGCCAGAGGGGTAAGAGGGAACCTAGGAAGTAAAGCAAAGCGGCGGAACGGTGTTCACACTGGAAGTAACTTTCAAAGCTATTTGACCTTGTGTACCGTGGCAAACAACCGCCGTCATTGTCTCATTGTCAAGCATCAACTCATGATTAGGAATGCCCAAGTGTAAAATTTTCAGAAGGTTAAAAATCGATGTACGAGTACACAAATCAGCAATAGCAACATAGAAACACGAATATCAGTCTCCTCAAGACGTCACTACACCAGGAATCAGCCAATGCCGCGACAGAGATAGGAAAACACATACTGTAGCTCGCAGGATCGATGTGATCCGGCAGTTCTGGTACAGCGACTGTGAATCGCGATTGGATCGCAGCCATGACTTGTTGATCACTATCGGAAGTCACAAATGTAATTGCAAGACCCTTTGTTCCGAATCGGCCGGCACGGCTGTGAAAGGTGTCAGCGACCCCATGAGGAGAGCAGGGTTGAAAAGCCTCACCCAACACGATGCAAGTAACTGTCAGCATCAGGAGGACAGTCATAGTTGATCACGATGTTGACGCGCTCAACATCGATACCACGGCCGAAGATATCAGTGGCAACTAATATACGCTTCTCGAACGCCTTGAACGCAGTGTACCGACTGATACTAAAGTAGAAAAATGGTTCAATGCTGGATAATGAATGAGCACCCGGAAGTTGCCTACCGTTCGTCTTGCTGCAGACCTGAATGAATGGCGATACTAGGGAAGTTGCAAGAAACAAGCAGTTTGTCTAGCTCAATGGCACGAGCAACAGACTTGACGAAAATGACAACCTTGAAAAATGTTAAACATTTCGTGCTGTCTTACTTCATGGCAACATACTTGATTGAATTCCAAGTTATCCAATAGGTCGTTTAACTTCCTGTTCTTCCCACTCTCATCCAACTTCACGTAATGCTGTTGCAAACCGTGCAACGTGAGCTTCGTTTCGTCGTCTACAAAGATCTCCAGAGGCTACATATTTCTTCATTATTTCAAGAACGTAAGTAATGTTGTTGATCACGTACATTGGCCATGAATTTCTTGCATGTTACACGGATGTCTTTTGCGAGAGTGGCGCTGAACATCATGACTTGTTTGTGGTGAGGAGTCATCCGGAAGATTTCCTGGACGTCGCGGCGCATGTCTATTGGGAGGTGGTCGTTATCAGATATTTGCTTCGACACGGATTGGGGCAAGCAGAAAATAAAACAAGCAAAACGACAGGTGGGCTAATCGTGGAAAACGGAACGTAAAAGTTGAATCCCTGAGCGAATTCGGTCGCGGTCTTCCTCGATTGTTTCCCGATATATACGCAGACTTGCTTCGGTGGTCTCCAGGTCCCGCCAAAACAGCCTCGTCGTTGAAGTTTGTCGTAATGGACTCTCAACCCCAAGCAGAACACACCCCTCTCCCGTGCAGACTGATGTCCAACCAAAGAGATCCGCAGCAGTGGTCGCTCAAACAGGCGTAACAATCGAGCAATCATGTCGTCGGACGAAGAGCCATGAACTTAAATGGTGGAGGGTATTGGACAGGGTCGAAATCGCATGACTAACCAAGCTGTTCCAGCATTTTGTCACACTCGTCCAGGACGAAGTGCTTCACGTTTTTGGCGTCCAAAACTTTGTCTCTGGCGAGGGCATTGAGACGACCAGGTGTGGCGACGACGATGTGAGGACATTTTGTCTTGTCGCGGAGGAGATCGGCATCCTTTGAAACCGGTGTGCCGCCAAAAAAGGTGCTGACGCGAACATCTGGCATGTACTTGGCGAAGCGAGTGTACTCATTCTTAATCTGGAAGGCCAGTTCACGAGTATGACAGAGGACGAGAACAGAAACTTCGCCGTTGACTGGCTCGAGTTGCTGGAGCGTGGCCAAGACGAAAACGGCCGTCTTTCCATGACCAGATTTGGCCTGGCACAAGACGTCCATTCCGAGGACAGCTTGAGGGATACATTCTTGCTGGACTAAGTAACGCGTTTAAATCATCGTTCTGATCAAGATAGGTTGCGACAAACCTTCAGAGGGATGTTCAAAACCAAGGTCACTGATAGCGCGGAGAAGCTCAGGTTTCAGGAGGAAGTCCCTTTAAACAAACGATATATACGCGTTTTACACCAACTCAGAAAGACAAGAGTACCTGAACCCCGTTGAGTGGATCCCAGAAAAATTCTTCTTCTCTTTACCCTCGCCATCTGCTGCTCCAGCCCCGTTTGTGGCGGAACCAGAACCAGCACCGTTGGTGACGATATCGTGCTCATCCTCGTAGTCGATCAGATCCTCGTTATCGTTGGCGCTCATTTTGCAAAGAAGTGGGAGTGGGTGAGTTGAACGGGGCACAGAAAAAGAAGAAAGACTGAAGGTTGTGGAGGCACGAGTCAAAAAGCGCTGAGCCTGTGGCGTGGTTCAAAATTGGCGACCGCGACGGGCGCACGGACCAGTTACGTGATCGTGCGAGCTAGATCACCTAGTTATATTATAACGCAGGGTTTACCAGGCTAGAATCACCTACCTTCGCGACTTTGAACTTGAAATCTCCAGTGGCCAGAGCTAGGAGCATTCATCAATACATATGCAGGCTAATATAGGCTAAGAGACACTGTATCTAATTTATCCCAATGCCTCCATCGCTCTAGCGAGAATGTGCTCTGATCCCGAATACCTGCGTAAAAATTCTAAAGGCTTGGTCCACAATTCCGTATGGCCCAAGGCATGTTTCTTCAAGAATGCTGCAGCGAGCGCAGTGGCCCATACTACGGGCTCAACACCTTGCCCTCTAGCGTCATTCAGTGCCTCTTCTCCCACGATTTGGCGGAGCTGCTCGCTTGAAAAGGAGCCATCAAAAGATTGTATGTGAATCAAATTCAAGACTTCGGTCTTGAGTTGTGACGTTGGTGGAACTGGGGATGAGGCAGGAGGGGGCTGAGCCTGTGTGGAATCGTCGAATGCTGGAGAAGGACTACGTTGCATGCGTTGATCTGCCTCAGATAAAGGAGGGGGTGTAGAAGGTCGACTTGAGCTCCAGTCGCTCGAGCTCCAATCGGAGCGCGATTCCAATGAACTCATGGTTGAGAAAGTCTGGTCGGACTCGTAGCCATCGTCGTGGCCTCCATGTCCATCCTCGTTCTGGTGTTGAGGAGGCCGATCCGGAGATGTCCCATATCCGGCGGATAGAAGGGACAGGGGAACAAAAGACCATCTTCTGAATATATCACTAAGAATCGATGTGATGGTCCTCTTGGGCTGCAAATCATCTGTCGGGATATGAGCAGCTGTGTTCATCGTCGTATTGTGTCTATGGCTTGTCTGGGGGAACCCCTTCGTTCGTATTGGTTGCTCGAACTTGTCCACATCCCCGTCTTGCACTGCGACGAAGGACGTATAGCGGCTCGCAATGTGATACTTCTCGCCTAGCCTGATTATGGCCGCCTTTCGTAAAGCATCGTGAGGTACACCGGGAGTCACTGCTAAAGGAAGTGGTGCACGTCCTTCGACGTGATCCTGCACTAACTTGCGCGCAGCGAGGGTATGAATTGGTGGCTGACCTGGGTCAGCATCTGCAATTTGCGCAACGCGTACGGGGACAACCATCTCGAACGGTTCCCCCGTGTCACTGAGTCTACCCTCGATCCGGACCGTATCCGGGATGGAGATACTTTCTACAGTGAGGATAGCGGTTATGCTGATCCTCGTACCAGCGTGCAAACCCTCGATGGTTGGAGGCGATTGTTGCAATGTCGGAGGGGCACGGAGTTGGACTATTCCCTTGAGGTCGTTGGATGCGAAGTTGACAGTAGGCGAGCGTAGACCCTCCGGAGGAATGCCCCAATCGACCGTGACATCTTTAATAAACTGGGTGCGTCCCGCCTGAAAGAGGCGTGCACATCTCCCATAGATGTCTTCGTTATGTGTCGCGAATAAGCAAACCCCGTTGCCTGCACGCGCAATTCCTTCACAGAGAGCACTAGATACACCATTGCCTATGCCCAGCGTAAATACGCGCAGGGGAGCTTGAGTTGTTGCAGCATGAACTGCTTCTCCAACGTCTTGAATCACTACTTGCGTATCGTGAACCTAATGGTAGAATTAGGGCAAGCAGTGAAAATAAACGACGTTGAAACTTACCTCCCCGTCAGTGAGCACGAAGACTGCGGTAGGCATTGTCCGGTTACGGGTCTGGAACACTTCTTTGAGAGCCGAACGAATTTCCGTGCCCCCAAAGGACGCGTCCATGCCACGTACTTCGGTGACCTGACAAGCCAACGAAAGTCAAGTGACAATTCAATCTTGAAATGTGTGATGGGTGCTTACTGCCGTGGTCATCGTTGCTTGATCATATGTCAAACTTTGAGGATAAGATCTACGCACTGTACTCCCAAAGCTATACAGGTTGAACTGCGTGCCCTGAGCAGGCAGCAGTTTTAAGAGCGTGACAAGTGTCTCTTTCGCTGTCTCCACGCGGTTACCGGTCATGCTCCCACTTCGATCAATCAAGAATAGGTACTCTTGGCAAGGCAATGGAGGTAACATGGACTTGGGTACCATTGTGAGATGGAAAGCGATCGTATCTGAGCCCAGCCTGGACGTTTTCCTAGCCACCTCTACGAAACAGCGGGGAGCGTCAAGTCCTTCTGCGTGAATAATGAGTAGAAAGTCCTTGCTGAGGTACGTCTTGGATCTGTATGTCACAGTCGTTCTGCGTCGGGATGTGCGGTTTCGATGTGTCGGGTATCTTTTTTCTTTGATATCATGTCCGTGACTAGGGCTTATAACGCTGTGGAGGCGACCTGACGTTTGGATGTCAATGCTGATGCGAATGCGGGTGGATGTGGAAGTTCCAGCCGCATCGTTAAGGGCGGCAGGTGGCGTCCCATAACGGTCGCCGACATGTTGAGGAAGTTGGAAGCGGATTTCATCGACATTGTCATCATTCAGCAGGGTCATCACATACTGTTTCTAAGTGAGTAATTATGGCACTTTGAGCCACCTCAAGGTCACTTACGACGACCTTGACTTCTATACGTTCTTGGGCAGGTATAGACCCCACGGAGATGGTGAAGACTGGTGAGGCGTCGGATAAGTACGACATTGCGAGATATACCAAAGGAGAAACTGACCATCATCAGTCACTGTTTCGAGTAGACCCGTAAACTTCCCATCACGGATAGCACGCTCATGTCTCTCCGCCGCTACGTCCTTGTCCATGCATTTACTAACGATAACTGTGCCATCTGATTTACGCGCTTCGAACGCACATATAGCTGCGCTTGCTGGGACAGGGAACAAATATTTCGCTCGACTCGTAGAGGTGTCGGATGGGTTCGAATACACTTGGTCAATTGTGACCTTCGCGGAAACTGTTCCATCATCCAAGTTAGTGATAGTGATGAGGTTGAGCTAGAGTTCTTTCAAGCTCACCGTCGAGGAGAAGGGTGTGAACACGGACTTCTTCGAGGGGGAGGTAAACCTTAGTTCCGTCTGTACGGCCAGCATTATGCACGATACCACGGTAGTGATTCATGCCGGGAATCGAATGGTTTGGTCGCGGAGAGGCATCTCTTTATATGCATGCCTTATGTAGAAAAACAGCATTGCACCGCCAGACGAAGCGCTTGAGCTTGAGGCATTAACGGACGCCATACTTGGGATGCTGTAGGTCAAGAATGACAAGAATATCAGAATTAAGCTAAAGAACATCACCAGCGACCAAATACAGATACTTTGTGCATCGCCGCAGCAGAAGGAGTCGCCTTCTTGCCTCGAGCAGTGAATCACCCCAGGAATCAATGCGGTGTGGGTCCACGATATACAATGCTGGCCTGTTACAATGGCCTTGTTGTACGTAGTCCTAGGACAAGCGAAGTTCAGCGGCCCGACAAGCATTGTTGATCTTATCTGATGGCAGTGCCTAATCAACCGATCACACCAACGAACTCCGCATTCTTCTCCTTGAACTGCCGAGTTGGCGCCGTCTATGGGCTGAGACGTAGTCATCCTGAATATACATTATGAAATTATGACCATCTCGTATACCTATTGGCTGTTACTTTATGCCGATCGCGGTCTTCATCCCCAGAACCGTTCGTGACGGTCGATGCCACAGTTTCAATTACCATTCGGACTCCTGGTATGTTGTCCCAAGACTCTGACCTAAGATATGTTCTGACCTTTAATCATGCTCAGTTATACCATATATGTGGGTTTCTATCCTTCTCAAGGAACATGTATTATCCAACGGACCGTCTATGTGGTCATAACATCACCCGCAACAGACCGCGTAGTCGCTCCGCGGTGGGGAAAACAGATACGCATGTGGCGACACATGTTGCGCGGGTGTATGACTTCTCTCGCATGATCCATGATATCACCGATGGGATGTGATTTGCAAGGACTGGACAGAACTCCACGCGCTTTTCCCGGTCCGCACAGATATTGCGCTTCTCAACGCTACGTCTCTTCCATTTGAATTGGATATCGCTGCTGGTTAGAGACCCTCGTGACTCTTATTCACCACCCCCGCCAAGCTCGTCACCAATTCTAACCGGAGTCCTTCCATCTTCGTTCCGGTGGCACTAGCCACTTCTACCGACCGCACGCATATAAAGTATGTGCTTAAGTCTGACCTTGTACGTCCCTCAGCTACATGATGATTCTCTCCTCTTATGTGCTGTTAGCTGTCGTGTCTCTCTTACCGTTGGCGCACTCGGCCGTCATCGTTCCTGGTGCTACTTGGACGGATACCAGTGGCAACGTTATCCAAGCTCACGGAGGCGGATTCCTTAAGGTTGGCTCAACCTGGTACTGGCACGGAGAAGACAAGGCCCACAACAGTGCTCTATTCAGAGCTGTTTCGTGCTACACGGTACCATGCTCCCTAACCCGGCTTTAGATCAAACCTCACTGATTGTCAACAGTCCAGCGATCTCGTCAACTGGTCCAGACAAAATGACGCTCTCACACCCGTCAGCGGGACCATGATATCCACCTCCAACATCGTGGAACGTCCCAAAGGTAAAGACCAACCTTTGTGAAGCGCGGAACTTTCTGACAAGTACTTGGAAGTTATTTTCAATCAGAAGGTTTGGACCATATAGCTATACTTCTTTGACAATTTGACTGAGACTGAGTTACCACCAGAACAATGAATATGTAATGTGGTTTCATTCGGATTCTTCCAAGTAATCAACACGTTTCCATGATAGTTGACCACCGCTTAATCCCTTATCTCTAGCTATGGAGCCGCACAAGTCGGTGTAGCGACAGCGAAGTCGCCCTGCGGCCCGTTCACTTTTCGTTCCAGTTTCAAGCCTCTCGGGGCTGAATCCCGAGACATGGGCTTATTCCAAGACGGTACGTTCATTATCATCATTTCCATTCTTTCCGTACTTATCTAACTTGTTAATAGATGATAGTAGGTCTGGAATCTGCACCTATACTTCGTGATCTTATTCTATGGACATCAGGCGCTCGCACGGCATATCTTTTGTATGCATCGGACAACAACCAGAACTTCAAGATCTCTAGGTTGGACGCGGATTACTACAACATCGCTGCTCAGGTGAACACCATTCCAGGATCCACTCTCGAGGCACCTGGTATTATCAAACGCAACGGTGTATATCATCTGTTCGCCTCTCACACGTCTGGATGGGATCCCAATCCTAACAAGTTCTTTACCGCTAATGTCAGCTATCAAATTCCTCTCGAGGCACGAATCAGCTAACATGGAGGTTAGTCACTTTCTGGAACGTGGTCCTCCCAAGCGGATATCGGTCCGCAAGCCGTTCGCACATACTTCTCCCAGAATACATTTGATCTACCACTGGGTCAAAATGGCATATACATGGGCGATCGCTGGCGCCCTTCTTTGCTTGGCAGCAGTCGATACATCTGGCTACCACTCAGTTGGGCGAGTGGGAAGCCTCAGCTCGTGCAAGCAGACGTCTGGAGTTTGGACTTGAATGTGGGTAAGTATACGTTTCAACGACATGTTGGTCTTACCTTACTGATAAGAAATAACCTAGGGACATATTCAGTTGCCTCTGGAACCTCTTACGAGGCTGAGAACGGTGCCATCAGCGGTTCCGCGAGTATTCTTTCAAGTAGCTCGTTCTCCGGCGGACGTGCAGTCGGATGGCTAGGTAGATTTCTAGCTCGTTGATATACCATGATTTCTGACACGTATAACAAAGGGAACGGAGGGTCGATCACCATCAACAATGTTCAGGGCATTGGTGCGAACCAATGGGTTGCACTTTACTACGCAAATGGTAAGTGTACTTTTTCCCCCATAGGACACAATCCTTACTCGGCTGTCCAACCAGGTGACTCTAGCTGGCGCAACACCACTGTGAGGTGAATAAATTGTGTAGTGTGCCCTTTGCTGTACTAACATGACTTGCCAGCGTCAACGGAGGTGCTGCAGGTACGTGGACTCATCTACTTCCGGAGTGCCTACTGATACGTTGAAATCTGCAGTATCGGTTGACCAGCCAAACACGGGTGGTGGTAACGTCATCTTGTCTGTCCCCGTCAAGCTTAACCTTCGCAGCGGTGCGAATTCGATTACGTTCAGCGCCGGACAAAGCAGTAAGTATCAAACCGTGACTCATTCTCTACGATTGACCCATCGATTTCGTGATACGCAGACTACGCTGCTGACTTGGACAAGATCATTGTCTACACTCAGACGTGAACGATCCTCTGAGACCACGAAGGAGTTATAAAAGGGGTTTATCTGGATATGACGAGCACGGTTGGAGGGCTGATCGATGATCAATCATTTCGTTCCATGTACATTGAATAATTAATACGATGTGATGTCTAAGCCACTACAGATTGGGTTGATGAACAAAGTATGCGTGGTATGTAAGTATGGATATACTCTGCGAAATCTAGAGATTGAAATCTATAAAGTTATGTAAAGCAAGACAACAGGAGAGCCCAAGGGACAAAGGGCGGGTCGAGTTATGACATTTTCTTCCAGCCCGCTTTCAGTTGCTAAAAGACATCTGTCATTGACCAGAGAGGGAGCGCTGAGGTGATAATGCTGACCTCGAAGAAGACGAATAGAAGGACAGTGTTCGGGCCTAATCGGATAAACGCTGGAGTCCAGCCCTTGAACAAAAACCGTGGTCCTTCTTCATGAAGGGATGTCTTCAGAACCTCTAAGAAGGTCGCATTGCCGGACTAATAAATAGGTATTAGCTTGGTAAGAGCATCTCCAATATTGGTAGACGAACAGCAGCCATAAGCCGTGACCGAAGTACGTCCGCAGGCGAGCAAACGGCTGCAGTCGACTCGTGTTAACTTCCTCAATCGTAGTTTAATAGAAGGCTCACTCGTCGCTACCGTACCAGCAAGGCAGCTGGCTACGGAATGCAAAAGCAGTCCATCGTGAAACTGGTAGTCGAGCATCGGGATAGGTCGACTCAACAACGTGCTCTTGAAATAATCATACCTGAAAATGCTCTGGGTGGCATACCAGTAATATAGAATGCTGAGTCTGCTTACGATCCAACTTGGGATGCCTGATTATATGTTGTTCAGGAGTAGGCTGGGACAAGATGATCATCTGACTTACGGTCATCAATGTAGCTCTTGCCACATTGGTACCGAGACCTCTTCCCAGACCCTTGATACCCTCTTCTTTTACAAGTGCCACTAGACCCGTGAGTGCGTTTGAATAGCCATACCGTTGCTCAGGCGGTCTGACGGAGTCGCTCGTCATTCGGACTAATACTATGTCTGCATGGGGTTGAATAAGAAGCGTCGATCAGCAAGCAATACCAACGTACCGGCTGGGTTCCCTGCGATGCCTCCGAGCGCACCCGCTAAACACCCCGCGGCCAGCAGCTGTGGTGTCGAAGGCTTGCCGCGTTGGGAGATGCGACGTTTCATTTCCTCATAGCTCCCAAGACGAACGAGAGAGTAGGTCATCTGCCTCAAGAGAGAAGCCGACAGACCAGTGTAGAGGCTTCGGATACCGGATTTCTTAATAGATGTCCGAAGCACCACGAGTGCGGAGGGGTGTTTGGTTCCTGTAGAATCCAGAGTCTGCATTCGACTAGATCAGGCAGGATTTAAGATGGAGAAGTGGCCACAGAGCGCGAAGAACCTACACTTTAGTCAGATCCAGTGGGTGTGTGCAGCTGGCAGCCACTATCGCGGTAAATGAGCATCCTCTTTAGGCAACGGACATAGTGTACATACTCGAAGCCGCCACGCCTAGTAGCATGGTAGTCGGGTTAGGTCAGATTCTTTTCCCGTAATATTGAGCGCGTGCTGACCTCCAAACCTACATAAGGACAACCATGAGGAGAAGAACACTGCAAAGAAAATTTGACACTCACCAAAAAGGAACATTGCCACCCATTTCCTTCGACTACGCGCAGGAGCACGATTGGAGCCTGGCAGAGCTATGTTATGGGGGGTAGATGGGAGTCGTGAGCAGGTTGGCTAGCCTCTGCGATGCGCGTAAGTATTCGGCACGTTGGTGAGCGACAAATGCCAGTGACTGACGGCAATTTGCGGACCGGAAGGGTCGCGGAACCTTCGGCACCATAAATCCGTGGACATGCTCCACACATCGCAGACATGTACTTTCCAGTTCGACGCGACTGCGGAATATTGAAATTCAAGTCGAATACGTGATTCCGAGTCTGATTCTAACTTAATCTTCTGCAGATGCCACGACTGGCCTTGAGGCTTCCCATGAGGCCTGTTCAGCGCCTCGGCGCCTTGTACAGCTACGATGTAGGCCCCTTCTCATAAAAACAGCCCAGGGCATCAAATGTGAAGGTGAGTGAACCCCAAAATACGGTTGATCTGGTTCTCTATTCTACTGTCTCGCAGGTACACTGCTGCTTCCCTCATGAATTTTACAATCGACGACACGTACGGGGATCCGACGACCAACCGAAACATCACATACTTTCCTAAGGGTGCTTGGAGAGACGGAGTGAAGTGTAGAAATTGCACTGCACATCTAGAGCCAAGTAATGTATACAACGTGAGTTTCAATCGTGTAATCGATCGCACTAGAGCTTCGAAACTGACTACGAGTCAGCGATCTTGGACTGAGTCTCTCTTTGACCCATCGCCTGATTGTGGTGATGATGCTACAATCATACCGTCCGCTTCCGTGGTTTTCAATGGTTCGTATCTGGTTCGATCTTCCCATCCCCTCGTCTTACTTAGTACCTACGAAGGGACGGCGGTGTACGTCTTGTGTGCAATCGCCCAGTTGAGCTGGAGTCGTCCTACGAATTCCAACATGACGTTCCTTCTCGATGGACAAGTTGCCGGGGGTTTTCTTCGTGCTTCTTCAGGGCCTGCGGGCTATGAATACAACGTAACTGTATTTTCTCAAACGAACCTAATGCCCGGCGCACATAACCTTACCATACAAAATGGGCACGTCAATGGCACTCGCTCTTTAGTTTTACTCGACGCGGTCTTATATACGTGAGCTCATGGTTGCTCATATTTCGTATGCGTGTATTCACTGCCTTCCTTAGACAAGATATCGGACAACCCATCGCGGGTCCACCTGGACTAACACCACCTAACGTAATACCACCTAGTACAACGCCAACGCCCCCCAGCAGAACTCCAACAATCGTAGGAGGCGTTCTAGGAGGCGTTGGTGCCCTGCTCTTGCTAGCTATCACTATGTTCCTGTGGCGCTGCTATCGCCGTCGCCATCTCGTCGCAGGACCTAGAGTCAGCCGCGACAAAACGTCGTGGCAACGGAATATCCTAATCCCAATAACAGGGCACAGCTTGTTCCAGACATCGTCCCCTTGCACGCCGTTTCTCGCCGCTAGCTCAAACCACATCGCCGCTCATCCGGCCGCTGACATTACTGTTGCTGCATCAACCCTCAGTCCGCCATTGCCGAGACATTCTCCATCGATATCCCGCTCCGGCATACTCATAATGAGCACGGACTTTTCAAATGATCAAGCAACTCCAAATGATGTTGGTCCTGCGTATAAAACGGGGTTGCTCTCAGATGGACGCCCGCCGTCTAGACGTGCCTCTATCTCGTCGCCAAGAATAACCTCTGATCAATCTCCTGCTTCAGCGCCTCGAGCCCACGTTTACCCGGAGGTCGACTCTGCCGTCAGTGCACCCCTGGCGCGACGCTCAAGATCAGTATCCCACTCTGGCGTACCCGTGTCACGTACTCCCTATCAAAGTGATATCACGCCTCCCAATGCTGTAGGCCCGGGGCGTATACCTATGATTGCTGGGGTCTTCTCAGATAGTCATCCTCCGACAAGCCATGCCTCTATCTCCTCTCCGCAGCCTTTTGCCACAACGCGACCCCTCAACTACGCCAAAAGAATTCCCCGGACTACTCCTGCGATGTCGACGTCGCCCGGCCCACCCGAGACGAGCATATTGGGTAGTAGGGTAACAGAGCCACGATCTTCAGCTGCGGCCCACTTGCCCAATCACGTTGCCGACATCCATGATCGGCCAACAGCCAGGAGTTTGGTAGCTCAAGATATTCCCCGCAGACTCCATGACCCACCCAAAACCTCTCCCCCACAAGCTGTCGTATGGCCACGATCCACACATAGTCGCCTCCCCGTCAGCCAGGTTGTGTTTAGTGAAGATCTTCAAACCAACTCATTCGCGTGGCTCCCTCTGATTGACGCCCAGATAAATGCTATGGTTGTAGATGGTAAGGTGCCATTCTAAATTAGCTATGCGAGATGATCGACGTTTGCTTTTGTAGTTTCCTCACGAATATCTATTACTCAAGTCTACTGCAACGAGGCTTCATCAGTTACGGGCCCAGCAAAGTTTATGTTCTCGGTTCCGAAAAATGCGACTATATGTGCCTTCGAAACACGGAAAAGCAATGGCGAAGTTACCGCTTGGAAATCCAAGGTCTCGGAAGAGGGGCCCCACGAACACGAAATTGAAGGCCAAAACAGTTAGTTTTTAGCGTCCTTTCTCCACGTATATTAATCAGCGTTTTTGTCCAGCATTTATCATGCCTGTTGGATCAATACCCTCCAACGGAACTATTAAAGTCAAATTAAACGTACGTTGATATTCCATTGGTTCCAACCCTATCGCTACTCAGTGCATCCAGTATGTCGAGTCTCTCTTTAGTGATAGCATTGCGAATCTCGATGATATTCGATTCATCATCCCTGAGCATGCTGGAAAATCTTCTAGCTCTCATAGGCATTCCACTCAAGCTGAAGGAAGGCAAGCTGAAGGAAGGCCTATTCTCCGCATTCGCGTTGACATTCAAACGGCCGGCTACCTCATCCAAGTCATCGGCCCCAGCCACGGTTCAGAAACAAGCGAACAGCCATATACCGTCAGCGATCAAGATAACACTTTCT
The DNA here is from genome assembly GCA_017499575.1 of Sanguinoderma rugosum. Classification (NCBI taxonomy): domain Eukaryota; kingdom Fungi; phylum Basidiomycota; class Agaricomycetes; order Polyporales; family Polyporaceae; genus Sanguinoderma; species Sanguinoderma rugosum. The sequence continues at coordinate 3,339,904 of VTPW01000002.1, read as the reverse complement.
GCCGTCAAAGGACAAGAATCGTATTTGAGTCCACAAAATTTCTCAGCAAGGATTTTGTATTGGGTATTCAAGCCGAAGGTCTGGATGCGCCGCGCTGCTTTGCAGAACCCTTGGTCAGAGATGAGCTCTCTCACCATGGTATGGATACGGTCGCGTTTTGCCTAACTGTGGTGCCGAAATCTGTTATCCCGCGCCTGCCGTCGCAAGAATACTTGTTTGTCATCGACCGTAGCACCAGCATGCGTGGATCTCGCATTGAGATAGCGAAAGAGACTTTGTGCAAGTTATTGCGGTCTCTTCCGACCGAAGGCACAAAGTTCAACGTACTCTCCTTCGCCCAACATGTTGATCAGCATCGCCCGCAGAGCGTTGTCTTCACACCGCAGGCATTGTCTAACGCAGTAAGCATCCGAGAGTCGTGCTGATACTGAGAGCTTGCTAACGACTGGAAACCGGTAGCTCACGTATGTGCGAGGTTTGACCACCTACCAGAGTGGTACGAACATCCGAGGCGCGCTTCAAGCTGCGTTCAGGTACTCAGACAGAGCTATGCCAACGTCAATCTTTCTCCTGACGGATGGGGAGGTATGCTATGATGTGTCCGTGCGTTGAACTCGATGTCACTAAATCCCGCTGTACAGGCTAAGGCTACGGACAGGGAAGCGACACTTGAAGATGTGCGGGTTGCTGTCCAAGCAGCAACTACATCAGCCCCGATACGTGTCTTCACCCTTGGGATAGGCGTCACTGTAGCCAAGGACTTGTGCATGGCCATAGCGAAGACTGGTAACGGCGTCTGCCTATTGGCGCCCCACGCGGATGGTATATGGAGTCAATGCACCCGCCTTTTCCACGCCGGCAGAGCTCCAATTATAACCGGCGTCACCATCGACTGGGGAACCCCCCTCGAGAACCTACAATCCAAGTCCCCAGTGCGTAGCATGGCAAGCGTTCCACAGGATGTTGCGGCAAGCGCTCTTCAGCAATCGCCTTCGCTGATATACGACTTGCATGCTGGCTCGAGGTTCTGTGTATATGCCATCGTCTCCGTCAAGGAAATCTCCATCCCGCAAGCAGTCACCATCACAGGACAACTAGGCGAACACGGCGAACACTTCGAAGTCGTAGTCCCCGTTCATCTTTCGGGCCTCGAAGATACGGACCCAGGAACCCCACCCATACACACATTGGCCGCGCGGGAATTGGTTCGCGAGTACGACGAGCAGTCAATGCGTAACAAAGATAGCATTGCACAGTTAGGCGGGACGTACAACATTGAAAGCCGGCACACTTCCTTCGTCGCAATAGTCAAAGTGAACATGGTCAACAAGGACGCGGAGGAGGTCGCACTTCGGTCCAGCGTTGGAAGCTATGAAACCGCCGACACCGCATTCCCAGACACGCGCTCACCTTGGTTTGGACTGACTGAGCTTCCCTTTGAGGCGTGAACTCATGTAGCATCGAACCTCACTCATTCTGGAGCATTATATACGCGAGGAACCGTCGGACGTACCCAGGCAAACCATTTTCTTGACATGTTCCCATGGGTTCAATCTTGCAAAGTAGGAATATAATTCGTGATCATCACATAGACCCATTCATCTTGTAACTGTACATACAATGCTCGCACCAAATAAGCCTTCTAACTTCATTAACTCGCTCTTACACTAGTGACCGCCACGGGGGTTTCGACCAAGTTCCCATAGGAGTAGAAGAGGGGCGATAAAGGGGAGCTGGACTTGGGCGCTCATTTCTGTCCACTTCATTAAGCTGCCCACGATGTTCCGGTCACTCCGTCTCTGTTCCCGACCTCTTACCCACTACTCGCGACGGAATCTACACGTTGACACAACTGCATTCGAATCTAAATATGCAGAAAAACTACGACAGCGCGCGTCGGAGTGAGTAATGAATTATATCTCAAGCTGGCGGGAAGCTGATGTTCACTTTGACATCTTTCACTATGCGCTGGAGGATAGACGCGGTCTGAGTGTATCTGAGCTAAAGCTCAAAGCGAAGGAGAAGCAGGAAGCGGAGCGACTGCAACTCAGGAAAAAGCTAGAGGAGGAACGCGCTGCCCAAAAATCGGCGCAGGCGTCGGGGTCGGGGTCGACCGCTTCTGCGAGTTCCTCAAAGACCTCGGGCGCGACTAAACCCAGCAGCTCGGAACGAAAGGATAAATCTCCGATCAAGGTACGATATCCTTGGTTATGGGGAAACGAACGACGAAGCTGACATTGGTTAATATTCAGCCGCTGAATTCATTCCTCAATTTGGAGAAGCTACTTTCGTCTCCTCATAAACCCGAGCAAATAGCCTCTCTATGGACTGCGTACCATGCATCGCGGTCGGGGGGCACCGGCCGTGGCTATGTCTGTGCATCGGTGCCATTGGATCTGTACCAGAAAATGGCCGACGTAGGTTCCAGATACCCTTCGTTCGTTGTGCCAATACGCCGCCCTAGCACTGGAACAACTACAGAACCGGGGGCTGAGGAGCAGAGCGCGTACGAGTTCTACTACCTCCAATGGGCCTTTCACGACGCTCCTCCGCATCCTGTCGTGGCTATCGACCCATTCGCCGGGAAACTCTCAGATGCCCCGCCGCCTTCAACCCCCCCAATTTCAACGGTCCTCTTCACGCCGTTACAAGAATACAAGCTTCGCCAGTCGTTTGCGACTCCATATTTGATTGCCACGAATTATACGGACCTGGCTGGATCGCACGGGACTGTCCTCCTTCGGGGTGAAGTCACGCCAGCTGGCTCTGGTTCGGGGAACTTCATGATCTCACAGGAAGATGCGCATCTGCTGCTAATGGCATTGCAGCGCTTCTACCTATGGGCAGGTGCGAGTGGCTCTCGGGAGAGCGAACCCCAACGCTTGCTCAAACTGTTTCATGAAAACCCAGAGCAGTTCAAATGGGAGGATCTATTGAAAACGGTTGATTGGACACCAGGCTCCCATTAATCTTCTCAGTATCTCATTCTTAATATAATTCTATCTGCAATGATCATATGCGTTCTGAGGGCCGAATCTACACGTTGTACAACTACTAATGGATGAACTGCGAAACGTACCATTCAAACCGAGGCTATCATAGGAGCCTTTCTAACCCATTCCCTCTTCTCGATCTCGTCAACGACAAATGCAGCGTATGCAGCTCGAGACAAGAAAGTTCCAATGTTTGGGGCCCCAATGTAACCCGCAGCGTATTCCTTCGATTCCCCCGACGTCAAGATAGCGACCCTCATTAGCGTCCACTCCAAGTCATCCTCTTTGCGAATCAATTCCCCCCATGCAACCACATCCTTGTAGGCGTTTCTTGCAAAGGTGGCGACGCCTGCCACCAGAGTGGAGAACTTGAGGCTGAATTTATCGGCGGGGTCTACGTTCGACGCAGTCCCAAGAGCGAGAAGTCGCTTGATGGATTTCTTCTTCATCACGCCAATGATTCGTTCGTACGCCTTAGCTAAGGGCGTTCCCGAAGGATGGAAAGGGCCTTTGGTCACGATTGGTCCCAATACTGAGACAACCACGTCGCTGCCTTCGAGCGCTTTGTCTAGTCCATCTTTATCATCCAATTCGCCTTTGATGACTATGACCTGAGGGTTGGTAGCTATGTCTTCAGGAAGCTTTTCGGGCGAGCGTGCGTATACGACAACGGTTGGTGATTGCAGTTTGGCGAGGAGCTCGCGAACGATGAGGATGCCCGACGCTCCAGTGGCTCCGAAAACGAGAATCCGCATGACTGTGATAATGCGAGTCGGGACTTGAGATTGATAAGAAGTAAGCTCGAAAACCAGCCTATATACGAGATAACGGTGAGCCGATCCCCTTTAGTCAGAAGCTCGACGGATCAGGTCAGCGCGCTTGCGCAATGCACAACAAGGTTAATATACTAATGAACACTATGTCAACTATCGCCATTGCCCATGTTCTGTCTGAGGGTCAGAGTGTCGATGAACAGGTAGGAAGACTGAATGGTGTCTGACGTTCGGCTGGCGTCGCTGCCACACTATCAGTTTGACTACATGAACCGTCGCGGGGTATACGCCATGTGCTGGGACGGTGGTTTTCTGTAGTATTTTCTCGCTTCTGTTGGAACTATACACTTTCTTGAAAGTCGATTTACAGGGCAGAGAGTAACTCAGATGGAAAGTACCCGGACATTGTGGCTGTGTAGGCGCCTAACCTATCACTTCGTCTTCAGCGACTCCAGCCTTCAATTCACGGATACACTGCCAGCGACAACTGATACGGTACACCAACTTGGACCGACTGTGTGGATTCAACTACTCACAAACTGACAAAAACCGTTCGGACTTCTCACTGGGGATTTGAACCAAACCTGAACATTGGTTCGGTTTTGTTACGAACGCGTATCTCCGTCAAATCCAAAATTGAAGATTCCAACAACTCTATATTACCAAAATCTAATTCGACCGCTCTACGAAATTTAGACGTATCGACTCCGTTTTACCCCTACTATCCCTCTTGATCTACAAACATTCCTTTGGCTTCTGACGGCCTGCTGTCTCCTCACGATCTCACTCCGGCGGCATATTTGGTAACATTGAACGTGTGAACGTTTGAACAGCGCCCGCCATGTAAGTATCACTTCGATCGCAGTGCGGTCCATTGTAGTGATGTCAAAGTCTTCTATAGTTCGTTGAACGTTCCACACCGGATCTGGCCCAAATCAAAATGGCCCCCAATCAGAAGAGTCTCCCAGGTAGTTATTATGTCCCTTACCCCGGTTATTCCAGTACGATGTGATACTGACATTGCATTTAGAACCAGCATTTTATTCGTCTGATGCCGGTAGACCGGAAATCGACGAATACGATCAGGACTTGGTTATCAGCGGAGAAGAACCACCTGAACCCGGTGCGACTGATAAACCGGTCCGCTTTCTCACCTGCTTCTCGGTCTTCGATCCAAGACACCATTCCGAAATGGTGTCGATCGCGGAATTGGAGGAAGTAGACGCGACAAAAGACCGGGACTTCGTCGCTACTGGATTTGTTAGCGCCTTCGTGGAGGGGGATGATGATGAAGGAGAGGACGAGGAGAAGGAGCCGGAAATGCCATTCGTGAGGCTGGGATCCCTCTTCAGGTATTATCTTGATGCCGAAAACGAGTAAGTAGTCCGGAGTTTCAACACTATAACCCCCACTAACAAGTATCTCAGCGCTGTTTGGCTAGAGACGGCGCAGGCATGGTACATTCTCCAGGAGCCTTCACCTGGATATGGCGCTTTCTTCCAGCATTTTCGCCATCATACAGCCACTCAGCCAGCAGGATCGTCTCCACCCCCCTCTCGTCCCGCGAAAACTCGAGCTCTCAATATTGATTCTTTTGTACTGCTATCAGAGAACCAAACCCCCACTCATGTTACCCCTCTCATCGCACAACTGGCCGGATCTAATTTTGGTGACGGCCTTGTCGTAATCGGTCCTCGGCTTCCTCCCCCGTCAAAGGAAGAAGAAGACTGGCGCCAAAGAAAGGAATTGGCTAAGGTCAGGTCTCTGATAAGAAAGGCACATCAGATTGATGAGCGACGGCGTAAGAAAAGTATGTATTGGATGGACAAGGACAATAGTTGGTTGAGTGCTATTGATCTTGACGGCGACACATTCAAGGTAAGTGCTAACCAATATTTGGAGACAGGTCAAATCACTGACATCCCTTTCAATAAGGTCGGCGATGTTGTCCTTGTAGTACCAGGTGAAGGAAAAGAGGTGAAAACGCTTCCATTACCACTGGATGTCCAGGATGTACCACTCGACGCAACTATTGCAACCTATTTCTGGTATGTTTCAAATAATGGTTCATTGTTCTCAACTCTATTCTAAGCAATTACTGTCTAGGTTTGCACGAATCATCTCCCTCAGTGCCGAAGATGCCCTTGCGCATCTTCGATGGTTTGAACATGGTGCCTATACGGTCATGGAGGAATTTGCAAACCCCCAGCAATTGTACCTCAATGATTTGTGTAGCTCAGTCGACATTAACTGTCTGATCGAGACCATCAATGTTCACTACCAGCCTTCCAGCCAGATACCGCCACAGGATTATTTCTACAGGTCATACTCATACTAATTCTTTTTGTATGCTGTTCTCACTGTCTTTCATAGTTCAAAATACCAACATGAGACAGCAACAGTTATTTCCGTTGATAACTTGGCTGAAGACACTGCAGCTGCACAACTACCACCTGAAAACTGTCTTGTATGCATGATGGCAAGGGAGAAGGAACATGGGAAGGAGATCCGACGCCTTGAAACACCACCTGGTGTTGCATACTTGGGGCATACATATCATGAAGGTGACTTTGTTGAAGTTCTTTCAGAAGGTCCATCTGGCCTCTGTGATATTGGGCAAGTTGTCAGCTTTTTCGAGCAAAGCAATCAAGTCTTTGCATGTATACGCCGCCTTGGGCGTATTTCCAGCCTCACTCACATCCGAGATTTTCCACCAAACTATGTTAAGGATGAGGTAAGTTAATTGATGATTTTCTATCTTAATTTCGACTAACTGATTTGAGTTAGAAGGAACTTTTCATTAGTGATGAGAAGAAGGATGTCTCTGTAACATCCTTCATTCAGCCATGTGTTGTCCTTCCACCACATGAAGGGTTTGCCATACTCAAGTGGCACAACTTCATCAACAATTCCCCTCATCACTTTTATGTCCGCTACCGCTTCTCATCTCTTCATCCTGCATCATGGATGGAGGGTCAGATAGATAACTGGTGGGAACGCCGGGTATGTTCACAATGCCCGAATGATCTGGTACAGCTTGAGGGAGGAGCTGTGCGAAGTGACTTGTACTCCAATTTTGTGGATGCGCAACTTCGAACTCAATTACGAACCTTGGATCTTTTTGGAGGGTGTGGTGCATTTAGTGCTGGCATGACTCAGGGGGCTGCCTTCATTGAAGTGACACATGCAGTAGAGATTTCTCCAAGCGCAGCCCAAACATTCATGTGAGTTTATTTTATACAGTATGGTTCTATCTCATCTCATTTCTTACTAGGCAACATTTCTCTGAAGTGAAGATGTACAACAATTGCGCCAATCTCATCTTACACTACTTCATCAAAGACAGCGAGGGGCATGGGCTGGAGACACCAATCCAGCTTTTTGATGACAAAACACCAGTTCCTGCTCCTCTCAAGCCTGGAGATATTGACATGATGACCATTGGGTTTCCCTGGTATGTTGATCATATTTATGTGATTATAGTGTGTATTGATAGTTCCTGCAGTCAGTCACATTCTGGGCTTAACAAGTTCAAGAAAGCAAATGACCCCCGAAGTAATTTGATTTTGACTGCATTGTCTTATATTGACTTTTTGCGGCCAAAATACTGTTACTTTGAAAATGTCCGGGGGTTTCTCCAGTTCAATATCAAAGCAGAGCAGGTTGGCAAGCACACTGTAGCAGGTGGCATTGATATGGGTGGGCTCAAGTTTTTGCTTAGAGCATTGGATGAACTTGGGTGAGCAATTCATTCAGTGGTTTCTGATGGATGCAATGCTTAATTTTCAATTTATGATAAAGATACCAATATCATTTTGCTTTACTTCAAGCAGCTCATTATGGAACACCACAGCAACGAGTCCGCTTCTTTGTCATTGCTGCTCAAATGGGTAATCCTTTACCAGGCTTCCCTCAACCTTCTCATTATTTCCCTCCCAACGACTCTCTCACCATTAACTGTCCAACTGGAGTCAAGATATCTCCGATCATACAAGCTGTAGGCTCATATGCACATCCAGTTGTCACTGTTGGTGATGCAATCTCTGATCTACCACACTTTGATTGGTATGTCTTCATTTCTCTTTCTCTTCTAAAGAGCTTCTTAGACAAGGAATATAGGAAACACCCTGATTCTGACAAGATTACTGCTGAAGATCATGAACGAAGGCAGTTAGGTATTCCTGCCCTACCATGCTTGAAAACAGAGCCATGGTGTGGACCAACTGGACATGAAGCTGCCTATCTTCATCCTGCAAGAACCACATTCCAAGTTCAGTGTCGCTTCAATGAACCATCAAACCTTCAGCAGTATACAAAGGTATTCATCCCAGCTACTGTTGCACGGTATGTTCATCATGGTCAAGGTTTCACCTCTCTAATTCCTAATGCCATTTTAGAGTGGTAAGTATACCATTATGGGCCAAAGCTGATTACCGAGGTAAGCATGACTTTTACTCTGGCATTCTATGCTGCATTCCAGCTGGCGTACTTTTGTAGATTTGCCTGTGGATATGCATGAATGGCAAACCTCTAATCCAGTATCAGCCATTGCAAAGAGTGGTTATAAAGCAGGTACTTAATTCAATTCAGCCTTGCCTGCAATTCTACAGTTCAAGGCACTATATTAATCACACTCTAGGCTTATATGGCCGTTTAGATCAAGACAGATGGTTTTCTACAACTGTAACAAACATCAATCCTACAGCGAAACAAAGCAAAGTGCTAAATCCCTATGTGAGGAGCTTATTTAACTCTTACTTGTATGCAGATATTGATGTCTCTGTAAATACACTAGTGTAAGCGGATGGTCACTGTCCGGGAGCTTGCAAGATCCCAAGGATTTCCTGATGACTTTGAATTCAAGGCCATTGACAATAACATCATCACTGTCAGCTATAATGTCATATTTACTCGCAAACACTGATTTCTCCAACATAGATGCACCGACAAATTGGCAATGCTGTTCCATGGCCACTATCAAGAGCATTAGGGCGGGAGTTGGGAAAGGCATTGTATAACAAATGGCTTGTGGATAGACGAAATGCTGTTATAGTATCCCTTGACTCTCCCTAGCACAGTGTCTTAGAGAGCAATAATACTATATACAACAGCAAACTTGTATGTGGTATATAAAGAAGTGGAAACAGTTCAATAAGTTTATAACTTGTACAAGAATCCTTGCTCCGTTCGCAAATTATATAAAATGCTACAATGATACTCCCAACACACTAATGAAGAATTACAACCACCGAAGAGAGACACAAATATGGAATTAATGCTGCTGTGAAGGCCAACTTTCATACACATCATCCATGTCACCAGTGTTGTCAACAGCCGATATCCACGAGCCGTCCGAATCCGCTGAGGGAGACCGCTCTGGTGGCAGTTCGGGATTGTGATCTGTCCTAGGCGTCACCACCGAAGGAGGCCGTGCCCCCATTGAGTGTGTTTCGGGAGGAGCCCTGTTGGTATCACCAACATGCTCGATGGCAGGAGCGGTATCCTGCAAACTTCGACGCTGAATAGATACTCGGTGCGAAGTAGGGGACGGAGGGGCGTCAACTGTCCTGGGGAATGCAATAGAACCTTGGGTAGCGGTGGAAGATGTGGATACGGAGGGGTCAATGCCCAAGGGAGCCGAAATACCTACAGGCGGTGCCGTCGTCAATAATGAAGGTGTTGGGGTGACGTGCGACTGTGACTGCGTTGAAGGATTCCTTGAATGTGTACGAGGCGGCCTAGCAGGCAAGGCAGGCGGCACATCGGCATTACTACCACCGTTCTCTCCGCGCCCACTGCGCGCGGAAGGATGTATGCTACCAGCGGGTCTATTAGGTACCCTTGGTGTGAAATCCTCCGAGCCCGATGTATTCATATTGGCTTTCTGAGGTGTCGAGAGAGGTTCTTCAACACGCGCTGTGCTTGTACTCGCTGTCTTTCGGTGAGATTTCTGTGGAGTTGACGGGGGCAGTTGTGAAAGGACTCTCGTTGTCTTTGACCCGTACGCGATAGGTTCTGGATCACCAAGGGGGGTAGGAGGTAGGGGTGCATCGTTTACTATATTCGGCGAGGGTTGTGAGGATGGAGTAGAAGCAGAAGGGTAGGGATTTGGTAATGGATCATATGAATCTTGGGTAACCGCAGCCGGGAGAGGCGGCATGAGATTCGCTGGCTCCATCCTCGGTGTGCGCGGTTGACTGTGTTCATCTGAGCATAATATATGCGCATGGGTGATCATGTCTTCCATGAGTGTATCCTGCGGACGGGTCAATATTGAGCTTTGAGGCAGGATGAATAGCCTACCTTCCAGGAAGACATGTCTAGCAGCATTTGTCCCATGGCTTTGCTGTCCATCGGTACGGTAGGTCCACCGCCAGGTCCGTCGTCCTTGGACCCATCTCCAACTCCCATGTTCTCGTCCTCACCAAAGACCACTGCACCGAATACGATGGCGAGATTCCTTGGGCCCATCTTATTCTTCTCTTGCCTCGCTGCAACCCGAGCGAGATGTTCCAAGAGGGCCTTCAGTGTAGCCTGGTGCACAGGAGGAAGTCGCCTCAGTTTTGATCTCAGAAGGGGGAAGTTGTTTGATTTATGCGCGGCTGAAGGGGGAAAGAATGAAGAATAAGTAGCGTGAGGTTGGTCGGGTACGAACCAAGGGATTCAGTATGTTGAATACGGTCTTGCAGAGGGAATTTGAAAAGAGGTTCAGGCAGCTCTCTCAGGTAGAGTTTGAGCAGCGAAGCGACCGCGTAAACATCGTCGCGCGGATTCCTCTTGGCGAAGTCAAAGGAAGCTTCATCCTTCTCGATGGTATGTTGAAGCTTCACGGAGAGTGTTTGTCAGAATGACAAATACACATTAATGGTCTTGACACTCACGTCCTTTATCACTGCTACTCGCCCGCTAACGCGGTATATACCCTCCATTTCCAGTCCACGTTGATCTACCTCTTCAATGCACATCCGAACAATCTTGGGCACTTCGCCATCACGTAAGCCCTTAGCCGTCGCGTAATCAGAAAGGCTGAAGCCAAACAGAAGGTCCTTGCATTCACCGACTTGGCCATGCTAGAATAGAATTCCATCAAATGTACACCATGATGGTGTAAGGAAATACCTCGTAGAGAATCGGTTCGGGCACAATGTCTTCGATGGGAGGAATCCTTGTAGCTATTCGTTTGATATCTGTCTCTGAGGACACCTTGTCGACAACCATTCGCAAATGGGTGTACAGCTGAGTCTGAGTGGTAGTTGTGGCGCTGGAAGAGGTGAGTTAACGGCGCGGGACAATTGTAGACGCCTTACATGACATTGTCCGCGTAGCGGCCAAGAACATTCTTCACAATCTGCGCTTCTTCTTCCACAAAAGTGATCAGGCTCTGGTATCCTGCTTCCATCGTCTTTTGCTTTCGTAGCCTCAGCGTTTCGAGCCAATGAACGCCCTTGCGATATTCTCTATCAGCCTCTTCGGCTTCGCGCTTCGCTTTGACTAGCTTCAAAGCCCCTGCTTCAGAAGAGACATTCATAGAACGGACAGCGGTTAGTCCGTCTTTGAGTGTGTCCTTAAACTGGTCCTTAAAATTGACTTCTTCGCCTTTGTTGGAGCCTTTCATCGATTTATCGCGATCGAGAAATGTGATGAAGTGCCCAAGCTGTTTTTTGCCTTGTTGGGCGAGATCTGCAAAGGGAGTAGACGTACTTGGAGATCTATTGCGAGGCCCGCCCGCGCTTGGTCGTGTGGAACCCGAGGGGCGTCTATCTAGAGCACGGAGGGGCTGGGGTGAGGTGACTGTCGGACGACCGCCGTTGGCTGCGAAGGATTGCTGAGGTAGTGATGTAGTGGGGGACACAGGGAAGGAACCAGTATACGCAGGGGCGGTTGTTGGAGGAACGACGCTCAAATTTGCATAGGGATTCGACAACCCTTGCCGACCGTCCCCTCGAATTTCTTCAACTTCTGCGAATCGCTTGACGTATCGTCCTCTGAGCTTCGGTAAAACATTCTCCGCGTATTCTTGGTACTTGATTGAAGAGTCCTTGAGATCTTCTTTAATCCGCTTTCGTGTTCGCTCTTGAGATTCCCTGAGAGAGACAAGTGGATTGAGACAGTCTATGTTCAAGGTATTCAGAAAGGCATGTCGAGTTTGCGCTTCGCGCTCGAGACTATCTCGAGCCTCCGACCATGCTGAACGCGCCGTGGTCAGCTGGTCGTGATATACTGAATGAGACTGTGGGGACACAGGGGAGTTGGGGGACCGATCATCGAGGAACGCATCAAGTGATTTCGCCTTCCTGTGCAGTCTCATGAGAGAGTCGACGCTAAACCATGAGTTAGCCAGCTTGCGCACAATCGCAGCGTTGCGTGTAGCACCCACTAAGCTTCTTCGATACGTTTGCTTTATAGCTGAGATCAACGCCAGCATTTTGATAAGTTCAATAGAGACACACCGTTCTAGGAAGAAAGCGACATATGAATCTGCAAGAAATTTCAAGTGCAGATCGAAGAGCGGTATTGGTCCTTGATTATTTGTTAATGGGGCATGCGAATCAGAAGAGGGCCTTGACGCTGGGATGTTATCCATGGTGAACCTTAAGTCCTGGACTTCGTGATGGTTAATGGGCATATCATTCAGGACGCGATTTGTGTGGCATACCTTTCAGGTTACACCGACGATAGAGTTATGAGTTGCGCAATGTGCACTGTCGCTGAAGTTCGTGCTTTGGTGAAAGTCACGTGACTAACTTACTGACAGGGGATGCTCGACGATATCTGAACAGTGCAGAATCCTCTCATGATTCGAAGCTGGTAGGCACAAGAAGTATAAAACGAAGTATGAGTATATACGGTTAAAGATCTATATCACGTCCTCAAACGGTTGATTTCCCTTCCGCCATGGCGATCAAGGTTTCCCTATCCCCTGACTCATCTACCAAAGCCCGCAACTTGCCACTCGGATTTTTCAAAAGCTCTTGAGGTGAATCAAATTCAACAACCCTTCCAGCGTCGAGGACCATCTAGTTTCACGTTGAGTAATCTCCACCACTGAGGACGCGAGCTGGGGCTTACAATTTTATCGGCATCCATGATAGTCTGGAGACGATGAGCAATGGTGATTAATGTGATGTTGCCAAGCTCGTGGCGAAGGGATGATTGGATCACTGAGTCGGTCTTATAGTCGATGGCGGATGTAGCTAGAGAATCGTACTTAGGTAAGCCTTGTACGGGCAACATCTGAGGCTCTCTCTCACCTTCATCGAGGATAAGAAGCTTACTACCTCGGACGATAGCCCGAGCGAGTGCCAATATCTGGCGTTGGCCAACAGACAAATTACTGCCTCCGCTGGCGATCGGGCTGTCCAATGTGATGCGACCTTCGTCATCATCAGTCTGGAGAGAGAAGAGTCCAGCTGCACGGAGGGCGCTGTTCAATGTTGCATCATCAAATTGCGAGAAGGGATCGAGATTCTGTCGCAGGGTGCCACTCAAAAGTTCGGGCTGTGCGTATCAAAATGAGCCAACGGAGGCTGAAGTCGAAATGTATAACTTACAACTTGAGGGATGATTGTTATGTTGGTACGCAAAGCATCAAGGTTTATGGAACCCGTTGGCATTCCATCTAAGTACACCTCCCCATTTGTGGGTATACAACGGAGGAGAGACAATGTCAAGGAGCTCTAAAAGACTAGTCAGTTCCGAGGGTAAGGAAAGGTGATGAGTCCCTACCTTTCCGGAGCCCGTTCTTCCGACTACTCCGACTCTCTCTCCTGACTTGATGTGGAAATATACATCGTGCAGGACTTCGGGACCATCTGCTGAGTACTTCGCTGATAGTTTTTCAACCCGTAGATCTCCACTAGCAGGCCAATACGCTGGAGGTGTGCCGTTCTGCGTTGGCTTGGGTTCCTGGTCGATGTTGGTGTACCCTTGGATCCGTTCCAAACTATTTCCTAGATATATTTGAGCGTTAATGATATTCTGTGCTAGCAATTGCTTAATGTACGTGCCTTGGACTTCAAACTCGTTGTACACGCGTACCCAGTACAAGATCATGCTACTGAATCCCACTGAAGAGAGCCTAAGCCTGGAGTACAGTGATGGGCGCGAACGACCTACCAGCCATATTGAGCGAGAAGCCCGTATTGCTTGCCCCCTGACGAACGCCGTAAAGTAGATAGGCAGCCAGGGCCACAGCGAACAAATTGCCGAAAGCGTCGATGCGGATACATATCCAACTATCGTTCGTTGGGCACAGGGATATGGTTATGATGCTGATATACTCACCGATTGAGATTATAGAACGTCCTGGACGCACGGGTGTACTTGTCGATACGGACTAGGGATTCGGCCTTGAAGGCCTCTTGCACGCCGTAGGCGCGAATGGATGCTTTGGTGAATGTAAGACATAATCTCGCTAAAAACAAGACGTAACATACTTATGCCCGCCATGGCTGCTCCGAAGCTTGCGGGGAGAAATTTCAGTCAGGTGTCTCTGAATGATCTGGAGATCAAAGTACGCACTGTCCTATTACGGGGGCCTTGGCATTGGACATCCCTCGCTTGACCGACAGTTGAGACGCAATATACACTTGTCCCAGCCAACCGCCTAGAACGGCGACGAGAATGCCAGGTCCAATGAAAATAGGAGTGAACAAGAGCACGGCGCCAAACTTGATGAGCATTCCAACGGTTAGCTCGGTTAACCAGTCCAAATTCTGGGAGATGCGATCATCGACTGGGAGAAGTGAAATCATTAAACAACATGAGCCCCGGAGGACGTGGAACTTTGTGGGACGCGCTTACCAGCTCGTATGTCTTGAGTGCATCTAGTCACGATGCGGGATGTTGGGGTTATGTCGAGCCACCTGGGTCTCGAATGTAAGGTGTGTCCACAAAACAAGAATGTCAGAACTTACCTGAGCGTAGTTCCGAGGACCGATTCTATAAGTTGCTTGTGGATGGTTCGCGAAGCCCTCAAGGTACCATAAATGTATGCAAGGATTGTTAAGGTGTAAAAGGTCATTGAGACGAGGGTGATGCAGCCTGATCAGGGAAAGCGTTGAGATTGCTGTTTTCGGCGGGAGCAAAGGACGAACCATATACACCGAGATAGCTTCGGGCAAATATCAGCCTTTATAAGAGAAGTAGGCCACGAGCCACTCACTAGCTTGTCGAGACTTCCGAGGGGTCGTGTGTTTCGTACTGGGTTGCCCAGTGACCCAAGAACCAGGTCAAGAACGAGAACGTGCCCTCCGTCATGAGCAAGCCGCCGAGAACTGTAACAAAGAAAATGAATGGATGGTTACCACCCAAACCAACCAAGTACATTTTGACTAAGTGATAGTGTTGTCAATTCGGGCGCAGGGAGATTAGATTGTCCCACATACTGGCAGGCCATCCGACATGTCCAAGCTCGACCTCTTCGGCGGCGATTAACTTGCCTCCAGCGATTTTTGCATCTTCCGGATTTACCTGCGCGTCATCGATAGTTTCTTCAGCCTTCGCCAAAGCCGCTTGCTCCACAGCGACCTCTTGCTTGAGAGCGTCGCTGTCGGCCAGTACTTCGGCCACTCCACCTTTGCTGACGATTCGTCCATCAGACCCAAGAGAGACAACAAATCCAGCCACGGGGGTTGCCAATGCCACGTTGTGTGTCTAGAATCCATCAGACACGACGTACAAGAGGAGCGGACGAGGTACGAACGACGAGGATGACGGTGCGATTGTTGATGAGGTCACCCCGGAAGCATTTATCAACGATCCATTTAGAAGTGTGGACGCTAGAGGAAGATTAAGTCAGGCGGAACGGGACGAAAACAAGTTACGCACTCGAGAGCTGCCAGGACATCGTCCAACAAGATGATCTCCGCGCGCGAGTAAATAGCCCGGGCTAAGGTGATGCGAGCCTTCGCAACTCATCAGCACACTGGTGTTTATACCTCATCGATCGCCTTACCTTCTGCCCACCACTGATCGACGATATCGAGGTTAAGACGTCTCTGTACAATAGAGAAGGACGAACGCACCTCAGCGTAAGGCCCTTCTCGCCAACTTCAGTTTGATCTCCAGCATCGAAGAGTTGAAGATCTCGCTCCAGGCAACATTGATATAGGACCTTTTTGTATCTTTCTTCGTCCAATGGCGCGCCGAACAGAATATTGTCCTGCGAAAGGCAGTCAACATATGTCTACAGGCATGTAAAGGGCCGACTCAACTCGAATCGTTTCATTCTGAACCCAGGATTCTTGCGCGGCGTAGGACACACCTCCGTCTCTAGGAAGGTTGTACCACGAACTCGGACCAGACGGCATGAAGTGCATCTCGCCTGTCGCCCGCATGAGATATAGGGTTATACAGGGGTTAAGGAGAAAACCGCACTGAGCAAGGCCATCAACATGGAGGTTTTACCAGAGCCGGTTGGCCCAATGATGATGTTGATCGCGTTCCGCTTGAAGATCAACTCTCCGTCAACCCTTAGGACAAACTTACGCCTCGAGGGAGTCGCAGCTCCGTCATTGATCCTCTTGTCATCCACAGACCAAGCGAACATAGCGTCACTGAAACCGATATCCTGAGAACGTTCTGCGGGGGGTCGCGAGAGGTACGAAACATCCGAATTGCCGATCGCCGTCGCGTTGTTCGTAGACGCAGCACCATCATCGCCTGAGGATTCTTCAGCGAACTCGTCAAGGAGTTCGGTCTGCAAAGAAGTTGTCATTTTGACGTCTAACTGTCAATATAAGGACGCACATTCTGCAAGAAGTCATTGATTCGGTCCAGAGAGACTTTGCCTTGTACAGCCGTAGACAAGGTCCAGATCGACATGTGCAACTGTTCTCGCAAAATGTCAAAGACTACCATGGAACTGAATACGACGGAAGCGGTGAGGATTTCTTTCATTATGACCGTCTAAATGAAAGTTAAGTCTCATTTAGTGCTAACGATCATAAGGTGAAGACACTCACACTGAAGGGGGGCAATATATGAATTAGCAAGGGGCGATGCCGTTGTACACGACAAACCACTCACTAGGTTCCATAGGTGGCGACCATGATGGCAACCGGGATAGCATTGCTAACGCACTTTCTTAGAAACTCGTAGATACACATAGCGGGACGAGAACCTACTTGATGCTATTGTTCAGCAGTTCAAGGATCTGCTTCTTCCAGATCCAGGTGAGTTCCGCCTCACGGAATTCGGCAATCTTCTCGTTCACTTTGCGCTCCCAGCCAAAGAGTTTGATCATGCGGATTACGTTCATTGCTGACCAGCGAGGATTATGAATGGTTGGGAATCAGAGAAGGTGACACGAAACCGCTCACTCTCAGTAACGTTCTGAACTCGCGCATCGGTGCGTTTCATTCTCTGCTGTTGATATTTCTGCATGATTTGGGCGACATATCCCGGGGCCGGGAAGAGAAGAAGCATGACAGCGAGTCCGACGAATGCACTGCATCCTCGTCAGTCAAATAGACCTTGCTCACTCGCCGTCTGAATGACACGTACCTCCACCCTAAAATCACATACAAGAAGGTTATCCCAAGAACCACCTGGATAGGGACGTAAATGAGGAGGAAGATGAAGTCCCGAGCATCAGTGATATTGCTCAGATCGGTGGAGACCAAATTGTTGAGCTTTCCAACTAGATTCCCATCGCCACTTTCGCTGGAATCAGCCGCTTCTGGCCCCTTTGCAGCGGTTTTGCTAGGCTCGCTCTTCTTTCCATTCTTGTCCTTTGAGAAGCGAGAACGAAGTTTGGACTTGATGCTTCCGACTAGAGTCTTCGCGCCGACGCTATCCCTCGTGCTCGGTGTAGGAGATCCATCTTCGTTGGAAGCAATCAAAGTACTTGTGACGGAAATGTCACGTTCCTCATGCCCGGGTTCCGTCCACTCTTGTGCAGGTAGGGCGGGTGTTGACGCAACAGGTGTAGAAGAGCCGGAGTTGCTCGATGACGAGGCAACTGAAGCATCCTTCACGGATCCCTCGGAGCTGCTTGAGCTCGTTTCGGCCTTGACTCTGATTCGTAGAGCGTGTTCGAAAAGTAGTTGCGTGAGCATGGCCTCTACTCGAACAAGGTTACGCGTCTAGGACCCATAAGTCAGACGCGAACCTCCGAAAAAAGTGAAGTTCATACCGCGACGAAGATATAAGCCTGCCAGGAGACAGACTGAATCATGGGACCGAGGAATAACCAAAGTAACCATGTCCATGGTCGAACGAAGGCGTCCTCTCCCCTCTTTTCCATGTAGCTACGCGAGGTGTTAGATCAGGAAGCGGAGAGAGGAGTATATTCCGTACTGAAGCAGCCTGTTCACGCCGATCGGAGCCGCAAACCCAGCAAGGGCGTATAAAAGGAGCAAGCTTGAAAGTAGCGCATACTCCTTGCGAAGAGTCTTCATCAGCTTCCAGAAGAGGTGGCGCTTCCTGAGCTTCTTGTCAGCTTGAGGGGAGAAGGGATCGATGTTCTATACGTTAGATTAGCGATCATTGAAGCGAACGTCTGCTAGTGTATATAGTGTTATACATACCTTAAAGCTCCTGATCCTAAGGTAACTAGACGCGTCATAGTCCGCTAACGGGGGTAATTTCTCGACGGGGAGATGGGGCATCTTGTATCCAAGGAAGATAACTTCATCCAAGAAACCGAATAGAATGAAGGACAGCGGCGAGCATGTTTGCTCTGGCGCAGGACTCGTGCTTGGATTCTTTGGGTCCACAGGAATATACGTCCGAGGCATGATTAACGGAATCACTATGGCGGTCACGAAAAGAACAGCGATCTTGGTCCACAGTAGGCTAACGAGGACCGCGTTCTCCTTGATAAAACCGGCAGGCAAGTCGACTGGGGAGAGTGTGTAGGTGCATAAGGGATACAAATCACGGTATGTGTAGACCCCGAAAGTGACCAGGAGTAAGAGGATGAGGTTGGTAGGAAGCCACGAAATGAGGGGGGTTAAACCGGACTTGACTCTTTGGAATGGTTTCGTAGTTAAGCACAATAAAGCCAGCAGAGACGCGTATAGCTAGTCGACATAAGGGTCTGTGTCACTTTATATTTCGAAATATAACTCACATATGTCATGCACATGGCAAACTGAAGCCATTCATTATATGTGAGCTGTTCGACTTCCTTTCTCCGTCGATGCCTGCGCTTCTTCCCTCCCCACTTCGCTAGCGTTCCCAACCACCCGAGGGGTACCTGGTCACCATATCCATAGTCTAGCTGCTGTTTGTCTTCCATCTCGTACTCGTCCATAATTAACGTCGCAATGGAAAGACCGAGCAACGACAGGCACCCTACGAGTCGGGCGACCTTATACGCAAAGATGTTTAAGCCTCCGTGCGAAGCTACATGGGCCTTGACCTCCGCAGCAAATCCGGAGGATATTTGCTGCTCGCCGATCTCGTTCTGAGCATCATCGTCGGGGCGCGACGAACGCAGTAGTTGCGACACCACCAGATAGCATGTGTGAATTAGCAAGAGCGACGCAGAGAAAGCTGCGAAGTACGCTGGGATGAGAAGTGTATCTTCGTATATTCTGATCGAAATTTGTCAGGTTAAGCCGAGGAAAATAAATAACTCGGAAAGGTTACGCACGAATGCTTGGGCTTGAGTAGAAAGTCCTTGAGCATTATCTGGGCGTTCCTGTAATGGGCGACCTGACAGTGGGAGGTTCTACGTTATATGGAACCAACCTTGCTCGGAACCGTCGCGATAACAAGTTTGATACGAGAAGGCGCGATTCTCAAGCGTCGCGGAGTTTTCGAGTCACGATTCCACATGAATACGGCATCACATGACCGCCGCGAGAACACATCCATACGACAGCATGAGAAATACCACTGCCATTGACAAGCAGTGAACTTTCCAGAGACCAGAATACAATGTTTTGAACGACCAGGAACGACGAAGGGTTGTTCGGTGAGTTTCATTAAGTCTTAGAGGGCCTCACGTGATAGAAAAGGGGCTTCAAACTATCACACATTGTGGAGTACAACTCCAAACGTTCGACGACCACATGCACGGCGCTGGAATTCCCTGATTTCCCCAGCAGTCACACAGACATTCCCGCATTGACGCCACAAAGAACATGAAACGTCCCCATTCACCATCTCCTGAACTCCCGGACACTTTAGAGCCTCCAGAATCCCCGCGCAAATCCAAGAAGCTCAAAGAACTCGACGCGTACTCGAGCACTTCGCCCTTTCTAGACTTTGCACACCCCACACCGTCTGAGGCTCGGCAGGTCTTCGCCGTCCTTGCGGACGCGCACAACGGACGAGATCTCATACGCAAAGCCCCTTCTCCCACCGCTTCAAGCAACTCCGCCAAAACCTGCGGCCACTCTCACAATGTCATCGACGCGCTGATTGGCACCATACTTTCTCAGAACACCAGTGGCAAGAACTCCTCGACCGCGAAACGGAGTCTAGACACCACCTTCGGGCGCAATAACTTTGCTGCGATCGCCGACGCGCCTAAGGCAGATATGGTGGAAGCCATCAGGATGGGTGGAATGGCGAACAAGAAAGCTGCGACTATTCAGAAGCTTCTGCAGGATATCAAAGCGAAGAGGGGCGAGTACTCGCTCCAATACCTAGCGGAAATGGTAGACGGGAAACCCAAGTACTCCGACCCAGAAGTGATGCGCGACCTCGTCTCCTTCGACGGTGTCGGCCCCAAAACTGCGTCCTGCGTCCTGCTTTTCTGCCTCGGTCGGGACTCGTTCGCCGTGGACACTCACGTGTATCGTTTGAGCAAGTTGTTGGGATGGGTGCCCCCAAAGGCCAACCGGGTGCTTGCTCAAGCGCACCTAGACCTGAAAATCCCCGACGAACTCAAGTATGGGCTACACGTTCTAATGATACGACACGGGCGAGCTTGCAAGGGGTGCAATGCAAGCAAAGATGGGACACAGGGGGGATGTATCCTCAAGGCCTACCTGAGAGACAGGAACGTCAAAGTAGAACCAAAGTCAGAGGGTAATTTATAATGAGGTCTTTAATATAATATATACATGTGGTAACCTTTATTGTAAATCATGTATAAATACATCCAAGAGATCCGGTAATGAATATTGTATGGCAGTGGATTGAAGAATGTCTAGCAGTGTGCCATTAAAAGGAATGATATGCCGCAATAGCTTCCTCGTCGTCCATCTCGTCTTCGTCGAATTCGTCCACATGAAATGCTTCATGTTTGAGCTCTAGGTCCTGATACCAGCTGATAACCCGCGGGTGCGCGACAACCCTACAAAGTACAAGTTACACCAATCAGTGAGTTACTTCCACGTCAAGCCTCAAGCCTCACTTGGACGCGTCGAAGTTTAGCACTTGCAGATGATCCATGTTCGTGGCACGCGATAGTGCGACATATGCTACAAAGGCGTGAGAATGATAGTATGAGTCAAGGGAGATATTTATAGCACGGCTCAAGACCTCACCTTGCCCTTTTTCGAAGGTACGTCGTAGGTCAACCTTGACTCTATCCAAGGTCTGGCCTTGCGACTTGTGCACGCTCAGAGCCCAGGCGTGGATAAGGGGAACCTTCCACAAGTCACAGGTTAATCCATCAATCCATCAACCATCCCTCCTCAATGGTAAACATGATATCTACGTACCTGCACTCGACTAGCCTCCATCCCCCCTTGCGCGTTGTTCACAGTAAACTCTGCCGGGACACAGAGCATCTCACGACCGTTCGTGAACCGCACCATGGGCCACAGACGCTCACTTTCAGTCTGTATCTCCGCCTTCGCAGTTTTATCCTCGGGATTGAGGATTGCACCGAGGTTTGTCTTCGCGGTGTCCTTCACCGACGCGAACCGCGTTACTCTGCCCACCGAGCCGTTCACCAGTTCGCCTTGCAGCAGGTTCTAGGATGATTGCAATCAGGGTGATGGATCCTCGATGAACGAGTGGTAAATAAAGAGGTTGAATACCTTAACCAACATAACTTGTGCGTCAACCTTGTAGAGAGTGGGCTAAGGTCTAGTCATCCGCAACATATAGAAAGACCGACCTACCTACCTTAAGGATCACTTCCTTTGGTACGACTAGTCGTTCAAGCAAGCGCGTCATTGCGTCAAGGTGGACCGGCTGTCCATTCGAGTTTGTTCCCGGTATATCACACGCAGGGTATAGCAGCGGTCTACCAGGCAGCGCGTCCAGACGCGTCCGATTCGCGTTTGACACCTCCGCCCTAGTAGGAAACCTGCATGAACATCAGCATACCGCACCCCTGTGACAATCAGCAATAGCTTTGCGTTACTAACAGTTCAGTGGGCATTATCCCATCGTCGTATTCAACAGGTCGCGAAAGTCTCTGAAAGACTTCGACAATCTCCGGCTTGAGGTTTCCAAACCGCATCGCATTCAGCATATTCGCGAATTGCTGGTCTTTCTGCCTGAAAACCTTGGTTAACGTGATCGGGCGGCCGACGCATCTGTCCCAAGACTCCGCTTCGAACGCGAAGGCGACGGGCACTTTCTGTCCGTCTTTCCCTGCGTTCGGCACGGGAGGGAGTTGGCAGAAATCGCCGGATAGGATTAGCTGATGGTGGTGGTATCAGCGGAGGATCGTCTAGTATGAGGAGTGGTTGAGACCTGTATACCACCAAACGGTTCGTCGTTCCTCCTCATGAGGCGGGCTATAGTCTCCTGCATGCATACGATCAGAATCCAGAATTCTGTAAATAAAATGAGACTTGGCATACCAGTGTATCAAATAAGGCGCCGTCCAGCATCGATACTTCATCACTTCAGCGACCAAAATCGTGTGCAATGAAAGCAAATATGTACGGTACCTTCGTCGATAATGAGATACTTCACCGCACGCCATCGATCAAGTACCGGCCTAAACTTCCCCTGTCCGAGGAACTTTCCTGCCAGATTCTTCGCTGGCTCGAGTCCAAGCCCTATGCCAGCCCACGAATGCAGAGTCGTGCCACCGATATTAACAGCAGCTATCCCGGTTGACGCTGTTATTGCTAATGAATGTGAATTGTTCCCGCCCAGAGTGCGAATAATCTCGCGCAGGAGGACCGACTTTCCCGTACCTGCGAAAGGTGTCGTAAATTCGAAGTACATATCGCAGTGATGACGGGCGAAATTACCAGCAGAACCAGTGAAGAAGATGCTCTTTCCGCTCTTGACCTTGTTCAGCACTGCTGCTTGCTCAGGGGACAGCTTCACATCCGGTGCTTGAGGTTCCAATGGGATAAAGTCAGCACCAAAATCAACGCTTTCACCCTCTTCAGGTGCCGCTGATGAAGTAGAGGGGGTAGCCTTGGGTGGTATGGAACCCAAGTGCCTTCGACCAGCTGTAATTGGGTGGAATCGCTGTGTACCCGAAAGGGTCTTCGGAGCAGCTTGCGCATCTATCTAAAGGTATTCAATCCCATGGAGTACAGGGGGCGAAGACGACTTACACGGTACTGGAACCTTCAGCCAGTCCTCCGCCTCTCGTCTTGAGGGAAAGCTTTTGTGTGTGCTTCCCGGAAATCCAGCTGTCTGGGGACACCAGTCAGCATCCTCTCGTTCGGGTGCTCCCCTTCGAGTAACCTACATTAGCTTTGCACTGACGTTGGAACAATGAGGACCCGACATAATCTGAGATATCCGGCAGAGAAACGCACATCATTCCAAGACTCGTAGATCTTCGGACCTTCCCTTCCAACTTTGACAGCATAGAACTTTACCTTTGGCATAGAGATTCAGGTCGCTTCTCGTAGTAACAGAGGGTTATTGGACGATAAAGCTTTGAAAGCTTAAATATTAAGAACGCATTCGGAAGCGCAACATGCAAGATGTATGTGACATTAGACGTGACATCAAATGTGACTGAAATGTGACAGGTCGCGTTAGTTGCACGTGGCACAACGAATAGGAATATCTGAACTTGACTCGATTCATGATTTTGCCCCTCTCTTCTCAGAGAATCGATTGTCATACTCTCGAAGAGAGGCTGGTTTCGACCAGCCTATCCATATCCCATCTATTGTCGTAAAAATACCGATCTACACATAAGCCAGCACTGGTGACATCTGAATGCCACCCCGCCTCGCCCAAATAAAAGGAAAATATAGATAAAGTAAGTAGTATATAGCTACAAAGACAGCACAGGTAAGTATAGTTAGTAATCCAATGAGTGATCGTTAGAGTGCGCCGAATGATACAAGTGTGCGTATGTAAACGACGGGGTTGTACAACGAAGGGGAAAGAACATCGACGCGTCGTCGCCAGATCGTAAGTCGAAGATATCGATGATAAGTCGTAAGTGTTAGTCTAGTTCTGTCGCTGGTAAATCTTGACGCTCTGCACTTCCCAGACTGTACGCAATCAGCAACACACACATCGATTCCAGGGACCGCACTTACACGCTTGACTAAATGATGCACCGTTCGCTCGTACGAACGCTTCACATGTCGAGAACCCCGTACGCTGCGCACAGCTCTGCTCTTGTCCGGGAATCCCAGCAGCATTCCATACTCCCCCCGCCCAATCACCACACAGTGTCGTGTCGAAGATCAGGTGATGGTTGTTGAAGAACTGCGACGGGTTGCACCCAGACGCAGGGAACCGCGCTTGAGGTAACCCCCATAGCGTCGGCTGAGGTGCCCCGGCGGTGATATCGGCGGGCACAGAGCCTCTAGGGAAGAAAAATATCGCCACACCATCGCTGTCCCATTGCACTGCATGATCACCATCAGCAACAATGACAAAATCAGACATTTGGTATTGTACGCACTAACGTAGACGCCGCCGCCGTTCGAGTTGAATCCAGCCCCGAAAGAATTGCTGTTCGGCGCGCGGATCCCACACCCTTCGTTGTTCGTGCTGGCAGCAGCACAGTCCTGGCCGGCAATCAGAGACCCGGAGATCTTCAGGTTCGAAGTGTCGCTCGATGGGAGACGGCAGCCGGGCGATGTGTGGAGCGTCGCTTGGTTGTTCGTGTAATCGTGCACGCCTTCAACGATGTCGATCTCACCTCCCCTTGGCCAGTCCGGTCCTATTAATCAACAGTCCATTAATTCATCAGAAGTTTAAATTTGGGAGTTGCTTACCGTTACTCCAGAAGGCACTGATCCGACAGGCTTTTGTTAGCTTCGGCCCTCGAGGGAAGAGGGGATGACTCACGGCCAGGTTCCACACCCGGTGGGCATGTGGACGGCATCCATGATGAACAGTCCTCCATTCCAGGTGCTCTGCGTGGTGATGCGGATACTCTTTCTGTTCGCGGCGACAGTGGGAGTAGTTTCGACGCGCATGACAGCGTTACCGTTATTGTTGACCGAGAGGATACCAGCGCTTCGCTGAACAGTACGGTTATGAATGAATATCTCAACGGATTGGAGATGAACTTACGCCATCGGCTTCGTTGATATAGTCAACGATGCCTAGAGTAAATCGATAAGTCAATGGGAATGAAGATGAGAAAGGGTCGCGGACCATTCGTGGGGTCTGCGGAGGTGAAGAAGTCCCAGCCGCGGAAGAAATCTGATCCCTCGTGTGACTCGGCCAGCTTCCATGGCGAAGGGGCGACATTCGTAGGGCGAGCCGTAGATGCAGGTCTCGTAGTGGAGCCTCTACCGGAGGACACAGACGTACTATTTCCATTTCCTACGTTCCCTCCGCTGTCTCCCGTGCTCCCCATACCATTGGAAGTGGGGCCGTGGCTCAATCCTGAATTGCCAGGTCCAGCTATGCAATAAACACCCCGTTTCATCAACACCCTCCCTTGACGCTTCTGGGGTGGCACAGCTCCGAATGCGAGGCGAAGATCGCTTGCGAGACCATGGCTGCGACGAAGGGCGAAGCGATGAGCGCGTTCCAGGACGGCACGAGGTCCGGCGAGCGTCAAGGACGCCTGTGCAATGAGAAGAAGTAAATACAGTGGCAGCGATGTGATGTGCATGTCGTAAGTGGCGAAGATGATAGCAAATGGGCGGCGGTAGGTCTTGGCTCAACCAAAGACGAACTCAAGGTCCGAGAGGGGGAGTGACCTTGTAAAAGGGAGAAAAGAGATGGGTTTCCGGTTATAAGGGAGGTATCTATAGAACTCAGGCAAAGTCGTTCCGGCCAGCTGCAGGAGGTGAGGCCTTGGATTGGGTGATGCGGAGGTCGTGGAAGAAATAAGTGGCCCACGAGGCGCGCGTAAATGGAACAAATCTAAGAGAATTCGAAACAAGAGCGAAGGGGGGAGAAATGTCCTAGCAGGCCTCGCCAGCAGCGATTTTGAAGGATTCCACTGGCAGTGGATACCATTGTTCTCGGCAGCCGCGAGCGATTTCCAAACTCCGCAAGCAGCTTGTCCGAAATAAGGTAACGGAAATCCGGTGTCGTATTATACCACAAAATATCATTATTCCTTCTTCTTCTAGGAAAATCAATCACAAGCGCAGACTGTACACGGAAAATGTGTTATATCTATCTTTCTTCTGTAATCTGAGTCGCAGTCTCACTCTTTCACCTTCAGGCCAAAGCTGGGGCCCGCCGTGCTTATCTTGGCCATGACACGAGGCATTGTGCAGTTCTGCTGGCTGACTTGCATAAATTCGAAGTATGTTGCTACACTGTCGTCTTGACTATCGTCCTTGCTCTTGTCAGCGAGAACGGATTGTTAGCGGTGTCCGAAGTCAAGAACTTGGCTTCATCTCCAACTCGTGGAAACCACCAGCTCACAGCACTCTTGAGTGCGATGCGGTACACATTCCTTCATTTACTCAGCCTTTTTCTACTTGGCCAAGCATCGTGACATCGTGTTCTCAATACTCGCCTCATTATCGCGTACGATGCACGAGGATATGAAACCAAGTCAAAGCAGCTTTCATCAAACACCCCTTTCAGCAACATAGGGTTATTATTGGCCGTGAATGGTACAGACACAAAGGGGATAGAGCGAAGAATCCGGATAGCAGCCAGTGGCACGACGATATTTCAGTAAATCCAGTCAGCACTTGCGGACAACATATGCTTACCGTGGTCTTAATGTGACGGCGGTGATCTATTGTTATATCTATTAGCCATCTAGAAATTGAACCAGTGTCCAGTTGTACAGTCCGAAATCTTGGTCGGGACACTACGACCGCGACGTGTCACCAAACATCTTTCCAAAGTAAATACAGAACAGGGGAGACAGTCATGTCCCGTCACTTCGGCTGACTTCACGGAAATCGAAGCATAGAGCCGAGTATTCTTAACGTTGAAGCAACACTGAAGGTCATGCTAAAAAAGAAAGGGCTTTTCTTCGATGTGTCTCTCAGCCTCTGCACCTTGCATGTGCGATGGAGGGCATGACGAGAATCGTATACATATAAGATGATTGCAAAACCGTAGTAACGGGTAATAGGACATGTATATATGCAGTCGTAACCAGTCTCCAATGCCCCGCCAAACCTGCCGCCTTCAAGGCGGGCATTGTCCAACTATAAATCGACACAAGAATCGCTAGACACAAGCCGAATTATACAAGGGTACGCGTCCGATCCCACAAGAGACGACTCAGAAACCACGGCAAGAGAAGAACGAATAGAAGGGGGAGAGGAAGGGATAATAAACAGAACATAATGTGATATGATGGGAAAAGGAGAAAGTGTTACCTAGCAAGATCATCTATGTGAACCGCTAGAGAATGCCTCTCGTACACTTTTCCTGAGTTCTTCGTGTGCCGAGCTCGCGATGGACGACCCGGGCTGCATATGAGAGTGCGAGGCGCTTGATGGAATCATAGGATCCGCATCTCCCTCAATGATCTCGATTATCCGTCTTCCAAGGAGCAATATCTCGCTCTGCCCGTCACCCGTCTCCGTCTCTTGGAACGACGCAGCACGGGAATGATGTGAGCCGGGCGTGCCGTCGGGGGAGGACGACTGGGAAGGAGTGCGCGCGAGGTTACGTATATTCGGAATGAGAAGGCTCGAACTGCGGATGTTGCTGATAAGTTGAGGATCTGCCGGTAAAAAGTAAGAGCCGATCAAACAAATAGATCAAGCAAAACCATACCGCCGGATTCCAATAGTTGCACTATTGTCCACACAGCGATGTGCTGGAACGTCACATCATGACTCGTTAGGAATCTATACAAATATCTATGCATGCCGCCGTCTGGCTTTTCCCAGACGTCGTTGAAGGCGGAGTAGTCGTCATTCGTGATACGACCATCTACCAGCAGTGAGATGTAAGTCGCATAAAAAGAACAAGAGGACACACCTTTCGAAGAGAGGTTGCCCAATGCTGCTGCGCTGTTGCCCTGAACTTCCGAGCTTGGTGAATTTGTCAGAGGGATGAGCACTTCACAGATGCCCATCTCTAGCAACTGCTGCTTCAATTCATCTGGAAAACATATTAACATGGCTGTTGCGTGGCAAAGACGGTCTGAACTCACCACTGAGCGCCAACACCGCCACACACGCAGTCATTTCACTCTGTACGTTCATCGGGACTTCCAAGACGAGATCTTTGATGGACTGTACAGCTCCTGCTTTCACAATCGCAGTCTTGTTCTTCTCCGAACTAGCCGCTAGGTTACGAAGAGTAGAGATCGCGTGACATTGGACTTCTTCGTTGTCCTTGAAGGACAGGAGGTTGATGAGAGGTTGAAGGAATCCAGACTCGATGATAGGCGACTCGTTCTGGGGATGTATGGACACGTTTCGAACGCAGGCGGCCGCGGAGAGGATAAGGGGAAGGTAGCTTGATTGAAGTAATCGAAGAAGAGACTGTAGACCATCTGCCTTCACGATTTCTAACTGGTACTTCTCATCGCTGGCGAGGTTACGGAGAGCTAACGCCGCTTGGCACTGAACCTTGAGACTCGGACTATCCATAAGAGCGACCAAGCTTGCCACTAGTTTGGGTTCACTCTGGGCGAGCTTCTTCCGATTTGCACCTATTACGATGTGAGTTCCTATCCGCGGACTAAGAAGTGTGGGCGAAGGCCTGCATACCATCTACAGCAATATTGCTGAGCGCAGTCGTGCAGTAGTATTGGACATCGGTGTCAGGAGAATTAAGAAGGCTGACGAGAACCGGAATAGCTCCTGCATTCACGAGCTGTTGCCTGTTCTCGTCTAAGAAGAGAATAAGACACGTATGCAACGGAGAAGGTGGCTACCATGCATGCATGACCTACCTGAATGCGTCATATTCAACAGGGCGCCCGTTGCGTTTCGCTGAACACGCATATCCTTGGAACGAGCCAAACGGGTAAGCGGAACCAAGGCCCCAGATTTCGCGATCTTCGTCTTGTTATCATCTCGAAGGGCACAGAAATTTATCACCAAAACTCATGGAGAATCACATAGACGCTTACCATGTGTTGCGAGATTCGTTACGCAGCCCACTGCATTGCATTGGACTTCCACGTTCGGGCTGAGCATTTGCCGGATTAGAGGCTCGAGGCCACCCAATTTGACGATGAGAAGCTTGTTCTCAACTAGAACGCGGCGCAAAGTTAGGATGGTGCGAAAAGCCTATTTCAGATATCAGGCCTATGTTTGCCTCACCGTTTACTGCGAGATTGCCTAACGCTGCACTTGCAGCTCGTTGTACTTCCGTGTCATGGCTACCCAATAAGAATAATATCGGGTCGAGGGTGTCACGACCGACAAGGCGAACCTCCTTCTCCGTTATTTCGGCGAAGGCAAGAGCGGCGCTGCGCTGCAGGTCGACATTGTCGGAGAATGAGAGAGTGGTGAGGGCGTCCAGAGGCGGTCCCTCGAAGAAGTTGGTGGTTGTGCGATCTGCAAGTATGCTGAGCGTGAGCAGCTTGAACCAGGGAGATTGGGGTGCAACGCACTCTCAAGGAACTGCAACAGGTCCGCTACGGCCTCTCTTTCGTTCTCGAGCAGCAACGGTTCGTACGACTGGGACTTGCGAGAATGAACTAAACCGAACTCAGCCAAGTGAAGGGCAGTCCAGCAACCAAAGGCCTTACAGCAAGACTCGCAGCAACTGCTGACATTACCCATGATACCAGAGTAGTTAGTTGAAAAAGGAAGGTAGATGGATCAAAGGCAAGAGGAGCGAGGTCACGAATTACAGTGGGGGCGAGGAGGACTGCTAAATTCAAGTCGTTCAACGCCGTCGACAAGCGTATGGATTGGTGGAAACTGCCGGTAACCACGTGCCTGTATCACGTGCACAGCTTCCTGAACTTTCTTCGACTCGAGTTGTTCCTTCTCTGAGTCTCAGTAATAGTATCCACTCGTCAACCAACAATGCCAGACAGCCTGATATGTTATGTATACGCTTAAATACAGTACGGTCGTTTGGATGAGCATATCATCAGCCATTATGTCTATCCTGGCTGGTTGCAATTGACTGAAGCCATCCGCGGCGATGACTATCCAGTATGCCAGAGGAACTTCCTTTTCTTGGTACGTATGCTTCCTCCTGTCTATTCAATACCGCTCGCTGGATAATCTAAGGAAGAAACACTCAAGGATTGTAGTCAAGCTAAACTTGCTGCGGAGGTGAACAATACTGCACTGCCTTGACAGCCATTTCACGAAGATTACATTACATAGCGTCCAGATCTCGAAACGTCGTGATTTGAGTCATTCGTATCGCAGCATCTCCGCAGCATCCAACCACCGAATTGACATGCACAACCCACATAGCCTACAGGATACATCGGCTGCGGGAGTCGCGCCCAACGATCTCTTCGGAAGGTCTACCCCTGCATAAGTATGAGCGGCTTCGAGGAAGATGTAGCCAACAAACTCGACCCGCCTACCCAGCCCTACCATGGAAAGCCTACCGCCATTTAAAGTCATTGAACCGCAAGCGAGCCACACTTCATCCATAATATTTCTGCATGTACGTTTTCGCGACGCGAGGTTGGATGGTTACTGACGGCTCCTACAGGGGCTCGGGCATTCCAACGCTACATGGCATGCTGCTATGCACAAAGCGTTAGCAAGCCAGCTACCGCATACAAAGTGGATCTTTCCACAAGCGTAAGGCGTATCACAACCCGAAGATAGCCCGCATACTAACTTTGCTTATCAAAGACCTACTAGATATGTTTCTATGTACCGTTCTGAGCACCCCGCGTGGTTCGATGTGCATCAGCTTCCACCAGGGAACGACGAATTTGACGAGTCGGCAGTCGAACACTCGATAGCACTCGTCGAGCGTTTTATCTTGTGGCAAGTCCATTGCGGGATTGATCCCAAGAGGATTGTACTAGCTGGCTTCTCGCAAGGGGCAGCAACCAGTATGCTAGCTGCCCTTACGTCGCTGCATGATCTCGCCGGCGTAGCAAGTCTATCTGGCTGGCTTCCTGGCAAGGCTTTAAGGGTAAGCGAAATATTGTGTCGCAGCCACCTGTGTCGCTTACTCTACTTTTACAGATGCTGCACTCCGCACCAACTACACCGATCCTATGGTGTCACGGAGGAGCTGACGAAGAGATTCCGTTGTCCATGGCTTCTGACGGACTCAATGCGCTGTGCACAGACTTCAAGATGTCGTCTGCCTTGGTAACCTTTAGGGTTTACGATTCCCTCAAGCATAAACTATGTGACGACGAACTCAAGGACTTCGGGATATGGTTGAACTATATTCTGCAATGACACACACTCGTCTACCTAATAGCTATCCAAGCATGCTTGCGTGTTTATTTATTCTGTGCCTAATACATTTTGATTTAGTCAATACGAAAACTATCTCGAAGTCTCGACTATGACGCAGTTCTTTGAAGAGCGAGCGCTACACTGCTAGCGCTGCTCAAACCGTCGGACGTAGGAGATGATGATGACATTGCCCTGAGGTGATCGTGACCGAGTACGAGGGCCAGCTACTGACGCGTGACGGCCCGCCCATGAGGCAGTGGGAATGACACTTAATAGTCCTGAACAGGACCAGCTAGAAGCCAGAGTCCCCAACAAAGATGGACATAATAGATAGATTGGGGGAATAGAACAGTCTCAGAGAGCCCCGCTGCTCGATTGAGGGGATCACTGGGAATATATGAAGCGATAGTGAGGCGATGGACAAGATATCATTTCATGATTGAAGATTATCAGTAAACGTGGACGTGAATTTGTGAAGTGGTGGGCCCGTTCAAACTCCGATCCATCTCATGAAATGCCTCCGTCGATCAGGGCAAATCCCTCGAGGTATACCATATCAGGAGTTGACGCGCTGCCTGGGAGAGCGCTCGCCATGAGGCTGCCTTGAGGTGATATTAAAGCGGGGGTCTTGTTTTCCGCTGCTTGAGCTTCGTCGT
Organism: Sanguinoderma rugosum; assembly: GCA_017499575.1. Classification (NCBI taxonomy): domain Eukaryota; kingdom Fungi; phylum Basidiomycota; class Agaricomycetes; order Polyporales; family Polyporaceae; genus Sanguinoderma; species Sanguinoderma rugosum. The sequence continues at coordinate 3,307,901 of VTPW01000002.1, read as the reverse complement.
GGTGAGCAAGGTCAAAAAGGAGGGAGCTGACGATGCGAGACTCTACTCAACTACACAGTTACTTGCATCGTCAGCTCTCCCCCAGCAATCATGCCAGCCACCAGAAACATCCCTGCTCGTCGCTCTCGACGCTTGTCCAAGCAATCTCCCCCTAGCTACAACGGTGATTATATCAAATATTACTCCCTTTCGACCGTCAAACTAATTGTTATTTTTGTAACTTAGAAGATGGCTGGGAACAACTTGCTTTTCCTGACTCACCCCAACCGGGTTGCGTCTCACCCGATATGGTCCTCCGCTACCCTTCACTCTCCCCCGTATCACCTCTGATCTCAGAGCCCGACGATACCTCCGTAAGGACCACCCTTCCGCGACCAACCCAGCTTCCCATTCGGCGAGGATCCCACTCCCGAAAGCGCGCGCCGGACCACATCCCCCGTCCTCCGAATGCGTTCATGATGTTCCGCTCTCACTACTGCGTGAAGATCAAGAACGAGAGTTCCCCGGAGAACAATCACGCCATCATCAGCAAACAGGCAGGCGAGGTATGGCGTAGCATGTCTGATCTTGAGAAGTCCGACTTCCATCGTCTCGCTTATGCCGAGAAGATGCTCCATGCCAGTCGCTACCCCGACTACAAGTACGCCCCAAACTTCAAGAAGGCGGTCCCGCCTAAGAGGAGGCCCTCCAAGCGAAAGGATGAAGAAGATCGTTGCATCAAGGTTGCTAGTCTCGTCAGGCAAGGCATTGTTGGTAACGAGTTGGCCAGTGCGATGGTGACCACCGACGAGCCCGATCGAGATGGTCCTGTTGATAGCCCCGCCCAACTCCCTGCCCTCATTCAGATGTCACCAGAGCCCATTAAGGAGGAGTCTCCAGTCGTCGAGCTACCCGACCTTTGTCAATCATCTGACGATTATGTTCCTACCGAGAATATCCCTCCCCTCGACTTGAATGACAGTATGGCGCAGGTTAGTTTCATCACCTTCTATTCAGTATCCATTAACTGACTTGCACATGGTAGCTTACATTCGAGGAACTTGATACCATGTTCCCGGTGGAATGCTATACCGCCGAGGCCGTCCCCGGCTTCAAGCCCCTCCCATATCCCCTCAGCAATGGCGGCCCTCAGGGCTCGGGCTTCGATCTCCCCCTCCATTGGAGCAACCCATTCTCTGAAGCCTTCCAGCCCGTCACAACCTTCTACAACTATGATGCCCGCGCTGCTACCCCGGAGCCCGCAGCGGCGTTCGGTGGCGACTGGTCGCACACCGCCCTCCGTGCACGCGCACCATCCCCCGAGCCTGCCAAATTCAAACAGGAGACACCTGCCCCCGAGCATAACCAGCTTGGGAGCAGTGACTCCAGCACGCCCAGGGCACTTACTCCTTCCCCCGTTCCATACAGCCCTATCACATCTCCAGTCGCGTCTTTTGGAGAGAAGATTGAGGACCTGGGCGCCCTGTTCGACAACGGTTACAACTTTGCCGACTTCTTCTCCTCCAACGAGGCGCCGGTCAACTACAACGACTGGTTCGTCGAGGATGCAACCAACCTCTAAGCCATGTAACATCGATTCACATCCATACTCATACCCATACCACTTCACATCCCTTCACATCCTTCACATGCTTTCTATCGTAACATCTATTGTACTTACAAGTGACTCAGACCTCATCTACTTTACCTCTCGTCTATCCCGCATCCCAATGTCTGTACTTCTGTCCCTGTATCTATTAGACTGCATTCTGTACTCTAGTGACTGTATGTAACACGTAACAAGCCGGTTAACAAGCTCCATCACCATCTGACAGCGTTTTGACCATCACGATCGCCCAGAATCTCGCTATTTAGTCCTCAACTTCTTTGTGACTGGCTCGGAAGGTTGATTAATCTTAACTCTGCCTTCAGCTTTCTGCGTACGTAGCCACGCGACGCAGTCATCCTTTGTTTGATGTGGGTGCCCGAGTTGCCACTCGACCACTTGGGCGAGAACCTGTCCTAGCCAGGGACCCGCACGTTGCGCTCCAAGTGCCGCACTAACTTCGCGACCCTGCACGCAGCAACCGTTGAGCACAAAGCAATGGAGAATGGTAGGTTGAACATACATCAAGGATTGGCCTAGCGTCTACTGCATCTTGGAGTTTGAGCTCAAGCACACGGTCAACAAAGCAGTTATAGATCGCGATAATTTCGGATGCGCGATTAACTTCCATAGGCCATTAACTCGTGGAAGCAAGTTACAGATCATTGTACGTACCGTCCAAAACATCATTCTCAAGATCGTAATGTGGTAACAGGTCCTGGACGAGTGAGAACAATAACGAGGACGTCCAATGACTACCGGTATTAGGGTTGTGCACGACTTTATCCCGTAAGCGTAGCCCTACATAAAAGGAGGAAGTCAGTAATTTAAATGTTAGTTTTGCGGTCATATTTGGTACCGATTGCCACGCGATCAGAAGGCAAGGTAAATCTATCGTCATCTAATCTTGGGAGCCGCAGTATATCTGCTGCGGCGAACAAAGCAGGGATTCCATCCAAGAAGTGATTTTGTGTTCCAAGCTTCAGCGACTCCCGGACGGCCGCTTCGACTGCCGGATGGGGCTTTTTCTTCCTATCTGAGTAGGTGATGCCCTTGTAAGGCGTGAGCGCTGCGGCAAGGAATAGTCTAGCTGTGCAAGAAGGGTCTTCTGAAGTCGAGAGCATAGCCAGGTGAACGGCGGGTAGTTTGCTGGGAGAGGGGTGGAGGAGGGTATCGAGGAGGACGGCAGCCTTCAGTCCACTGGCGTTATCTTGTACGGGGCTAGATAAAGCGGAGGAAATCTCGTTGGGAAGTACTGAGAATACGGAGGCAAATAGCGATAGATTGCGCAGAAGTTGTATGGCATGTCGCGGGTTGCGACCTTGAGAGATTACTTATAGCTAGCGAATATTTTGATGTCGGACGCGAATGGCTCACCTTTCACCATCTTTGTTAGTTCCTCCCCGACACGTTCCCGACTAACTTTTGTGCGTAAAGCGGCCTGTAGATAATTGTCAGGAACTGGGAGGGGAAATTGTTTAAGACATCAAGTCACCTGAATGAGTGGATCCTTCACAGCAGTTTCTAGTTCGGGTTCCATGGCGAAATCAAACCTACTGGCGAACCTTACACATCGAATGACGCGTAGGGGATCGTCGAGAAATGTCTCCCTCGGCGGTAATGGTGTTCGAACAATACCATTCTTCAGATCGTGTATCCCCTACGGGAGTTCAGCTCACTTCAACGAGATGAACCCAATATTATGGACGGGCCTTTTCAGTAAAGTCCTCTACTAACCGCGTGTGGATATTGTAGAAGAGCGCGTTGATAGTGATGTCTCTCCGCAGTGCATCCTGCAACGGCGTGCCAAATGTCTAAAGGCAGGAGTTGAACGTAAATGTACACCTCAGGCGAGGCTTGGACGTACTCACAACTTGGTTCGGTATGCGACTGTCCCCAGTGTATTCTTCACTCCGGAGATTGACAACGTCGATGGATCTATCTAAGATGCGGAACGTCGCCGTCTCCAAATGCTTCGACTGGTCGGGATTCTTCTCGATTTTGGCAACCTCTGAGGCTACGACGCCTTGGGTCCGAGCAAAATTGACTAGATGCTCGGCAAACGGCTCCCCCATCATGTCGGAGAGCGCGATGTCTATGTCATTGCTCTCCGCGCCCAGTAACTGCGTCAACAAATGGCTTCACTTCAGCGAGGATTAACAGAGTGGGTGACAGATACAGACCTTATCGCGAACCCAGCCCCCCGCGATTCTACACGTCGTCTCAATCCCCTTCTCGGTCTTGAGATGTTTCGTGCATCCGTCCACTAATACGCAGATTTGCTCTTCGATGTCAGTCAAAATGACTTGCAAATGCTCTGGCGGTTTCACTGGGTAGGAAGTGCGAGAAAGAAGCGACATTGGCCTCTGTATTCTAAGTCGAGTTGCGAGTTTTCGCCAAGGGAACATTCGCGGTTGCCAAAGGAAGCGCCCATGGAAGAAGCATTTCTTCCACCGACCATGGAAGCTTTTCAATTACTTTCTCGAGGCGGGCTCAATTTTGATAGAAAGAGATTCAAGAACGACGTGAAGCTATTCCAGGTGCGCATCTTTGCATAGAATTCGTCAATACTGTTGCTAACATTCCCTCGTAGGGTTCTGCCTCTATCTCGGTCGACAAAGACACTCAAGAAACTGATGGATCTGAACTACCGGCGGAACTAGACTTCTTTAAGTATGCCCAAGGTGGCAGCACTAGTAAAAGAAAAGCTCCCAGCAAGGAGGCAGCTCAAAGCAAGAAACGCAAGCTCTCGCCAGGGCCTGACGAAACGGCTGCTCAACCTTTGGTAGCCAAGCAGCGCGTAACAGCGAAGGGTTCAAAGGTTCCTCAAGCTGTTGAAACATTTGAGGAGCTAGGCGAACGATACGGCCTATCCAATCAACTCCTCTCCAATTTATCAAAGAACGGGTTCTCAACACCGACTGGTATCCAATCCCATGGGGTACCTATTTTGCTTGATGTGAGTACTAGAGTATGCACCTCCCAGTAATCAACAACGTAATCCAGTAGTCTCGAGACCTTGCTGCCATATCACCAACTGGTACCGGGAAAACCATCGCCTACTTGCTCCCAATATTAGGAGCTTTGAAAACTCCCAACGGGAAAGCAGATGGAAGTGGTGTTCGTGCCGTTATCGTCGCCCCTACACGAGAACTTGCACATCAAATCCATAATGAGTGTCTCAAGCTCGCTGAGGGTCGTAAATGGAGGATTGTGTTGTTCAGCAAAGCCACGGCTAGCACGTTGGCTGACAAAAGTGTGAGGGATAAAATCGGTGAGTATCATAAGCGTACCTTAATGCACGTCTATTCAGATCCGTTGTCCTCCTTAGACATCATCATCAGCACCCCACTGCGTCTTGTAGCGTCGCTGCAAGCAGGGACCCTCGATCTCCAAAAGTACGTCACTTCGGCGCATTTCGCTATACTCCTCTAATACCTATATGTAGTGTTCGGCATCTTGTCCTCGACGAAGCCGATCGCCTGCTTGACGCTGAATTCTTGTCGCAAATACGAGAGATTGTCGCTGCATGTTCTCGTACGGATATCCAAAAGGCCGTTTTCAGTGCTACCTTACCTGCAGGCGCGGAAAAAATTGCGATGGAGATGCTCCGTGACCCCATACGAGTGGTCGTCGGTCTCAAGTCAGTTTCCTTATCTCCGTACTCGATCAAATCTCACTCTGCTCCTGCAGAGATACACCATTGCCCTTGATTACACAAACGCTCACATATGTTCGAGACGACCATTCCAAGCTCCCCAGTCTCCTCCAATACCTAGCGCAGCCATACAACCCCCCGCTGCTCGTCTTCACCTCCACTCAGCCTCGAGCATCGTCATTAGCAGAGGAACTCGTATTGAATAATATTCCGAACGTGGACTGCCTCCATGCTGGCATGACGAAGAAGGAACGAGAGGACGCCATGTCTCGTATGCGGAAGGGGGAGAGCTGGGTGATGATCAGTACAGAAGTTATGGCTCGTGGCATGGATTTCAAGGGCGTGCGCGAGGTCATCAACTATGACTTCCCTACTAGTGTGCAAAGTTACGTCCACCGAATAGGTAGGTCACGCACGACCCTTTGATTTCTCCGTGACGACTAATTTGTATGTTTCTCAGGTCGTACTGGGCGAGCTGGCCGCGAAGGAAAGGCCGTCACATATTTCACAGACGACGATGCACCGTATCTGAAAACGTAAGTTGCACGATGCCATACTCAACCCAAATTTAACCTGTGCCGTCTCCAGCATTGCCAACGTACTGCTACAATCGGGTTCAACAGTGCCTGAGTGGATGCTCAAGTTACCAAAGCCCTCGAAAATGAAGAGGAAGTCCATGGGGAAAGTCAAACGAGCCGAGGTAGTGAACCCTGCCAGAAAAATAGGACGGAACGATGCAATCAAGAAGAGGTGAGCAATTATAAGTCGACTTCGTTGTGCTGGCCCGTTGAATATGGACCTTCGGCAGGGATATGATTGCCGGTTCCAAAAGGCGAGAAAAGAAACTCGCTGCGAAGGATGAGTCAAAAGCAGACTAGTTTTGCCTGTTTGTATGGTCCTAAATAACAGTAACAAGTTATGCGACACATGATGGGGCAAGCATGCTGTCAGCATCTGCCTACCACGATTGGGGGTCCTACTTTGGATTCTCCGGTCACTGCGGTTGTTAGACCATTCTAGTGGACATGCATTCTCAAATAGCAAATCAAACAATCTAAGTTTTGCTACATACAACTTTTGTGGTGCGATCTATAGTACAGTGATGTTTCCCTGCTCTGCCCATTCCCCGAATAATAAGCTAATACTTTCCCCGTTGTGGGTCCTGCGAATTGACTCGGCCAACGTCGGGCTGATATCTATGGTCAATAATTTTGAGCAGGCATTTTGGTGTTGAGTTTGAGGAATCGTGTTGGTGACCTATAGGGGTGGTCGTCAGGGGGCAAAATCATACCGAAGACTGTTGGCATACCACGAGTTGCTCGATAGGTAGTTCTTCTAAGACGCTCATGTTTGCTTCAGAGAAAAGACCTAATGCCGTGGACCAGTGGGTCAAAAACAGCCTACACCCCGACGAATGAAATCGCACCATGAGAAACAACGGCATAAACGGCCTTGGCACCTTTTTCTTTTAGAGTCCGGACAGCAAGGATAAGAGTCTTTCCAGTATCAATCATATCATCAACCAAGATGGCGACCTGATTCCGACATGTCATGAGAAACTTTAGGAGAATGACGGGACGCTCGGGCAACTTTACCTTATCCTTGACATCACCAACAAGAAGCTCCATGCGCTCCGGAGCATCTTCTGACTTCCCGTCCCGCTTCCGGTGGATTAAGGCGAATTCTACATTCAGCTTGTCCGCGATAGCGGTGACTCTGAGACGAGAAGAAGAGGCTGAGATTATGTAGCACCATTGGGGATGAGTATAGCTCACCGTTTTGCACCGCCGGCGTCCGGACTGACGATGATGCCATCCTGCCAGCCAGGTATGCGATGTCTGATATATGAGAGCATCAGGGGCTCCGACCACAGATTATCAACAGGGATGTCGAAAAATCCCTGGATCTGGCTGGCATGTAGGTCCATGGTAATAACGTGGTCGCATCCGGCTACGACAAGCATATTTGCCACTAGCTTCGCCGTGATTGGTGCCCGAGATTTATCCTTCTTGTCCATTCTTGCGTACGGGTAGCACGGAATGACAGCAGTGATGCGGCGAGCAGAAGCTGTTCTGCACGCTGATATGAGGATGAGGAGCTCCATGAGGTTGTCGTTGACGTCCTTGCACCCGGACTGGATGATGAAGACGTCTTCGTCTCGAACTGATTCGGTGATTTTGACATCGACCTCCCCGTTGGAGAAGTTCCTGACTGTGGTCGACACAAGGGGGACACCGAGTCTAGGTGAAATGAACTTCAGAGCCCATACGAAAGGCGTCTCGCTCACCGCTCAGCCACAGATTGGGCGAGCTCGGGGTGACTGTTGCCTGCAAGGGGACGAAGCTCGGTGAGCGTACCGCAAAAGAAAAGAAAGAATATGCGCACCAGTCAGGATTCTAATAGAGTTAGCGTGATACATGGATCGTCAAAAGAGTGGACTATCGGAGAGGAAGAATGAAGTACATGGAACAAGCGGTATAAATTTGAGTATCACCCGGTACAGCTATGGTAAGGCACGTGACATGAATCCGGGTCCAGTATATAAGTGTCATCGTGTGCAACAATTTCTTGGTCCCCTTCTTCCCTCTTGCCCTCATAACGGAATGGCGATACACCTTATCAGCGTCCTTGTTATCTCTAGTATTCTCGCTGTGGCCGCGCAAGAGCGATTTCCTCAGACACCACTGGTTTCAAAGCGCTTCTCGTATCCAACTGGCTTGCCCTACCAGGCCGACTCCGAGAACCTTCTCAGAGGCACCCAATCTGGCTACAATCGGTGCAACTCCTCCACTGAAATTCAAGAATCTCTCTGTCAAACATCATTCCTGAACAGCCTCGATGACTTCTGCCTCTGGGCCCCCCCCAAACCAGACTCTCTGATCGCGGATACCGAAGGCGAGGAAGTCGCTTTTTGCTCTCAACCCGGGCGAGGAACGCGCCGTATTCCCCCTGGCGCGCTGAAAGGCGTCCAACTCATGCGCACGCCCGACTATGTCCAGGTCGTGGGATTCATCGACCAGACGGCTATCAACATCGCCGCGGGCGATTCGGGCGGCGAGCTGGACCCCCATGGCGCGGACCTCCGTGGAAACCCTCTAGGCGGCTTGGTGTACTCCAACGCGTGGTCGAAAAGAACAGACATGTACGAGCAAGTTATCGAGTGGCACAACTTTATGGGCGGCAATGCCTTTTGCTTCAAGGTGTGCGACCCGTCACGGCCCAACGCAGCCAATTACTGCCAGCACATATACGACCGCATCGGGTGTGCCTACAACGCGCCCAACAACGCGAAGGAAGGCGTGTTCGAGACGTGCGAAGGCGAGAACCAGGACTTTCCGGGCGTGTACACACAGGACGGCCGGGTTCTGACTTACACGCAACCACCGGAGGCTCTGGGCCCTATAACTTCTGTCCCTTATCAACCCCGTGTTCCCGCCAGCAGCAACTGCAAGCAATTCTCGAGCAGCGCCCTATACACAAATACGCCTGGCAGTGTCACGCCCGTTTCATTAGCCGCTACACCGGCATCCTCCACAGCGTCGCCTTCCAGCACGAGCAAAAGCGGCGGCTCGCAGTCGCAAACAGACGGTGAAAGCAACGACGCAACCTATGTGGTCTTCTCAGCAATCACGTCTATCTTCGGTGTCTTGTTCTCCGCGCTTTTCTTGGCTTAATGAATCATCCTCGCTTAGCTTTCAACCGTAGATAATAGCTATATATACCAATTCTCGATAGATACACAACGTGAAAGCAACCATTACACCAGATAAATAGGCCATGAGTACGATAAATGCGAAAGAGTGGAAGGGCAAGCGAGTGTGAACGCAGAATGAGTGACAGATTCTGCGGAAGTAGACTACAGGCCTAACAATGATTACTGTCTATATGCGCTATAGCTCTCTGATGGACCTGGGCTGTAGGCTGGAGGAGGGAGCTCTTGATCCTCAGACGGGTTCTGCAACCGTAGCTTCGCCAACTGAGCCTTCTCTGAGAGCGGTGGATTGGGAGAACCCTGAGCCAGGTATCCCTCTGCAGGCAGTTTTGGGGCCACCGACGACCCCGCAGACACCGGTCGTCTTGGCCACGTCATAACGGACCCAGTCTCTGTGTTCCCATATTCCGAGGATGGGCTGTGCATCAGCAGATTTTGCGCGGAGGGATGCTGGGAGGGTGGGGGCGTGAAGTCAAGGGGCGTTGGCCGCCACGACGGATCATCCTCCCGGGGAGGCCTGAACTGCTCCGTCAGGTCGAGGGGCAGTTGCCGTGTATGCTTCCCCCGCATTCGGCGCTTGGTGAAGTACACGGCGGCAAATATTATCAGCACCACCACGACGATGGCGGCTGCCGCGCCGGCGATAATCGCCGTTTTGCTGCTTGACTTCTCGGGCGTTGCCTCGTGTCTGCGTGACGCTGGTTAGCGTTGATATATCAAAACGAGGCGGCGACAAACGTGTATACGACGTAGTCGAGGATGACCAGCGACTTTTCCCCAGCGTGGCCGTTTTCTATGGACAGTGTATGGGCGCCGTAGGGGATGGAGGCATTGACGTAGACGGGCACATCGTAGTCCCAGGTGGAATTTCCGTTCGGCTTCTGCTTGAAGGTCCCAACTTGTTGGCCATCCAGCAAGAATGTCATATCAGTGTTCGTATTTGGACCCTCAAAGCTGTGGCCGAGGATGCAGTAGACGTACACCGCACTACCTGATAACGCGTCGTTTGGGCGACACAATTAACGCGATGGAAATGCCAGGGACGGAAAACACGCACCAGTAAATGGTACTGAGGCTGTAAGTATTGCACCCGGCGTAGGGTTCGTAGCATTCGTCAAGGCGAAAGTTCCATCGTGCCACGTCCCCATGTAGGCTTTACTCTTATCGAAACGCGCCGTACACGCCTTGCATGTCAAACCATCGTTCCAACTGAGCGCCGGAGAGTAAGTCACGAGAGCCCCGGTGTCGGGATCGCCGTATTTGTCGTCAATCGTCGTGTTGACAAAGTCCGCTAAGACTATGCTTGCACCAGAAAACCACAGTGTATACTGGATAAGCGTCGGTAACCGCATGGGAATGGCAATAAGTGGTTGATTCTAGAGAGTTGAACGAGGGTGGCAAGTAAGTTGCGATGCAGACTAGCAATCGTGTCCCGGTGTTAGTGCCATGCAAGACTGATTGTCCATAATTATGGTTAGATACCTGAGACTCCGCCTTACCCGCCGGGGGATGAAGACCGATAAGTTGCGCAGCTTGGTATGCAGAGGATGACTGGAAGAAGACAGAGCCAAACGACTTTCGACGGTCTGTCGCCCAGTGCGGGGCGTTCGGGGCGTTCGGGAAGCTAAGTGCTTGATACTGTCGAGTAACTAATCGAAAGAGAAGAGAGCGAATGAGCGCCAGCGCCCGCATTATCGGACTTTCTCTTTTGTCAGGGTGTCTTTAGAAAGTGAACTCCAAGTGATCGACATTCGCGGAGTTCATTTCAGCCCTGCATCATGATCGTTGGCATACGATTCGGTCACTAGGATCAGATATCAAGGATTCAGTAGCACTGCATATTCAACGATAATTGAGAACAGACAGAACCGTTGACGTTGTAGAATATTTGTGTAATAAAGCGACATGCCTGATAATACAAATTTATCTCATATGCTGTGCGTTATGATTGTCCTAGTGCGCGACACTGCAATATTACTTGCGAGCCTCCTTCTCGAAGTCTTTCTTGGCTTCCCGAGCTCCAGCTGCAGCCTAATTTTGTGTGAAGAGAATACCAGCTGATACACGGAAGAGGTACAAACCTGGTTTGTTTTTTGACCAGCCATGTTCGAAGCTCTATCCACTTGCTCTTTCGCGGCTTTGGCGTTTGAGCCTATCGGTGCGTTAGAACACGAGCATATACCCCAGAACAACACCGACCTATTGCTTCCTTCGTGGCCTGTGTTGCTTGTTCGCCTGTCTCGATGGTACTGGCGAGCGTTTCACCAACTTTCTTGTTCACCTGTCAGGTATATCAATATCGTGCGCGTGTATGAAGATACAGTATTCAGTCAACTTACTGTACCTGCTACCTCTGATACTTTCTCAACCATCGTTTTGGAAGCCGGCAACGATGAATGGAAGAGTCGCGCATTGCGTGCACGGGCGCCAAACGCGCGGGTGGAAAGACGGGCAGATGTGGTGATTTGTGAGAGCATCTTGGGTGGTTTGGAAGAAAGAATTGTTTCTGGGATGCCGCATCCACCAGACCTTTATATACCGTATACCGCACCCATAGTAGGGATGACGTGAATGACGTCGAGGAAGGAATTCAGTTTGGAGACGCGGCTGGGGACCACGTGATCGAGTCCCACGGCTTCCCATATATAACCAGCCCCTATGCCACAGGGGACTCAGACATTTTATCACATTGCCTCTATCCTCCGTGCGGTCACCATCTGGGCATCAGGACGACCACCATGGCAGCCACAAAATCTACAGTCTCCGCCCACGACGATGGCCTCGTTTCTCCCAGGAAGCTCCAGGTGAGTGCATCGTACGCACCTTGTGGATCTTGCCTAACGGTTACCAGAGATCCAGGATCATGCCCAAACCTGAGAGCCTCGGCGAGTCATCCAAGCGTCGTTCGCATCTCTTCTTAGGATACGGGACTATCGCGCTCAACGGCGATGATTACGACAAGGAGCACGCTATTGTTCCAGACTTCGACCCCGCTTCTCCGGAATCCGTCTATTCACATCGCTCGCAGTCATCGTCGCCCATGTCTTCGCCGACTCTAACTACAGCAGAGCCACTGTCGCCCACACCACAGTCGAAGCGGAACTCTCTTCAAGCATATATGCTGAGATCCGAATACAGTGATTCCCGCCGTTCGGCTGCCACGGCCACTGAATCGACGCCGCTAGTCCCCAAACCGCTATTACTCGCCAATAAATATAACGGCATGACGGATACATATATCACCCCAACGACATGGCTAACGCGTCTCTTCGGATTCCTGTGGCACATCCTCGCCTGTTTGAGGAAACGCACCAAGGCTTCTCGTAGGCGCAGCGCTGTCAGCCTCAAGCCTTTGATCCTCCCACAACGAATCAATGGCACTGGCAACGAGGATGATGGGTTAATACCGACAGCCGTCGTAAAAAGATGGTGGGGCTTGTTTTGAAATTCTCCATGTATGCTGTATTTCTTTGTAGTTTTGTTCGTTCCTTCGCACACATGTATTTCTCCGTGAAATTTGCTCTATATAAATGTTAATGGCACCATGTCGCAGTGGGGCGCGTCAGTGGTGAATATCTCGCGAGACCGCCGTTTGCTCTACAAGCCTCCTCAGCTAAGGTGTCACAGCGACAGCGACAGCGTGCTTTTAAAGACATTCTTTTAGTGCTTCCGTGTGAGGCTAGGAGCTCTTGGTCGTCCTGGAATAAAGCGATCAGTCAAAATTTGACTTCGAAGCAAAGCAAATTTGCCATCGCACGAACTTGGAAGGAATGGCCGAGAGCCCGGTTTCAATTTGCACCGGCGAAGTGACAAAGAGACAGACCCGCCGAAGTCACGATCGTCAACGCTAAAAGTTAAACCATGTATCACGGCCATTCTCAGCAAGGACCTACCTATCCCTTCAATGCCACACGGCGGTGAACTTCGTGCTCTGTCCGAACGGAAAGAAATGCAAAGCAAGACGGCGATTGAGGCGGGAATTGTTGAAATACGTTATTGCTTACAGGGGGAAGAAATTTCATCCTTTCAAATATATTTTTGCACCACTAGTGCATGCTAGACCGATGGGCGGCACGTCCAGGCCTTGAAATCTACGTCGTGTACGTCTAACGCCAGATATCCTCGGCGCCGTGCCCGAAGGTGACTTGAGCAGTAGGGAGTACTGTCGCGCCCTGATTGAACCGAAAAACCCTCTTGAAAGTCTCTGTGTAGCAACCAACCAGTCAGCTTGGTGACCTTTTGTGCTGAGGAATTCTTACGCCACTGTATTAATCGGAAGCCCCTTCCTACTCCATCGTGAGCGCTGAGCGCCGAGATAGATTGTGAGCTTGATGTCAGCGGGTCGTCCAAACCTGGCTAGTCTCTGACCGGTTCCGCCACATACTTGCGATGCAAGAAAAATCTTCAACAATGAGCAGACTGTCACCGTTCGCCGTGTAAGTGCTGACAACAGAATTTGGCGTAAGTCCGTCGGCAGAGCCGCCCGGCACACGAGATTTTTGGGCACGGCGCGTTCTGATTGGCTGGCCATTTATCGCACCATTTTATGCATACCTATCCCAAGCTCGTTATTTCACGGTTGTGCATCTTCCCTCCTCACCACCACCACCACGATGGCTTCTTACGCCGTCAAGGATCACTCCTCCGCCGCGTCGATGCCCTCGTCGACGTCGGCCCAGCAATTCCACAATTTCTCCCCCGTTACTCTATTCTCGTTTACTTCCAATGGGTCAGCAACATGGATGTATACCACCGTTGCCATTGTCTTGTCGCTGCTCGTGCTGGAGCAGTCCGTCTACCGATACAAGAAGCGGCATTTACCTGGCGATAAATGGACGATACCTATTATCGGCAAGTTCGCCGACTCTATGAAGCCCACCATGGAGGGCTACATGAAACAATGGAACTCTGGTGCTCTAAGTGCCATCAGCGTCTTCAACATGTTGGTGATAATTCTACCGTCTCCATTTATTTTTCTGACGGATTCCAAAAAGTTTCATCGTCATGGCGTCATCCAACGAATACTCGCGCAAAATCTTGAACTCTCCAATGTACGCTGAGCCATGCTTGGTCCATTCTGCCAAAGCCATCTTGCAGCCTGATAACTGGTGGGTTACCCTGGTTACTCTCACGTTGTCAAGGCTATATTCGCATTTAGGGTTTTCCTCACGGGCAAGGAGCACGTTGAATTCCGCCGCGTCCTCAACACGCTCTTCACGCGTAAAGCACTAGGGTTTGTCTGAATATGTGTCGTCGGCGTACACTGGAACTCATAATTCTTTCTCAGCATCTACGTCAACATTCAGGACGCCATCACTCGCAAGCACTTCACTCAATGGCTTGCCGCGGCGGCCAAGGACCCCAATCCCCAGCCCATTATGATGATTTCGCGCCACCTGAACATGGACACTTCCCTTCGTGTATTCTGCGGTAATCACATCCCTGAGCAAGCCTCCATCGAAATCAGTGAAAAATACTGGGCCATCACCCAAGCCCTCGAACTCGTCAATTTCCCACTCGCCATCCCTGGCACCAAGGTCTACAAGGCCATCCAAGCACGCAAGATTGCAATGAGCTGGCTCGAACTCGCCGCCCGCAACAGCAAGATCGCTATCGCCAACGGTGCTGAACCCGAATGCTTGATCGACCACTGGATGTCCACTATCTCCGAATCATCGTACAAAGGCCGTAAAGATTTGAGCGACCGCGAGATCGCCATGGTCGTCTTCTCGTTCCTCTTCGCCTCGCAGGATGCCATGAGCAGCGGCTTGATCTATGGATTCCAGCATCTTGCCGACCACCCGGACATCTTAGCCAAGGTTAGAGAAGAACAAGAGCGTGTCAGACAAGGACACTACGACAACCCAATGACCCTTGAGCAACTCGACCAGATGCCATACCTGCAGGCTTTCGTTAAGGAAAGTTTGAGAGTTAAGCCTCCTGTCACCATGGTCTGTTCCCATTTACACGCTATATATGAAGATACTCATATGCCGGCAGGTTCCCTACAAAACCACCAAGGCTTTCCCTATCTCCGATGACTACGTTGTTCCAAATGGAAGCATGCTCATCCCGTCGTTCTACAACTCGCTCCACGATCCTGAGGTGTTCCCCGAGCCTGACGTCCTGAATCCCGATCGCTGGCTCGACCCCAATAGCAGCGCCAATGCCAACCCAAAGAACTACATGGTTTGGGGTGCCGGCCCACATCGCTGTATCGGTGTCGAGTACGCCACGATGAACATCGCTCTCGTGCTCGCCGTTGCTTGCATGTCGTTCGACTTCGAGCATCACGTTACGGAGAAGAGTGATAAAGTAGAGTGAGTTATCGTCGCCATCTACACGATTCTTAGAGCTAATCCTTTCCCTAGAATCATCGCCACGCTCTTCCCTAAGGATGGGTGTCTTCTCAAACTTACTCCCCGCCCGTGACTGAAGTAGACGGTAGAGTTTCTGCAAAAGCACAATACTTATTAGACTTCTATTTAATCCGCCCCTGTACTTGTGGCACACGTGATCGTGTTGGTGTTACATATTTAGTAGACGACTGCCCATATGCGGATGCTTGGAATAAATTCATATTATCCCTGCAAATCTTTCCTATTTGACACGAAACTTCTTGCCTCCGTGTTCTGTTCCAGGTCTGAAGATTGCGGAGTCCACCCTGGGATAGGAACTGCACAGCGCTTTGACAGAGAACCGGGGAGTTCCCTTGGGTTGATTCGCGATCTCTTCCTGAAGCTTGTGGCGAAAGGTCGAGGTTGGATAATCATCCTTTGTCGATTCGGTGCGATTTGTTTCTTCTTGAGAGCATAGGGGCGTCCGCGACCGGTCACTACAGAGGGAGTGTTGATCAGTGTAGATGTAAGAGAGCGTATGCGAGGCCGTACCATGCGCATGAATGGGGAATGAATCGAAGCACAGGGAATTTGCTTTTGCGCTTGAAGGTAATAAAAGGCAGGGGATTGTTCTTGAGCAACTTGGAATCAATGCTGAACGCAGGTGCTTGTTCGTCGTTTTCCGTGGTATGGCTGAAGACGGTGGACGTCGTCGTATTCGGGCTGGGCCTTGTGGACCTGACGTCGGAAGCGTCATTATCGGTTTGAATTGTAGGTTTTGGGGAGTCTTTGAACGTCCGATCCAGTTTAAGAGGCCTTGACCGCTCTGACTTCTTCTGCTTCAAGCTGAGGTTGACATGAGTAGTGAATTGTGATTGTTCACTGCCGCTGGGTGTATGGTTGGGGGTCACGGTCTTGATGCCTTGAATGGCTTTCATAGCCTTTTCGTTAACGCCCTTCTTCGTCATCGTATTCGGTGAGTCGACGACCCTGTCGTATAAGAGATCGGGGTCGTGAGACTTAAGGACGGGGAGTGTCTTCCGCGGTCGTGTTATCACCTTCTCTGCGGTGTCGGCTTTATGTAGGGATGCTGCATTATCGTCCATCTTGGGATCCTGAGCCAACTTGACTATGGGTTCGTCAACTTGCACTCGAGCTCTCTTGGCAGGATGCATAATAATATCGATGGCGGATAGATCAGCTATGTCATGTCCGCGCTTCTTGGTATGGCTGGGCTCCTGTGCCGCCTCGAGCTCGACAGTCGTAACTTCAGGGGGTATGTCGCGTTCAGAGTTCGAATGGTGAGATGCTTGATGGTGAGCTGCTCGACGGGGCATGTTGCGCTCACAGAAGAAATCTACGAGGAGGGTACGGATATATGCTCCTGAGATACTTCCTCGGCGCGTATGAAACTCACCATCCAGAACATACGGCGCCACGCCCACCAATAAATCCGCGTCGACAGATTGTAGTACCCACTCCGCATGTAATACCTCATGTTTCTCGTCTTCTAGGGCGATAACAAAGCAACAACCCAATAAACTCACCACTTTCGATTGTCGCATTAGCCTTCCCAAGTCAGCACGCATATACTTGCTATCGCGAGTGAAGTACTCACTTTTGCACCCATGGATCATCAAGCGCGTTGCAAATGAAGAAATCTGCTTGGTAGAACTCCTCATGGGTCCGCACTATCGCTCCTCCGTCACGAACTAGATGTGTCCCGATTCGATTAGCCACAGTATGCGGTCAACAACCAATACGATACGCACTCCAGGCCTTGCGAATATTGGGAGGCACAGAAGGGCTAAAGCAGGCTTGGATGCAGTGGTTATTGTCATAACAACATAGCTGTGTCCATCAGAAATCACCTTTCTTGCCGCCGAACAGCATCGTATGTCCGTAATGATTTGAATGGGGTTTCTGTATGTGATCGAGTTGGGGGACCGTGGTGAACGGAATGACCAGAGTGATCGGTGGCGTTACGCGCGCGCCACAGCCACTACAACTAGGAAACATCAGTTCAATCGTCAAATTCCGTGTTACATTTGGTATCATTCAATGCTATGGATAAAATCAGAATACAGTAGATAATACGAGGAAGGAGGAAATGTGATTTAGAGCGGTAGGTTGCTATGCTATTATTTATACTCTACGGACGAGAAGCGGCAATGAGCTGGACCCGTGTCCTTTGATACGGGGTCTGATAACAAAACTCTGGAAGGCCTCGATATCATAAGGACTAGCAAAGGAAAATTGGCGAATAAGAGTGATGATCAGAGCCTGCGGCCTTCGTCAGCACGGAGCCGCGGGAAGTTCGTCAAGAGCACGTACCTTGATTTCAACCATGGCAAACGTCTTGCCAATGCAACTGCGCGGACTTTGGTTTGCATCAGCGTCAGCGCGCAGTGTCTGATAAATATAAACTTACCCTTCGCTGAAGGCTAGGAGTTCTCTTCGCAACGATGTTTTTTCCTGTGAAGGCTCACTCCACCGCTCAGGTCGGAACATATTGGCATCAGGTCCCCATATATGTTTGTCTGTGTGAAGAACGTTCACTGGGATTGAAATGATAGTTCCCTTGGGTATGACAAGCTGATGTACATCGGCTCCTGGCAGCGGTTCGCTGAGGGTTACGCTAATTGTCTCGGCAGCCTGTGGCAACGGACATTGTGTAAGCGTCAAGAAGAGCACCGGAGTGAACATGCTTACCACATGATGGTTTTCCAGGATAGCAGGATGCAAGCGCAGTGTCTCCAGCAGAATAGCATCCAAAAGGGGGAACTTGTTCATCAATTGCTCATATGATGGATCACCCGGGAAAGTCACTTCATCCCGCAATTGTTGTTGTAAGTCAGGATGCACAGCAAGCTCGTACAGCACCCACTAGAGGATATGGATATGTTAGTTAAGGAACCAGAAGACCAGGTGACACGCTACGCACTGCAATGACAGCAGAGACTGTTTCGTACGCCGCAGATATGATCGTGCGCATCTGAGCTACTACGTATTCTTCTGTCATGTCAGGTCCGGTTGGAGAGCGAACTGTGGCTTGAAGTCAGCAGATAGAAGCCAGGGGAGTAAGTATAACTCTACTTACGCATCATAGCCAACAGAGTGTTACTGGCAGGGTCGTCAGTGGCGCGTGTGTCTGCCAAGAGCTGTGAGGAAATCTCCCCTAGCTCGCGCTTCGTCTGCCTGATCATGTTGCCTTTCTTTCCGATCTTGAGAATACTCGGGAACACCCAGAATAGCGCACGCATGTAGAATGATGAGAGCCTATTTTCGTTGTTGGTCAGACCATCTAACGCCTCAGCTAAGCCATTGGGACCATCGGAGAGTGCCTTGAAGTCGAATGAGAATGCTGCACGCCCAATGGTGTCAAGGCTAGATGGTATGATGTATGAGTTAAATGGCGCTTGGTGATAGTTTTTTGTGAACTTACGCGAAGCGACCAGCCCAGTGGGTGACCTCGATCTCTGCGTAATCGAAGGTTGTTTGATCTAAAGTCTTGGACCAATAGGAAGCTACGATGGCAGAGGTCTCGTAAAAACCTGGAAGAAACTTGCGAACAGATTGCTGGCTATAAAACGGAATGAGTGATCGAGTCACACAGTCGGGGTCACAGTTCGACCCACCTCAATGCCGGGGCAATATGTCTACGATGTATTTCATGGTGGTCTTTGCCTGAAGGATATTGGTCAGTAACTAGTCGATAAGTTTCAATGGCCTAAGCACCTTCAATCCACAATATGCCTTCTCCTACGAGCGCCTTGAACCAAGCACGTACGCCATGAGGTTTGGGGAAATTGTAGGCGGCCTCGCCCAGGATAAATGATATAGCCCGACGGTCGGTGATGGATAGGACGGGGTGCTATTTTCAACATATCAACATCTGTTGATAGATTCGAGAAAAACTGCCATACCCCAAATGCACCAATAAGTTTCACGATCTTGCCGTAGCGTGCGTGCCAGTCGACGTAATGGACACCTGGACTATCGTGATAGAGGAGCCATTCCACCCCCCAGATCGCTGAGGGCGAAGCTGGTCCAGGAACGTGGCGTAGTGCGAGTCGGGTGGCGAAAACATGATAGATGTGCCTCAACAGCGGGTAGGCAATGAGACAGAAGATACCGAAGAGAATACAGTAGGAGGGGGGGATTGTGGCGAACATGTTGTTGTTAGGCAATGATCTCTTGAGTTCTGCTGGGTTTTATAGAAAGAGAATGAGTCACGGACTTGGCCATATTCCTGTGCAAGCTGTTAAAAACAGATTCGTACTATCTGGAGTCCAATGATGAGATTTCAGGACCAACACACGTTCCAGGCATATCCATTCGGGGCTTTGTCAGAAACGGACTACTGGGTGAGGCGTACATCGTCGGCAGCTAACAAGTCAAGGCGACACAGTGGGCCGACGTGGTCATTACCTTCCTTTGAGTCAAAGAAGGTAACGGGGAAGAAAATCTGGATCGAAAGCGGCGTGACTTCGATCTGAAAATGCTAAGGCAAGGGATGCATGGGGGATGCATCAAAGGTCGGCGTTCAACAAAGCAAGGAGATGATGTACAAGCCAACAGCATCGCGTGTCGCCCCGCGGAAATCGCCAACCTTGGCTTCCGTCCTGTCTAGTGGAGTAGCCTGGCAGATTCCAATCGCGGTAGATGGAACGGATATGTTGAGTTTATCTTACATATTCCTGACGGGTTTTCCACTTGCAATTGACAAAGTTCCGTGCAAGCATTACCTCTGAAACCTTGACATTACGCATTTAGGCGATATATCCGTCGGGTGGCGATGTAACCAGTTCTTGTTCAGAGATAACGATTATTGGTGAGAGAAATTGCACAGGAAGACTGCCCCATCAGTGATACCGGTCGGACGCCCAGAAGAAACCGGGACCGTGCGTGACTTCGTAGACCTGTAGTGTGATTCTTGACTATCGCAAAAGAAGCAGGACGCGACCAACAAGTAGCGGCGCCGTAATTTGCACGATGCGTAGATCGATTGTGGCAACGGCGCAGTGACGCTGTCGAAGTTGAGTTCAAGATTGGTTATGGGCGCTTGTGGACTTGGATTTTGACTACACGATCAAAATGACCACGTGTACAATTGACTGCTGAAACGATCCGAACTTCATTCACCTCGTCCATAACTTGCCAGCGCAGCTCGAACGACTTCTCCATCACATATAATCTGACGCGGGCGGGTCTGGTGTCCGGATAATTCTCTCCACCTTCCTTTCATTGCATGTCAGCGCGTCGCAAAGGAGCATCGGGCGCGAAGCTGTCCAAAACGGCACTTTCGGATTCCTCTGGGGACATGTTGGATCCAAGGGTCATGACTACCTCATTAGATGAAATACATATATCACCAAGAACACCGAGGATGGATCAGGATGGCGACGACGAGTTGGAGATGAACCTTCTGGGTGACGAAGAGAGACGTCGGGCAGCGCCCGGTTTCAACGGCTCGGCGAGAAGCCATGAGTCGGAAACCAAACGTGCAATATCTGTGCGGGACAAGCAAGGAATGGTCCTGCTGTGTGTTCTATGTCAGTGTCCTATGTTTAGTGATTCTGAACCGCTGAAACTGAGACGGGAACGCCAATAGACCTTATTCAGGGAGTTCCGGTAAGTTCTCAGTCAGAACTACCGTATTTACGGGGGCTAAAGAAACATTATTTATTAGCTAGGGCTGGCTCTCGGTACGTTTCTAGGTAACAACCATGTGCATTCCTCTAACTGTTACTTAGGATCTGTCCCGTTTCTGCTCAAGGAGCACTTATCGTATTCCCAGCTTGGCACCTTTGCCTTGTCAAGCTACCCTTATTCGCTCAAATTGCTCTGGTCACCAATAGTTGATTCCGTGTTCTCAACGTCCATTGGCCGCCGAAAATCATGGATCATTCCTATGCAACTCATCGTCGGTACCCTCATGATGTATATTTCCCTCAATGTGCAGAAACTTTTGGACGACGTAAGAACATAGTAATTCCATCAAGTAGCATAAGTCTAACTGGGGCCCCGATAGCCCGGCAACTATGTCACCGAGCTGACAGTCGTATTCACCTCCCTCGTCTTCTTCTCGGCTACGCAAGGTGAGCGTACCCATTTTATCACCGAGTGTACGCCGCTCAACATGTTATATCGGTGCCCAGATATCGCCGTTGACGGTGAGCCTTCCTTCATCGTTGTAGTCAAGTCGCCGATTTAATATTTCTCATCCAGGTTGGGCACTTACCCTCCTTTCACCTGACTGCTTGTCCTACGCGTCCACTTGCCAAACTATTGGTTTGAATACTGGATTCTTTGCCTCATTCACGGTTTTCTTGGCCTTTAATAGTGAAGAGTTCGCGTAAGTCACCCTCTACCAAACTACCCACTAGTGTTCATTTGCCATTAGCAAGAAATGGGGCGTACCACACCTCACTTTGAGCGGATACCTTAAATTCTGGAGCTTGATGTGCTATGCAGTGACGCTATGGCTCATTCTTTTCAAGAGAGAGGTCAGTCCATATGTCTCTCAACCGTGTCTACTCATTCTGGACAACTGGGAAGGACAAGGAGGTCGTGACTGAAGCAGACATGAGTATCTCGGGCGTGTACAAGCAAATCTGGGCTATCTGCAAGTTAAAACGTTAGTGGAGCTTACTCGGGTTTCTATCATCCCTGACGCTTGCGTAGATGTGCAATCCCTTATCGTTGTCCATCTCTTTGCCAAAGTCGCTTTTGCCGCACACGAGGCTTCAACTTCTCTGAAGATGGTTGAGAAGGGCTTCAAGCGGGAGGATCTAGCGATAGCCGTCCTAATCGATTTCCCCTTCCAAATCGCTGGCGGCTGGCTTGCGGCTAAATGGTCTCGCGGTGACCGACCACTCCGTCCATGGATATACGCGTTTTGGCCCCGCATCGGCTTAGCTCTCGTAGCCACCGTGCTCATTAACTGGTTCCCTGCGCCGCCGATTTCCATGGGCTTTTTCATGTTCCTCATCCTTCACACCGTCCTCTCGTCTTTTGCTTCGTAGGTGTCTTTTCCTTGGCACGCCTCCTGCCGCTGATCTCATGTTTAAAAAGTACTGTACAATTTGTGGGAATCTCAGCCTTCCACACAAGGGTTTCTGACCCGTTAATCGGGGGCACCTACATGACGGTACGACATTATCACATCATCGACGGCCTAATCCTAGTTGTACTTGTACTAATCATGCTTTGGTAGCTCCTCAACACGTTCACTAATATGGGTGGTACCTGGCCGAAGTGGTTCGTCCTTAAAGGTGGGAATATTCATACTGCGGTTGTGGTTAAACATTCAAACCTGCATTTGTTGTCAGGAATCGACACTTTCACCATCGCGGAATGTAAACTTCCTGGAAGTAACCTTGAATTAAAATCGAAAGGTCAGTCCTTCTATACGCCTTCATCTCTATGTTGGTGTAACGTTAGTCTTTAATAGTTCTAGAGTGTGTTACCGAAACTGGCAAAACAACTTGCAAACAGCTTAGTGGCGAGTGTGTCATCCAGCGCGATGGATACTACATCGTATCCGCAATTTGTATGGCGTTCGGTATCACCTTCTTGCTCGCCTACATCATTCCAACAGCTCGGAAGCTCCAAGGTGCGCTGTTTCCAGAAGAAAAATACACAGGATACTGATATTGGCCCTACAGCACTTCCGACTTCGAAATGGCGAATCAAAATGCAGTAGATATTTAGGACTCATGTTTTGTGCTTTGTTTCCTTGTAATGGCCTACATTGCCATAGATGAGCAATTGCTGTTCCTCAAACCTGCCCTAAGGTCAGGAGGAACTCACTGAACATAATTGCACGTGTGAACCTGGCGCCAAAGCGTTTGTACCGCAAACAGCAGAATTTTCCAAGCACAAAGCTCATTAGCTACTACCAGCAACTCCACATACTTCTTGAAACCACCAAGTCGTCGCACAGCAGATATGTCTAGCACTACCATGCACTTTGGCCCCGAATGGATGCGCACAAAGCACCAGCCAGCAGCGAGACCACAGCGTCCGCCTTCTCCGACGCCCAATAATCTTCCCATTGCAACCGGCGCGTCGACATACTCTGCCCTGGTGTCTCCTGCGGCCCCGTCACAGCCCGACCAACCAGACGAAACACACCCATTTCGATATTCTAGGGAGGAAATGCTTAGGATCTATAAAGAATGTCAAGGCAGAGGCGTCTTGGGTATTGAAGTGGAGAGGTGGGAGGGAGTCGTGAGGGATATTGCAACAGACCCGGTGGCATGCAAAGAAATGGATGAAGCAGAGAAGAAGGTTAGAAAATCCCCTTTGACTTGTCCCCCTCCCATTCATCATACAAGTTTCCTTCTGTAGCTTTTTGCAGCCCCTCTTAACTCTGAAATTCGCAGACGCCAGTCAACTACTGATCACCCGACCTTCTTATCCACAACAACTACAGGGCTGGAGCGTCCTCGGTTAGGCCACTCTAATACAACAGCTGCAGCAAGTCCTCACAGAGACAGATTCGGGGTGTTAATGGGGCGGAGAAGGGACTCAGGTATTCACGTAGAGACTTTCTCCAAAAACGTGCTCTTTGACGCTTGCGGATTCCTTAGATGCACCATCTTTGACGATACCGGGACGGAAGGTGTCGGGAGCTCTGCCGTCGCCCCGTGATGGAGGCCTCGTGTCCCCTCGTTCTCGCTCTGGATTCGACGGCGTGTTAAGTGGCTCTGGAGAAGGTTGGTTAGCACGTCGCAAGGCATCAGAGAGCAAGCAACTGGATCCTGGCGACACATCTGCTGAAAAGAAACCCTCGGCGGTAGAAGACTCGATAGCACGTACCGACGAGGGAGGCTTCAAACCAAACGGAAATCATTCATCGTCGACAACGGAACACGGTTCATCAATTAGTGATACCTCCCAGATGACTCAAGCCGAGAATCATGGCCTGAGCAACGGCGTACGCGACTTGTCGCTGCAAGAGACTAATGGTACTAGCGCTATCAGTGCAGTCGAGGGCTCATCTAGTACCTCTGCGCAAGATTCGGTAGATCTTGCCAGCGTAGAGTGGTCATATTTAGATCCTCAAGGTCAAGTTCAAGGTGAGTTTCCAATCCCTCTCATTGTTAGTTTCGTATTCAAGATGTTCTACAGGTCCCTTCCGGGCTGATACAATGCAAAAATGGTACGACGATGGCTATTTCACGCCCGACCTTCCTACGAAGCGAACCCAGTCCGATGCAAATTGGATACGCGTCGATGAGCTAGTGATCAAGGCGCGAGGGGGCAAACCATTCTTGTCACCTCCGGAGGCGCCACCACCACCTCCCCCTGGCCTCGTGCGACACGCGGGCACGCCCCTCAATAATATTGGCATACCGTTAGCGAACAATTCCTTTAGTCAGCCATTTCAACCAGCTCCTTTAGCGAACCTTCGTACCTCAACTCTTGACTCATTCCTGACCAACGGCGTGGGCTTCGCAGAATCTCCTTCGTCTGCTTTCAGCGCTGGCCGATTTGGCAACAACTCCCCTGATGCCATTGGTGGTAGAACATCTAGTAGGGGATCGTATACTATGGGTGACCCCTCGGTTGGCGTGCGGCCTGTAGGTTATGCTACTGTCCCAGAGTCTTCAGTTACGTATCCGCCCGTTCGTCGAGAACTATATGATATAGATCCCACCTATGGTGTGAGATCTCAACAACCTTATGGCAATACTGCGCCTGGACGGCCCGCAGACATGTACGGTTTCAACGGGGGATACCAACCGAATCAACCATGGCCGACCTCGATAACCGATCCATCCATCGCAAACGGCTATGAAGTATATGGACTGCGTGCGGGGCCAGAGATGTCTTTGCCAGTCAGTTACTCTGCTCCTGGCGGTATAGCGGGTTCGAGCCAGCCTTCAATGATGCACATGCATCCGTCACCACAGGAAAACGGCTTCAACAACATGAACCCCAATGTCCCTTTTGGAAATACCAACTTTGCTTCACCCGCGGTACCCCCGGTCGATTCCAACGGCGTGTCATATACAGGCCACTTACCACCCATACCTTCGCAGATCCCTATATCCACGCCACCTTCCGCCACCGATAACATCCCCGTTCCGGTGCAACCCACTGAACCGAGCAACGAGTCCGCTGTTGCGCCAGCTCCTTGGAAAAAACCTGCAGACTCTACACCTCGCCCGAGTCCATTTGACGCGCTTCATCCAAAAGCTACGAACACCACCCCCGCTGCACCCGTCCCCGTTTCTCAGCCCTCGGCATGGAAGCGTAATCCACCTCCTCCCCAGTCTAACCAGTCAAATTCGCATGTCAATGATCCTTCGCCGTGGTTTGCGGCATCGCATGTTGCTGAAGATGATACTTGGAAAGAACCCACTGGGCCGAACAGCCTTACCTTTAGTAATATCGTACAACATAATAATCAGCAGCAGCAGCTAGCGGCCGAAAACAACACACCTTCTGTCACCCAGACGGCGCAACCACCCGTCGCCACACCCAAACCGTCCATACCCGCCGAAGCTCCAGCTGCACTCGCCGCTGCGGTGGCTCCCATCGGCAATGCGAAACCTCGGAGAAAGAGTACCTCTCAGCAGGCTCAGAAACCCGCTGCTCCAGCTGCTCCAGTACCCTCTTTACCAACCAAGAGCCCGTCGCCGCCGCCATCCACGTTATCCGCAGGAGCAAAGCAACCTGCTTGGGTAACGGAAGAGGATTTGAAGAAAAGCAAGCCATCTAGTGTGTCATTGAGCTTGAGGGAAATACAGGAGGCAGAAGCTAAGAAGGCAGAAGCTCGCAAGGCTGCTGAACGCGAGAGGGAACGGGCTGCAAGAGCTGTTGCGGTGGTTGACGAAGCTCAACCATTTTCAGCCTCTTGGGGTTTGCCCACGTCCCAAGCTGGTTCTCGTGGTAATCTTTTGGGCAAAGAAGTGTTAGCTGGAGCGGCTGCCAGCAGTTCAACGCCAACTACGCCCCCCGTTTGGACCACGGCAGTGAAGCCTCCTTCGACCAAGAAGACGATGAAGGAAATTCAGGACGAAGAAGAGCGTCGTAAGAAGCTCGCTGTCAAAGAGACGGCCGCGGCAGCCTTGAAAAGAGGGTATGCTGAAACCACCACTAAGGTTTGATCCTCCCGTAGTTTGCCCGTCTTTCGCTGCTGATGCAACTGGTGTTTATAGGCCACAAGTCCTGCTCAACCGCCAGCCCAAGCGAACAACGCATGGTCTGTTGTAGGGCCAAGTGGAAAGGCCGTTCCAGGTGCTGCTCCTGCCCGTCCTCCGATCACTCCCGCGACTTCTCATGCCCCCGCCGCACCTGCGCCTACTCCTCGACCCAATGGCATAACCACCACCAGACCTAGCGCAGCTTCAGTTGCTAAAGCTGCCTCCAAGATTGATGACTACCCTGTGAACCCATCACACGACTTCTTGAAATGGCTGAGTGATTCGCTGAAAGGCCTCAGCAGCACCGTCAACGGTACGGTCACAGTGGTCCTTTAACACTCCTTTATAATTGACATATTCCCCAGTCGAAGAAATTATGCAAATGCTCTTGTCGTTCCCCCTTGACCCAGATCCCTCGACGACCGAGATCATCTCCGACCTCATCTACGCTCATAGCACCACTCTTGACGGCAGACGCTTTTCAGCCGAATTCATAAGTAAGCGCAAGGCTGATGTGGCTTCCCGTCCGAAGACCAACGTCAATGGAAACGCCACGAGTAAGCCGGTATCGATTGCAGACGTCGTAAAGGCCCAACCGAAGCCGACCCAGCCCGAGTGGGGAGGCTTCAAGGTCGTCAACAAGAAGAAGAAAGGCGGACGAGCATAATTCATGTATAGTTCTTTGTGCGACCCGACGCGCATCCACAAACTACACATTATCTATCCATAGCGTAATGAAAGTCATATCTTGTACAAGTACACCCTTATCCTTACAAGAACTCAGTGGTAATACCTTCATGAAGTTTGTTAGGTTTAGGTCGCGAAGGTCGCTGTGTTTTATCGAAAGACGTACTTATGGTTCGTTTAGTTAGGCACTCATCAATTGCATACCATTATCAACTCTCACATATTTATCTCGGGTGGTGTAGCTTAGTGCCGCCGTTGTTGGCGACTGGTCGTTACGATCTGGATAACTTCCGATCCGGTCAAAATTCGAACACAACATCTATCCTTGTATTCGAAACACTTCATGTTCATAACTACTAGGATTCGTGGCTCGGAACATCGAGAGTACGACCTTCTCTGGAGCTTTGATGGGCAAGCTCTACCATCTCTATCACATCCGTTGCTTCTTCCCATTTGATCTCAGGAGCCACACCATCTCTAATAACGGCTGCAAGGTTCTTGAATAGATCCATATACGCTCCCGGATCAGTGGATGGCCAGCTAGGTATCAAGGGATTAGCATCAAACGATTTTGTGGGCAGGAGTGTACATGCACGGACATATCTGTAGTGATCTGGTCATCGTCTCCGATGGTTTCTACTAAACCCCAAAGAGATTTGGGTTCCTTGCCGAACCCTTCTGCGTGGATCTCAGTGTATGGCTCGTTTAACGTCTTCAGTTGGCTTTCCTGGACGTCCCCTCCGTACTTGGTGTACGAACCCTTTGTCCCACGGACGAGAAAGCGTAGCTGCGTTGAACGGACGGAGAGGATCTGAGCGCGAAGAATAGCAGTCACCGCGGAATAATGCATATACACGGAGAACTACAAACAAGAAGCAAATGTGTGAGTGCAATATCCACGCGTTGGAACGCACTGTATCGTCTACATCCGGATGTCCTATACCTCTTGCATTTTGGACGAATGCTGTCAGCCTCAGCGGGCGGCCGAAAAGGGTGAGAGCTTGATCAATGATGTGGGTCCCTAGGTCATACAGTTGACCATTGGCCGGAAGGGGGTGATCTTTCCAGGTTCCCTTTAACACCCTTCGATACCGGTCGTAACTTTTGCAAATTTGTTTGATTGACATTAATCCTGCACAAAAGGAAAGGACCACCTACTGGGCCTCAAACTCGACTATTGTCCCTAATGACCTAGGATCAGAACTTGGGAGCTCGAGTAGTTTCTTGAGAGCAAGGAAGTCTGAATTCCACCGGGCGTTCTGGTACGGATAGATGACCAGATTCTGTGACTTGGCTAGGTGTCCGAGCTCACGAGCTTGCTCTGCTGTCGCAGTTACGGGCTTGTCTACAAGGACTGATAGAGCACCGTGTAACGTGCTAAACACAATGTCGTGTAAGCCTTTGCTCACCGTGCTTGCCGCTTTCCAGGATTCGGTGTGCAAATTCATAATGGGTGTGGCTCGGAGTCGCGACGATCACTAGTTCGATCTCAGGGTCGGCCAATACGTCGTCGAGAGATCGGTGTATTTTGGTGGTTACACCGAACCGTTCGTAAACTTTACCACCAAGAGTGCTTGGGTTGCGCTCCAGTACAGAGTGAAGGGTGAAGAGGTCTCGGAGTGCGAGAACGAAAGGTATATGGAAAGTCAGGCCGCCTAAACCGACCCCGAGGACGCAGGTGTTGATAGGTGTCGCGGTCATCGTCGCGGTCGAGAATAGACAATGTGGGAGCGTAGAAAGCAGATAAGATAACAATGCGTGATGAAGAAACGGCTTGCTTCCAGGAGCGTTACCGGAATGAAAGTTACAATCAGAGAAATAGATTACCTGCTGACCAACATCGAATCACAACCGCGGTTCTTCTATCCGGAATCGAAGGGTTCACAACTGATCATGATGTAGGCTGTTTTGCGCTGTTTCGTATTCCATACAACTACAGCAACATCGAATACATTCAGGTTTTTTTTGCTCCATGTGCTTCCACACGGAGATGCTGGAGCATCACGATGGGGGGCAGTATACACCGATTGGAGTGGGCTTCCATTTACTGCGCTCATCTAGAATCCTCCAACCCGCTGCCGCGTTCGCCGAAGTCGTCCCTTCTTTCACCGGTGCAGCCGTATGTGCACCGGCGCGCAAGGCACTGGCATCGTGTGTGTCGTCGACCGAGGTCAGGGTGTCGAGACGATGCGCCATGACCTCGAGATCATCAGGACGCCACTCCTACAAACATGTGCAGAAATTAGGTTGAAGTTCGCATGAATTCGTGTGTTTTGAATTGCCTTACCGTAAATACATTCGGAGGTAGGCGGGCGCGCTCACTGAGTGCAGAGTACGTGTCTACCAGATCTTGATTGCCTTCACACAGAGTTTGGAGAAGTGCGAAAATGCTGCAGTGGTTCCATACTTTGAGAACAGCGAAGGACAGGATAATTGCCACAGCACTCACGGTTTTGTCGCCCTGTCGGTCCCTGCACCAGGCATCATGGCCTGAAGCAAAATAGCTACAATGTCTCCTCGCAAGCCGGAATCCTGACGGCCATCGGAAGTTGCATTATTATTATCCACGATCCAAGCCGCCCAGCGGGCGAGACACAGGCTATGTGAAGTGCTCGATCTTGTGTCGCCTGAGACGAGAAATGATGCGGTCCTTTCGCACAACACGCGGGGCAGATCAGCATGGTACTGGAATAGATGTGCCAATAATGGTGTCCATAGGGAGATGGAAGACACGGGCGGGTAAAATGTATCCTCAGGGAAGACTCTTTTCCTAGACACAAGGTTCGTCAGGCTGTACTGCGAAAGTTATGGAAGATCGAGATTACTTCTTCGAAAGTGGAACGAGCACGCTTTTGAGCAGAAGTACGTCGCTCAGCCTATCCAGTGCCCATTTCTCCCGAGGGTCTTCATCCTCTGCAGTCCCGCTCCAGTCAATTCCTCCGATCGCGATATTCGCTGCAACCTTTGCATCCGCTATCCACCCTTCAATTTCTTTTAGGACGGTCGATAAATTCGCCTTATACCGAGTGCGCAGCGATGCATCGCGCAACGTTGCTTTTACGAGTGTTTTGTAGCGTTTTAGCAATGGTAAAAGGGGAGGAAGAGTTTTTGGTTGAGGTTCCGTAGATGTCGACTGGTTCAGTATCGGGAGGAAGTAGTTGTTGAGCAGCCATGTCAAAGACTATTATTCGAGTAAATACACGCCTGACACACGATATGGTACTAACTTCTCTGGAAGCCTGTCGTAAGAGCTCAAGACTTGGTAGATCTTCATGCGTTGCAGCATGCCTCAGCTCTACTAACCATGCGGGTAAGCCCAGCTGCGCAGCTATTGCAGCTATAGACCTGGCGTACACTCCGAGTTGTAGGGGATCCACAAGTCCATTTACAAGTCGAATCAAAGCTGCTGCGTAGCTCTGGCGCAAGGACAGATACGAAGATGCCTTCGTTTGTGAGTTATCTTGCTGTGTCACGGCCAGCAGGGCTAATGTCGAGTCCAGCGCGTGCGGTAGGGCGGTCGTGGCCTTCCATGCTGACAGCTGCAAGCCGTTGTTAACAACGCAAATAACTGAGAATATCAATACGCACCGTCTGAATGGCCAAGATTTTCGATTCCTCAGAGTCGTCGTAGTAAATCCAGATGAAAACCTGATTAAGGTCGTCCAGCGAAGCCCAGGGTACTCTCCGTGGAAGCCTCATCGTCTTTGAATCGAACAGACTTCACCGTCAAGTCTGTCTGAAAACCACTGAGGCGCTTATCTGGCCCTGAAGCATTCGAGATTAGATTAGATAAAGCATACGCGCCATGTGTGATGCAAGTTCAGCTTTTCAACCAAGTTCAACTTGAACCCTTTCATTTACCTCCCGCGACACCCCGTTCATTTACGCCATTTAACGACCCAAAATCTACCAGAAAACGACCCGAACACTTGAATTACGAGATACCAATATCGGTCCATAATCTAACAGAATGCCTCTTGACGAGCGCGGCAAGATTGCGGCGGCAGAAATTGGGTTCTATGTACCCATTGCCGCGATTAATATTGTCCTGATGGGCCGCTACGCGTTACGACGCGATGCAGGCTGGTTGTTCCTGTTTCTACATTCCCTGGGTATGCACAAATCATATTTCTATTTTTCTGGGCAGTATGAACTGATCTGTTCGTCGGCTAGTTCGGATTGCCAATGGAG
Organism: Sanguinoderma rugosum; assembly: GCA_017499575.1. Lineage (NCBI taxonomy): Eukaryota > Fungi > Basidiomycota > Agaricomycetes > Polyporales > Polyporaceae > Sanguinoderma > Sanguinoderma rugosum. The sequence continues at coordinate 3,276,571 of VTPW01000002.1, read as the reverse complement.
CGTTACTATTGGCAGGCCAACTGGTGGAACCTACAATGATCACTCTGTTCAGGGCAGCGTATGCATTGGATGTTGCGGCACCTGCATTTCTCTCCCTAGCCATCATAGGCTTCCTTGGCCTCGTGTACGTCGTCCCCTACTTTGCCCTCGGTTCACGATCTTCACGGTTCCCCCAGTGGTCAGCACTCTTTCAGCGAGAGCAATCGAACCATACGATCCTTCAGAGTCATTGCCATACTCGCACTCGCCGCACTCGCCATATCCGTAGCAGGAGCTGTTCAATCGAACGACCCCAGCAGCGAAAGCGCTCAAAATATTGGAAAGATCTTACGCGAAGTGGGGGCTATCATATACGCTGCGTTATGGGTTATCCTCTTCGTCACGCATCTCGTTTGCTATTCGTATCGCTATACCCTTCGGCCAGAGCGCAGACCGGTGCGTAGATTGTTCCGCGCTTCCGATCCGTTGATATTGATATTGTTCTCCTTCCTAAAAGCTGCTCCGAGGGATCACGTTGGCGCTTCTGTTCCTTGGCACGCGTGCTGCGTACAGCATCCTCAACGCATGGTCAGCCGACGACGAGCTCGGGCTTCGACCGTCATCAAATCCTACTCTACGACGGTTCAACACTGCAACCGGCGACTGGATCCCATGGTTAGTGATGGACCTGATAATGGAGTATGGGTTAGTTGTGATCTGTCTTCTGGCGAGTACAGTCATCCCAAGGCGGTGGTACGGAAAATTTTGAGGATACTCACACTGTACCCGCGTGGGGACCATGTACTTGTAGGTAGAATGCATAGTAAATTATCACGCGAAATGTTTCATAAAGAATGCAAATTTCAAAACGATGATAGCTGTTATCTAGCAGAGGGGGTATATAGATGATACAGATACAGACATGGCTGTGCAAGCGAGGGACTAGGATCGGAATGTAAATATGAAATTACAGGATGGTGGAGTACAATGCTGGGAACGCAAGAAACCAGACACAACAAAATGGTCAACGGTCCACAACCAAGATAGCATTCGGGTCTTGGCTATGCTGCCAGGAAGATGAGGATGAGCCGTAACCGGCATCTATCACAACGTAAGGTCAGCAAACTTCAAGGCACCAGGCCGGTGAGCACCAACCGGTTGCAGTATGAGATGGGTATGTCATCTGCATAATGGTTGTATCCAATAGAACCTGATCATGCGATGTCGTCCGCCGCATCGAAGGCTGGCGACTGAAGAGATGGCTCATGCTTAAAATGAGGCGAGCACCCTGGATAAAGATGCCTGGTCAGTAGTGCACTTCTCGAACAAGATGAAACACGCACAGCGAATGGAGGAATAGCGATGATCCATCTAAGTTAGCCCAATCAATGGCGATCAGTTCGGTATTCTCCTCACGATCGTATAGAAGCCTTTTGAGATAAATGTATGGTACTTACGAGTATGCAACGCTTGCAATAGCTCCTTTGAGCAAGGCCATGCAAAGCGTGTTGACGGTCAAGATGACTATGAATTGAGTTCCATTAGTACAACGCCGAGCAAGCAAGGCTAAGAAGCGAAATGAAAGGGCTAATAGGTATGGCCACTTACCAAAGGGGGCACCAAACGCCCATATGCCGTGACTCATGAACCGGGAGATTACAGGCTGCCTTCCCCATCCATCACGGAGAGCTTGATAGAACTTGACCACTGTAAGGACAAACAGAAGGCTTTCATACAGAATAGGGGGTATTCTGTGAGAATGTAAGAGTTCGTTCAAAGCGGACACAGGCGGTTGAGTTCGCCGGGGAAGGGATTTGGGAGCTGCATGAGCCGGACTCTACAGGTCCGAAGAGAAACAAAGACGCACAGAAACCCGGTGGCCGTGATCGGAAACCCAGTGATCACACAATGTACTCCGTAATCCATGCTGCTCAACGAGATACCGAAGAAAACGGTCATCAAAACGACTTCGGCGAGGAAGAGTACGCTGAGAAAGGTGCGAAGCCAACGAACACGGTTGTATAGGGCGATGACTGCGAAGAGCAAATGAGGATAGATGGTCTTCGGGCTCGTCGGGAAACACGTACCTCTCAGAACGAGTAATACCTGTACACCCATCATCAAGGCTTGACTGGAGATGGCTTGGAAAGATAGCAAGAGTAGGCAAACAGAACGACCTGGATACAGTGGCGCAGCTAATCCTAATGTGAGGATCGTGGCAATCCTGTCATAATTAACAAGCACCGAGCAGGAGTTAAGTAGGGCGAGATTAGCATGGAAACAAGGAACAAGGTCGTCCACATACACTTGGGCTACGAGAGAAAAGTATCTGAGGAAGATGTACAAGAACTTCAGCCTCGTCCATGCGCTCCTGATAACGGGAGTTGAGTGCAAAAGGGCGTTCGACAGCGAAAGACACTCACAGCCAGATTTGTTCCACCTGAATGAACGTTAGTGCACCACGCCAACTAACCAAACAGTTTGCGCCTCACCTCGTCCTCGAAGGATACGATTATGTCCCAGACCGTGAATGCAAGTGCTGCCACTGAAAGAGATCATGATAAGAACGAGACTAGGAAGACTTCGACTCACTTGCGCTGTAATTGCAGGATTGCAGCCCCCGCAGTTGGTCATCCTGCACTATTGCAGCAAACACCATCTGCTAAGCACGACTACAGGGCAATCATGGATATCGCAGACAATCGCTCAAAACGTCAATAGGCTTTATATCTCAGTTCCAAGACTGTGTCCGATCAATTCCATGCTCGAACCCTGGCTTTGGAAAAATTTAACGAAGATCGCCGGCCCCCCTATCGGCGTTTGTTCATCAGCCCTACTTTGAAATGGGGCGATGCAATTAGGCAGTGATCTTAGAGCGAAACATTATACGGCATCCGAACAACCGCCTGCGGACCACATTGAACACATTAGCGCAGTGACGGCATTGCAAAGCGGTGGGGGAGCATTGTGTATATTGGGAGAGAGGAAGCAAACAACAAAGAATGTACTAGCCGCATAGTCAAGCACCTCCCACTCCACCGTCGAAACACTGGAAGCCGAAAAAAAGGCTGGGAGGCGCTCCGGCTTAATTGAGCTACGGATTTGTCTTCCCCTCCAGGTATACCCATGTCGTCTGGAATCAAACTGAGTTACCACGTCGAAGCATTTGCGCTGGCGTAGTGGTGGTCGGGGTAAAAGAGGTCAAAATGACCGAGCGGCGCGAAAATGTCCATTGATTACGTCAGGAACTCTCGCGATGTCACGTGGGTTGGGCTATGTGGGGATGCAGTAACGATCGGCAAACCGCCTTCTATAGGGGGCAGGGTCACAAACTGCCGGACCTCCGGTTCCACTGAGTTGACGATCCATGCTATCACGCCTCCGTCTGTTAGCTCACCAACTCAACAAAGCCAAGATGACCACCGCATCAACCACCGTGCACAACACGAACAAGGCTTGCTGCTCGATCCCCCCGGTGAGCGACCACGACTACACGCCCAAAGGGAAGTTCACCTCGCACGGGGACTTTAAGAAAGTCTACGTGACCGGTCCTGATGAGAGTGATAACGCCATTGTCTGCGTCTTTGATATCTTCGGGTGAATATTACATACCGTGCTAATATATTCCAATGCTCACGAAACGTTACTTAGATTCTTCCCGCAGACACAGCAGGGTGCGGATATCATCGCAACGGCGTTGAAGACCAAGGTCTACATGCCCGATTTCTTCGAGCCCGATAACGCGTTTCCGATCGACGGGTTCCCACCAAAGTCTGACGCAGACAAGCAAGCCCTGCAAGACTTCTTCGGTGGCCCCGCCAACCCACAGAAAACAAAGGAGAAACTCGAGGCTTTCGGTAAGTTGCTCAAGAACGACGGTGCTAAACGACTTGGCGTGTATGGCTTCTGCTGGGGTATGTGCGTATCGTACTTTCTATCCTATGGCTGTCAAGACTGGTTCCACAGGTGGAAAGGTTGTCGTCATTAGCTCTGGCGAAGGCACGCCGTTCGACGCCTCGTCCATCGTCCATCCAGCGTAGGTTGCCCCACACTCTCCATTTGCTCCCATTCCCACAGGAGTATCTTCAGAATGTTGTCTGCCGACGACGCTTCCAAATTAACGGTCCCCTTGGCTATCTACATCTCTCAAGACGAGCCCGTTGATGAGGTTAGTCTCAAGTTGATGTCCCCATGCACTGGTTGCGAATTAACTGTTCTTCCAGTACACCAAAATCGTAGACATCCTAAGCAACAAGCCGTTCTCAGCTCAATGCGACTCCAAAAACTACGATTATATGTACGTCCAGCATCACTTATGCTCTCACCGTCATAATGACGTCTACTCAGGTTCCACGGGTGGGCCGCAGCACGCGGTAACTTGAAGAACGAGGATAATCGCAAAGCGTATGCCATTACCGTTGCTGTCGCTATGCAAGCCCTAACTTGCGCCACAGATACGAAGAAGTATATGGCAAACTAGTCAATTACTTCCAGAACACGCTGGGAGCCAAGTCCATGCTCTAGGCCGATATTACATGGTTAATTGTTACATACATCCGAAAAGTTAAGTGTATAAATCTAATGTATTACATAAAGTCGTTGGCTTCGTCGAGCGGTCGTGTAGGTTTCCAGAACCAGAACGGACCTGTGCGAGATATTAGCAGCTGACGGGCGCCATCCAAAAATTGCTCACCAGCTGGATCACCTAGATAGATGGCGAGCAGTCAGCATCTGGACGTTCAGCGCACAAACATCGACTGACCTTCGTCATGGGTATCGGACGTCCATACGCCGACAACGCCCATAGCACTGTTCACATGCCCGATCTGCACACCTTCCGAGCTACAGAAACAGAGTCAGTCTACCCTGCGAAGTCGCCGGGAACGAGGGATACAAACACAAACCTCCACTGCGCATGTCCGTCGTAGATAGAAACCTTAAAGGTCCAGTTCAAATCAATCAGTACCAAGGCCATAAAGGTAATCAACATGGTGACTGACAAATCTCCAAAGCGGCACCTTGTCGACACCGAGTCTGACATTGCCTTCGATCGTGGCCTCGTTTCCTATGGAGCCTCTAGAAGATCCGGTGAAGTACAATGTGGGGTAGCGTGGGTCGCTGGTCGACGAAACCGATTCCCCACCCTGCTCCTCCGCGATGTTGTACCCCGCATCCATCAACCCTCGAAATTTGAGCTTGTCCGGGGAGGTTAGTTGTAAGTCGAGGCGGATGAGGCGAGTGGCTTCACGAAAAGACGGGTCGTTGAAGTAGGCTGGGTTGCGGGGACCACCGTACATTGATGTGAACTACATGAAGAAGGGGGGTTGGACTTGTGGATATCAATAGGAATGGGGCGGCGGCACTAACGTTGAATGCTAGGAGTACGGTGAGAAGGGGGGTAGATCAGATGAACAAACGCACACACCAAATAGCTCCCTTATGGCAGAGGCGAGATATAATATTAATCGCCCACCGTTTGGATAACCTCCCAATTCACTCACCTGTAATCCATGAAACAGACATATCTCGCCCATGAACCTACAATTTAATTAACATATGCTACAGGTGTGCAATTAGAGAGTTACCCACCCTCGACTCCTGCCCAATCAACGGGATTATGAGTCTCTGTAGATGATGAATTCGCTCGAAGGAACTCGAGATTCACGGGCGGGGCGACTTCTTGCGCCCACTGATGGGGGATCTCACGTATATTGGATTGGACTACGTTCATCAGCGCCTCAACATGCACCCAATTGACCCTCCGCTTCGGCGAATGCAGATACGGGCCGTAATGGTTGCGTTCCTTATAGTGGTCTAAATTATACGTATACGTCCTGCTGCCAGTCCGTCTGGCCTCCAAGCGGGAGTAGACCGACCGCAGCTTCGGGCCGTGCGTGGCTGAATCGATGCCCAAAGCTACGTACGCCCGCAGTTGTGCTTCTAGTTGGTACTCGTCGGACCAGTGCTGATGTGTCGTGATGATCTTGGAATTTCGGAGTGTGAGCGAAAGCCAGACGGCGTTCCGAGAGGTGTCGTCTTCTTTGGGGTCAATCAACGGGGGGATGTCCCAAACGACGGATAAGAATGTCTCCAGGACGTCTTTGCGGCTGAGATGCGGCACGTCTTTGCCATGGGCTACTTGTGCAGCTTGAAAGCGTCGAATGAGGACCCCTCGCCAATTGTAGATGGAGTTTGTGTCAGCTTTGTCACCGATCCGAAAGGCCTTCCACGGGTCGTCGAACTTCGTCAAGAAGAGTCTGCGCCAAAGTTGCGGCGGCGGGGGGTCATGCACAATTCGATAAGCTCCCCAGCATGTCTCCGAGAACGATACAACATCCTTCACCCGACACATGGAGAGCGCATGCTCTGCAATTTCAGGGGGAATAATGGCGAGAATACTGAGGCTCGTCGAGGCCATGGAAGCACGTAAGATAGAAGTGGGAACAGGGAATTTCGTGGATCTGTCATGCTATACGGCAATACCGGCCGCTGCTCTCTGAGACATATCCTTGATTCAGGGGGCTTTGTCAGCAACCTCAGTAACAGTGCGCGCGCGTGTTGCCGACCCCGTTTCTCGTCAATATGAAGGTATTGACCCATCTTTGTCTGCTCATTGGGGCCTCGAATGCCTTCGAGTTCCCGTTTGCCATCCCATTCTTCTCCGCAAAAGTCCCCTCCGTTCAAGTTGATTCCCCTCCGTTAAATGTGACCCCACGAATTGCTATCATCGGCGCAGGAGCAGGGGGATCGTCGGCTGCATTCTGGATATCGAAAGCAAAGGAACGGTTTGGCTTGGACGTGGAGGTTGACGTGTATGAGCAATCGTCGTATATTGGCGGTCGTGAGTGTGCCGCTTGCCTCATCTCTTCAACGTGCTTCCCGACGTTCTAGGCAGCACCGTTGTCTACCCTCATGATGACGCAAGTCTACCACACATCGAGCTTGGTGCTTCTATCTTCGTAAACGCGAACAAAAACATGTGGAGAGCGTCGGAGGAGTTCAACCTCACACGCGACGACTTCAGCGCGGAGGACAACGACCTAGGAGTTTGGGATGGCGAGAACATACTGCTCTCTGTGAGTATGTGTCCCTACCGTAGCGCGCAAATATCTAAACGCTTGTAGTTCGCTGGTGGATGGTGGGACACTCTAAAGCTCATGTGGCGATACGGCGTGCTCTCTCCTAAACGCGCCCAAACTATGTGGGTATTCCAATGATGTATCTGCCTGCCACCGTCCTGACCCTCGTCTAGTGTTGATCGCATGGTTGCCCAATTTCAACGCCTGTACTCGGACAAGACGTTGAATTGGGACAACATTCAAGATATAGCGAGCTCGTTTGGCTGGGATGAGCTAGTCGCGCAGACTGCGAGCGAGTATTTGCAAAGCAAGGGAATAACAAAGAAATACGCACATGAGTTTGTTGAGGCTACAACACGTGTGAACTATGGCCAAGTGAGTTATTAAGCTTTCGAACTAAGTTTTAGTTGACAACTAATGGCCTTCTGTTAGAATGCTGACTTCATCCATATGCTCGGAGGTGCTGTCGGTCTTGCTGCTACTGGTGCTGTGGGAATCAAAGGGGGGAATTTCTTGGTCTTTGAGCAGTTCTTGAAGAGGTCAGGCGCCAATGTGCACTTGAATACGACTGTGAGTACGATAGGGCAACGTAAGTAGGTACAGTGCTGACTTGCTGTTTATGCAGGTCCTGAGCATCTCTCACCACGATTCATCCCACGATTGGACGGTTGAGACTACGTCTGGCACCAAACGGTATAGAGGCGTAATTCTCGCAGCACCCTACCATTGCTCGAAAATACAACTCCCCTCTACGCTCGCTTCCCAAATCAAACCCCAGCCATATGTCCACCTACACGTTACCCTCCTTACTACCAACTCTTCTACATTCAACCCAACGTACTTTAACTTGCCGCCGTCTTCCAAAGTTCCTGGGATGATGCTCACGACCGATGAAAATAGACGGCAGGGTGGTAGGGGCCCCGACTTCAACTCGATTTCGTATCACGGTAAAACTGGCGAGAACGAGTGGGCGGTGAAGATATTCTCCAAAGAAAGAGTGTCGGACGAGTGGTTGGAGAGAATATTCCCCGGTTCGGTGACCTGGGTGTTTAGAAAAGAGGTCAGTTGCCCTTTTCTCTCGATGTCGACGACCGCTCAACGATACGATCAAGTGGGATGCTTACCCCGAACTCCCACCTACTGACTCTTTCCCGCCTGTAAAACTCGATACTGGTTTCTACTACGTCAATGCTTTCGAACCGTGTGTACTCTCCTCGTTCTGCCTCGCATCAACAGACTTAAATTCGACAGGTTGATGTCGACTATGGAAACCGAAACAATCTCAGCACGTAACGTTGTCGATTTATTGCTCAACGAGCGATTTGGTTCGAGCATCTGCGGACGCCGACTATCAGCTCATGCTGAGGAGGACTCAGGCGCTTCTGCTCAAGCACCGCTTTCATCCTCGAACACCGATAAAGACTTCGTCTATGGTTGGGATTGCTGAACAATTTCATCGTGCTTTCGTCGCTCTTGCTGTGCGGTGTATATCTCTGGTATTTATCCAACTCGTTGATGACTCGTATATCTTGATGTCGCAGTACTACTGTGGCCATGTCTTATTTTGAATACACGATTCTTCCAACCTAGTGATACTGCTGCTACTGCATTGCAGCACGAAAACAAACAAATGAATGATAATGATTATATAAACTCCACTCTCTATGCTACCCGCCCATAAGAAAGAAAGCATGTCTCTCTAGGAGACATCTCAGCCAATTTTCATGCTGACTCTTTTTCAGCTATCGAGGATAGACGACCATTTCCGTTGGTGAATACTCCATCAAGGTCAGGACGGCCGTGACGATCCCCTGCTGTGACATGTTGAACATGTTGATCCACTTCCTCTTTAGTGTCCGTTGAAGGTTGAGGCGTGTACCAGGACAAGTAGTCGCGGCGAGCCTCGACATAATCAGTCGCAAACTCTCCTATCTACATACCAAGCAATGAGACCTCACTCCGTGATAACGCAGAAACCTAAGCAATTTACGCACCTCAACCTCGTCCATGCCAAGTTCTTCACCCTTTGCATCGTTCCTGAGCTTCAACCCAGGGATGATGTCGATTCCTTTCGCCAGGAGGGCCGTCATGACAAACGTATACGCGCAAGTCGCACAGATGTAAGCGACTTGGATGTATAGTTGCTTCCAGTTATGGTTGATCCAGCCGCCTGCTACTTCAAGATTGACGCCGTCGAGGGCAATGACTTCCGTATCGGCAAACAGCGCGTTAAACAAGAGACCCAGGATCCCTCCAACAGCGTGCTCAGCGAAAAGATCCAGCGCGTCGTCGATCCCAACCAAGAACTTAACTGCATAGTTGTCAATCGCCTGTTTAGCGGCGGTATAGATGCTACGGGAACTCACTTTTTGTGGCGAAGTTACATATTGCGCCGGCAACAACACCAAGAATCAACGAAGCCCATGGGTGGATGAACCCGGAAGATGGTGTTGCGGCAACCAGACCAGCAATAGTGCCGGAACAAAATCCAACCATAGTCCATCTCCTGCCAATGCGGTAATCAAGCAGACACCAAGTCATCCCGCCGAAGGCAGCGGCGACCATGGAATTCCAAGTAGCCATTACGGCACGTAGATTGGCACCGAACGCGCTGCCACCATTGAATGCGATCCAGCCGAACCAGAGGATGAAAGTACCGAGACCGACATTAGTGACGTTGTGTGGGCGGAAGTTGATTAGTTCTTTTTCGGTCCGTCGGCCGAGAGCCCAAGCATACGCTAGACCGCCGATTCCGCTACCGATCTCAACAGGCCCTCCGCCTGGTGATGCGAGTTCGAGATTAGAAGAATAATCGGATACGTTGATGCGTACCTGCGTAGTCCATCACTCCCCACTTGAATGCCCATCCATTGGCTCCCCAAGCCCAGCAAGCAAGCGGGCAATACACGAGGGTCATCCATACGAACGTGAAAACCATCGCAGGGAAAACCCGACCACGCTCCGCTATCCCGCCCATTAGAATCGCCACAGTTACGCAAGCAAACTCCATCTGATAAAACGAGTACAGCAGCTCCGGGATGAGGGGGGAACCAGGAGAAGGCTCCGCGAGTACTTTGCGAAGGCCGAAATGGCGCAGGTTTCCTATATAGCCGTTTGTCGCTGACCGAGAGAGCGCAAGGGAGTAACCCCAGAAGTACCATTGGAAGATGGTGACTGCATTGCTTGCAGCGACCGCCCACACGAGCGTGAGTGCGGACTTTCGTCTAGCGAGTCCCGAGTATAGAAAGGCTGGTAGAAATGAGAACGAGGAAGTAGTGCGCGTTGACAACGGAGATATCACTGACCAAGGCCGGGGATCATGAAAGATACCATCGCGCCTGCAATGATGATGAACGCTACATCGCCCCTGTCGAATCTACAAATCCAGCACAGAAGAGTCAGTGTCAATTATAGGCCCGTATCCAGAGATAAGGGGTGATTGGGGATCAAATGAAACTCACTGGCTGGCGTCTCCTGGGAGAGAAGAAGCTTTATCTTATCAGTTTGCGGACACTTTAGCAAATGCAACGTACTGGCCAGCACCCCTGTCTTCGGGTCCATGAACCTTGCTCGTTGAGGGCGAGGGAAGCGTGTGGCGGACGAGCAACGAGCGGCAGCCTGATGGCTGATGGGAGAAGTGGGATCGCATTTGTCTGGGGCGTGGCTTTATATTTCAATTGGGCCGCCCATTCAGCGCTAGCCGTCCAATCACAGTTCTTCCAATTTATACTAGGTTCAATGTGCAGAACGGCGGCCTCATGAATTCCACAGAGATAAGAGTAGTAAAACCAACAATGCGACGAAGATAAGAAGGCATATTCCGAACATTATTATCACAAGCAGCTCAAGCCCATGGGTATCACCTTGACGGTGGTTATGGAGTACCCCTTAGTATCCTACCCATGATTCGAGACCTCACACATACAACCAAAGGGCATAAAGCAGGAACATGACAGCATTATGAAAACAAGGCAACTCTTTGGAGGTTTCCGAAAGTAAGTAGGTCGTCCAATCGTAAGGTACGTTATAGATATCGTAAGCGCAGACGTCCGCAGCAGCGTAAATAAACATCTAGATGAATACATTCTAGGTGGCATGAGAAAACGAATTTTATTTTGGATATTGCATCAAGCAACTATCCTCGGTATGTGCAGCATCTAGAACAAGACGGCGCGTGAGCATGTCAGCGGGCTGCAATAAAGATGGACGTACACAAGCATGTATGGCACGACTGAGACTAGCAAGACAGCAAAGGCTGCCCAGAGCATGTAAAGTGCAGGACCAATGGAAACGATGATACCCAACGGTGCCGGTGTACTGCCAACCATGACGTCGTTTATAGCGTCCGATTTGTTGATTACAACGGTCCAGATAGCTGCACCGATCAACAGCAACAAGCTACCTATTAATGCGAACGCTGTGGAAATGAAGAAAGTCATGCCATGCCGTATGAGGCCTCTATAAATATCGTAAGTCTCGGGATTATCACCGAAAACACGCGCACTCACGTAAGGAAGGCGAGGCCAGCGCATATTGTGCCCAAGAGGATCATGTAGTACGCAGCCCTCGTCGAGCCACCGAGGTACGAAGAGTCGCGGAAGGTGGGTTGCTGAGTTTGGAAGGCCGTGTCGAACAGGCCGTCAGTGAGAACAGAATAATTAACGGCCATGTCGGATGTAAGGATGGGATACGGTCTGAACTGCATGCCCACAGTCCTATTCGAGCAGGCTCCGGCGGTCTCGTTTGTATAACCGCAGAAAGAGTAGAGTCCGAACAGATATAATTCTCGTAGGCCGGTTCGGGCTTGGAGGGGGGCAGATGCGTTGGTAGCATGGACACCAACGATGGGGTCCAGGGTAATGATTGTCAAAGCATCACTGGCAAGGTGTTAGCCAAAGGTCTGACCGGGGGTGGAAAGACGAAGAACGTACTCGTAGCCCGAAGTATTCACTTTTACCTGTGCTTGTTCAATTAGCAGTTCAACCCATACTGGAAGCGGACCTACCATGGAAACTCCCTTCCCTACGGACGAAGTATTAATTTGACCGATCTTGAACGGTGATTAGATCGCAAAGCGACGGTTGTGGTGAAGAACCGTACATGTACGAAGATCAGCAGAATAAGTGAGGCCAGTCTGGTTCGAATATTAGTCAATTGCAGTCGAACCATGACATTTACTTACGAGAGAAACGAAGCTGAGCCGATGCATACTTCCCCTCGCATATTCGAGTACTGCAGATGTTCGTAAAAGGACGTTCAGGTCAAAGATGTTGGAGGATCGCAAAGAACCAGCCTCATACACAACTCGTGTCCTTTACGCCAATGCAGCGCCAAGTCCGAGATGCGTGCCGAGCAGCGTGACTGCATTGAGGCCGTTGTTTGTGCCTATTGGGTTCCAACGGCATCGCCGCCTTTTGATGACATAATCGGGCTTGTCTTTCGAGTAACAAGCGCTAGCGATCTTCCACAGGACCACATTTACAGGACTGCTGCAATTGGGACGCTGCGGATTCAGATCTTAGTGCTACGGACACGGTCCAATGTCCAAACCACCATCACAGCCCGCCCCCAGCATGCCCATTGCACCGGGCGACACTTCGCCTCAAGCTATCGACGACTCCGCACAGGAGCAGCCGAGGGAGAACTTATCAGCGTCGACAGGGCTTGTGAAACGTGCGGTAGAGAGGACCGTCGATAGATTTGACAAACTTTCCAAGAGTGTCAGCGGGAAACCACCGACTCCAAGTTCTCCAGGTACAAGCCCTACAGCATCAGGACCCAGACGTATATTTAGCCTAAGCCGAAAGGCCAAGGGAAAGCAGAGGCCTGACGATGTCCCTAATGGTGAGCCATGCGCGTTGTTTCTTTCTAAACTACACTGAATTTTCGTGTCGAGCAGCCACTTATGTTGCCGGTGAGGTTACGCGTTCTCCATCGTCGACTCCCAGCGCTTCGCGCCCTACTTCACCCAAACGTTCCTCTTCTACCGTGGTACCGAAGAAACATGCAGACGATTCCCCCTTCATCACCCCACCGTCACCTCTGTTGGCACCGACCAGGCCGTCCTTGTCTTCCTTCCGAGGAGACGGTTCTGTGAGTCTAAAGTCGATCGTAAGTCAGTCAGCATTCTGACATATGTACAGATGCGCGCCGGGACACAAACCCTCATTCAGGCCCTTCAGGCCATCCCGTGGACGGACGATCCTGACAATGACGATGACATAATGGAGCACAATTTACCTGCCTTGGATTCCGAGAGCGACGAAGATAGCAAGCAAGGTGCCATTTACTGCTTACGTTCTTGACACGCTCCTCATCAGGCATGCCTAATATCTACAGCCGAACCCATGGCATCCTCGATTCATGCAATATACCGACCGCTTGCTCGCTCTCGACGAGGTGATATTGGAGCTTCGACGAGGAAGCTTCATCGCAGTAGTTCGCGCATTAGCGAAGAGTCGAATTCTGGCCCGGAAAGTCCGTCGGACTCTGAGGAAACAGAGGAACAAGAGGATTTCGAGCAGACTACTCCACAGCTCGTAGGCGCGCCCATGCCCCGAGCTTTGGCTTTGGCCCAAGCTGGGGCAACCTCGTCACCCGGGCCGTCAAGGATCGTGCCAATACGAACTGGTAGCATGGCTACTGTCCGACTTCAGAGACGATCGCTACTCGCGGAGAAGTTGAGAGAAGTCTTTGAACTAGATGGTATAGAGGAAGTTCTAGCTGGTGAGTGCACTCATAACGAAGCATCGAGTCATCAACTGATAGATCCCGTTAGAAATGCCTTGTTGGCTACTCCGCTCAGTTCGTAAGTTACAAAGATTATATTTTTATGGTACATCCTGACAAAGTCGTGCAGTCCTACAAGGCTACATGTATCTCACGAACTCCTACCTCTGTTTCTTCGCGCACATGCCTGCACGAGAGGTTGGTTATCCCTTATATAGTAAGTTTTAAGGTACTGATCAACACCCACAGGACCAAATTCTGAAATCAGGCTCATTGACCAAGAAAGCTCAGCGAACCAAGCGCTGGATTAAGCATTGGTTTGTCTTGAAGAACGATGCATTGTCGTGGTATCAATCCTCTTCAGTAAGCCCCCATATGTCCCATTTCAGGCCATGATGTAATGTGATTCTCGATCAGGATCCTTACTTCCCGCATGGCATTGCTGACCTTCGCTATGCCATCTCGTGCGAACCGGTAAACGAGAAGGAGATCAAGCTAAGGACCAACCAGAAGACTATCATGCTGTCTGCCGATTCCATCCCAAGTCGAGACGAATGGGTGAAGGCCATTAAGAAGGTTATTTTCAAGGCCCAGAACATGGGAGATAGTGTTAAGGTACCTAGTCACCTTTATTAAGACGATCCTTGCTGAAACTGCTCTAGATTGCTATCCCTTATGCAGCGATCCTCGACGTGGAGAAGTCCTCGGCCATGGACTTCAGTGAGACCATAGAGATTAAGGTCTTCGATCAAGAGGGACAATATTCCTTCGACTCTTACTTCTTTGCCTATTTTAATGACCTTCCTGGTGCTCTGGACCAAATCCGCACAGCCGTACGGACTGCTCGCGTATATCCTCATGGAACGGGCTCGCCTAAGGCCGTCATAGATACCACCGCTATCCGTCCTGCCCCTGCCCCTCACGTCAACAGCTTCCCCCCTTCCGACCCTCAGCTACCGCAATCTTCCTCTTCACGATTTAGATTAACGTCACTGCTACGACCATTCCAAGACTCGCTTTCTCTCACCCGTGCTACGACCTCGCCAGAAGTTTCAGATGATAACGAGTTCACTCACGTTTCCCGGAGGCCTAATTCTTTCATTCCCATTTCCGGGCCCCTGCAGCGCAATTCAAAGACGTCTCCTGATCTGCACCTTCCTCTTCCAGAACCGTCTATCTCAACATCATCAAGTCCTGCTGCTACCACGCCGAGCGGCGAACACACGTACCCACCTTCTACTTCATCTTCGCGCACATTTCCTAACAATCCTGAATTGAGCAGAGAGCCACCGTCAACTACGTCGAGTGCTTGGAGCGTTGGTGTTCCATCGTGGTTCAGAACCCCACGCAAGGTATTTAGTGGCATCTCAAACTCCATGCCCTCTTCGGCTTTGGATTCGGCGCAAACTATGCCCGGCGTGAGGGAGGTGTATTCATCAAGCATGGCATCTTCTGGTAGTCGATTCGGCGTTGAGAACATGGCGTACAGTATACTGCAAACTCCAGATACAGTCATCGATCCTGAGGTTCAGGAGAAGTTCAGGAATGCGTTTGCTTATGACGAGAAGGAGACCCTGTTGGGATGTATGTACACCTTGCTGTCCGTTGGGGTTGCCCTAATATTTTTGTTAGACTTCCCTGGCTACATCTTTCGTTTATTGCCAGTGTATGGACGACTCTACGTTTCTACAAACTACTTCTGCTTCAAGTCTAGTGGGCCTTTGGCGGTCAGAACTCGGGTACGTTATATCCATATATATTCATTTCATATTCTCACTCAGATTCTCAGATGGCGCTTCCTATCCGTGATGTTCTTTCCACAGAAACATCGAAGGCCACGCGCTTCGGTCATCACGGCCTCATAGTCATCGTTAAGGGTCACGAAGAGTTGTTTTTCGAGTTCGGGGCAGAGGACAAACGGGATGCATTCATGGCTCTCCTTGATCGACAGATCGAGGATTGCCAGAGGAGATTGGCGTCTGGTGATGCCCCGTTGCCAACTCAAGGGGAACGCGACGCCCTTATATTGGAGGAATTCGACGCTCGTCCATCTCCTAGTAGTGATCCTGATCCAAGACCTCCCCCAGAGAACATGACTGATTCGTTGCCCGCGGTCATGTTTACCTCAGCATCCTCAACCTTCCTAACATTTAAACCCAAGGAGTCTTTGCACTTTACCTTCCTAACCATTGGGTCACGGGGTGATGTACAACCTTATATAGCACTTGGTAAAGGACTCATGGCCGATGGACACCGCGTGCGCATCGCCACCCACGGCGAGTTCAAGGAATGGGTGGAATCTGTAGGTAACATGCACTCTCTATTGAAGCCGAAACTAAGACATCCACAGTATGGGCTTGAATTTGGCTACGTGGGTGGTGATCCTGCAGAGTTGATGCGTATTTGCGTGGAGAATGGGATGTTTACACTTTCGTTCATGAAGGAGGCCATGCAGAAGGTGTGATCATATGCTTGTTTTTACCCCATTCTATATCTTACAGATAACGCAGTTCCGGGGATGGTTGGACGATCTTCTAAAAACCTCGTGGGAAGCGGCGCAAGGAACTGACGTGCTTATCGAGAGTCCAAGTGCTATGGGTGGTTATCACATCGCCGAAGCGCTAGGAATCCCATATTTCCGGGCCTTTACCATGACATGGAGTCGCACTAGGTGCGCACCTGCTATCAATATTCGATGTGTTTACTGTAACTTTATTTTTAGGGCATATCCCCATGCTTTTGCCGTACCGGAGCGAAAGGTTTGTTCATTCATCATTCTAACCGTATCTGCATATGCTGATATTGTTGGGCATCAAGATGGGCGGCAGCTACAACTACATGGTGAGTCCCACCATGCATCTTCCCTTGCCCTTGAGACTGACGGTTACCTCAGTCCTATGTGATTTTCGACCAAGTCTTCTGGCGCGCCACGGCTGGCCAAATAAACCGATGGCGACGCAACCTTTTACATCTCGGGAGCACCAGTCTAGATAGGATGGAACCGCACAAAATACCTTTCCTTTATAATTTCAGCCCCCACGTTGTGCCTCCTCCGTTAGATTGGCCCGAATGGATTCGCGTTACTGGTAATTGATTATCCCCCACTTCCGGTCGCCGTGGCTGAGTTGTTCGCAGGGTATTGGTTCCTCGATGACGCCGATGTCAGCGCGAAGAAATGGGCGCCGCCACCAGATCTGGTGAAATTCATCGACTCGGCACATCAACAGGGCAAGAAAGTGGTGTACATCGGTTTCGGCAGTATTGTCGTGTCCGATCCGAAAGTTATGACGCAGTGTGTAATCGATGCCGTTGTTCAAAGCGGGGTCTACGCTGTGTTATCGAAAGGATGGTCGGATCGGCTCCATGTCAAAACATCAGATGCCTCGGAACCGGAAGAACCTCTCCCCAGCTCCATATACGCTATCTCTTCAATCCCGCACGATTGGCTGTTCAAGCGAATTGATGCTGCCTGTCACCACGGCGGGGCGGGAACCACTGGGGCTAGTTTGCGAGGTTAGTCTTTTGTTCTGTCTATTCAAGCGTCGACTTACCTTTCAATGTAGCTGGAATACCGACGATTATAAAGCCCTTCTTCGGTGACCAGTATTTCTGGGCTGATAGAGTCGAAGCCTTGGGTGTTGGCTCTGGTGTTCAGAAGCTTACTGTTGAGACTTTGACTGAAGCGTTGGTCACGGCTACTACGGATGTTAAGCAGATCAGTCGCGCGAAGGTATTGGGAGAGAAGATCCGTGGGGTACGTTTATTGATCCCCTTCGGTTTTATTGTATGCTAATGACCCTTGTGCAGGAAAACGGCGTCGCAACAGCCATTGAAGCCATTTACAGAGACTTAGAGTATTCGAGGTCTCTGATCAAGAGGCAGGCTGCCAACGACGCGACCGATGACCTCGAGGAGTCCACCATTCGGGACCAGGCTCATTCGTCCGGTATCGAACCACCCTCTGGCTATAGCTCCTCTAACTCAGCTCGAGGAGCCCCGAGTGAGGATTGGAGTGTTATATCTGATACAGAGGACCACGATCGTCGCTCTTCCGACAGCTCTAGGCATAGTGAATGCAAATCAGACCGATGTCATAATAAGCGTAATAGCCTCGCTGCAGCCGTGTTGTCTGTTCTACCGGACTCCCTCAATCCAGGTTCTCCACGCCGTCGTTCTCTATCTATTAATTCCCGGTCTTAATGGCGATCACGTTGTATCTATCGTGTAGTATTGTATATTTCGACTATTGCACCTCTACTCCATTACATTGTAGAGTACATCTGCATGTTTATTTAGACATAGAGTCTTCGTTGTAATGTTCATCGAAAACACGCTTGCTAAATTCTCCAAAAGTTTGTGATGGGGAAAGCTGTTGGTTGACTTCTGGTTGCATGAAGAGGGCGAATGTCTCGCGAGAAATGGACTCAGCATTCGCGCTGCCTCCTACGCGGACGCAGTGAGGTGTTGCGCGTAATTTTCCACCAGTGGCGAGCTGGAGCGCCTCTCCCGTTTGGAACGCCAAGCAATCTGGAGGGATGGTGACTTTGGTTAGATCGCCGCCCCTTGTACGGATGTACAGTCCCGACGAAGGAGACGGCGAAGCCACTACTTTGACAGCATCATTCGCGCCTTGTTCTAGGAACATGGCCTGAGATAATATGGTTAGTCTCGTCATCTAAACATGGAAGGGAAAGAATTACCGAACAAAGCCCTGTGAGGATAGAATGATCGAGATGGAAGCCACACCAACTGTCGACAGGTTCATCTTCCTTCGGAGCCGTACCTGGGGCAGGAGGGAAATAGTGAAGGAGGCGAGCCTTGGTCGTCTGCGAGTTGGCAATGATATCTGGCAATGATACAGACGTGTCGCGGAGGTGTGACAACGCTGGGTTTGAGCGTTAATGACAACACTACGACATAGTTAGATGCAGTCTCTTTACCGAAAGGTTGACAAGCGGCAGCCAGTGCATAGCCCACTTTGAGTACAAATCTGTGTCACTGAGGTCAGTACATCTACCGATGATCAAACTTCAGAATAGCATCACCCTCCAAGGTCTTTGAAGGCTTCCTCGAAGCCTTCAATTCCTTTCTCCTCTTTCTCTGGCCCTAGATTGCATGTTGAGGACAGACATCCTTAGATGATGCGTAGACTCGAAATTTACATATGTTGTTGCCGTAGTACTCTGGGTACATAGCCCGTAAGGTTGATGATACTGTAGGCTTGTCCGCAACTGGGTTGGCATAATACGAGCCTTTCAGTAGATCTTCAAGCGTATCGGCATGAGACAAGGAACAAATTGTAGACTGCAATATCCGCTTACCGGGCTTTCCGTTCATGATTTCCTGAAACCCTCAATGGATTCAGAACCTCCATTCCATTCCTACGAGTTAGGAACGGGTGCTCACCTTGCCATGAGACCACCCGAAACTTCCATGTTTAATGTTCATCAGATCTCCATACATTCAGCATCCGAGTATTGGTGCTTACCTGTATTTTGAGGTCGGATCAGCATACTTTTCTCTAGTAGGCTCTGGGAGCGTTGCAAAGCTATGCGCGAGCTTAAGCAGCCTCTCCCTGTACGTCTGGTATTGAGGTGGTAAGTCACGAACGATGATGATACCGAGAGATTTAGGGTGAGAGCCGAATGCTTCTTCTACAATACACTTTCAGAAAACATCGAAGATCATCAATAACTAAACCCTACCTATCGAAGCACCCAACGATAGAGGCTCAGACGCCAGCGTGGGGTATGAAACGGTGACTGCTCCCTCCTTCGTGTACGAGATCGACTGAGGACGTGGGGCGACATGAGTAGCGTAATTAACCGCGCTTCGAGAGAGGTGCCTCGCCATAGCGTTCAATTCTTCACGAATTCGCGACGGTCCAGTGGTTGTGGGCTGTGGGGAAGAGAGAGAAATGCCCCATATCTTCTCATATCATGCTAATGAAGTGCCCTGGAGCACATGGGGATGGGCCTCCACATGGTTGTTCGACCCGAGAAACAAACTTTTTACAGTCTTGGGTATGCTCCATCCACCTGCCGCATAATCATACAATCAAGTCTATCGGAAATAACTAGGTGCCAGTGTCTTCTGAATAACGCCCATCAGTGACAACTCAAACCTGTACTAGTAGTCACTTTATAATGTTCATAATCTGATAGTACATATTCGTAGATGCAACTGCTCGGATCTATTCTATTTTGTGAAGACTACAATTGAATCGTAAGTTGGATGTAAGCTGCTGATACTGCAGGAGCTATGGGAGGAAACTCAACTTGAAACGACATCTTCGTCCTGCACTTGATGCGAGAGGCTGACCTTCTGTGCGTGTGGCGAGAACTTACTTGATTTCCCCCAGACCAGAGCATAGCGGAAGTTCGCCGCCAAGGACCGATGGATTCCGTTACACACGTTCTTTCCACCCAGTCAGCATCTGCAGTCTGCGTCTCACGAACAAGAGAAATATCTACTTCAATGGTGGCACCCTTACGGAGGCAGATTGGGTCGGATAGATCAGGATGAGCACCCCGCTTCTTCGTGTATATCTTCACCAACGCGAGTTCGTCCCAGATGCGGTCGATGAGGTAGTCAATGCTATACATGTGAGGCGTGAATTAGAGTGTTAACCAGGAAGATAGATACTAACTTCAGGTCCATCTCACAGCTGATCACAACTGAGTGAGGTTCGCGAGAGATCTTGTCCAGTTGTTCCAGGGAAATTGCATCCACCTTGTTGTATACATCTAAGGTATGTTAGAGTCAGAATGAATGGTAGTCTGGAAGGAGACATACAAAGACACGGCATGTATTTTCTTGTACCAATCAGAACGTCTATGAATTCATCGGTGGTGATCTATAAGGCCAGTCCTTGGCTGAGAAAGATAGCCACGTAGAAAGCTATGGTTACGCACATCCTCCCTGATCATAATATCGCAATTATGGAGCTTGTCTTGCGGGTTATCGTGAGCATGCATCACCGGATATCGTGTCCAGAGAAACGTACAACTCGCCAAGATCAACCTTATTGTCCGTTCGTCTGTTTTAGTGAGTTTGACAGTGGTATTAAACTAGAAAGGCTAATCAGGGACAGAGGGTGGCTATTAGGATTGGATGCACACTGTTATCTAAAGGCAAAAGGTTGGGATCAAGGTCAATTCACACTAATTCCACGTGGCGCACTTACTCCTCCTGTCGTCCGTCGCTTGAAGACAACGTCGGGTTTTGACTTGTTAAGCCTGATCCCAACGGCATCCAGTTCTACCTCAAGTAACCGTCGGTGTTCATCAGATTTAGTAGCATCCATCATAATCAAGATAAGATCGGCCGTCTTTGCGGCTAGAATATAAACAGAATGAGTTTGAAATGTCATAGGACGCAAGTAGATAAAGCGAACTTGAGACTACTTGCCGCCCTCTCCCTCTTCCCTGACTAGCCCCTTCAACAATTCCTGGCAAATCCAGTAGCTGGATGCGTGCACCTTTATATTCTATGACACCAGGGATAGCCTATCGCCGTTGCGGAGTGGATCTAAGTACAAGTTAAGATGGCCATGGAATGTGCACCTACGTACAGTCAATGTGGTAAACTCATAGGCAGCCGTTTCCGACTGGGTGTGAGTTACTTTGCTTAACAGTGTTGACTAAGAAATTTATCCCTGCATGAGTATCGAATGTACACATAATGATAAGGCATACCTTGCCGACAGACGGAAAGCCAATTAAGGCCACCCGCGCGTCCCCTGATTTCTGCACGTCAAAGCCTGTTCCTGCGGGTCCGGATTTAGATGCAGGCTCGAGTAGCTGCGCTCGATATCTTGCCAACTTGGCTTTCAGTAAGCCAAGATGGTATTCTGTCGCCTGAAGGATATGAGAAGCTTAGAGGCCGCAAGCCAATTGCTGGATGTACCTTATTCTTCTGCGCTACCGTCGTTGTCAGTACATGGCCTCAATGTGACTGATCTTGAGTGCTCACTCCTCGCCATCTCCTCTAGAAACTTCAGGTAAACTCATTTACGGGGAGAGCAAGCGATATAGCGTACCCTCAATCTCTTTGATCTGAACGCACCACCGTCAGGACAAGTTCAGAGTGCTGTATAGTGTCCTCACCTTCTCGACGATACCCATCGCTACTTTGTTTCCCGAAGGTTCAGTACAATTTGGTGATACGGTGTAGATGAAGTTAACTTTAAGATTGGGCGCTTGTTCTGAACTGTCGGCCGGATTTGGCGGCCCGGCGCGTCTCTCTCTGTTCAGAATCGCTATGCCGTCTCGCGGCGGATTCGAGATGCGACGGCATACGCCAACGCTCTACCCACACCCAGAACAAGACCACAGCGACGGAGACGATGCTGCGTGGGACCACCAGTCCTCGACGCGCCTGGCTGTCCCCGCATCTTCCTCCTATCGCTCACACAAATCTCGCACCAAAACTGCTACTACGGCACTTTCACCCAGTACGAACGGTGGTCATCAGCCATCACCGAGGGATGCATCTGCAGCTCATGCCTCTTCATCAACTCCCGAATTTCCTGATATTTACTCGCAATTTGTTCGACGGTATCGTTCGTCAGAGCTCGGTATAGAAGATGATCCACGAGATGACCCGGACATGCATTACTACCAGCGTGGCCTCGGCCAGCTGGTAGATACCGGAGACAATAGCGACGACGAGGAGAATCCTCTGGCGTCTGATCCTGCTGTGGTCGGTCTTACGATGGAGGGATCGGCCAACTCTTCAGGCATAGAACGCGAACGTTTAGAGTGGCAGGTCATGTTAGCCTCAGTACTCGAAGGTGATGTTCTAAGATCCGAGAAAACGCGCATTGCCGTCGCCCTTGAAAGATCCACAGATGAACAGAACGACAGGTTGAATATCTGGCTTGGTATTCGTGCAAAACTCCACGATCGTACCGTCGAGGACGAACGCAAATATCTCAAAGAGCGCCGTCTGCGTGTTTGTAGCGTCCTCGTGGAAGACATACTTTCTTTCCGCGTCGAGCTTCGAGAAGGAGATATACCGGCTGCCGCGGCAATCCAACAAGTTTCTGCTATTCTACACCGACTTGAGGTTGCACACTCGCTATATCCCACCCAGAAGGCCTTCCACACAAATTTCCCTGAAGCCGATACGCCAAACTTCCAAGCTCGTTGCGATACTCTGAATACGTGGTCCACAGTCGTCATCACATTACGCCGACATATCGACCTCCTCCGTCGTTGGACAGGGAGTGATGTTTTGGACGTTTCGCAGCCCAACACGAACCACGAGATTCCTATTGGAAAGCATGGTCCCACGGATATTGCGGACGGAACGAGTTTCGTCGAACGCGTCTTGAAAGAAGAATTGACACAACGAAATTTCGAGAAGGGTTTCTTGACCACCATTCATGGCTTCATTGGAGCAGCCCGTGATGCTCAGGTGAACCTAGCAGAACTCTTCGAAGATATGAATCTCCCAACGTTCGAGGATGAGCTCGTTCCCCTCATCTCGTTCCCCACGAAGTTAGCTCAGGCCGCGCTTCGCGTCCGCTTGGAATATATGCAGAAGGTCAAGGATCCAGAAGTCCTCATCATTGACCAGATGATTGAAGACTTAAAGCTCGGCATTGGCGTCGCATGTACAATGAAACGACAATACGAGGCCTTCCTTGCCCCTGATCCACTTGGCAGGTGGAAGCTACCGCAATGTATAAGTGAAGACTACGAAGACACAATTTTGGAGGCGTTGGCGTGGTTCTTCAAGCTCATACACTGGAAGCTCAAATCCGGCACCAAGGCGATATATTTCAAGGAAACAGATGTGCTGGAATCACAATGGGCAACGTTCAATGATGTGAGCATGACTACTGCGGATGGATCGCGTCTCGTCGCAGAGCAACTGTGGTATGGCTTCCCGAGCACTTGTACGGTCTACTTTACTAACAAGTACTCAACCGTTCCTAGTGCCCTCACCAATAAGTTGATGGTTCGCGTTACAAACTACTTTGAGACGCAAGTTAGAGTGCCATCATCGCATTCAAAGGGCAAAGCTGTCATCAATGGGACGTCTTCGTCCAACCCCATTCAATCGGCCGGCCGGAAGATGACCCAGGAACAAATGGCTAGTTGGTACGGTAAAATCCTGGACGGCGTACGACTGCGGTATAGGAAGCTCCAACGCTTTGCTAGGTAGTACAGATCGCTCCTCGTACTCGTCGCTCGTACTGAACGAATTCGAAGGATGCTTACCCAGCGGTTCAGCAACTCTGCTGAATACAGTCTAGAAGAGGCTACGCTCAATCAGTTCATTGCTACCCTTGTCGCTACAGACCATGTCCTTGTACTTACCACGGTCTACGAAGAGGACGGCATATACATCATTGTCCCTCGGGCGCTGCGGGAACGACCTGACGACATTCGAAGAATGCTCATCAAAGTGTTCCATGTCGATGAAGAATCCTCAGACGATGGTTACCGGATATTCAATAACGTGGAGCATATTTCGGACGACGACGAGACCGAGCCCGAAGAGAGCCTCTACGTACTCCTCCTTTCCCCTTGCTCACACTTCGTTTGGACGGGCCATGTCCACGTCATGCCGCTGCCCAAGTTTGATCTAGAACTCAAGGACAATCGAGTCAGACTGATAGCAGATGGCCCAAGAGCTAGGTTAGCTTTGGCGAAGCAGACATTCACAGACCTGTTCTACCCATACGAGGACGGCGACACCGAAATGGACGGCGAATCTCCTCCCCAAGAGATCGAAATGGACCCTCCCATCTGCGTCATCGAGCAGCAAGCTCACTTGCCCTCTGTGAATCGTGAACTACGGAAAATCAGTCGCGTCACCAATCGGTTGGCAGAATCCATCGTGGACTCCGTGCATCATGTCCGGAACTCGTTGAAGGAGACGGCTGGTTGTCAAGAGCTTATGGAGAACTGGTATACATTTGCCTCGGACCACGGACAGCAGGCCCAAAAATACATGGAGCGGACCGCGCTGCAGAAGTTCCAACGTCTTTTGATTAAGCTCGCGATATCTTGGGTTTCGTTTATCTGTGATGATTGTGATTCATCAGATCGTAGGACTTTCAGATGGGCTGTCATGGCCTTAGAGTTCACTCATCAACGTACCAAGCGTCATCATATTCTAGCTATACCTGACGAGCAGTTCCAGACGCTGCGTGTCAAGGTCGCAACTTGCATGGGCTTGCTCGTAGGCCACTTTGATGTTCTTGGCGCCCGGCAAGCTCTCGAAGCAAAGAAGAATAAGGAGCGGCAAGAGGAGGACAATCTCCAAGAGGCGGGAACCGCCCAGCCGGGGTCCACATCTGCGGAGGCCACACCAGAAGACGTAGACGTGAAGTGTAACCCCTTGGACAACGACGCTATCTACGCCTACGAGGACCGAAGTGTGCGCGCATACTGGGATAAGCTCGCTGGGACGTTGGGGCAGTTGGAGATGGAAAGAGAGAGCATCGTTTCCCAGCATCGCTTACTCGGGCGCGTCCTTGATGACGAGAAACCGGAAGACCGCTCGCTGGTGTTCCTGGCGAACTCGACGTCGAATATCCCCATTCGTTGGCAACAAGGCCGGTTCATCGGGGCTGGTGCATTTGGATCCGTCTATTTGGCAGTCAACTTAGATTCTGGTTCATTGATGGCTGTCAAAGAAATCAAGTTCCAGGAGCTCTCTGGCCTGCCTAATCTCTACCAGCAAATCGTGGACGAACTCAATGTCATGGAGATGCTCCATCATCCGAACGTCGTCGAGTACTATGGGATCGAGGTGCATCGCGACAAGGTGTACATATTTGAGGAATATTGCCAAGGAGGTAGTTTAGCGGCGTTGTTGGTGCATGGGAGAATCGAGGATGAGGGCATCATTCAGGTATACACGATGCAAATGCTGGAGGGCCTTACATATCTACACTCTCAAAATATCGTACATCGAGACATCAAACCCGATAGTAAGTTGCATTATGCTTGTCTGAGCAGCCACCCGGCTAACTGGCGTCTCCGTCGACAGACATCCTTCTAGACCATATGGGGGTCATCAAACTCGTTGACTTCGGGGCTGCCAAAATTCTGGCAAAGAACCAACGGTCCATTCAACGGTCCAGGCGATCCACGTACGACGGTGCCTCTGCGGCTCCTGTTGTTGCGAACTTGGGCGGCCTGGGCATGAATAGTTTGACAGGAACGCCGATGTATATGTCGCCTGAGGTCATCAAGAACGACAAGCGGGGTCGGCATGGGGCAATGGATATATGGTCTCTGGGATGCGTTGTGCTTGAGTTTGCTACCGGCAAGAAGCCCTGGAGTAATCTCGATAACGAATGGTCGTTCGCATCCTTTTCGTTCTAACCATGCCTAACTCATAACAATGTTTGCAGGGCTATTATGTTCCATATAGGAGTTGCCACTCAGCACCCGCCGTTGCCTGAACCAGGCCAGCTGAGCTATCTCGGGATAGACTTCATCAAGCAATGCCTGACCATTGATCCAGTGCGGCGGCCTAGTGCCCCAGAGTTGATGGAACATGCCTGGATGCTTGAGTTCCGTGAAGCGCTGCGGTACTACGAAGAAGATACCCTCGCAAGCAATGGAGGCAGCGTTAGCACCGAGAGCATGCCTGATATGGGGTACGACAATGCCTCCGTGGCGCGCCAAGCCGCGCACCTACACGACATGGAAGTAGACGAGATCACTCGAGAATCACCCTCCACCTCTCCAGACGAATGAGAAATACCACTGCCATAACACCGACAGCTGGTTCAACCTCCACCTTTTTCTATGCTTATTTTGGATCTGATTCCCGCGAACGGGGTTTCGGGACGTTCCTGACGACATCTTTGTGAAACATAGACTTTTTACCCTTACGTTGTACGATACTGCCACCGTGTTACTTACAATACATCAAGTTTGTAGCCTAGCCATTTTCCTTGACGATTTTTCACGATATTATACCTACATTCCGCACGTTCAATTGTTACCTGGGACGGAATCAAATTGTTTCGCCGCGCTGGACCTACCACGGGTACAATTGGTTGTTTGCCGGTGCCACCAATGAAGCTCACCACTTGGCCAGCGCGATCCAACATTTTGACCGGTTTAGATCGCGAACTATACCGCCGCCTTTACGAGACCGTGACGATGCTCCCAACAATAATGCCACCATCAAGCCGCTATCTCGCAAAAAATTGCATCACGGCTTGCACGTGTTCCCTTGCGTTCGATGGCTATGCTTGCATGTCGACATGATGGCAAGCAGTGGCGAGGCGTGTCAGGCTAGAGAAGGTTGCTTTTTTCGCCTTCCTACCAACCCGTTTCGAGTATTGACTTTTTTAATTGTACTTAGTGCAGTCCTTCTGTTCCATCGTCACGAGAGGCTCATTTAACCTTGAGCAAAGCTGCAGGTTCGATCTAGGAGTTTCAAGATTGCTGTCTAGGTCGTTAAATTCCCCATTTCGTAATTCGTGTCCGTTTATCTGTGCCGAACCTTGGGAATTGCACGAAATTAGCTTAGGTTGTGTGGGATATAAAAGCGACTGGTTAAGCGGCCTTCTCCACACGAAAAAAGCCCGTTCGCGCCGAACTCTATAATAGCTCCCTTGCGATTGGACCTTCGCACGCGCACTTCTTCGCAACCCTCTCGCACCGCCGGTACCACGCATATCGAATCCCCCGTTGACAATCTGACTGTATAATTGCTGTGATGTCATCCCCCGCCTTGAAACAAGCAGACGATGGATTGGACTTTATCTTCCTGGGCACTGGAACATCCTCGAGCTTGCCCCATATCGAATGCTTGACTGCGTTGCCAGGAGAGAAACCTTGTCGAACGTGTTTGTCTACCCTGACTCCAGAGGGGAAGAAGAACACTCGCAGAAATACGAGCGGTGTAGTTCGAGTCAGGGGCAAGGATGGTAATATCGTGTACGCTTTGTCCGACTTGCTTTCTTAGGGCCCCATTTGCTCACACCAGTTTTGCAGGACTATCGTTATAGATGTCGGGAAAAACTTTCAGGCAGCTGCCTTGGAGTGGTTCCCCAAGCACGGGTTGCGCAAGATAGATGCTGTATTAATCACGCATGCACACGCAGATGGTAGCTTATACAATTTCCTGCTTCTTCCTAGCTTTGCTGAACTTCTCTTCTGACATGGGATAGCAATGAATGGACTAGATGACCTTCGAGGTATTTCCATCATCTTCTACTCCCAGATAACCAGCAACTAAGACAGTCACTCCATTGTAACTCCCAGGCTGGACTTTAAATTGTCATATACAACCGCACATTGACGTATATGTTTCGGAGGCAACGTTCACGGAAATCCACCGATCGTTTCCGTATCTGGTGATGAAGGAATTCGCTTCTGGCGGAGGTGATGTATGTGGGGATGTATTTGGTACAGTGTGGGGACACTGACAGGTGCTTCTAGGTTCCCGAGTTTAAATGGCACATCATCCACGACAAAGTTCCCTTCGAAATAACAGAAACGGGAATAAGTGTTACGCCGTTTTCAGGTAAACCGCATGCTTGTGCCTAATATACCGTGTTTGACGCGTGTATCGTAGTACATCACGGCCGCCATTTCTCTTCCAGTCCCCCACCTTCATATCTTCCTACACCCAACTCAACTGTGCCGTCCAGCCCATTCTCGACCGTTCCATCGACACCGACGGCGCTCTCGAAGTCGCTTCCTTTAACCTCGCAACGATCATCAGAGGCCGAGCCTGCGAAGGCTTCATCTAGCAAAATTCATCCCTACCTCTGTTTTGGATTCAAGATACAGGATGCGCTAGTTTATCTTTCGGATGTATCACACATTCCGGAGGACGTTTTCCCTATCATCCAAAAAGGCAAAGGGGGTGCCCCTGTGCCGGTCTGCGTGCTCGATTGCCTGCGGCTACAGGCGCATACGTCGCACATGGGACTCGCAGAGTCGATCGCGGCTGCAAGAAAGATTGGAGCTTTCAGGACGTATTTGACAGGATTTGGGCACGAAGTCTCCCATGAAGAATACGTGACCATCACAGAATATGTGGGTATGGGAGAAACAGCGAGCAAGCGGCCGCTTAGCGATGTTGAGAAGGAGGGAATTCAGTTGGTCCAAAGAGGACCGCATGGAATCTGGGTGAGGCCCGCCCATGATGGTCTGAAGGTGGTCGTTGCTGGAACTGGAAGTGTGGTCGATACGAGCTATTTTTAGGGTAGTCTTTGTAGACAGGGGTACTTTAGTCATGCGACCAGATCGAGCCTAGCCTGGAGCTGACAATTTCCTTTCATAGCCACGAGCGATGATATAAGCACTTCAAAGTCTTTCCGTCTCTTTTACCCCGCATTCTTCATTCCCACTCACAGACCCTCTCTTGTATCGAATCGCACAGATAATATTACTCTAATTCGCAAAATTCCCTTCAGAACGCTCTCAGTGCCCAAAGCCGGGGTCGTTGGCCATGAAGATCTTTACACAATCCTTCCTGTACGAGTGAGTGGAAATCTTGGACGTTCCAAGGGGAGCCACTGAACTCGAATTCAGCGATCCTTGGTCCATCGTTTCCCTTGCCTTCTTCCTGCGATACCCCAACCCATATGCTGCCCACGTAACGTCTTGTGATGTAATTTCAAGGGACTTTACACCTTCGGGAACGCTAGTCACAACACGCCTCATCTTGAAGAGGGGTAGTTTGCCTCGGTGGGCACCTCAAGGCATAATTTCGCGTGCGGAGTCGTGGGTCATTGAGGAGAGCGAGGTCGACCCTTTCGGGCAGGTGGTCAAGTGCAAAACGAAAAATCTTGACCATGTCAAGGTGATGCAGGTCGAGGAGCACGTTCATTTCTGTCAGACCCCCGAAGGGTCAGTTACAGCTTCACGCACATTAGATTCTGCAGCTCAATGGTTTCCGCATCTAGAAACACGCTCCAGACCACAGAGGCAAGGATAGTTTCCGGGTTCGGGTGGGGCTTGACCAAACGCATTGAGAATCACGGCCTAACACGGTTCAAAGCAAACGTGCAAAGGGTGTGTATTTTCATCTTCCTCTCATCTCATCTTGCTCACACGAAAGCAGTCGCGAGAGGGAGTTTTTCTCATTCTGAACCTCCTGCGACAGTCCCGTCTACAGCCGATGGCCCTGGGTGAAGCGGATGTTCCGACTCCTTTACCCCAAGCGCACACTGATGCAGCTAACGCTCATCAACGACAAGCCAGCGCAGAACAGAATCCTCCACCCGTGGGGACGTGGTCGCGTCTAAAACAATGGCTCAGACCTTAGTTCGTACACGCGTGCTTCTCTCCACACATCTTTTGATCCACCATTTCCCCGATTCCCCGCCACTCAGTTCGTAATTCGGTACCGCTTCCTTTGACTACTGACCTTGCTATTTCGTTTATTGTGTGCAACTTGTATTTGTATCATTAGTTGGCATTTGAGTAACCAATATCATGGACATCTTTTTGCGAACTTTTGCGTGAGAGACAAAGTTGCGATCTTGTGGTAATTTAGGACTCTTCCCATATGTCACCATCCGGCCGCCCACGTCGCTGAAAGTATAAGTAGGTCGTGGCATCGCGCTCATTCGGGTGTCTGGCTTGTAAGGTAGCTTTCGAGTGTCTTGGACAGGACCATGTACTTTCCCACATCAGCAGCCAGGCAGCTTTCCACCGTTCCCGCTCTCCCCAACATCCCACCTGAGGCTCTTATTTGCCTGGCCCCGAGCCCCAGGAAAGCTTTGTTCGCGACGTTGACGAGGAATGGTATATCGGTTTGGCGCGTCCGTGTACGTGAATCAATTCAATTTGACACGGGAAGGGCTGACCTTAGACTCGACACAGCCCTCTGCAGTCCTTGCGTTCCTCTCGAGGACCCCTTCGTCAATCATTGATCATGGAGAGAACCTGTCAGCCCACTGGTCACCAGATGGCAGGCGCATCGTCATACAGGTGCGTATTGTGCGCATATATGCGCATGTGCCACTAATACTGATGTGACCGACATATCATAGACGACAGAGTCTCATCTCGTCCTAATCTCAGTGGAATATAAGCCCCATGAACTTATCTACCAGTCAGCATCCTTGACGCAGAGCGCGCAACGGACGTTCCTAGACGGACCTGGCGAGAGTCTACCTCTTCAATCTATATCGCTGCAGTTCGAGGGAGTTATTCATATCAATGGTAGTCTCCTCAGGTGCGTAATATGAGTATACACCGTGATGATTCCTTATAGTAGATGTTCCCAGTGTCTCGCCACGAAAGCACTACATCGTGTTCTCAACCAAAAGCCCGCCCGCCGTTCAGCGTATACCTTGGCCTAACTACGACGAAGAGGGCGAAGAGGTAGATGCAGAGAATCCGACGCCGAAACGCTTTACGCAGCACGACACATGGGTCATCGACGACCATGAGTTGCCATGGCTTGTAGACCCTGACGGTACGACCTCCCACTTTGCAGCATATATGCGCTCCCTCACCATTGTTTAGTGTCTGTTGTTAAGATGGCTTACTCGCGGGCGAGTGGCATTGATGCATGGATAACATCTGATGGAAGAGCATACCTCGTTCGTCTGAACGAGAGACAAATACGGCTAGATGAACCTAGCCCATCTGGACTCGCTGGTGGCGAGGAGAGTGAGGTTAGATCTCTTTTACTACAAGGGTACTTTAATTTGCATTAATTTACGCACAAGAGTCAGGACAGGTCAGTCTCGCGCTCCTCGCTCGAGGGGACTGTTGGATGGCAAGGAACTTGTACATACGACTTCGAGATGCCCAGGTGGCTGCAGAAGCGTCGACAGCTTGAACCTGAT
The DNA here is from genome assembly GCA_017499575.1 of Sanguinoderma rugosum. NCBI lineage: Eukaryota > Fungi > Basidiomycota > Agaricomycetes > Polyporales > Polyporaceae > Sanguinoderma > Sanguinoderma rugosum. The sequence goes on along the minus strand of VTPW01000002.1, from coordinate 3,244,990 downwards.
GAGGAGGGCAAATTGAACGAGACCACGTACGAGAACCCAAAGCGTGCCACAGCAATCGCGGTGAATAGCACATTCTCTCTAATAGCGGTTGGGACCCAAGGGTGAGTGTTTTATGCACATACATGCCGACCGCGTGGTATCGATTATCGATCTTCTTTGTCTTTGTTGTAGTGGGGCTTTATTATTCACGAACTTCCAGTCCCAAGACGGGGTTCCTTTTGAGTCAGAAAGTATATCTGTACCAAGCTATGGCAAGCAGACGGGTGCTGTACGCGTGATGGAGTGGAGTTCGGATGGATATGTGCTCGCTGTTGGCTGGGACCATGGCTGGGGAATATTCAGTGTTGGTGGACGGTGTCTGGCATGTGGGTTCGGCGTGGATGATCTAGTGGACGAAAACAAGTGCGTACTGAGCCACTTTCGTTTACTAACGTTCTATCCTGACTATCTACAAGATTTCAAGACACCTTTATGAATGGTGTATCTAATCTGGTAGGTCCTATCAGCCGAGAATTGTGTAACATAATTCCTCACTCATGGACCATCAGTTCTGGGCGCCAGGCAACTTCGAATTGATGTTGATGGCTCGCCCGTCGCCCAAGAGTGAGTTGGCATTGCTTCTCGTTTCCGTATATCCTGACCGGATAAAGAGATCGACGGTCAACTATTCGTGATCCCATTCGCAAAGAGTGCGACTACCGGACAACAGTCGCCTGTATGATCGTTCGTCCCTCTCGTTGGCTGGCTGACATATCCTCTAGATTATTATAGGATAACACACGATATGCCTTTCTGCAGATGGAGGACCGTGCCTTGGTCTACCGAGGGGCCGACCAACCCGACTTGAGTGTGATAAATCCAGAGTCGGACGTTTGGCAACATATCAAGGTGATCATCAGCGGCCTTGTTGTTGCATTTAACGCACACGTCCTTATACATACGCCCCACCCAGATACCGCAGAGCTACTTGTCGACGAATTGGCCTATACGATACTCTGCGCTAAGCAGTGATGGTAGACTCATTGCGATTGCTGGACGCCGAGGCTTGATCCACTATAGCTCGACCTCGGGTCGGTGGAAGACCTATGCCGACGAGCTTCAAGAGCAAGCCTTTATTGTCAGAGGAGGACTGCTGTGGTTCCACCACGTCTTAATCGCCGCTGTTGAAATCGCCTCATCTTATCAGGTACCTCGCTTATCCTGTGCCCACCCGCTGACCTTGCTGATCCGCCAATGAGTACGTAGATCCGCCTATACTCCCGAGATCTCGAGTTGAGCAACCAGAACGTCCTCTATCGTGAAACCCTTCCTGCCCATGTTGTGATTCTATCGCTAGTGGACAATTCCCTGCTGGTGTATTGCGCTGATAACACTCTTTTGCACTACCTAATTGTCCCAACCGCGGATACCATTAAGCTCCACCTTTGTGGGAGCATCACTTTCAACGGCATCATCGCGGTCCCTAGTGCAGTACGTATGCTGAGTTGGATGATTCCAACAGCCCAGAAGCGTGTGTGCTTTCGCCATGTTCAGATAACCGTTTATTCACATTTCCGTAGAACTCGGGGATCCTGTTTTCGACCTGTCGGTGGCTACCGTCCTCATGATGGTTGGTGGCCAACTTGTTCTGCTACGCCCACGAAAAGTAAATCTATTGCGCCTCAAATCTCTCGCATACTAACCGACGCCAAACGTTAGACTGCGGATCATGAAGTGAAATATGACATGCAAATTTTCGCCGATCGCATTGAATTCTGTTGGACGCATCTTCGAGGTATAGGCGCTCTTGAAAACTCGCTATGGGGCTATGACGGTCAAGGGATGAGGGTGTGGCTAAATGCTTTAGCTATCGAGTCTCGTGTCACAGATAGCCCCAGTACGGCGCCAGCAAGCGTGAAGGAAAGCGTAAATATTCCTTTGGACTTCTACCCCTTGTGTACGTCCTCTTGCCCTTAGCTCGCCATGTAGCATACTTACTCCTTACAGCTGTTCTCATGGATAAGGGTATCCTGATAGGGGCCGAGATCGAAGTCGCGACTCGTTCTAACTTGCCCTTCGCCATGTTCCGACATGCAACTAGCGTAAGTACAACTACCGGCACGCGACACATTTCTTACTCTCGTCTTCGTAGTCTCATCTCTTCCTTCACCATATCCTACTGTACTTCCTAGAAGCTCGATGGCTCAAGGAAGCCGTTTCGTTTGCTTCTCAATACCAGCATCTGGTATTTTTTGCACACGCCTTGGAAATCCTTCTGCACACCGTAGTCGAAGCGGAAGCCTCTGTGGACGATGATGAAGACGATGCGGGCTCTGGGGAGTCTTCTTCGAGTGCTGTTCTTCCACTAGCCGTGGAATTCTTGGACCACTTCGACGATGCCTTAGAGGTTGTAGTAGGATGTGCGCGTAAGACCGAGGTAACTCGCTGGAAGCGACTCTTCCATTTTGTTGGGAAGCCTAAGGCACTATTTGAGGTATAACTCAACCTTGTCGGACTGTCTTGAGCTCACAAGGCTTCTCTAGACTTGCCTAGAATCGCAGCGCCTGAAGACCGCTGGGTCGTATCTATTGGTGCTTCATAACCTTGAGCAATTAGACGAAGACAATAGCGATGCTATTCGACTCTTGCAGCGTGCGATCGAAGGAGAAGACTGGCAACTTTGCAGGGAACTATTACGTTTCTTGCACTCCATCGATGAGACGGGGAACGCGCTGCGAAATGCGCTATCGGAAGCCGATATCATCAAAGTTACGAACGGTTCTGGAGAGGCGCGTCCGACAGCAAATGGGGGGCTTCATTAATCATAAATTGGTACTATGGTCGCGACTTACTGTCTGTTTATTCGGCTGTCTGTTTACTCGGTTTAGCTTTCTGTTCTTACCTGTGTATATACCTACAATAGTTAATATGTGTATCATCGTCAATATATCTATACTTTCTTGCTTGCCCTTGGGGGGGTTGCCGTTGGTTGAATAAGATCATGACGCCAGTAAGAACGAAATGAGGGGATGTCTGTGGACTGAGCAGTATCATCTTCCTTCGGCAGAATGAAAACGCGCCGTACATTCACTCTCCATGTGTCGTCATTTATTATAAGCCTGATCACTGAAGGGTGACCTCAAGTAAGTGTGATACACTTGATCAGTGTAGTAACTCAGTAACCGCGTACTGGCCATGGAGTAGGTTCACCCTCGTACCTTACCATCAAGCCGCCGTTTCATATATGACCTCTTGTAGGCTTGCTATAGATGTCAAGGTGGCCTGCTTGGACGCCGTTCAATCAAGCCGTTAGCCCCCTTGACGGGTCATTTCCGCCGCTCAGGCCTCAGCCTGAGAACCAACAAAGTAGACGTTGCGGCAGGCGTTGACAGGGACATCGTGCAGTGTTTAGCTCAGTCGGACAGTAGAAAGGTATTCTGGTCCGGATCGTACCTTAAATATCGGCGGTCCACTCTCTGACAAGGAATTCCAGAGCGATGGTGCCCGATCCTCCATGTCCCAGTATGGGTACGGCGAGGTCCAGAAATCAGCCAAGTTAGAGTCAGTGTTATCAAATCTAGACGTCCCGAGAGAGGTGTTCAGAAGGATAGAAAGCTTGAACATTTCGTCATCTACGTATTTGCCATCGAGAGACCATGCGGAAGAGGTCGCTGGGGAGCGATGGATCGACGGCCTCGTCGGCGGTAGCGGGAGGTGGGAAGAAAGAAGGATCCAGTAATGAGGATATAGTTACCGAAAAGTCGGGAGGCGTGACGTCCGAGACAAACCATGGGATTGAATTGGGGCTGGCGTAGTTACCATTAGACATATTGCTATATGTGGGTTGGAAAGATTGAACGTACTGAAAGACGACTGACGAAACGAAAGGTGTGTGTGTAACCAAGAAGTCAGCGAACATGAAATCTGTGAAGAGCAGTGTGTGCGAAGATAGTAGATATGTGCATTGTGTGGTTGTCCGTTAGATGGTGCCTCACCTCGAATCCGGCTACAGGCAAGCTTCCGGTCAGCCTACCAAATACATCGTTTAGGGACTCTGCATACCGTTGTCTAGGGCAAAATCTATTCGACCGTTATGTAGAGTCTGGAGGTGCTCCATGCCGTTTCTTCGTCATCTCGGATAATGAATTTCTTGCGCGCCCTTTCCTACGGTTTGTAAATGCTCACTGCTCGATGTTCAACTGTTCCAGACGCGTGAGCAGTGACGAAGCCTAAGAAACAAGCTTCACGCGACGCATATACATATGCAAGATCAGTTGTTTTACTGACGGTTGCGTTCTCCCTGTGAGTTATCAGATCCGGGAGTTCGTTCACACCATTCATCAAAGGCGGTGAACTGAGCTTACCACAGACACATCTAGATCATTCCTTTGAGCAGGACGTCAAGTTTTGATGGATCTAACTGGATCATATCATGACCTGCTTCAAGCTCTTTCGTCGGTTTAGCCAACTCTGAGGAGACGGGTTTAGTGATTATCAACCTGATGCACTGGACTGTTCGGACATACGAAGGATTGCCATTCGACTTTGTTTGAACATACCCATTCTTTTGATTAAAGAATGTATAATTTCCCGCCAGTGTTGAGTCTTGCCAAATGGGCTTCGAAGCAAGTGGTATCTGGTCTACGTTAGGTACCTACGAAACGCATACAAGTATGAGGACAAGCACTTCCGAGTAGCACCTATATACGTATATTAGCTTGGTGTGTGATGCTTGCGCGTAACATAGGCATACTATGCATGCAACCAAGGCGCTGTAAACCAAGAGTTTTTGCCTTGCTCAGCCAGAAGGTCTGATTCATCGCTATACGTCTCGATCATAGGGTCTGTATCATCTACCAGCGGCGGTCTAGAATTGGTCAAAGACATGGATGGCGTCCCTCATTACCGTTCACTTACTCCAAGGGGTGAACCCTGCCCATATGGCACTTCAATTTACTGATCTGCTGAGTCGATAGTACCTTTGCTTTCCGTGATGTTGGCTTGCAGATTGCGAGGTTTGTTGGATCTCCAACTTCAAGTCAAGGTCTGGACAGAGTTGATCAATGGTGTTCGTGATGATTACCGGCCATCGTTTGACCACTGTCTCGTATTTGGTCCGCATATATAGATCATTCAGTGCGGAGCGAGGCAATGATTCTACTCACGAAAAGGCACATGAGTGACTGACACGGAGAATAACATAGTTTACGCGCGGAACTGCGTTCACACTTACCAAGGTTTGTCGATGGGGTCGTAAGAAGAATATGGACTCTGGAACACCGGCGATTATGGTGGTAGTGGTGAACAACTGGGCCGAATAGGGGTGTCAGTTGCGTTATCCATTCAGATTTCAGATATCAGGTTATCGTGCTAAGCGTTCACTAGGAAATATAAGCTACATGTTGATATATAAAGCAGACCCATGTTGTCAACAACACAGGGCAAAGTAAGTGTATCAAACAAGGGTTGTGAGAAGTAGAACAGAATGCCCAATAGTCGGTACCGTCCGAAGAAGAAATTACATTACTCTATGATCCACCGCTTGCGACCACTCTCAGAGGTTGTTGTGCTAGCCTGGCTAAGCGATCGCTCGAGGGAGTAGTATTGGAGTGTGGTTGGGCTGGAAAGGATAGTTCCGTTCTCTCGTACAGCTCTGTTCATCCCATGGTCGCTATCACTGCCAAAGGTGGAGCGGGAATCGTCCCGGGTATGCGCTACTGTTGGATACCTGACCGATGACATGGATGATGCGGTCTCGAATGGCTCGGAAGAGGCGTTCGAGAACCGTGGTCCCATGCGGGTGCCGTTTCCAGCATATGGAGGCGGGAACATCTGGCGGGGTACAGGAACCTCATTGCCTTGACCGAAAGTGACTGACCATGTCGGGATGGGTTTCTCATTAGACGGAAACTCGACCTTCTCGGGGTCACCTCCTGCGAAGCCGGGGCGAATGGGGACAAAGTCATCGCCAGGCAGTGGCTCTTGGTAATTCACTGGAAAGCGAGATCAATGAGGATCCAAGATCAGAAGGCCTGGAAACATACAGTAACGGGGTAAGCCTTTGCCAAAGTTGCAACGGCATACAACGCCCAATATGAAAGTGGCGAGGGTGAGGGCAACAGAAGCAACCGCCATCATACTGAAGAAGCGCCAAGTAACGAAGGTCCACCGGAAAGAGTTTGACATAAACATCACACCCCAACCCACCATGTACATGACGGTCAAGCCCAGAAAGACAAGCATCGGCACGCGGAGTTCTCGGCGAACGGAGAACCAGCCCTATAACAACGATCAATCATGGCAGTATCGGGAGTGAAAATGGGGTCTCACTAGAATTAGCCATGGGAGGATGAGCTATAAATCGGTCGGTATCAAATGGTAAAAACATCAGGATCACAGGACTCACGATCAGAGTGATGATGAACAAAATCTCGTAGAGTTTCTTGTGAGCAGCGAGGTGTCCAATGGCACCATTGAAGAGCTGATCAATCCAGAGGCCAACAGTGACAGCTATGAAAAACAGCGATATTTGGATGGCGATCGACAACGACAGCACAATCTTGTAGACACGGTTGATGGTCAATGATGCACCGACTCGCTTGAAAGTTTGCCAGCCGAAGAGCTAAACAAGGTCTTGAGCAAAGATGTTGACAGAAGGCACGGGGGCTTACCTTGATGAGTCGCCATGTGAGGAAAACAGAGATCAAAAGAGCGACAATGTTAAGGACTAAGCTTGGGACTTCGGCATTATGGCGATCTTGCCAATAGTTGGGTAGCAGTTGTACACCAGAGCAGGCGCCTTTGGTGATGAGCTGATTGAAGCTAGACTGGAAACCGGCGGTATGGGATATCTGGAACGCGGCCCAGCCAGTGGCCAGAACGTGAGTAAGGAGCGATGCAATGCTAGGGAGCAGTGAGAAGGTTGTCGCACAACGATCCAAGTGCGACCCACATATGAGGGATGGATTCATTGAGAATCTAGCAAGGACTTCAGTTGGCATAACACGTGAGATCTATTCGGCACTTACTGCGACGAGGGACATGCCTAACACCCAAAACTGGAAAGCAATGAACACGATATCTTCCCTCTTTGTGTTGTTGAGGCTATATGTACGCGCGTATATGTGAGCAGGAAGAAAGAACAACGACGCGCGTGACATACATAGAAACAGGATAGTTCAGTGCCCACAGACAAGTCTTATCGAGGACCACTTGTCTGCCATTATACCCCATACCACTGAGGGTCACCGATACCATGCCATCAGCATCGACTAGAGCCAAAATCTTCGGTTTGTGTCCGTCGCGTGGATTGAGGCGAACGGCGGGAGTAGCAACCTAATTCCATCTATTTAGCTAACGCTCTCAGAGAGCGCAGAAGTGACTGACTGTTACCGGCTTATCATCCTCAGACTCACTGCCAGAATCGTCTGAAGACTCGTCGCTCTTGACTGCTGATGAAGTGGGGGCAGCAGCGGGGGCAGAGCGTGTGACGGTGGTGGTGGTAGCACTTGCAAACGAGGGCGTAGTAGATAAGGCAGCGGTAACGGATGACAAGGGTACACGGGTGAGGGTGCTGCTGGGTACACCCGTAGCAAGAGCGGCGGGAAGCGAGACTGGGGATGTGATGGGGGTAGAAGATGTCGGTACGGCATTCTCAAAAGCTAAACTGGTTGCAACCGGAGTACTTGAATTTCCCGCTTGCGCCTTCCAAAGCAATTGACAGTCCTTGGTGTCTATCGAGGTAGGAACGGAGTCACAAAGATGGAATTCGGAGCCACGGAAGACAGGGAAAGCGTCGCTGGTGGTCTTCGCTTGTGTGACTATGTCCCAAAGGAATGATGCAGCAGTGGCGTTGATAGTGAATGCTTTCGCTTGGATGGCAACTTGAACGACGAAATGAGCGAATGAGAAGAGGAAATATCCAAGCGTGAGCCGGGTGGAAGTGATTCTGTCCGACTGCGAAAGCTAGCTGAGCTATTTCTGCGGTAGTAGCACCACCGATCTGTGCTCACCACTAGCTTCAACTTGGCGGGGATTGGAACATACTCCCAGATTTGTTTGACACGCATTGTATAAGGTTACAGAGCTACAGAGGATGAGGATTATCAGGTACACGAATGGCTCGGTTACTCACATGTTTCCAACAAAAAACAGATTATAGTGCCCTCCGTTTCGACGATGAGAAGAATGGCAAGCGAGTGAAAGTGCCACTAGGGCGCGGGAAGGTCGTCCACCGAAATTCGTTCGTTGGCGGAGGGAATGGACCAGCCTTGAAATGAAAGGAGGAGGAAGGGGGAAGAGGGAGGAATGGGATCAAGATTGGACGTTGTGGCCTTCGAACAGATTAAAGGTCCTTGCTACTGATCTCGACATTCCCACGGTCAGTCCTCCATTTCCGTCTCATGTTGTCATGACGGTGGCCAGCCTCGACCAACCAGACACATCAAACCGCTCTCCAACACCGTAGCTACCACGCATTTGCACACATTGTTTGTATCATATGCGAATACCCTTTGTCCTGGACACTGCCCGCGTCGCCTACATCAGCCTACATCTTGTTGATGGGATCATCGGTTTCTCCATGAAAAACATAATGCCAGGAGCTACCCGGTGAAGGCCACCAATCAAACTGATGCGATTCTGGCTCAACGGCAGACCGTGTACAAGCTCGCGCGCGTACTAGATAAATACAAAATAGATACCCCCACACTCCCCCAAATCAACATACAGATCTTATACCATATACCAATGTTTTGAGTTATTAATGAAACAGTATGTCGAAGCCGCCTCGGTGTCGTCCAAACTGCAGATCGACGACATCGGATGATCGACGCCAAGGACATTGACGAAACCGTCTGTTTGTAGGGCCCGGACGACATCATTGATCTCTTGGCCGTCATATACCGGTCGTAGCCGCCACTTCAATTCAGCCTGTGTGAATAAGTAAGTACCTCGAGGAGAAGTGCACAGGACCCCCACATACCACCGACAGCCCCGGTCTAAAGTGGATCGCACTTATCACAGCTCGCAGTGCTGCATCCCATCCATCTGTAACTTTCTGGCCCGATATGTCGCACCATCGTCTGGGCAATACCCTCCTAACTGGATTCTCCGAGACGAACACTGACCAGGCCTTCAGGTGACGGGGCGACACGAGCACTGGTTCCACGTAACCTGCCCAAAAGGCTAGGGGGACAGACGCATCTGTCATTCGCCCGACAAGCTCCGAAATATATTCTGAAGAAGAGGAATCATCAAGTTGGCCCTAGACAACGATGAAGTCAGCGACCAGGTCATCACAACATCACTATCCCCGGACATACTGGACGCGCAAGCCCCTTTCCCCCAGCTTCTTGGAGAGCAGTCAATAATTGATGGACAACACTAGCGTCTGCCTCAGACAAGGTGGAGCCAAATATGTCTGTCGCTTCTGCCAAACATGACTGGCAGTCCGTCAGACCAGGATTAACTCTTCCACAGGAAGCGATGCTGCCATCGTATGAAATTCCGTGATGACAATCGGTTTCGTTGTTGACATCTAGTACAGGGGCCGAAGGGGATGGCGATGCGTTGGTTTCCACGTCCATACCCAAAAACCGAACTTCGATAGCAGTCTCAATGTGATCATCATCTAGCGGCAAAGGCTGATCAAAGGGTGCACCATTATTCGACTCAGCCACATACCAGCTTTTTTGCTGTTCCATTCCACCTCAGCTCTGGCAGTCCGAGCAGCGGAGCTATCAATCCTAAAATCGACCTAAACGGAGGGTTGATAATCAGAATTACATTCCAACAGACGAATGAATTTCCCTGCTACCTTATTATCGGATACTTGCTGCAACAGCGACATCAAGTCACCATCAGTCCCTAATAGTGGCCACGTCCGCCAGGAGGACTCCTGTTGCAGATATACATCCTCGTCTAGCGCTACGGCGTCCTGAAAAGTGTCAAATGGAATGGGGCCGCCCAGTGCATTTTGATTTCTAGAGCACAGTTAATGGCTATTCTAGGGCGAGATCGAGACAGAACATACGCATCAGATATTTTGAGACGTCGTCCAGGTTTCTCCCTTTTCGGATCTCGAATGTGCTTAGACAGGACGCCTCGCTCGAGAAGGCTCTTGGTAGCAGATGAGACGGCATCTTGACCTATATCCCGAAGCAGGTTCGCAGCCATGTCGGGTTTGTAGCGTTCGTTGGGCGTGCCGAATACCATCTGTTGGACGCGTATTATTAACTTGAATCGTCTCGTCGCTATTTACGTACCTTGAGCGCTGCCTCTGCGACGAAGGCGACTTCTGATCTCTCCTCCGACGTTGACGGAAGCACGCTCCCTTTGCAGAAAGCCTGCTGATACAATGCTTTCTCTCGACCTTCCTCAGCGTCGCCCTTCCACATGAAGTCGTAGGTAGTGGAAGTGACTGGAGGTTCTAGAACATCCCACCCATCCAAGAGTTCATCCACCGATTGGGGTATGATTATCGAGTTTGTCGTATTAGTGAAACCAACACGCCTATGCTCCATCAGTATTTACCATCTTGTTCAGTAAAGGAGGACGTACAATGCATTCTTATCGATATGGCTGCGGAGGAACTCGATGTGTTTGGGTAGATCGAAGTTGGAGGCGCTTTGAGGATCATCATCTGGGAGGATGTCGGTACCTCGGTACCTACTCCAAAGGTCGGACCACTTTTCTTCCAGCCGCTTAAGATAAGCTTCGTTGCCAGGGGTGTCTCTGATATGGACCAACCGCTGGCGCACGGTGTTGCGAGGAACAGACGGAAAGACTTGATCCAAGGCAGTGAGCTCCAGGCGTGGCAAGTCGCGACATCTGACTTTGATGATGACAGAAGCATCCCGAGCAAGCTCTTCGTAGTCATTATCCCATTGGAAGCGATGCCGCCGATACTTGGTGCCCGGCGGTTCATCATCCTCTGTTGAACAATCAGATAAATATAACCACGTTACGCATATAACATATCTACCTCCGTCAGCTTTCTCTTTCTTGGGCTTCTTCCTCTGGCGAGTTCTCTTCGACTCCGGAATGGCGGGACCTTGTTGTGCTATCAATTCTGCCACGGATTTCTCAATTAGGTTGTGAACAACGGGCGGGGATAAGAAGCTTGTTCCCGTGGACGGTCCTGAGGATGTGGCTGGAACACTAGGAAGAGTTTGAGTAACCCTCTTCGCGTGTTTTGAAAGGATTTTCGACGCTGCTAAAGCCGCTTCTCGCAAGGTCTTTTGGATCTCAGCCTCCCATGACCCCATATCTTTCACTGACACAGCCTGCAAGAACTTCTTTCGAACGGGTCGCAGTCGAATTTCTGCAGAGCCTTTCAGTGGCTCGGGGTACACTCTTGCCACCATGTCAGCCCATTCAGATTCTCTTTGAGCTCTTGCTTCAGCTGCCATATCTGCCAGCAGTACTTTGTCTGCTTCCGATGCCTCCTTCTCCGCTTCAAGACGTTCTCGCTTGAGGCGAGCTTTGGAGATAATCTTGGCGTATTGACTACGAGTATCGAAGAGGAAGTTTTTCACCACGTCGGCAGGAGCAGATACGATCCATGCTAACTTTTCTTCGTCGACGTCCAGGGGAGTGTCGCCGACTTCTTCGATGCTTGTCCCGCCTTGTAGAGCCCGAGACAGGTACTGTCTTTGGTGCCACGTGAGGAAGTATTGATCGGCCCATGACGAAGGCCTGCGCAGGGACTTTGTCAAAGTATCATTGAGGGGATGAGACAACGTCGGACGGAGTACATCATCTTCAACCATCTTTCCTTTCTGCAAACATGCCTCACGCAGTTGCGACCAATACTCGACGGCGCTGTTGCTTGAAGACACAGAGACTGTCTTCAGGAATATGGGAGAGGGATCAGACCGCGACCAAGCGAATACTGGTGCCGTGTCTGTGAACTGCCAATAAGACGGTGCGAGGCTTGGGGTATTCGAAGTCCAGCCCTCGAGAGGGTCCGCATCAAACGCCGTTGGATGCTCGCCGTTCGCGGCGCATTGAATCCGAGGGCTAGGAGAGTCGGTGGCTTGTAGAGGTATTACTAGCTGGAGGGACATCAACAATCCCATAAGGTCCAGGAACCGCGATCGAGCTCTTGATCTTCCAATCTGAAGTATGCTATGCAAAGGCGGAGGCAGGTCTTTGACTGCTGTCTGCGGCCCACCCTCACTTCGATAGAATTTGGTCAGATCTTCATTGTACGACAGCACTGCGCACAGAGACAGGTAAAGGCCAAGAGGGAGATCGTGGTTGTAGAACGCTAGGTGAACAATGCGATCACGGCGGGACACAATACTGGGACTACTCTCAGGGCTTTCGAGGGCGGACAAGGTCGCTAGGTGGATTTTGCGTAGCCTTGCAACCTTCCCAACCACAAAACCGTAGAATTGTCCTACAGTAGTGCGCTCCGTTAAGAGGACGTCGTGGATTGTAGCGTCATCGTATTGCCAGAGTTGATCAGCTCTGTGTTCATTTTTGCTCCAGCGTTCTTGTGCATCGCCAGGTTCTCTCTCTCGGAGAAGCTGGAGAGGGAGAACACCCCTTCGCTCGTGCCTTTCAATGGCCCCGTATTCTATCGGCTCCTCGATTCGCTTTATGTGCGCCGCCGGGACAATTGGAGCTACGTCAGAAAGGTTGCTCAAATATTCAATCGCCTTGGCAGGATCAACATCAGCAAGGCGTGCAACGGTCGTGGGCCGTGGAACGCCAGTGCGAGTCATGATTTGTGTTTTGATCATCTTGATCCTCCCTTTGGACTCCATACTGTCGAGAGTCGCAAGTACGGTCCTCTTGTCCACCCGCGTCCCAGGGGGCGCGCTAGTGGGTTCTCCGGACTGGGAGAGGACATCAACCAAAGCCGAATGAGCGTCCGTAAACTCCTTGGAGTTGATGTTGAGGATTCCACCACAGTTGACAAGAACCTGATAGAACTCGTTTTCCCTACGCATATGTGACACATTGGCTTTAGGGATGCGAGACACCGCTGGTTTCGACGCCGGTTCTGAAGCCTGTGGTCATTGAGTAAGGGAAACCTAAATAAACAAAAGCGACGTACAATAACAACCGGAGATTGAGAGTCCAGAAGCAGAGGATCGATCGGAATGTTGTCAGGCGCCTTGCCAGATCCACCGGCACGGGGGCTTGCTGTATCCTCGATGAGTACATGGGGGGTGTCAACTAGAGGTCCCTTTTCTGACTGAGCGACGTCGGGAGTTATAGGCGAAAGAGGGCCTCCAAACGGGGTCGTAGCTGCTGAAACGGGAACTATCTCTGAATCATTGGGAGGATGCGTAGATTTCATACTTGAAGCAACATTAACGGCGGTGTCAATGGTAGGTGCGGCACGATTGGACTGAATAGTGGAGATCGACGTAGCATTTTCTTGAGAGGCTAATGCTTTTGCTGTTCTGGTGCGTTGTCTCTTGGGTCGAGCATCGGGCGAGGTTGTGTCTCCTCCGTCAGCAGCAACACTATCTTCGCCACGGCGTCGTTTACGAAGCGAAACGGTCTTCTCACTCTTGCCTTGGGAGAAATCAGTGATTGCTGGCGCGTCACTTGGATCCTTAGTGTTGGCCTGAGACTTGCGGGGTCTTCCTCGTTTCCGTGGCTGAGAGCTTGTGGGTACGCTGGTGGGCGAAGGGTCTACCGCGTCTACGTCCATTGCTACTGCTGCTACCACCTCCGGTTCTGTGATCGACTGTGGCTGATCTGGTATACTCTCCTGCAACGCCGCCGAAGATTTACCCTTCTTCTTTGGTCGAGAGTCGTCTCCTTCGTTATCTTGCTGGCGTTTTCGACCTCTTTTCGGAGGACCCGAGTTCTCAGTTCCGTCGGCATCGCCAACTGCAACGGGCTTCTCTTTGCGGGGCTTGACGACTTTCTTCGGCTTCGGCGGAGCGGACCCTTCTCCATCCACGTCCGCAGTAACTGCTTTCTTGGGTTTCTTCTTCTTCTTATCCTCCACCTTCTCGTCTGTATGAGTCTCCAGGAAGGTATCGTGATATTGAGTTAGTTGCTTTTCGTCTGAATAAAAATGATCAGAGGTAGCTGGCGCAAAATCCCCCGTGTTCGATAGGTCAAGATCCCCATAACCAGCATTCGCGGGGTCGAGGTTTTCGTTCTCGAGTAATTGACGATACGAAGCAACGGTGAAATATCTGTTTCGGCGTTCTCGTCCATAGTTCTCCATGATGATTGCGACCCCGAGGTCCGCTAAGTGTGTGGGAGGGGTCTGCCTCTCTGCACGGGTGAGCAAAAGATCAATCGTCCGTTTGTCAAAGTGGCCAAGCCGCTCGCTCAATTCCTGTGTAGTTGTCCCGATGAGACGCAGAAGCGTAACAAATTCAATCATACTTACATTCATGGTAATTCCGCTTGTGCCAGCCTCTTCGATAAGATCTACCACCTGCTTGTGAAGAGTGGTATTTGTACGAAGAGGGTAAACACGACCTAATGACCGTAGTGAGCGGGATACATACTGGTGTCGAATCCCGAATTAGCTTACCAGATTCGTCTTCCTCGTCGTCGTCGATAGATGCAGCTACAGCGCCACTGGGAGTGGGCGCCGAACCTGGAGTAACCAGGCGGAAGCACTTTATCATCTTCCCTTCTGAGCCCTTTCGAAGACTTGGAACAAGGATCGCTTCAATCAACCCGAGTTGAATGAGTTCGCGTATCCTCGTATTGAAGAATCGTCGGTCGGTCTTGGTAGGATGAGCGAATCCCTATTTAAGGCTTCGATATTGCTATTTTTTGCCATGCGAAATTGGCACTTACGATTTTGAGCAACATATTGTTCGCCGCATGTATGTGGTTATGCGAAGCTTTAAGTAGTTTCATTACCCGTGCTTGTATGAGTGGTAGGCTGGACAAGTGCCTAGCGTCAATTGGCGTAAATCCAAGGTTTGCCAAAGTCTGAGGCGCAGCTTCTTCAGCCATGTCCCCTGCGTCGTCTGGTTCTGGAGCACCATGAAAGAGTTGCTGTGCTTTCGACTCTTCTTCGCGAACCTCTCTCCATCGCGGGCTGGTGTCGTAGAAATGTTTGTGGAGACATAGATGCGTCCCTACGCCGCCACGACGTACTTTGACTCTTTGAGCTCGTCAGAAAACAGTAGTCACAGGGTGCATTGAGACGTACATGAGATTCAGTTCGATCAGTTGTTTAACAAGATAGAAGCAACTCTTCTGGTCATATTTCGTATTTCGACCTAGCTCAACGACGGTGATACCTGTCTCTCTTCCCCGCGTAATGAACTGCAAGGCAGTGTATACCATAGGAGTCATTTTCTGAGGCTAAAAGAAATTCAATACGGGCTTTCCCCAAAGTTGTGATAGGGTTCTACCTTGACATGTGAGCCGGTTATGGCGGCAAAGATTTCTTCTGGATCGACAGCTATTCGGAGGGCTTGCCCAAACTCTGCCTTGAGGTCATCAAAGCTTCGTGTTGCTGCATCCGCAATGAGTTCGAGACGCGGTCGGTCCTCCTCAGTGACTTCAGTTTTAGCTTTGCCTTGGGCTTTGGCCTTCTTGATCGCACTCGGCTGAGGGGCAACGAATACTTCCGTAGTCAGTCCATTTGGGACGATCCCAACTCTGATAGTTGGTTGCTGGACGACCAGGGACCATACGAAAGCATTGAAGTTATGATCGATATTTTGGGTGTATCCAGGGTGTTTTTCATAGAAGTCCTTGATGAAGACATCAAGCCGTGAAGGTTCGCTGCCTGTTATAAACTATTAGCAAATTTCGGAGGTAAAATTTCGAGGTCTACCACGGAGGGAATCGAACTCGCCTCCTCGGAGAGAGAGGACAGGAAGATCGTAGACTCACCCAAATCTCCATCAAACGATATTTCGCGAATACAGTGCCGCACAAGTTCGTCCATAGTATGTACAAAGGTTTAGTTGGTTAGTACAGGTTATTCTGTATCGTCTGTGAATCCATGCTATTAGTATCGCTGCGCTCATAAAGGGCGACGTGAAGCAGCGTACCTTCCGTAACATATAGAAACACTGACTGTTGCATAAACCCACTAGAAAAACATCGAAAATAATGGAGTTGGGGATCTCAAAAACGTCGGAGAGGTCACTGCGGACTGGGCAAAGATAACTGAGAAACAAAGGAGATCATGGGCGCTTATCTGTGTGTCGATGACTCAAAAACTCCTAGTCAACGAACTATCGAGCATTGGTATAAGAAAAACTACAGGATATAATATTCGTCCTAATATTATGGCACAAACGGCTCTTTTCGTACTCAGGCAAATATCTAAGGTGACGACCATTGAAGCCCACAAAACAAGGAACAACGAAAACGATAACACTGACTACCGGGGACATCTATACATGCGCAGCATGCCGCTCTTCCCATAGTGTCCTGAGGACATCAGATAGAGCGACCTTTCCGAGCTGCGCGTTCTGCTCAAACCGCTGGACAAGCCATTTTTCTAAGCCATCTGCCGCCATCCGCCATAAGGCCAGCCGAGCCTGGACTTCTGCCGTCTGCGAGAATGCCGTGCGATGTGGTGACGAGGGAAAGTATTGTACTTGCTCTAGACATGTCGCAAATTGGGATAGGGAAAGGTTGACGGAGGTTATGGTGGCTCTTTGAGTAGCGGGGTCTATGAATGATATTTCCCGGACGAAAGCGTCTTCTGAACCGCCGAAGAGCTACAGAAATTGCGTTGGCAAAAGACCACGCAAAAAGGATTTGGGCTCACCTTCACTATCCAAGTTGGTGCTTTCTGCTTACAGCCCAGTACTCTCTCCGTCCTCACGATCCCCGTTTTTGGATCTATCGTCCGCGACAGCGTATCGACTGTAACGACGTGCGAGCAATGTGGATTTGGGTATTTGTGCCACATTCCGATGACAACATGAGACCATGGGTGCCTAAGGCGCCGCAAAAAGCACATCAGTAACCGAGCCGGATAGCGAAGATGTAGACACTCACTCGTAGTTGAAAAGCTGGGAGAAGAAGTGCATTTTGGAATAATAGATAGAGTGCTTGGATGTACAATTGAGTTGGGAGCCAAAAGGAAGTCTATAAAGTCTAGGGCGTAATCTGCGCGGGCAGCAGAGTTTTGTCGTGTGAGATGGCGACGGGAGCAAAGAGAGCCAGGGTGGGGCAGTACGAGACTAAGTGGAAATTTGTAACATTTCCGACGCTCCTGATTGGCCCGACTGACATCATCCTCTCGGCGCGGACGTCTCCGGCCATCTCTGCTGCCGAGTGCGGACTTCCGTTTTGTGGGCTGCACTTCAGCCATAGGCTACGTTCTCTGTGCACCATGGCTTGCGGATGAAAGTGTACAAGTAGCTAATTATGCGCAATGGACAACACGATGATATGGTGATACATATGCACGAAGAGACCTCGAGGGCTCATTAATTACCAAGATCCGCAATAACGCCTACGACCACCTCTACCAACGATGAGAATCACGGTCATCCGCCAATGCACGGAGCTCTTCCAATCGCGCCTTCATCTTGGGCCTAAGGAACAGGTTCAGGTCAACTGATGTCCAGCTTCGTGCGTAGCAAAGTCTTACACTTCAAGTAATTTCGCCTCCAGAGCTTGTTTCTCTTCTTGGAGAGCCAGACGTTTCTCCGCATCTAATTTGGTGCTGCCGAGGTTGTTAGGAATCAGGAAATCGATATGGGAAACATCGGAATAGGGCAATGACGTACAAAACATAACCTCCTTGGCCATCATAGTGCAGAATCATCGCATGGTACTTCCAAAGGGAAGGTCGATGGGAGACGGTCAGCAATGTGATCCCAAGTGCGGTTGCATGGTCCATCATCATTCCTTCCACGTCGGGCGGTACAAGAGACGTCGCTTCGTCCAGAACGGCATACTATAAACGACGATACGTTGTCGGCGCAAGTTCCATCCAACAAGGAGGTAAGACTAACCTTTGGATGATGATAAAATAGCCTCGCCCACGCGATCTTCTGCTTATCCCCACCACTTAACGCGTCTCTCCATTCTTTAGCAGCATCCCATCCCCCTTCCCGCTCAACGATATGATCCATTTGCACTACAGAGAGTATACGGAGTAAGTCAGCATCTGTGATGCCCCCTGTCGACGTATTAGCACGGAAACTTCTAGCTATATGGATGGACACTCACTGGATTCCATCTCAGCCTGAGAATGCGGGTAGATGACTTGGTCCCTTAGAGTTCCGAGCGACAAGTACGGCCGTTGAGGGATCAAAATGAATTCTGATGCCCGTGGCTTTCTGACGATACCGCCATATACTGGCCACAGCCCACCCAAGATACGGAAGAGTGAGGACTTCCCACAACCTGCGCCAAAGTTTAGAACGAGCGTTTCATATCTTCAAAAACTTACCGTTTGGACCCACAATCAGTAAGTGTTGCTAGTGGCAAATTCAATAAGCAGGGGGAGACTAAAAGGGAATGAAAGGCGTACACCATGTTTGATGTGGAAGCTCAAGTGCCGCACTAACACGTCTCCGTTTGGCGTAACAATAGGAACGTTCTCAAATTGTATGTCCTCTGACTCGATGACCTGACCACGCCCTCGAAGGACTACGCAGAACCATCAGAAACGCGCTTAAGACGAGGAGGAGACTAGAACAACCTACTTTCTGCATTTTCTCCAGTCGTTGCTGTGCTCACAAGGCTTTTGTCAAATTTGCCTTGTTTGACATCCTTCATTGTGTCCAGTAGTTGTGATACACGAGCAGTGTAGCCCGCAAGCTCAGACAAATCCTTGTATGAATACATCACGCGTCCAAATGCATCTAATGCATCTCGATTATTGGGCCGTTACGAGCAGATAAGATGCACTGACCTGAAGCGGAGAGCAATAGTCGTCTGTTGGTGACAAAGCCTAATTTAACAGTGGGCTCAGCGTTGCACGAGGGAGAATGCTAGAGATGGCACCAACCTTCTGTGCGACTGCCCAAGTCGATGCTTGACACACCGGGTACCTTGAAGAATACTGGTATAGCACACAGCACAAGCTACAACAACCCCGTAAGCAAAAACAGAGCTCCGAACGTCGAGGCCATACCCCAAAGCTTCCCCACAGCCACTTGATTACCCCTTCTTCAAGGCACCCAAACCACCATCTCCGTCGTAACACTCTGTTTTCGTGCTTTATCACCGTCGCGAAATCTCGTTCAATAAGCATCTTCTCCGTCTGCTCGCCGCCAAAGAACGCAATTTCTTCGGCGAACTCTGCTAGTCGAGAGTGACTGTGACGGAGGTTCCCAGAGAGTTGAGCGGAAAGCGCCGCATACATCCCGAATGGAGGAGTAATGTATCGAACTGTGTGCAGCTCGTATCTCAGAGGGTGATGACAGGATGAATAGCAATTACACGTACGTAGGGCAGCTGTGCTCTGTACCAAGAGGGTCAAAACAACCAGGCCTTCGGCACCGACATTCTGGGATAGTTGGTAATTATAGAGGATCACGTCAAGTATTGGTTTCGCAAGATTAGAATAGATGGCGGCCAGATGCGTGGAAAATCGTTGTATATCGTTGGTGATCATCCTATTATGGAGAGAATTATTAGCATCATTGAAACAGAGACGAGAGATTGGATTTACTGGTCGGGGTTTTTTATGCGATCATCAAGGTTCGCTTCGGGGTGGTTAGGCATATTTACGGATGAGAATGCGATATCTTACATAGCTTGTAATACACCTTGCCGTCGGGGCCTTCCTTGCCGTCACCGAAGTATTGACCCATGACCTCTTGCGTCAGGCGGGTACGGTAAGCAATAGCTAGCTTGCTCTGCACATAGGTGAGCCAGCTATTGGTCCATGTCGCGGGGATGGCAACAATCAGCCATTTGAGGATATTGAGGAAGAACTGCAATGGTTGGGCTCGAACTAGACTAGCTACAATCCTATTGAGAAGTATTAGACCACGCAATAAACGGCTAGGAAGGACTCAAACTAACCTCCCATCCAATGCGGCGACGTAGAGGGATATCGCTGTTCTGAAGATCAGAAGGCTGGAGTGCATCACAAGTAGCATAGCTTCTTTCGAGCGTATTCCGGGGATTACGATGCGGAGGATAGTAGACAAGCGTTGGTAGAATAACGCATCAACCTATTGAGACCATACGGTCAGTCCCCCCTCAGTGTGTAACGATACAATACGAGCTCACTGCTACCCGAGGTGGCTTGCCCGAACTACGATCCTTCTCCGCGGCCTCGGCGGCCTCCTTTGCCTTCTCCTTGCCTTTCTTAGAGGATGATGGCTTCCCCGATAGACTCGTATACGTAGAACCAAGCACATAAACTACGAATCCAAGGGTAAGCAGCTTCTGCACCACCGGCCGGTGCTTGACGTAGGTCTTCGACAGGAGTGCAACATGCTCAGAAAGCTTGCTCGAACGGAGTGTCGAGTGCACGGCCATTTACGATAGTGAAAAGTTATCGAACAGAGTTGCGGGGAGGGTTGAACATGTAGTACAACTGGCGCGTGGAGATCCTGGTTGTGTGGCCCGATCATAAGAGTTGTTTCATGTGATTGCGATCCTCTAGGCGCCCAGGGTTCCGATAATTATCACGCAAGGTGCAGTGAGAAGAACATTCAAGTCGTATTCATGCAGAAAGATTATAAATGGCCCTCTTCTCTACGGTTTCGTATCCAACGCACAACCTCAGCCCAGTCCTTTACTCGATGGAGCGGAGCGCCTTCAGGAACCTCTAGCGTTTCTTCCTTCCAAAATTCCTTACCACCAGCAGCCTTCAATCGTATATCAAAGGTCATTTCATCTCTATGATCTTGTGGCCCGGAAATCCTGCTGTTCCATTGGTAATCGCCGAAGAGTAATACACGAGTTGGTGGATCGTGAGTGGAACATTGTATCGCGTTCTCCGACGAGTCATCAATGAGGAGACAAGCTCCCAAGTCGTTACAGACCTGTGATAATGTGAATGTTAGCTATGGACGATCGTTGTGGTGGACGTAGGCGGCGAATTACCTGGCCTTTGCTAAGTTTCGTCACGATTTCATGCCCAACCTTGTCAGCATCTTTGAATTGATTGGTGCAGATCAACGTGTCGAATATCCCTACAAGAAGGCATTAGAAAAGGGATCGTGATGGAACTATATCCACAATACCGGGGAAGTGCTTATCCACCCATTTCCACGACGGCTCGGCAACGTCTTGTGTCCTCGCCGTCACTATAACCAGTCTGAAACCCATATCTCTCAATGACTGCACTCCTTCACGAGCGCCGGGGACTGGTGCAGCCTGGTATATACGGTCCGTCGCGTAGAACCTTTTAACCTTCTCATATGTTTCGGCTGGTGTTCCCCAGAACGGGTTCTAGGGACCAAAATTTCAACATGAAAAAACCATGATAGCATATAAAGATCACTTACACACCTTCCAGTAATAATAATCTGTATCCACAATCAGTTCGACTCTCGCAGCAGCAAACCCTAACGATCTACTTACAGTAGAAATGGGAGACATCCATATTGGTTCCGTAGTTTTCATTATGGACTTGAATGATTTCAGCATTGCACTTGAACGAGTATGATAGCTGCCTTACATTCTGCCAATACATGATTCGTTTGGCTGAGTACATCGTCTAGATCTACCGCGATGACTGGGCCTGATGATCCAGGCGGTGATATAGTGCTTAGCTTCGCCAGGGAAGCTTCTTCCGCTGGGCTTATGGGTGCATCGTCCTGATACTCAGATATATCTAGGCCGTGCGGATTTGGCTGTGGTACTATTGTTGGTTTGGAATCAGACATAGCTTGAACGTTCACGCCAAGTTGCCAGCCGCGCCACAAGCCTACAGCTTCGATCCACGTGTTAGAGGGTTTACAGGGGGTTTACAGGGGAGGAAGAACCGAGATTGACATGAGAGGATGAGAAGAATAATGTACATTGCACGCAGTCTCGTCAAGTGTTTAGCTAGCTAAATTACACGACTTGCTGAATCTGAGAAAGAGAATGTGTGTGTATCAGCATTGGGTTCCCATAGAGCAGCTCACTATACATCTCACCTTCCCACTGGTGACATCGTACGTCCATCCGGAGATTTTGGTTCCCTCGAGGAGCAATGGGTTCCCCTTGAGAAATTCAACATCACTCTTCACGCTGTTCTCCAGCTCAGAGAACGGCCCGAAATCAATAGCATCTACGGCCGCCGCGACATCAGCGTTACCGGGTTGCGCATCCTTCACGAGCTGCTTGATTTCCGGTGACGTGAAGGTCAGCATCCCACACCCGGTGTGATGGAAGACAGCAATTTCGCGCGTGCCTAGAAGGCGCTGAGAGATGACTACGCTCCGTAACGCATCCTTGCTTCATTGATTGATGCTCGTTAGCAACTGGAAAGAGCACTGGCAATCTTGACGACTTACGCAAGGCCACCAGCGTTGCGGATAACGTGTGCTTCACCCAGTCCGATACCAAGTTGTCCTGCAGGTCTGCAAGGGGCAGCTAATTTAATGGAGCTAAATTTATGAGGATACGAAGATAGCACACTCGACTCTAGCATCCATGCACGTCACTATCAGAGTTCATTCTCTTAGGTCATTGAGAACAGTGTAGTAGATAAGATAAGCTTACCGACAATAATCTTCTTGGAAGGAGGAAGCGGTAGATGACCCTGTGTGAAGGTTGACGCATACTGTGCATTGTTCGCAGCGAAGTCGATAGAGTGAGACATCTTGAGAATATGTGGGGGAGAGATAATGAATGAGGTAACGTCTTTATATCTTGGATCTCTATCTATTTCAAAGCACCCGATGTTGTGAGAAATATTCATGGTGAATGATGGCGCAATTGTAGGACATGATGATTACGCATAAGACATTCGTTTTCGGTTATACTATAGATAGATACGTGATCTCCTGCCAAGAATGAGTCTAAACGACTTGAGATGCCTGCGGACCATGTGAGTTGGGTCAACTAAAGGAGGTCTTCTTAGCTTACTTTCTCGGTTTCAACATCCCATATCCAACCCGTAATTTTCGTGCCCTTTAGGATCAAAGGCGAGTTTTGTAGAAACTGTACATCGTCTCTGACAGACTTCTCCAGATCTGGTCCATATTCAAGGAAGTCTATGTCATCAATCTGCTTGCCTGCTTCTACATTTGTAGGATCAGCATCTTTGACTAGCTTCTGAAGGCCTGGGGTAGTCATTGTGACTAGTCCACAACCCGTGTGATGATATACCGCAATTTCGCGGGTACCGAGCAGCCTCTGGGAAATAATGAGGCTGCGAAGGGCATCGCGACTAAAACTGACTGAGTTTTGAACTGTGACGGAGAAATGACGAACGTACGCCACACCACCTGCATTGCGAATAATGTGAGCTTCGCCAAGGTCTATACCCAGCTGGGAGAAGGGGCTGAAGATAACGGTTAGTGGAGGCATGTTGCAATCAAGTTATCGTTGTTTCACTTGATTCGTGCATCCATGCAAGTCACTGTAAACAATGTCAAGGCATTGGGGGCGGTTGAGGGAAGAATCTTACCTATCGCCAGTCGTTTTGTTGGGGGTAGAGCAATTGGACCTTCTTTTCCTGTGTCACTGTAGGCCATCTTTTTTGATATTAGCGGCACTGCATTCACGATGAGAAAGCAACAGAACTCACTGTTGACTTGTTGGGATTACCAGTTGGTGATGTTTCAAACTTGGAGGTAGATTGCTTATTTTGTCGCCGGCTGGGGTCTAGACTTGAATCCACAGATCTGCTGCACCAGCGCTGCAGGTATACGATTGGGGATGGAGGGGAAAGGAAAGGGCCTGCTATCAAATGCCTGAGGTGTACGTACCGCCTGAGCATGGTGGTCAATGGTAAAGGATATAGCTACCTGCTGCCAATAATGTGGAGGGCTGCACGGATAAGAGAGTCAGGGCGAAGAAGTTCAGGTTCGGTATAACGAATAGACGCCGTCCGTGGGAAGCGTAACCCGACATGTGACATGTGACGCGTGACTTGCATACCTATACGGTGACTATCATCATCATCTAGTCTCCAACAACTCGAACGTCCGTCGTCTAGCATCTTGAATTTGCGCTTTACATCACTGAGCGCAGAGGGTGATATATCTGATTTTATACGGTCTCACATCGAAATTATGACCAGGACTTCAACTCAGCGAGCGTACCACCTTGCATGGATCTATGTACATCAAGTTAGATTCTAGATTCCTTTTGTATCAAGTGGGAGGTAATGTCTCTAACATCTTGATTCGTATATGCTATATTGATATCTCGCTAGAGCGAATACGAATCGCGCTACGAAATGCACAAGATTCTGATATGTGTCGTGTGCATCTTTTCCTTGCCTGAACCACCTTGAATTAGCGCCGACGAATCGCTCCTGCTTTCATGATATTCTGACAATCATGCCCGTCACTTCTGGAAGGCGCGAGCGAGATATTATTATATATGTGGACGATCCTCTCCTCCCCTTCTACACTACTCACGGTGAACCCCGTAGCAATGCTCGAGCTGCTTCCAGTCTGGCTCAAGCGACACCACCACTGTCCGCAATGATAAGCTCCCCCTCCTAGGCAGGGCCGAGATTTGGCTATCCCACCTGCTTCAGGGCGTCAAGCGTGTCTAATCTTCGCGAAGCAAGGTATAAAAGACGCCAAAGGCGTTAGCTATATGATCTGATAGATATGGCTTACCTCGTGCAATAGGATTCAAGGCGATCTTCCCATCTCACGCACGGTGCTGTACGGTACTTAAACGCTGACCACGAGGGAGCTGACAACTTACAAGGCTTCTTTTACTTCTCTTCAGTCGAGCATGGATGCCCACAACTCCTCGTCCTTCAAGAAGTTTAACGCGACCGTCGCCAATGACATCTGGCCGGAGGTTCTATTCTTCTCTGCGATTGCCACAAGTAGGTCGGCTTCTAGACTCCTTAGAATGTTGGCTCACCGGAACGGCCCACAGTGGTCTACTTAGTGTCGACGATGACTTCAACCGACCTAAGCACAGACAGCAGCTTGTTGACAGTATTGGGTGTGGTCCTCGGTGTGGTCATATCCTTCCGAACATCGACGGCGTACGAAAGGTGGGCCCTATCTAGTGACAATCGTTGAGATCTATTCCCATTAGGCGCCTGTAGATATCAAGGCGGGAGGGAGATGTGGACTAACATCAACATAGCATCAAGAAACTTGGCTCAATTTGTAAGCGCTCTTCACTTGGGATGGAATAAAGCGTACAATCACTCTTGATCATAGATCTGGATCTATATTCCCACTGAGAGAGGACAAGGCAATGAACTGAAAACTATCATTGAGAAAAAGACCATGGTCAACCTGGTATGCCACTCAGGAAAAATATATCATTTCCTGCATTGACCCTTGAGTACGACATCGAAGGTACAGGCGTTCTCCGTAGCTGTCAAGGTCAGTCTTAGCGCAGACGTTACAAAGGTTACTTGGATCTGATCACAATATTACAGCATCTACTACGTGGTGAATCTGGGATATATTACAAGGATCTTTACCCTCTCATCTGCCATTTGCCACGGTATGCGGACACGAAGGCTCCGCAGCAGGTTGAAAACGATATTCTCCCTCTCTTCCGTGAACTTCATGGTTCAGGTAAAATGCCTTATGTGCATGTCAGCGATGCAGGTCGGGGCCGCGAGCCACAGCATATGACTTCCCTTCCTGAACCCAAGGATGACCACGACATCATGGATGATGACAAGTCCACCAACGCCTCCTGGTACCAAACACTGAGTAGAAGGTCGCCGCGCAAGCAGGGACTTGATACATTCGATCCAGAGAAAGTACTACCCACAGTCGAAAGCGAGCAACCATTGAAGCCAGGGCGCAATCCCCCAGAGACGTCTATCTACGATTACATCCCTCTCTTCCGTTTCCTCAAATGGCTCACTTTGATCATCTTCCGCCGCACAGCGTCTCTCACTCGGATGACGGGCGGACATCAGAAGATGGATGCTCTTGGAAGGAAAAGGAAAATGGGTTCAATTGAGAGCAACGTTCCTATGGAAATCTGTCTATATCTCTCGAGGTGAGCTCTTTGTTGTACACAAACCCCCAGTGATTCATCTTCGTCTCCCAGTTACATTGCACGTGAGAACTGGTTTAGCATCGTTCCAACATTCCTGACGGTCTTGAATCCCAGATCTCATGAGGCAAAAATTAATTAAATCACCAGTCGACTCGGCTCTCACCGACAATTTATCTTCTCTCCAAGAGGTTATGTCCAACTTGGACCGTATCAGGAATACGCCGTTGCCTTTTGCATATCAGGTGCATCTTCGAATGTCACTGTGGTCAGTCATCTGCGCACATGATAACACCACAACATATGTTCCCAACTGACTTGATACGCTCAAGGCTTTACCTCTTCTTCCTGCCGGTACGCCTTTATATAAATGAATTTGTTGATGTCATTTCTCAATCTTACACCGTTGATTTTAGTTCCAACTACTTCCAAAATTCGGTAACCTGGTAATTCCAGCCACGGCGTTCTCTTCGTTCCTACTCCTCGGGTTCTTGGAAATCGGCCAAGAAATGTAGAATCGCTCTCTGTTAAACTGAAAGTGTCTGACTCAACATGCCTTGCAGCGAGGATCCTTTCGGCTACGATGCCAATGATCTCGGTAAGCGATTTCTACTTCGTCAACGGGCCGCTGACGCTAAATTGTGCTACAGATCCGGACGGTTTCTGCTTACACATCCAGCGGGAGATTCACGAAATAACTACGGTACGTTCTTACTCCATATTCTCAAGGCTCACGCCATGCTAATGTAATCCATGATGCCAGCACCACTGCCCCTCCCCTGATATCTTCGCGTTCAGTGCTTGGAATCGGCCATTCGCACCTGCTGACGGTCGTACAGCAGAGATACTTCTCAAGGAACCTATCCAGGAGTACACGGTTCCGGAGCACGATGGCAAACTCAATCCTGGGATAGCGAGCATCAGGCGGACACTGTTGGATAGCTGGCGAACCGTCGATCAAGACCGTCGGCATTCGTAAAGCCTTCGTAGATGCTGGTCGACCGTACACTAGCGGGGTGTTGGAGCTCTGCAGTCTCATCTACTTGAATCCATGGTCATTTCTTCATCCTAATGTATACGACTCACGACTCGACCTGGTGGTTAAACTGGGAGTGGCCTTGTGGCCACAGCATGTATCTGCCATTATGTTTTCTGACTGCTCGTTTTGCCCTTAGTTACGGTGGAAAGTATGTAAGTACGTTAGGATTTGGGCACATAAAGTCACCTCATTCGGTGTCTCATTTTGAATCAAATACGCTTCTTATTCTCATTTCTATGATGCTATTATTATTGCGTCTCGCCAACTCGTCGAACATCGTAATTTGCAACTTCAATGTAAAGTTGATGTAAGCCCCCGAGGAAGCCCTGAGATGGTCGGCCGTGGGAAGCACTTCTAGCACTCGTCACGATTCAGACCTTGCAGTTGCACTAGACGGCTTCCTATGAACCCCACCACCTCTCACCGAATCAAGGTTCTGCTCGCTGCACCGGATGATGAAATATCAGTCAGAGCGACATTAGAGTTCTTGGATGGTCGGCTCAAAACCATTGATGATTTACGCGACTTGGAGGTCGTTGTGAACGAGGCTCAACAACGCCACGACACGCTCGAGTCGAAAGTGCGTCTTGGTAACCAGTGAAACGCCCATCTCATGACCATTGATAGCTCAGCTTGCAACTTCGCAAGCCAATGTCGATTCCATGATAACTGCGACCAGGGCCTCTGCGGCAGCTCACTTGCACACTGCACAGGAGCTCTCACTCGTTCGACATTCACTTGCCGATGAGTTGGCAGATATAAATGAAGATCTTGTACCTCATTTCTCAGACGACGACGAACGGACGTCAACTCTGCTGGAAGACATACAGTCGTTGCACCGAGACTTGGACGAACTCAGTAACTTGAAAGAGTATGTTTTGGTAATAGAACGCGCTGTAAAGCTGAGGTCAGCACACATTTCTTGGATGTTCGAGTACAAACCTGAACTGCATGTTCTAGCGACGCCTCGGCGCAACAGACACGCGACTTACCGCTGACGCAGCCGATCTCTATTTCGTCCATATCTCAATACCGTGCCTTACATGACTTTGTTGAGCAAGTTGCAGAGCAATGCTCAACGGCTGCTGATTCTGCTGGTACTAAGACGCTCCACCTCGTTTCATTTCTGCGGACTTTGCGCGAAAGGACGTGGCAGAACATAAAAGACATTCTAGCGGAGTACGTTTACACAGTTCATTCTGTATATTTTGCACTATCCAATGTTCATATTGCAGACGCCTTCTCTCGGCGGCGGAGACGTTACAGTGGCCTCGTCCTGTTGAGTACCATGCAGCCTCCCTAGAGCACAGGCAGGCGTTTGAACACGCTTTCATCAACCTTCTAAGACTGCAGGATTTGTGAGTCAAGACTTATTCTGATGTAGAGCGTTGATTTCGATCATTTGTATCCAAGGGCTCGTAAGGTGATCTCCCCGGACGACTCTGTTCGCGAGGGTTTGTATCCAATACAGGCCCTAGTCCGTCCAATCTCTCTGCGCTTCAAATACCATTTCGAGGGTTCTCGGGACACCAATAAACTTGACAAGGTCTGTCTCTCGCCTTCTTCACTTTTATCCGTTGGCTTATTGCCATTGATTAGCCGGAATGGTACTTTACGCACGTCTTGAATGTTGCACACGAGCATCGCTCGTTCATGGATACTATCGTTCAAACCCTTTTGGCATCCGAGAAGATACAAGGTATCAACGCATGGGTAATATCTGCAGATTACTTCCCATTCCGTCGCTCATATTATTTCAGGATGAGTTCACCTCGTTATTGCTCCCAATTCTTGCGAAGAAACTTCGCCGCACGGTACCCGTTTTACTGCCCCACCCTTCCCTCCTAGCCCACACTATATACCAAGCACTTGCGTTTGACGCTGCCCTGAGAGACGAAGGGTTCCAAATATCTCTGACCACGTCAGCGAAGCACGAGCTAGACGAAGATAGGTGGGAAGGGATTAGTGAAGTCATCCTAGGCCAGAAGGATTGGTTCGAAGCTTGGGTGGACGGGGAAAACAAATGTATGAGTAGTTCTCCTCAGAAAGATGCCAGCATTTTGACTTCCACCCAGTTACGGAGCAACAATATAACGAAATCATATCATCCTCTGATGCCTGGCAAATTGCGGACGACGGCGAGGACGACAAGTCCCGTCATTACGACTTGAAAACGACAAATTCTGCACGGCAGTTAAAGGCCCTAGTCGAGCAAGTTACTGGTACGAACTGTTCCCTTCCCCTTCTCAGATTTCTGACCCATCCCTACGCAGATCGGTATTCGCCTCTGCCCGATTTTGCCCAGCGAACACGTTTCTTGATTTCCGTTCAACTGCCTCTACTTGAGCATTACCTCGGCCGGATAGCTTCTTCTCTAGACGCTTTCGAAAGTTACTCGTCTGTGTTCTCCCGGGCGGTACCTGGTGCTCTGGGTGTGGCGTTGGGTACCGGCGACGGTGGCGTTAAGATGGATACAAATAGCCTAACGAGCGGCGTTGAAGGCGC
The DNA here is from genome assembly GCA_017499575.1 of Sanguinoderma rugosum. Lineage (NCBI taxonomy): Eukaryota > Fungi > Basidiomycota > Agaricomycetes > Polyporales > Polyporaceae > Sanguinoderma > Sanguinoderma rugosum. Next base: position 3,215,439 of record VTPW01000002.1, on the reverse strand, counting down.
TCAGCGACTTTGCAAAGCACTTCTCAGTGCTAAATATATTGAGTCCGCTATGGAAGCTTGGGGCGAGGAGTTGGTAAGCATAATGCTCAGTAATACTCAGCAGACACATAATTCTTTGTTAACTTTTGGTTCAGTTCTTCCTGGAGCTATGGACCGAGATCAACCGTCGGGCTTCCCTCAGAGCCCGCGCAACCGAGAATCCTAATCTTCCTGACCCACATGCAAATGAATGGGAGGCTCCGCAAGATACGATATTCGAGGAGCTAGTTCTTCGATACAAGAAGGTAGCCGACCGTGCCCAAGCCATGATTGTTCAGCAAGTCTGTGCAGAGATCGATCATGGATTGAAGGCCCATTTTGTCGTGATTACCTCGTACGTCCCAGTCGCTCCATGACCTTGGTTCCGCCTTAGCCCATCCGTTGTAGACGGAACCCCGAGGAGCGAGCCGACGAAATAGCTCTTTCTCAAACACTCCTAGGCCCCGTCGCATTGTTGTCCTCGTATCTGACATATTTGCGTTCGTTGCTTCCGGAGGCGATGCTCACGACTATATATCGGAATATAGCTACACACCTCGCAGAACACATTCTGAGCCGAGGTATACTCTACCGTGGCCGTTTCGACCTGAGCGCTGCAAAAGCTATTTCGGCCGAATGTGAACTCTGGGTAGAGACTTGTCATGCCGGCGTACGAGGAACAATGAGCCGCAGTCGCGTAGAGGCCCCATGGCTTGGCTTGCTTCAAGCGGCCAGGATAGTCAGCACGGAGGGTAGTGTCTGGGAGGAGCTAACAAACACGGCGTTCGAGGCGGGAGATGCGTGGAGTGAGACAACGTCCAAAGTTGTCGGTGTAAACCAACTTGGGCGAGAGGAAGTTCAGCGAATTCTGCGCTGCCGGCAGGAATGTCCCCAGTAGTCGTCTGTCATATACTACAGCGAACATATTATTCTATTCGGAATCCTACATGTCTATTGGTACAGATGCATTCGAAAGCAAAACAAGAAGGCACATACGACAAAGAATGAAGCAAAAGCTACGACAAAAGCCCCTACATATAAATTATGCCGTCGCTGACCATGATATCCTCCTCATCCTGCATAGCCAAGGCTGCTTCTGTAGCTTCCGTGGTCCCAAAGAGTTGATCGTTCGGAAGGCCCTCGTTGATGTACTGAATCAAGTCTGCCACAAAGTACTGTTCCTCATCTCTGGCTGCATTGACGGCAGCGAATCGCGTTCTGAATAGTTTTAATCTACGGGACAACGGCACGAAGTGAGTCTCGGTAGAGTGACAGACTATCATGAGAAGTACATACCGTTCCGGATCGATATTCCTTGGGACTTCAGGTTGTTTAGTTGATGCAGATGGTTCAATCTCCATTTGCACATCTTGACTCTCGTCGCCCCAAATGGGATCTTGTGTATCTTGCTTCGCTGGCGCAGCCACTGGCTTCTGGCCAGGGGGCATCGACATACGCTCCGGTATTGGGTTGAGGTCGCCATCTTCGTCCTCGTCTTCGGTTTCGTCGCCGCTTTCTTGAGATCCATCGTCGCCCTGACCCTTGTTGGCATTGCCGCTGTTGAGTTTTCTGCGCTTTCTACGCTGGCGTTTGGGAACTTCTTTGAACAGAGCGAACCGCATTATCGTTTCAGCGGCTTGGGCATCACTCAGTTCCACTTTAGTGGATAGTCGGGCCTTTGCGTGGGCAGTGGCCAGTCGAATGAGAGTTTCCAGCGTTCGCGCTGTGAGCGGGGAGGTCTATAGTATTTATGAGGCGGTTGGAGAACATGACCGACTCGCTGACTTACATTTTTCTGGTTCTCCTCCATACCTTGGTTGCGGAAGTTAGCATAGACCTCTACGATGTGGTTCGCAGCTCCGCTGGATAGGACCGGCGCGACCTTGCTCTTGGCGTATTGAATGTATTTCTTGACGAAAGCAATGCTAAGAATTTCGTGCTTCTTCGTCTTGCTACGGGTGGCCCTCCCGGTGCCCCCAACACCAATGTGCAGAAGAGGGTCGAACTTCTCGAAAGGGCTAGTATCAGCATTTTCGGCCTCAGTGGCACTTGCCGCAGGGCCGTCAATTGACAAGGGTTGTGAGAGATTATCATTTACGGGTGTACCTTCCTCGACGCCAGGTGGAAGATATCGATGCATTCGAAGGACATGGTCAGCTATCATTCGATCCCGGGTAGCTTCCACATCGTCGGTGACAATGAACAACAAGTCAAAACGTGAGAGCAGCGAGTCGGGCAAAGCAATGTTTTTATGTGGGTCTTTGTGTATGTCATACTGGCAAAAGGTTTAATGATCAGCCAGGAACCTCCATCACAGAAGCATGCTCACTTGACCGTATATCGGATTTGCGGCAGCGACAACACTGCAGCGGGCATTCAAACTCGTATGAATGCCAGCTTTAGCAATTGTAACCGTCTGCTGTTCCATCACTTCGTGGATGGCGACCCGATCGATATCCGACATTTTGTCGAACTCATCGATACACACGACGCCACGGTCAGCAAGCACCATGGCACCAGCTTCGAGTCTTCGTTCGCCCGTTTCACGGTCCGTCGTGACAGCAGCTGTCAGACCCACTCCAGAACTACCCCGACCTGTGGTAGCAATTGCCAGGGGAGCCGTCCCCAGAACAAACCGCAGGAGCTGTGACTTAGCGGTCGAGGGGTCACCGACCATGAGGAGATTGATGTCCCCACGGATGTGCGTTCCATTCGGTAGATTCTTCTCTGCGCCTCCTAGGAGTAGAAGCAGAATGGCCTTCTTGATATATTCATGTCCGTATATGGAGGGCGCTAGAGACTCGGAGAGTAAATGAAAGATGTTCTTGCGTTTCGCTAGTTGGTTTATCGTGCGGATGTCCGAATCCGTGAGGGGAGTTTGAGCGATTCCTCCACCAATCTTGGTCGACAATAGATTGATGTTATTCGCCAAAATTAACGATCTTCATAATGTCAGGCACAGAAACATGCGGTATGGTTGAGATAACTCACTTGAACGTACCGCCTGACCCACCACCAACATTGCGATATATACCCACAAGCTGAATCCGGTCGCCAGGTTTACATTTGTCCACCAAATCATCATCTAGGATGATATCTGTGCTCCGAGGTAATTGCCCTGCAGGTGCACGCTCGGGCATTTCCTGGATACTGATTCTTTGATGATCTCTGAATACACAGTGACCGAATTCGGTTTGTAGCTGATGTCCTTCGTCATCAGTTTGTGGTACGATTGAGCTCGTGGGGGGTAGGTTTGAGGTAGTCGAAGTAGCGTCACGGTATTCGCGTGAATGGAAGAGTCGTGTTTCGGGGCAGAAGTGAACAGACTTGAGCATTTTTGGTCGTACCAGCGAGCAACGAGTGATGATGCCTTCGAGTGAGATCATCTTCCCTAGCATTGAAGCATTGAGCGTTCTTGGGCTGGCATGGTGATCACCGAAGGAACCACTGAAACCGACGCGATAGCTCCTGGACTCTATTTCGTGTTTCTCTGGGTCATACACTCGCTGTACAATATTAAGTAGCGCCTCGTCGCAGGCCTGAATGTAGTCGACGGGCTGCTTGAGTAGACCATCTGTGAATTCTCGATTATAGTCGCGTAGATCGTCGAGGTTGACTATGAGACGCGTTTTGTCTGTTCGTAGCATGCGGTGGATTTCATCCTTGTAGTTGTAAACTGGTGAATCAGAGTCTAAGAATTCTTCAAAAAGCCGGCTTCGGTCACGAAGTAGATCATCAGAGAACACGGGGACGTCTGGGAACGACATGTTGAAGGGGGAGCAGAGATGAGGAGGCGATACACAGACGCGTCCATTAAACGCCAGAAGACCGGCCCTAAACTCAAGAAACCTCACACGATCACGTCTGTAGCTCCTTTCAAAGCGAGTCGCCTCGGTCAACACCCGCAGTTTCTACCGGGGGCAGGCACCCATCGAGGCGTAGCTAATATTATTACTCAGAGATAGGTTGAAACCATATGTGCGTGCAGCGCGCCTACTCTGCAACGGCTCGCCCCCTTAAGTTTGTATCCAGTATTTCCATTAGGCGGCCCAGGCGACGGGACCTAACTGCATGCACTTCTGATGTTGGTTGCTTCTCATGCGAGCTTTGCTTATTGTTCTATTCTATTCTATTCAACGGGGCTTGTGCGTGGAACGTTGGGAAACGACAAAAGGAGACCCGAATATGGTGCAGCTCGCCAAGGGACTCCGCAACTTGGCCGCAGACGTTACCGCCAATTGAGCGAAGTCTTAGGGTTTTTATTCCCGAACACCCATGCGGATTTCCAGCTTTCTATGAGCTCACTGCCGCCTATGCTCGTCTATGTCAACTAAATGGTCTTTACTATGTCCGAGGCCGACCCTAGCGCGCCTGATCACTAGCCAATCACGCTTCAGGAGATATGTAGTGACGTGCGACTTCAAAGGGTTTATTGGGATTAGTGTGTAGGATATACAGCACAAGACTCCACTAGTGCACTTTTTGAAAGCTTCGCGCCAAATGACATGATGCAGGATGAATGCTACGTATTGTTTGTGGGTAAAATTAGGATTAAAAGTGACGGTTATACGATGCTGGGCAGGGCAGGGGGCTGGGGGAGAGTAATACACTCGTGGTAATAGATAGTAAGTAATACAGAGGAAGTGGGGCACTTGTAAAGTCAGCAAGGATTGTCGGATCAAGGGGGAACACAAATGTATGTATAAAAAGATTTGCTGTTGACGCGACAGCGCATCATCATGACATGTGGAATAACGCGACTTGTTTTCAGCGGTAGGTAGACGAGCCTAAGGGATTATCATGAGAGGCGGGATAACAAAGGGAATGAGGGGACTCACGACTGCAAATAGAGACTAGTGGCCAACTACCAGTCGGGTTGAGTGCCTCCACGACGCCAATCTGGGGAACCACGACGCCAGTCAGGCGAACCGCGTCTCCAATCCGGACTACCACGTTTCCAGGATGGGGGACGTGGTATCCGCGCCTCTAGTGAAGCAGCGTCGATCTATGATATGTATTTAGCAATGGCGCGAAACGTTAGGTGAGGGCAAACTCACAGGTGCGGCAAAAGTTGATGCTGCGAGGAGCACAGTGGCAAAGATTGCAGAATATTTGGAAAGCATTTTTTTCGAAGAGCAAGCGAAATTCAAGGCAGCGATTGAATGAGGGTGAGCAGCAACCGACAGGTAGCTTTTTAAGTATTGCGGAGGAGGTGGGAGATCAGTATCAAGTTAAGGGAGCCGAATCTACATGTGGACTAACATAATCTCGTTCCGAGACCCCGTCCCACGGTACTGGACTTGTCTCACGTGAGTTGGAGCATTCCGACAGCACGCCATTCCAAAGGAATAGGACTGTACCCGTTCGTCCGCCCGTTTCCCCGACAAATAATGGATGATATTCCGTAGCTCATCCCCTGTTGGTGACAGTTCCCCTGTTAACAACCCATCAGGACGGATAACTCTACGGGTCAAGAAGCTGCTGATCGGATATCATACTCCCATGGGCGAGTGTATTTTTGCGTCGACAGTGGGTTGTGTCGATCCAGCTATCTGGAACCTAACTTGAACTCGATCACCACGCATGCGCTTCCCACTACATACCTGTGCCTGTCGACCGACTATCTTCGGTGTGCCTAGGGTTTGGAGCAGCAATGAGATCCATCGAATGCTGCTTAAGCGTACCTTTCGGACGTTGATTATTATTATGGTGACCCACTATGCAAACCTTGCCCGATGAAGCAAGGCCGGATGTGAGCAATCGGTAAGGAAAGCGAACCCCGAGGGCGGAGGTAACGACCTATTGCGATCCATTGCGTATCGACTTCGCGTGGTCGATTGAGATGTACCTGGCGTTGCCCGCTTTTACCTCTGCGTCACACGGTTGGTTACTGGCATGTTTCCAAGAAACCGCTAGGACAGCATGGACTGTCGATGGGGGATCATGAAGTGACCGCCGCTGCATACTTACGACGGACTATTGTTGGAACGGACGGTACCAATTCTTGGTCCAGGAGCCACAGCGTGTAATTGCCAGGAAAGAGCTCAATGATGGAGGGGGGAAGGGTATGGTGGTGGTTGATCATGAGGTACGTGTTGGCCGTTTCAGGAAAGAGAAGTGCATGTGTGGTTCTGATGGCGAGAGTCGCCTGGCTGGCCGTAGAACCAGGTAGAACTTCAGCACAGGTATTGTCATTCGATGAACGCATGGGGTAGTAGATCTATTCTGAGAAGAATCTTCCACTGGGGGCAAACTAGAATGCACAAACCCATGACATCAACATATACTTGGTAGAGCATATGCATGTCGCGAAGGAGTTATGCAAGGGTGATAAGGTAGACCCGCAAAGGAGGTTGATAGAGGTGTGTCAAAATGCCAAGCAGTACTGTGTCGAAGGAGTAGACCACAACCCAAGACCGCAAAGGAGGTGCTTGGTCAAGGCCGAACATGCGAACCAAGCTCTGAGGGAAAGTGTCGGTATCAATCCTGTGAAGGCATATGCCGTTAGTCTGCATATCACTTGTGGGCATATGGTAGGGTACGTACCCATAACTTGATAAGACCATCCCAGGAAGCTGTTACAACTTTCGACTGAAACAGGTAGGTCGTCAGCAGGAAGTTCAGGGTGAAGACGGGCCACACCGTACCGTTTCGTGTGGCAGCCATTCGTGTGCGATAACGACTTTCGAATGGGCCTTCAACCTCGACTTTATTCGCCCCGTTTTCCAATCCCAGAATACAACATTCCCTTCGCCATCCCCGCTACTTATCCATTTTCCGTCCGGTGAAAATCCAACCTGACATGCGTAGCCTGCTACCGAATGTCCTGCGAATCTCTTTTTGCGGTTCTGACGGAAGTTGTCGGCACTGTAAATTAAGATCTGATTGTCAAGCGATTGTGCGGCAAAATATTTCTCTGCAGGTGCTGTTAGCATGCAAGCATAAACCATCACAAGTGACGCACTAGATGGATGTAGGGTTACAGCCGGCATCGAGTGCATGTGCGGCTCAGCGATATATTTGATGACCACTGGGATGTCGAAGTCCCATGCACGGATCGTCTTGTCATCAGAGGTGGTAACAAATCGGCGGTTCTCGTCTACAAAGGTAATGGTGTTCACAGGGCCCAGATGTTGATCATACTCCTGGGTAATCTCGCCCGAATTCATATCGTACTGAAAGTCACATGTAAGAAGTTGATCCGTAGGATGGAGTTGGAGATAACGCAGACCTGTATAATTTTCTTATCCGACATGCCAGCAAGGAAGATGTTCTGCTTGTCCTCGTCTGGGTGGAAACGGATGACATACGGGATTTTGCCGTTGCTAAACCGCTGAAGGCATTGCCCCGTTTCCGTGTCCCAGAGCTTCATCTGCCTATCATAACCGCACGAGAGGAATTTGCGACCATCGTTGGAGAATGAAACATCCTTCACGGCTTTGACATGGCCATGGAAAGTGCGCAAGCAGTTCCCATGCGTATACACATCCCACAACTAGCCAAATATTTAATATGTTTTAGCTGAACGATCGGTCAATCCACGGACGTACCTTGATCTTTGTGTCCATCGAACCACTGAGAAGGAGATGGCCAGACTCGGGGAATAGACGAATGACGGAGACACCTTGGGTGTGCCCTGTCCATGTGTGTATACAAACTTTGGGGATGAAGCAATCTTGCGATCCAGCCTCCCGAAGGATACTGGGGGCCTCCGCAACAGGTGGGGACATGTACGTTCTCCCCTGATAGTCGGTCATAGACTTCCCATGGAACACCGAATGTTCTTGACCAGGGGCACCCCGCTTTGGTTTCGCCTTTTTGAGGACGACCGCCTGCTCTGGTTCGTCTTCCTCGTCTTCGTCTTCCTCATCTTCCGCAGTTACACCCGCCAAGAAGTCTCTCTGGGGTTCGTCGCCTTCCCATGCTGCCCATGGACCGACGTACGATCCCTCTCCATCAACGACGTCTAAATCGCCCTTGTTTTTCCGTTTTCGCTTGAGCTCCTTCTTTTGTGTCCTGGAAGCTCGTAACGTGTCAATTGTTGCAAAACCATTCTGCTGCGCGCTGTCTACTGAGCCTAGTATCGTGGGGGCGTTAGGATCCATTGAAGGATTTGAGGAATAGCCAAGTATGGAATGCGTTAGGTGCTGCGCCCGAAAAGCGTGCTCTGTCATGGACTGTTCTTCTACATGCCCAGCTAGCGCATTTTGGTTCAAGAATCGATTGCGGTCGCCGAAGGGGTTTTCAGGGCCCTGAAGTGGTAACATCATGTCACTGTAGGGGATATTGACATTCATTTGAGTGTCCGTAGGTCGTGTAACGAGAGATGTTTGATTCAAAGGATCCTATATTGCATGCGAAACCGCATAAGCTACCCCCACATAGATAAGAACGTTCCGAATTGTTACCTCGGCGAGGACATCTGGGGCAGCGTTGGCAGTGATTTTGGGTTGAACAGGTTCGTCCAAACGCACTTTCTTCGTCGATGGGACAGCAGAGAGTCCAAACACATCGTTTCCTTGGAGTTTAGCGTCGTCCTCGTCGGACGAATAGCCCTGAATGAGAGACATTATCGTCGATGTCCACCGTCTGGAGTCGTAATGCGCAAGTGCTTGAGTCACGCGTAGGCGCCAATTGCGTGACTTCTTCTGTCACGCCGTCACTCGCCGCCTTTCCACCCACAATGCCCAATTGAGATTGTCATCATCCTCAATGCTTGTTGCTGCTCAATGACTGAAAGGAATGTCGGTCGACCATGGAGTGCCGAAGAGGATTCTCTATTGAAGGCTGCTGTCGACGCCCATGGTGAAAACGACAACTGGAAGATCATCGCTCAGGCAGTTCCAGGCCGAAGCAACAAGGCTTGCCGTAAGGTGCTGAAGATAGAGTGCTCAACAATCGTCGCTCGCTAACTCACCTTGAATCGTCAGCGATGGCTACATTCGCTTTCTCCGACAGTCAAGAAAAGCGCGTGGACCGCAGCGGAGGATCAGAAACTCCTGGACTGCTACGACTCACTGGGCCCGCGCTGGAGCGCCATTGCCCGACAGATCCCGGGTAGAACCGACGATGCGTGCTCGAAGCGATATCGGGAGGCCCTGAATCCAAATTTGAGGAAGGACGAATGGACGCCTGAGGAGGACAACCAATTGGTCCAAGCCTATGCTCAAATAGGGGGGAAATGGGGTCAGGTTGGGCAAGAACTCAATCGGAGTGGCCTCGCCTGCCGGAACAGGTGGCTTCACTCATGCCGCCGCGTGTTTTCAATAATTGACGACTCTCTTGTTAGGTGGCGACTTCTTGAAAGAAAGAAGTTGGCTATGTCGGCGAAGCAGAGGGACCATATCCCGTACAGTCAAGCCTTTGCATCGGAACCTTCTTGGTACCAAGACGTGGACCTTTCGCTACTTGCTCCGAGTCCGGTGGACGCAGAAGCGAGTATACCGTGGGACTCAGTTTGTTATTCGCAGGATCCCTACTCCTCCATGAACGCTGAACCACATAATTCCCTCCAGCGTAGTCCAATTCACTTGATACCGATACCAATATCCTCCTTCTCAAGTCTCAGCAATGCACTTTCCGACCCACCACCTCCGCCTCGGCCATTGCCAAACGTGACTGACAACACACTCGGGATCGACTCGGAATTGCTAACCCCTACAACAACCTCACCCCAGCCAAGCATAGTTGGACTCATGGACAGTCAAATGACGCTAGTCGATCATTCCGAGTACACATCTACACCATTCATGAGTGAAAGCCAGCTCTCGCCTAATGATGCCACCCAAACTCTTTCGTACCCTGACGAGGTGGACAACGATGGAAGCCACAGCAGCCCCGATGTGCATAGCCACGAGCCTCCCCAAGCCAGCGCCTTGGTGCAACCCTCAGAGCTCCCCCAGCAGTCCCCGTATTCTTCTGAAGTCGAATTGCTGCGTATTGCATTGCCTATGGGTCCAAACGATGCATTTCTCCCCGATGGGAGCCCTGGTAATGTATCTTCCCCAGGCGGGATAACGCCTCTAGGCCTACCATCCCAAACGCCGAGTCCGAGTCTTACCGCCATCACGGAGCTGCCATCACCATCCCCCATATCTACGAGTGCTCCTGCTGGATCGCTCTTGTTTTCTACGCCTAGCTTTCAAGTTACGCCACCCGAGTCCTCGCAACCAAGGAAAAGAAAATCGCCCATACAGATGAGAAGAATCATGGAAGACGCGAAACCACATCGCCTATCGTCCAGACTGCGGCTTACTCTAGAGTAAGCCGCAGTTGATTTTGAATAAACTCGCATGCTTACGTCTTACAGTTCATCTGTGCTGCCTTATGCTTGTGGATATGATTGTTGTTGGCCTACTGACGCAAGTAGTAGCAGCTCGTGCTTCGCTATGTCAAAGGATCTGTCTGAACACGTTAAGAATCATGAAAATGAAGAGAGCGATCGACCTTTTAGATGTGGTTTATCGGGCTGCGGGAAATCTTGGAAGGTTAGTAATTGACCAGCCAGTGAAATAGAGCTAACCTACTCCTACAGAGTATCAACGGGCTTCAGTACCACCTTCAGATGCAAGTCGCCGTTTCTGACGAGCCTGATGGCTTATTCACTCCAGACTTCTTTAGATCTACGGCACATTTTCGTCAAGCATTATCAACCAGATTCTCTACTTCTATAGCCAGTAGTAGCGATGTGACGGACCCAGAACCCGCAGAGGGCGAAGACGCTGGGAAGTCAGCCAGGAAGTTTATATGCAAGCATCCTGGCTGCTTCAAAGCCTACCGTCAACTCAGCGGTCTACGCTATCATCGTAAACATGTATGTCCTTTTTCATCTGTTCGGTGACTGTATGACACTACTTGTCGTAGGGCCACCCTCAAGACATGCCGGCACAACTAGAAGTTGTACCACCCTCCATAGTGGCTCAGCTTCCCGAAAAGACCAAGAAAATGAGGCGCAAGGATCCTCCAGCACAATCATCGAAGTAGAAGGCTTCGTTGTTGTTCTGGTGGGCAAGTTGAACTTGCATAATCTAGTTCCTCACTAGCTTGCTGCACACTGGGCCCTCCACGACCGCAGAATCGTAGTCCCTCTCTCACCAGGCCGATGGCAAGGAACGTGATGCGAAACGCACTCGGAAGGAGTATATACCATCCACTTGCAGAAATACCCGGCAGCCTCTAGTGGTATAATGCCTCCATCAATCGTAATCGAATTGCGGCCTATGTCTGCAATGTGCAGTAGTTGCGTGCCCTCAGTAATGCTCGAACCGTGGTGATCCTATGACGATGCATTCATTAAGTGGATAACCCGTTCCAGATAACCTTGAGTTCCTTTCTCATAACAAGTATGCTCGCGCCGTAGGATGTTCATTAATCATTGTCCAGGAGGACCCCCGGCTCCTCCAAATTGGCTCGCACTAAGCAAGGAATTTATTGCACAGCACCAGGGAAAAGAAAGAAATTGTGGTCTTACATGTTGCGTAAGGCAGGGTTTGCCATGATTTCTTCCATGCTGGGCATATTTCCGCTTTGCACTCTGTTCATCTGCGAGAAGGGGGGGTTATTGATGGTTCGGGAGGCGAGGGTTCGACTATACCATATCAGCGACAGCAGGATTCTGCATCAGACCCGCAAGGCCTCCGTTTGCCATCATCTGCTGGGCCATCGCCATCATTTGAGGGTTATTCATGAGGCTGGCGAGGTCAGGCATGCCACCTCCACCTCCGCCTCCGCCCGCACCACCACCCATTCCCCGAAGCATGTCGACCATGCCAGACATATTTCCAAGGCCACTGGGAGCGGGAGCGGTGTCGGCAGGGGCATCGTCATCATCAGGAACAATCCGAGCTTTAGCATTGGACAAGCCGGATTTGAAGCTGGCATTGGCGGGGTCGAGCTCCAGTCCACGCTCGAAGGCTGATGCAGCAGCTTTGTAGTCAGCCAAGGAATACTGAGCATGCCTGTGACAATGCACATCAGAGGTAGATGACCTCGAAGGCGCACGCCGTTGAAGACTCACCCTAGTCTGTGATAGGCCTTCGTGAATTTTGGATCGACTTCGATCGCTTTCTCCGCATCCCCGACGGCTGAAAGGTGATCGCCTTTGCTTGAATGGGCTGCAGCGCGATTGGAGTAATACACCGGATTTGTCGGGTCCAGGTTAACTGCCTTCGTGTACAAGTCTATAGCTTCGTCGTACTTCTTGCTAGACATCAGTGAGTTCCCCTCTTGCTTAAATTTCTCGGCTTGCGCCTTATCGGCGGCAGATGGTGTCTTAGAGGTCGACGCTGCAGCCTCTCCTGAACCAGAGCCAACTTTGTCTTTGGTCTGCAGGAAGACGTTGAATATGGATTGAAGTGTTGCTGGCTTTACAGAGAGTTTCTGCACTTGGCTCGCGTCCGATGGATCTACTTGAAAGGAATCGCTGATGCATTGGACTAATATACGGAAGTAATTAGTGACAGTGAGATGAAGTGCGATGGGACATGCCTGCAACATCTAAGCTTTCCGCCGCATCTTCGGACACAGAGCCATCCGTCTTGGCTTGGTTGAGAAAGTCGATAATCGCGAGGGCGAGCTTTTGTTTATTCGACATGATTGAGGAGAAGAGTCCCGATTCAGGGGCGTCGGCGTGCTTTGTTTCGTGCGCAAGGCCTCAGGCAGAGAAACAAATACGGGCACACAAACTCGCAAGTCAACTTTTGTTGTCTCCCTCGACGTCGACTCCATCCGTTTGCCGTCGCCGCCATGTTTTTCTGCGCAATATCCGGGGAGCCTCCTCAAGAGCCCGTCGTCGTGGCCAAGTCGGGCAAGGTTTACGAGAAACGCTTGATCCTCAAGTACATAAACGAAAATGGTACTGACCCAATCTCGGGGGACAAATTAGAGGAATCCGACCTCATTGTAATTAAAGCTAGTATGTATGATCTACTTTTCATGGGGGATATGGAATTGAACGAGTTGCTAGGCCCCGAGACCGCTGCACCTCGCCCCCCATCACACACCTCCATCCCAGCTATGCTGCAGTCTCTGCAAAACGAGTACGACGCAATTGTTCTCGAGACTTTTGTTCTGAAGCAACAATATAACTCGTTGCGCCAGGAGCTTAGCTATGCTCTATATCAACAGGACGCCGCTACACGCGTCGTGGCGCGACTCATTCGAGAACGTGATCAGGCTCGAGAGTAAGTACCATCGTTAAGTCAGTTTCAGCCTCTCTAATACCTTTTTAGGGCTCTCGCAAATGTGCAAGCAACCATGGGTATTGCGCCCACGGCGGCGGCGGCGGAAGACGTTGAGATGGCTGAAGGCGAAAGCCAACCAGCTGAATCGCTGCCCAAAGAAGTAATGGCACAAATAGACGAGACACACCAAGCTCTGTCCGCTGCTCGCAAGAAGCGCAAGCCGCCAGTTGGTTATTCGACACCCGCCGACGTGAAAACCTTCACCGCCAAACACACCATCCCTTCCCTCCACTCTTCCTCTCCAGCTGGCATCACTTGTATTGCTGTGTCGCAGTCCCACCCATCCCAATTCTTAACCGGAGGGAACGACAAAATTGTGCAACTCTACGATAGAGATACGGACAAGGTTCTCGAGACACTGAAGGGACACACGAAGAAGGTCAACCACGTCGCATTCCGTGAACGCGATGGTCTGCCCTCATTGTTGATTTCTGCGGGTGCTGACAAGATTGCTAAAATCTGGTCGCATGACTCTGCTTCGGGTGGATACATACCCAAGTCTACCATTCGCACTCATAAGGGTGATCTCACCGGTCTCGTTGTGCATCCAACGAGCACACTCATCGGTCTATCATCTCTTGACAAGACCTATTCGCTCCATGACCTCACCAATTTCGCGCAAGTGTTCCGGTCGGCTCCTTCGGACGAGGCATTCACTTCGCTCGCTATCCACCCAGATGGCATGCTTGTTGCTCTTGGCACTCCTACGTCAACCATCCAGATTTACGATATCAGGGATGGTTCAATAGCAGCTACGTTGACACCAACAGAGAGCTCACCTTTCACTGTTAATACCCTTTCTTTCTCCGAGAACGGCTACCATCTCTGTGCCCCCGATTCGCTCTCATCTGCCGCTATTTGGGATTTGAGAAAGCAGAAGGCTACTGCCTCGATTCCCCTCGGTGACGGCTTCAAAATCAACCGAATTCGTTACGACCCAAGTGCCCAATTCTTTGGTATCGCTGGATCTGAGGGCTTGAGGATCTTGGCCCACAAGACTTGGGAGGAGTTGGCGAAGTTCGAGGAAGCGGGTGATGTCGCGGACTTGGCATTCGGTGAAAATGGCAAGGAGGTCTGGGGTGTCAGCGGCCGTGAAGTGCGGATTTGGGGGGTGCCGTCTGAGTAAATTACGGTTACTCTGTGTACGCTACGTTAATACTACTTACGCTTACATGTATCCCTGTTATCCTACTTTGCAGGTTGCTGTGACATATCTTTCTCTGTCATATCTTGGGTCCTCACGTCTCCATAACGGCATATGTAGGTTGAGCGGTTGGTGCATCTGTAGGCTTGATTACAGCCGTGCTCATAAGTTTCGACGGAGAGTATGACGAGAATTTGGCAAGTACTCTAACTCTTATATTTTCCCTCCGACTGAGCGAGAGAACTACCCAGCAACGTAGACGGGATTGAGTCGAGTTCAGTTAGATCTAAGTCGAATTCAATTACTCTTTAGAGTCGAAAATACCTTGCCGTATCTTATGAGTTGTCCGCAGAGGATATGTAAGACTCTCACTGAACTAAGATACATGTACAGTAGTTTACGTCTCGAACGAAATGTCATTGCAGTCATTTTGGTACATCGTGTACAGGAATGTAAAGAAGTGTGCGGCCCATATCGATGGGCAGAAATGTAGGCAATAATATAATGCAACAGGAAGAAAGTTGAAGGAATGGTGCGAATACAAAGGATGAAGAGGGAAATCCAAAGCCCGAATGATACACGATATATTTGATGGTATAAGTGAGAGTCATCAGTCATGAGAATGTCGAAGGTGTCGCTTGTATATGTTGTACGTGAAGGCATGCTTATCATGCTCTGTTGGATGTGAACAGAGGCAACCAGGGAGGGAGGAATAGAGGGAGGGGAGGCGAAATGAAACGGTTATGACCATGTCTCTGGTCCGAATGTTTCGCCAGGATTGAGGATGTAGAAAGGTGCCCCCATGGCGTCTTTCGTGTTCATCCATACTGTGTTGCCCCACCAGTTGAGATTTATGCCGCCCTTCGGGTAGTATAAGCAGAAGAAGATGACCACCATCGACAGCGCGACACCGGCATCCAACCCCGCAGATAGAATGTAATTGAAGCGCATCCACCAGCGGAAGTGGTATCTTCTAACCCAGTAATTGAAGATGAAACCGGTGAGTGCCCATGACGCGTAGTTGATTCCGGTGGCAGGGGGCATGGCACCGACACCAGCGAAGAAGACGGGTACGTTGATGTAACGCCAGAAAGAAAGAGGATAGCGGCGGGCAAGGAAGTAGAAGGGGATGGGGGCGAGAGCTCCGACGAGGAAGAACCACAGGAGGCCAGAGTATCTGGAACGGAAGAGTCAATATGATGGGCTGGGAATAAGTTGGGACACACTCACGGTTTGCCAACGCTAAAGAGACGAGCTGGTCCAATACCACCCCAGATGAGGGAAGCGGTGGCGAAGGAGTTGGTCGAGGGGCAAATGAAGCCGTTGGTTTGTTGGGGGGTGCAAATGTCGACGACATTAGCAAACATCCAGTCTTGAACACCGGTGACGACGAAGCAGCTGACGACGGCAGCAACGACTTGAATCATGAACATTGTGCGAGGAGGAATCTTCATGTAGTGACCTAATTTGAGATCTCCTGCAAAGCCAACAGCTTGGTTTGTGCCAATGTATGTGATCGTCTTGAAGATGATGTTGGCCACGGGCTTTCCGGGGAGGAGGTATCCAATGATGAGCTCGTGCATAACCTGGAGGGCAACGTGCTGATTGGTGATAGCCTGGATCATCGCAACTGGTAACGCGAGAACGGCAGCGAGCACGAAGCCGAGGACAACACCCCAAATGGGAAGTTGAGTGGGGAAGATCTCGACGGCGATGCACAGGAAAGTGAATGAGAGGACTCCAATGATCAAGTACCACCAATGGGGGACCTCTGGGTAAGCCTGCATCAGACGGGAGTGAACATCGCGCTCATCCTTGAGGCTGCTGCGAAGGCGGCGGGCAATGTCGCGACGGAACCAGAGAAATGTGTGGACGCAGATGGAGGCGAAGGATGCGAATGCAACACCATAGGCGATGGCAAGAGTGGTAGACATGTAAAGCGGGGAATAGCTGAGATACTTCTCTGCGTCGAATTCTCCGTTGGTGACGATAGCAGTGGGGTCGTAGGGCATGCCGGTGCGGTCGAAGGAGAGGTAGGAGGAAATGGGCATGAACTTAGAGTACCAAGTATTCGTGAAGTAGAGTATGGGGACGAGAACCCAGAAACATAGAACAAGGGAGGCGGCAGTGTTCATCTCAGACCACCACTAGATGGAAATGCCGAGTTAGCGGAAGCCAGAATAGCTCAAGCCGATCAGGACTTACGGGTGTGACGAGGGGACTACCAATATATGAAATCATAGACCAGTCGAAAGTGAACAATCCCATTCCAAGCCCGGAAGCAGCGCCGAAGAGCGTGTTGACGACACCGTTCTCTGGGGCAATCCAGCATACCCAGTTGAACATGCTCAGGCCGGTGAACAGGTAGCCTGGAACCCAATACCAGACGAAGCTACCAATGAGGACGTAGCAGAAGAATCGCTCCCTGGAGACGTGTCCACGGTCGCTCTTGCCGTAGTTCTTGTGGAGTGTGTTGAACAAGGCGGAGTTGACCAATGCACCTGGCCAAATCATGCTTGAGGGCCACACGACGAATTGGCGAAGGATACCGCCAAGGCAGAAACCGAAGCATTGAGTGGAAAGGACAAGGAGGATTTCGTACGCATACGATACTTGGTGGTTGTAGAAGATCTTCTGTGTAGCAATAACGTCTGTGGCATATGCGCCTGCAACGACAACGTTAGCCATGACGGTGATGCAGACGTGCTCCTTGATGTTGAAGGGTCCTGGGTTCAACGACCATGAGTAGCCGAAAGTCTTGAATCGGGTAGTAGGGAGGATACGCTCGAGTCCCTTGCCGAAAGGCAAAGCGATAAGCTGAGCAACGATGCCAGTAATGTATACGGACGGATCTGGACGGTCCTTTAGTCTCGCAGAGGTGGGGAAATTGCAAACATCACGTACATCGTGTAGAGAAGACCTGGTTCATGCCAGAGACGGCGATTGTGAAGAATAGTCCCAAGAACCACATTCGGAATGTGTTCACGGGCATGGTTGGGTCATCGATGCTTGCTACAGCAGCCCGAACTTCGGGGTAAGGCGACTCACTGAAGATGAGATAAGGTCCGATTCAGTCGAAACGATGTCGAAGTACTCACTCATCGAAGTCAATAGCGGTTGAGTTACGAGACTCGGCTCTCTCCGTATAACGATCAGAGAAGCGTTCCGAGTCGTATTGAGACTCTGCGTCGATGTCAGAGCTCGAGATGCGCTTCTTCTGGTCAAGCTCAAATGTGTGCGAGCTGATACCACCAGTTGACTGTGGGCGTTTGGAAAGGTCGAAATTGGGATCGTTCAAATGTTCCATGTAAAAGTCGACGTCTTCGGGAACGTCGGGAACATGACGGGGACGGAACGTGGGGAGTGTCGCGGAGACATGCTCCGTCGAGGAAGAGTAGGCGACTGTCTCCTTCATATCTACCACTGACTAAAGCAGAGGCGTGGACAAAGCGGGGAAGGGGGATCGGGGGTGAAGAGTAGGTGAAGGGAAATACGACGAGACGGAGCACTATTTGAGGACGATTCAGAATAAGGGTAGCATAGGATAGCGTGGCCATTTCAAAAGTGGTTGGCTCGTCTTCGAATGCGGTAGGGGGTGCAATAGTATGCAAGACAATTAGACAATAGGTCGGAAGGTACCCGCGGTCATACTAGAGACAAAAAGCGGTCGTCTCTGACTCGGGTGGCCGAAATCTACATCAATTGTCTTGATCTCCGGCAAGATAAGCAAGTACACTGGGTACAGAAGATAATCTACATGGTCTGCCTTCGCAATGAGCTCAAAGCCCACGAAAAACGACGACCACTTACATTCCATTCAGCGCTCTCGTTCAATACAAATCATGAAGGTCAGGGTTTTGGCGGAGGTAACGGAACTATTTTGAAAGGAGATTAATTCCAAATGGCAGGGGTCCCCAGCTTTATTGTCTTCGCCGTATTGTGTAGCCAAAGCTTGTGAGACTTCGGAACGATGCAGGTGGCACGAGAACAAAAAGCATGTTCACCTGTGTGTCCGTTTTGGGAACGGACCCTTTCTTATCAGGCACTTCGTGTCGCCCTCATCGCCCTCAACACCGAGCGAACAGAAGCTTCCATCATGACGGCGAGGAAAGCTATTATCTAGACATCATAGCCTACCAGTGGCCCTCCATAGCCCGCAAACAGGGAGGTGATGGATGAGTCCGACGATCCCGTTGTCTCCGTTTGGGGCTAATTTGATTCCAGGAGCTACTAGAGCGCACAGGGTACCACCATTCGAACTCCAAGGCTTTTTGTAAAGTACATATGTAATACATAGATTTAATTGCTGAGGTCAAGACCATCCAATGCCGGGATGGGCCTTTCACCTTGAGGCGTAATTCGTGCACCGTGCCTGCGTTCTTTGGATTCTCCATAATCAACGACAGCAGACTAGTAATTGGACTCGTTGAGCGCAACGCAATATACAACAAGAAAGCGACTTACATGTGCTGTGACTCTGTTGTCCCAAAGCACTGTAGACATGGTCAGCAGTGCTAAATGAATTAGATGTGAAGGAGAGAACACCTACCAACTGTGTTCGGAGTCCATTTAACGCGAGCTTGCAAGTCACCAGCTTTGTCGATGTGGCTGTATAGGAATGTCAAGAGCGTTTCTAGTAATAACTGTAAGCCTCGAGAACAAGACGAGAACAAAAAAACAAAGAACCAGATTCTTCACGCTTGAGGCCGACGATACGTCTTGTAAATTGCCTGTTGACATAGAGTGCTTCCTCTCCTGTGACGGGGTGTCTTCGAACGACCGGGTGGATGTTTTCTACCGGGTCCCTGCGTACAACGCCTCCCCGTTTCCCAGAACGAGAGAAGTCGGCTTGCTCTACGCCAGAATGGACGGCTTTCAAGGTTCGCAAAAACGCAACGAATTGTGGAGAGAGTTTCTTGAGCGTAGATACCTGCGAAGTAAAGAGGGTGTCTCCACCAGTAGTCGGCTGCGCCAGAAGGAAGAAAGTGGTGAGGCCCGGTGGCTGCAATTCATACGAGACGTCCGAGTGCCAGACAGTCGAAGTGATACTGTCGTTGATCTCAAAGTTGAAGCTCGTATTGGCGTCCCTAGAGAAGTGTTGTTGTAAGTAAGTGGCGGAGTAATAGGATGGAGAGGAATTCTCACCGATAGACGAGGTGGATCTCGGGGTAGTTTTGAGGGTGCCCTGATGTCGGATGGATATGTAGGCTAGAGACGTTATGATGAGAGGGGGAACAAATCTGACGGCTGTATAAATATTTTACCGGCCAAAGTAGCTTCCCCACTCGCGATAGAACTCTGGGCCTCGATCAATAAAGTCCTGTTGGTCCCGGAAGACCATCAATCCTCGGCGCGCAACCTATGCATGGCATCAGCGACTTGCGATAACAAGGCAGCAAGGAATTAGGCTACCTCAAGGGCCAACTCGTCACGCTGGTCACTGTTGAACTCGGCTAGGTTGAGGCCATGAACCTCTGTGCCAAGGTTTGGCGTCAATTCGACAACACCTGTCGCATTGTCAAGGAACGCCCGGGGGTTGGGGTGCTTCAGGGCCCGGAAGCCAGGATCGGCATGCTCATAAGGTGTAAGCGGCGGGTATCGATCCTGAGAAAAGTGGGGCAGGAGGTGGGCGTAGCGATAGGGTTCCTCTGCGGGCTTCCCTTCTTGGGCTGGCTGAAGTTTCAAAGTCCCTGATTGGGACGGTACGATCACAGTTTCTGTGGTAGTCATTACGTTGTTTATGAGTAGTATGGGGTGATTGATGGGCAAACTCACTGGTATGTTTTGCACAAGCCTATAAATATTGGATAAGGGCCTTAGCAATACTTCGTCATGTGGAACGGGCGAAGACGCAATCGTTGGCAAAGTGTAGAACACGTCCTTGGGAATACTCATAGCCGGGAGCACTCTCCATGCACACGCTCCAGAGCTCCCAGCCATAATGGCGAAGAGATGGTGGGACTCCTTGCACGATAATGGCAAATTTCTTCCGTCTAGGGGAACAGGGGCTTCGCGACTGATGGGCGCTAACGTTTCACTCCGGGCCTAGGCGCTTATAACGGGCCAAGTCACCATCTTCTATGTCCGTTCCGTTTATCGCATTCTGCGGGTTGTGTATTACAGTTCTCAAAGAACTCAATCATGTAGTCACCGAACCTTACATGGTATGCACTCAGTTCATGTATATATGTACTTTGTCTCTATGTTTCTGCAGGATGAACCGTTCCACGTCCCACAAGCGCAGGCGTATTGTGAGGGCGACTTCGCGACCTGGGATCCGAAGATAACTACGCCTCCCGGCCTGTGAGTACCAGACTATTCGCTTTGTAGTCTATAACTTTAACTGGGGTCTTACCAACAGATATCTAATGAGCGTGATCTTGAAGCGTATATTCATGTTCAAATGCACATTGCCAATGCTGCGGCTCACCACAACCTTCACATTGCTGGCCTTTCCCATCGTGTTGACCAAGCTTTTGTGCTTTCATCAAAGGGAAAGGCCGCCCTCCTCTCTCCTCTCCCCCTCGATCGAGGCGCTCGTGCTTTCGTCTTTCCCTGTAGCTTGGTTCTTCGGACTTCTCTACTACACCGAGGTGCCTAGCGTCTTGACCGTGACCGCAATGATCGTATTTGCGACGCAAGGAAAACATTCATTGGCTGCGCTGGTACGTCGTGTATTGCGCGCATGATCTTGTGGGGCTAAGGATGTTAGCTAGGGCTCGTGAGCTGCACGTTCCGACAAACCAATGTGGTTTGGGTACTTTATGCATACGGTATCAGCCAATTAGCAGAGCTCAAATATCGGGAGGGTTCCGAGAAACGGAGTTCCCTTCACGATCCCCCGGCTTTGGATGCGAGCCTTGGTATATGAAATATAGAGTTGACCGATCATGCATGTCGAGCTCATGTCCGTTACTTTTTAGGCGACTTCAGCGAAACTGTTATGAGCTTCCCGTCTGTACTTCCAGAGATTCTACCGTCTTTCCTGCCGTATGCAGGCGTGTTTACAGCGTTTGGAGCATTTGTGGCCTGGAACGGTGGGATCGTGCTAGGTAAGTCTTTCGTGAGCTCTCCCTGATCTCTGTTAACGTCCTGCAAGGGGATAAGTCAAATCATATACCTTCGTTGCATATACCGCAAGTCTACTACTTTGTAGCGTTTTCGACGGCCTTTGGCTGGCCTGTCCTCATAAGCGGTGAAGGCGGTATTTTAGGTTTGCTTTCAGAAGTATGGAACCGCATGTTCGGAAGCGTAAAGTGAGTGTCCGTCCATTCGCCTCGCAGCCGACTTCACCTCGTTTATAGACGGATCGTTTCAACGTCACTCATTATGGCCGCAATGTCGGTTACAGTTCATTATTTCACGTAGGTTTGATCATTACCTTTCCCCGCTGTGATGTGAATGTCTTTTTAGAATTCACCACCCCTTCCTGCTGTCTGACAATCGCCATTATACCTTCTACGTTTGGCGTCGCATCTACATGCTCCATCCTGCTATTCCGCATCTTTTAGTCCCCGTTTACTTAGCTTGTGCATGGGCGTGGTTTTTGCGTGTAGGTGAGTATGCCACATTGACTTCTCCTTCAATCGACCCTTTGACCACACGGCCTTTCAGGAAAGCAGCAGACTATTTTACAGACATTGTTACTCCCGATCTGCGTCTTGCCCACCCTCCTGCCCACCCCTCTTTTGGAGCCTCGGTATTTCTTGATTCCGTATATTCTTTTGAGGGTCCAAATCGTAGACACGCCTTCATGGGGCTTGGCCGTTGAAGGGGCATGGTATACCTTGATCAACGCCGTGACCATGTACGTGTTTCTTTACTTGGAACGCGAAGGAGTAGGTCGCTTTATGTGGTAGTGTACCGTAGTGGTATGTTCGGAAGCAATAGAACTTGATGCCAAACAATTGCAAACAGATCATGTGCCACCCGAGTTTGAACTTGGTCTCGTGAATCTCGTCTTGTATCGAACGCGACGTCTCTGAAACGATTTAACACGAACTCTTCACGAAATTGACGACTCCGACTCGTGGTTCCTCCCACCACACCACATCCTAGCCCCCCTGCCGCGTCGACGACATGCCTGAACCCACTTCAAGCAGTGGCACCCGTTCGAAGCCAGCCACGAGATCATCGCTTCGACACTCATTAAACTTTGCGTCCATGGGCAAGGCACTGGTAGATGTAATTAACAAGGAGGCTCGCGACGGGGAGAAAGCTGCAAAGAAGACAAAAGAGGTTCATTCCCGCCGCTCGAGTGCTATTCACCTCCAACCCCCGTCGGCACCACGTACTTCGTTGGGTGACTCTAAACCCATGTTTCTTTCCAAGAAAGAAGATACTCCGGAGACGAAAACAATCACTCGGCGCCGGATGTCTATGCAGAAAGCCGTACTCGATGACAGCGCGACATCCTCTGATGTGGCTTCTCCCCCGCAGGCGGGAGTGAAGCGCTCGTCGTCGCTGCGCCCACGAATGGGAGGGTCGACGGCTTTGCCGAAGTATCGGCCTAAATCTGCTATCTATGATTCTGGAATCAAGATACCTTCACCGCCTAGGAGCGGCAAGAAGCGACCCGATAGCTCAGACGAGGATAGGCAAGTGGACAACAAGCTAGCTGCTGCCACCGACAAGGATGTTCAACGTATCAGCCCGCTCCCTCGCAAATCGGCCATAAAGGCCAACCTCAGTAACGCCATTCATCTTTCTCCAGCAACCACACCCATTGACACTCGTCCTACTACCCCCAAGTCCTCTAAATCGTCATCGGCGAAGTCTTCACCGTCAAGATTGGCTAAACACACTAAATCTGCGTCTGTTTCCGCCATAAGACCACCATCTGTCTCTTCAACGACTAGCTCGCATACACCCCGTACTCCCAAGACACCCCTTAGTTCGAAGCTCATATCAGGCTCGCGTCGATCAGCGAAAGAAGTGGTCTCGCAGAGCGATAGCTCTCAACGCGGATCGCCTTACTCCAGCGCCTCTGAGTCCCCGCTTGCTCGCCATTCGCGCCATCATTCAACATCCATCACCCCTACTAAGAGCCGTTCCTCTGCTAAGGATGTTCTCAACATGTCCCATATCTCTGAGGTTGACAGTGAGGATAGCTTTGACGCTGACGATGTCGAATTATTGCTTGCACCCGTAACGCATCTTGCAGCACCTACACCTGCTATGCCACGCCTCCAAACTCGCCGACAACGTGGAGATCCTGAAACCCCCACGAGAGGCTACACTAACAACCTACCAACAAGGGCGAACATGTCCTACTTGTCACCCCTTCCACCTACCTCTGATGATAGTCCACCTTCGCTTCGTCCTCCAAAGCAGGGCAGCGCTAAAGCAGCCCGTGGTTCAATCCTCTCTTGGGACCAAATCGCTGAGGAAGCCTCTAGGGTTTTGGAGCCTGGAGAAGTTGAGAGTATGATCTCAGATATCCCTGCGCCATTTGCTCCTGGTCTTATCTCTCCAGCACCGAGTAACTCCTTCCTTCCAGACGTCCCGGAGAGCCCGTGTCTCAGCTCTATCAACTCCCCCAGTGGGTACGGTTCTATATCCCAGGTCCTTCTTCCAGACGTGACTCCTTCTCCCGCTGTACATCATTATTCACCCCCAGCCCGCGACAGAGACCTAGATGGTGCTGCCGACGCGTCACTTGTTACCCTCCTACGCCTACAACTTGCAGCCGCCGAGAACACTGCTAAAGAGCGTTTGTACCAAATGCAGGTTATGGAAAAGGAGATTCATACCGTAAAGACTACACGACGACAGGACGAGGAGAACTTAACGCAACAACTCGATTGCTTGGAGACAAACATGCGAGAACAATTGGAAGCGCGAGAACGCACTGAATGCGAACGTCAAATCTATATCGCGTCTCTGGAGCTTCGCCTTCAGCAAGCCGATGTTGTACAATCAGAGGCTGTGGATGATGCCGTGGCAAAAGCTGCAGAGGCTTTGAGACGTTCGCATGCAAGAGCGCTGCGAGTCGAGTCTTGCAAGTGGACGGCTGCATGTTCTGCACGAGAAGCTTCATCGAAATGGTTTTCCATCCGAGATGAGGCTCAAATGCTTCTCGAAGATGTAAACCAGGACCGGGAAGTTCTTGCCATCCTTAAAGCCGAACTCGATCTCCTAGACGCTGCTGCATGAATTTCTTACTTTTTTCGCGAGTACGCGTCGCATCGCTCAGAGCCTTGTATTGACGTTGGTTGTGCGTAGACTCGCCGTCACTGCACTACTGTATATACCTCGATCTGTACAATACCCGCAACGATTTATCACCTATGTAACTCCTCATGTCTGTTTTGTTCCACCCTCCTTTGATAATGTAATCGCTAATGACCCTCGTTATCCCCGCTCTGACTTTCTACCGTACTGGCAAAGTGTCGCCTTAGTACTGAGTACGAAGATGCAATGCAATTGACGAATATCGAATGACGCAACTGCGTTCACATACACATGTGACATTTGGTGCGGTTACTCAGCGGGAGTACAGGGACCCGGCCGCCTTATCAGATCAGGAACTTTCCGACAGGGATATAAACTTGGGCACTCTTCGAAAGGTCTCTCCTCATCGAAGTTACTTCTTGAATCTCAAAACAATGGCCCACACACTCCCACCTCTGCCCTACGCCTACGATGCCCTCGAGCCGTTCATCTCGAAGGAAATAATGACGCTTCACCACACGAAGCATCATCAGACCTATGTCAACTCCTTGAACGCGGCTGAGGCCGCTTACGCCAAGGCATCTACTCCAAAGGAGAGAATCGCCCTCCAGGCTGCATTGAAGTTCAACGGAGGAGGTACGCGCGCAAGGCACCGTACTTTGATCTTATCGATGTATTAATCGCTCCGATCCCTAGGCCATATCAACCACTCGCTCTTCTGGACCAACCTTGCTCCTTCCAAGAGCGAGGGCAAGGGCAATGGTGGCGTTCTTGCTGCCGGCCCCCTCAGCGATGCTATCGTCAGGGCTTTCGGCACCCTGGACAACCTGAAGAAGGAGTTCAATGCTACCACAGCCGGCATCCAAGGTTCCGGTTGGGGATGGCTCGTACGTACTTCGACAGTCCTCCTTCGGTGTCTGGGCTGATCCCATCACGAATACAGGGATACAACCCGAGCACCAAGCTTCTCGAGGTTGTCACCACCGCCAACCAGGATCCTCTCCTCACCCATGTCCCCATCATCGGTGTTGATATCTGGGAGCACGCTTTCTACCTCCAGTACAAGAACGTGAAGGCTGATGTACGTGAACTCCTATTTCCTCCTGAGCTGAATGTTGACTTGATGATTTGACAGTACCTCAACGCCATCTGGAGCGTCATCAACTTTGAGGAAGCCGAGAAGCGCCTGCTTGAGGCCACCTCCACTTCCAAGCTGTAAACTTCCTGACGTTGTATATGACTGATAGTCAAGAATGAAAGCAAAATGTAAAGAATATGTTTACAATGTACACCCGTCCTGAAATGCCATGGAATTCTTGTGGAGTCATGAAGTGAGTTACATCTATTATACGAAGCAAGTGTATAGTTTGCATTAAGGATAGGCATGGCTATTGATATCGGAAGTGTAAATACTGAAGGGACAACAGACGGGCTCATCCGAGTCGCCCGGTCAGCCTGCGAATGTTACCATTGGGTTGAAGCCTGTCGACCTTCACAGCAGCCCTTTCTATTTGCTCTTCTGTCAGTACTGGCTTCTTCCCCAGTTTTCTACGCATGTGAGCTAAGCACTTCTAGACTCAAAGACAGGCGAATAACATACCGTTTACCCTTCTTCTTCGGAATGTCCTCCTCTTCATCAGAAAGATCTTCATCCAGGCTTTCGATGCGTGGTCTGTACTTCTTGGCGGCTGGGGCGGCAACTAGTTCATCTGAATCCTCGATGGAAAGCGAGTTGATGCTCTCTCGAAGGGCCGAGACCTGGGCGGATTTGCCCTTTGATACTGAAGGCTTCGTCTGTGGAGACGAACGGATATTCTTGGGCTTTGCTTTTGGGGCCTCCTCCGGCTGCCAGTCGTCGCTATCGTCATCATCCTCTTCTTCGTCGCTACCCCCTTCTTCGGCATCTT
Source organism: Sanguinoderma rugosum (assembly GCA_017499575.1). NCBI lineage: Eukaryota > Fungi > Basidiomycota > Agaricomycetes > Polyporales > Polyporaceae > Sanguinoderma > Sanguinoderma rugosum. The sequence goes on along the minus strand of VTPW01000002.1, from coordinate 3,188,956 downwards.
CCTCGTCATCGTTTTCGTCCTCCCCGCCCTCGTCTCCGTCCTCCGTATTCCCTTCTGTACCCGTCGTGTTACCATCCTCCTCGTCCGAAGGTAATCTCACCGCCGCTGGCCCTTCAGGAGGTGTTTGCACGACTTCCGTGCGGCCCATGCTATACCTCACCTTTGTCGCTGGTTTGCTTTGCGCGTTGTTCGCAGACTTGTACTGTGGCCGGACTGAAGGCGAAGGGGATCTAGAATCGGCGACGTCTGAGCCCGCGCTCTCTTCAACTATCTCCTCGCCTGAGCCCACGAGGTCTATCTCTACATCTACTTCCTCGATGATGTTGCTCTGCGTAGCGATCGATTTAGGCAAAGCTTCGGTTGGAAGGGGAGATGCTTACCAGCTGCTCATCCTCACCGGAGTCCTCGTCGACGGTAGGGAAGGTGCGCTTAACGGGACTGAAGAGTCCGGACTGATGTAGGAATTCAATTTTAGCGTCCGTCTTGGTTTCATTCCGTTCAACCTGAATCCAGCGTTGGTCATCGACATATCCTACAAAGGGTGATACACATACCTCGTTCATAATCCTCCGTGCGTACATCTTCTCCATAGTGCGCATTCGCTCTTCCATCTCCTTCATGACTTCCTCCCTCGTCTCAGCCTCGATGACCGCACATTTCAGCTCACATTCGAATAGCTTCGGGTAGAATGTAGTCAATAACTAGTCAATAACCAGTATGTGCAAGGCGCCAAAATAACTATTACCTGTGCGTGGAGAACCTCTATCTCATCGAACAACGCGTCGACCAGAGGGTTCGCGAACTCGGCACTGTCGTTACTTGGGCCTTCATCTGGCTCTTCCTCTGAAAATATCACCTTTGATAAGTACCTCATTTGGATGTTATCTTGATAGGACTCACCCTCCAAAACCGTGAGCACGGCAGTACTAGACTTCCTTCCCGGCGCGTTCGTCTCGATGGTAACCTTCCTAGTTGTTTGTGATTTCCTCGGAAGGAGTTTCGACGGAGTGGGAGGGACGCGCTGCATTGGCGCGGGCGCTGGCGTCACATAGACTTCCCTGGCCAAAGCTGAAAACTTCATAACATGGGAGTTCTCGTCGTAGCCCGTGTCGTATGGGTTGACATTGACTATCATGACTACCCGTCCGTCTCCAACGAAGTAATCCATCAACAGCTCTGTCAGCTTGCTGTGTCTAAATGGCACCAAGGCCAGTCCCTTCTTCACATCTCTGGTGTCCATCCGCGCGTCACTGCCAAAACCTTCATGAGCTAGACTTGCGGCCAAACGCCGCTGGTTCGAACGCATGACCTCCATGCATTGACCGAGAACCATGAGGGATTTGTTGATATTTCCCGCTTCCTTGAGTCGATCGCCCGTTGTGTGGGTGTGCTTCGTACGCTCTGAACCAGCAAGGTCCACAAGGGTAAGCCGGGATATCTGCAGGGCCGTAGGGTCGTCTCTCTCGCCTCTGTGACCTCTGACTACTTTCAAAATGACGATACCATGGCTTCGACTACTTTCGCGATTGGCTAGGGTGCCAAAGACGCGTCGGTGCAATTGGCCCATCTTGACTAATGCCTTCGCCTCCGTGGCATTATGTACGCGAAATTGCTTCAGTCCCGAAATATATTTGCCAGGTGTGTCGGAGCCCGTGTCATCGGACGGAGATGGTCGAAGATTGAGTGCTGTGCGCGTCAGCAGGAGGGATGAGTTGCTGTTTGACCGGGGAATGTTAGAAGCTGGGGTGGTTTCGTTTGATACAGCATCGAGAAGATCGTAGATCTTCTCGTTGTATACTTCTGCATACGAAAGCCAAATAGAGTATTCGTAATTTCGGTCGAGCTTGAGGACTGTGGGGTCTCTGTCGGCGTCAACGGAAGATATTCCGTCATCGAAGTTTTGTCCTAGTACTTGAGTAACTGCCGGAGCTGGTGTTATCTTCGGTGGTCTAGAATCGCTGGCGTCCGCAGGCTCGATGCCATGCAGACGAACAGGTCGAAACTACCTGTGGATGAATAAAGGATACCAAGGATGAAGAGATAGGCTTACCTTCCCGTCGGCGTGCAGACCATCGATACTATTGAACATCACGTCGAGAGTTCGCGGGAGAATGCCAGCACTCCCTTCGGTATTACCTCCTTGTATCGTGAAGGTCTTCCCTGAGTTGGTAACACCATATGTAAACAGGAGTCCGTTCTGGCCACTTAAGACATCATGCACCATTGGAAGTGTCGTCTTGTTGAAGAAATCAGACTGAGTTACGTCAGGGGGGAATATGTGAGAGAACGTGTAAACCGAGGACGGGGGAACGGTCGATATACGGAAACGACTGCCGGCTTGTCCAGCCGCGTTTGGATCTGACATCCTTACAGACGTATCGTTTAGATGGGTGAGATAAGGCTGGGAGGCTGAATCATCGTTGTTCAGATTGGGCCGAATGCGAAGGAATGCCTACTCAAACGTAAGTAAGGTCATTGTGGTACAGCAAAGTTCAGATCGCACCGTAATAGGTTCTCTCTCGTGTTTATCCTCCTGAGTGATTTTGCTGACAGTCTTCGTCCTCGAGGTGGGCTTCGCGCGCGCCGGGGGTTTAGCGACATCCTCGTCGTTCTTATTCACAAGGGGCTTCCGTGTAGCCTTCTTAGGCGCAGCGGTCGCGGCTGGAGGTTCATGAGTACTAGAGCCTGCCTTCGCTGCAGCTCTAGTCGTTCTGGTCGTTGTTGGTATTCCAGTAGCTTTCGTGCGTGTCGAAGCCCTCGTCGCTGTTTTTGGAGGCATTGCTTGTATCCGGTTTCGATGTTTGATGAAGGTTGAGATCAAAGGAAGACGCCTACCTCGAGGCTGCTAATTGTACATTCGCGTGACCGCGCATCCCGATCACATGATTCTGTGCCACTCGCTCACGTGGTCGTGTTTATGTCAACGATCGCGTTGAGCAATTGTCTGAGTTGAACTCCGTCCTTCATCTATCCGCCACATTCGCGTGGCTTCTGGCACAATGGTATCCTCAAAACGCTCGCCGAGTAACAGACGAAAATCAATAGCAGTCATCAACGATCAGAACAAGCCCGCCTTCATTCAGCGCAACAAACGAAGAGCACACAGTGTTGCTCCTGGTGAGCTCAGTCCGCTTGCAAAGGCCAGGCGACTACTTGTGCGTCAATAGAGTAGTACCTCTGCTATCTTAATCTATAACTCAGTGTAGGTCCCTCGGAAGAGCATCCTCAAGACTGCGATAAATTTGCCGTCACAAAACGCCGAGCAGTCATCCATACTTCCTAGCCAGTCGAACTCAACGTTGGGCGGGGATGCTACGCAATCCATGGATCTGACTCGGGAATTTACCACCAATATTCACGACAATACTTCACGGAAATCGCTAGGACGAAGAGTGAGCTTTGCGCGAACAGCCAAAGTTCGGCTGTTTGAGATCCAGGGAGACCATACAAGCAGTACGAATGCTTCTGGGTCGCCACAATCATCACCACAGTCGTCACCTCAGCAGCAGCCAAACGAGGAACAATATGCGAACCAGCCCCCGACGCTGTCCAACGAGAACGCCTATCCCGGCGCTGATGCACGGAATCGGCGGCGAAGTTCGGGGAGATACTCAATGGCGGGTAGTGAGGACATGGACCTAACTCAAATTGGCCCTCATATCGTCAGCGACGAATTCAACTTCGAGGAGGATAACTTCGACTTCAATACCGACGACGACAGCCACATGATGGATGAGGACGGCGACACTATGGATGTCACCCGGGCGCTGGATGCTAACATCATTCGGCGACGGACACTTTCTATGGGAGGCGTCAATACTCAAGCAAATCGGCCCCCATTAGCCGAGCTTGCTCACAGCGTCGCGGCTAGCAACAATAATGAGCTATCAGTTGGCTCCGTCGATATGTCCCAAGATATGTCTCAGGATATGTCTCGAGATGATTCCAATGTATCAGGTGGCGACGATACACAGTCCGTCCCAATGGAATTCACAGTGCCTATTACCCAAGGTCTTCGGCAGCCAGCACACCAAGATCCAGCGTGGCTCGCCCTTCGAGCCGTTACTCATTCGGGAGATGTGCCGTACGAACCTCCGCCAATGAGCGAAGACGAGGACGCTACCCCCCTAGCTGCGCATGCCCCTGGAGATGACATGAATCTCGACGACGCCATGCAACGTTTAATGAGAGCCAGAGACTCGCTTCCAATGGCCCATTCTATTCCGCCAGGTACACAGAACGAGGACTCGTTCACTAGCTCTGAAGGAAGCTTCATGGTTGCAGATGGCTTTCGAGGGGAGGAAACGATCAATCTAAGCAAAATCATCGGGAGAGGGAGTCTTGCTGGCTTTAGTGCTCGTCCCAGTCTTGCGTACGACTCAACTATGGAGGTTACTTCTGCGTATGGCCATATACAGGCTATCAATGGCTTGCCGGTCGAATCGACGCCAACACACGGTCGCCTACCCCCTCTGCCAGCGCCAGCGCAAGAAATGGCGAGATTGCCGGTCTTCCAGCCACCCAGTGTCCCCGCCACACTCCCCGTCGACCCACCATCTGGACAGCCAGAAAGCATCCACGCCACTCCAGCTCCCGTCTTTGCGCCGCCACCAAAGGCACCGGCATCGGCATCCAAGTTCAAACCAACACCCAAACTTACATCACCAGTAAAGCCAAAGCCGACGTTTACTGCGGCGTTTGCACCACCGGCTGGGCGCCCGTCTCCAAAGAAGTCTCAGCCGCTAGCTACTAATGCAACTGCTGGGAGCAGTACAAACGCTCGTGCCCCTGCGAAACGAGCTCTTGATGAGACACTGGAAGAGGATCATGAGGAGGGGCCATCTACGCGTCGTGTTGCCTTGGACTCCAATGACAAACCCAAGCCGGCACCCCTTCCAACATCTCGTGCCTCTGCTAAACCCCATCTTGGATCAGCAATACGGCGTCCATCAGGTTACTTTGCTCGGCGGCAAAGTATGGGTGCAGCCTTACAAGGAGGAGCCAACGAAGCGATTAGCGGGAAGGACCAAACCACACAAGGTCCCCATCCACCTTCATCGAAAGCCTCTGGAAAGGGTAAAGCCAGAGCGAGCTTGGGCTCGGCGGCGGTGGCAGACGCGTGGAAGCGGTTCGACAGAAATGCCGCGTCAGAAACGCCAACGAGACCGAGGGATGAACATCCTCCAGAACAAGACTCAAATTCTGCGAACGAGCCCGTTGCCATAGCTCCTAGTAGTGCGCCCCCTCCGGCGTCGCCTGTCGGAGACCCGCCGTCAACGACCCCTAGCGCTCCAAACGATCTAGATGGACTGTCAACTGCAGACGGTTTTGGGGAGGATGATTATGAGGAGTCTATGGAACTGGACGAAGAAATTCCAGTACGCCAACCTGATGATCAAGCAAGGCTGCGAGCTAGCACGGCCGCGACAGAGTTGTGGGCAGAAGGTGTTCAAGGCGACGGTCATCCAGACGACAACTTGGTCAGTTCATCAAGTAACGGGATTTGCGCAATAATACTAACGTATAGCTCCTGTTTTGTAGCCGTCTATATCGATCGCAGAATTCTTCCAACTAACGGGTATCAAGTTCATGGAGGAGCTAACCGCGCCGCGCCGCTCGATGTCACAACCAGGTCGACCGGAGCGCCAAACCTCTGATATTCCCCTCGCGGAATACGCGATTGCCACCACAGTCGACTTACCACAACTGTCGCTCTACACTCGCGTGGCGAGCGATCTCGATGCATGGATGAAGAAGAGCAAGTCGGTTATGCAGGAGACGGAGGAAGAAGCAGCAAAGGTGGTGCCCGAATTGTTTGCCGAGTATTTGAGTGCCGACGAAGAGGGCAAGGATCAACTGAGGGTGAGTGATTACGGTTTTATGATGGCCACTTTGCTCTGTTGACACCCGTGGTTGTGTAGCATCAACTTAACCTCATCCGAACAAATGTCAGGGAAATGGCCAAAGGAGAGTGGTACAATTGGAAACTGCAATGGATCGAGGGTCTCAAGGAGATTGCGAGCAGTGGTCTAGAGGACTTGCAAGCGGTGGGTATGTCCGGCAATAGAGTGGATGGTACTCATCAGGTCATATGCAGGATGCTAAAGTTCTCGGGCAAATTACGTCACGAGCAGAAGAAATGCTGCCTTCCCTTGAACAGGAATACGAGAAAGTCATGGCTGAGCTAGAACAGGAGCAAGCGGAGGTTGACGAAATCCTCGCTAGTGACCAAGGCTACCTGAACGAGCTGAAAGCTTCCATAGCCGAACAAGAGTACGTTTGCTGTTAAGCCGTCTATATCGCGACTGACGCAAATCGCAGAGTGGAAGTCGATGCCCTCCGTGCAGAGCTCAGCGAAAACAAACAGCAGTTGGCTCGCCTTCAGGAGAGGTATGCGGAGACTCAGAAAGAACAACGAGAATCAGAGTCTGCGATTTCTACCGCCAAGCGTCTGCTTCATGTCCAAGAGAGCAGCACACTCTCAGAGATTATGAGGTTGAAGGGTACGTATTCTTCCCTCGATACCCACTCTTCCTGGCTCATTCGTTTTTAGACGAATTGGAAGCCATGGAAGATCTGCATATGTTCCACGCGACAAAGGTTTCGCACAACCTCTTCGAATACGTTTATGCCTCGCGATACCAGATTTCTATCCCCTGCAACAACCATCTACCGATAATATCACAGATCGAGCTCAAAAAATTGAATACCGCGAAACTCAAGTTCAAGGATAAATACCCTCATCTAAGCGATTTCTTCCTCCGGACAGCGAAGGATATGCTGCTGCAGACCCAGAGAAATTGGACCGTTCGCAAGGTCCGTGATGCGCTTTCCTATAAACAGTAACGATTCGTGAACTTGAACTGACGTACGCTCTCCTCGTACTAGGTCGTTCATTATCTTTCGGACTATTGGTCATCATGCACGCAGATTCGCTCCCAATTAGATCTACTCTCCATTAAATACCCTGTGACCGTCGAGATACCCACGTCCACAGACAGCGCTGGGTTCACCGCCAAAGCGCAGCTCCTCTACCCCTCCCTCAAGGCCAAGGTTTTCGTCTCTTTCGCGTTTATCCCAGAAATATTTGCCTCGTGGCCGAAAGCGATCAAACAATTGCCATGCAACGTTGAGGTCGTGTATGGTGCTGTTCAGTACGCCCACTTCGCTCTCCCACACTGAAAGATTGGAAATTGACCGATGTTTAGGGAAGAGAAAATCTACGAAGCCGTCGTCTCCAGACTTAGTGAGACCAGCCCCGAAGACAATCATGCTTGTTTATTAGATGCCTGCATAGGTGCTCAGGATGTCTACCATTAATCTGTTTGGGTCGTTGGTGTTTTTGTTTGTACATTGTGTATCACCTTTTTTCTTCCACATTTACTTCTCAAATCAATTCACACTCCGTTATTTACTATTTACGAATCATGTACTCTACACATACTCACTACTCTACAAACTTCAATTACTTGGGCTGCGATGTGTATATAGGCCGGAGGAAAGGTCGTGTCCTTGACCCTGAATCGGAAATGAACTTGAATGAAGGCAGGTTCGAACTTCGTTGCTGCCGCGCGTTGACGTAGAGCGCCGGCAGCAACTTCTTGAGACTCTCAAGTAATCTCATGCCTTAAAAGTCCTCTACGTTACGGACAGTGTACTGCCAGCCTTGCCTCCCTCCACAATGAGTACGTCTGCTTTGCTGTGGTCTGCTGCACTCCCCCTTCGAAGAACGAACATTCGCTCGACGTTGAGACCAACGTCGCGGTGGCAGCCTTCGTCGATTAGACTGTATGGGACACCATTTCGGCCAACTTCTGGCAGACGGCCACCGCTGCGCAAGGAGTCTGTCTCACCATCGCGTACACCATCCTCCCTCGCAATTGCTGGCTCGATGCTGTCGTCCCTTTCCATGATGTCTTACCTCCGGTTTCTGGGCATCGGCATCGGAATTGTGACGTTGGGCACTTTCTATATGAAATATCTGAGTAAGTCATATACCGTTAAAGCATAGAGAAGGTGAGCTGAACGAGTCTCTGCTATAGGCATCCTACAGATAGTCGAGAACCTTAAAGCTTCAGTATCGACCGGGTTCGCCACAGCGAAAGCGAAAACCGAGGCGCTCGTAGGGAGAGTAAAGGGCGTTCAAGTCCCAGACGAAGTGAAAAACTCCATTTCAGCTGTGTCAGAGGTGGTCAGGACGAAGTCCGGAGAACTTGGCAATACGATTAGGGAGGCCAAAGCTTCCGACGTGGCGGAGGTGGTCGAGTCAGTCAAGGGTACCGCGTCTACTATGGCGGAGGTGGTCAGAGTGAAATCCGAGGAACTGGGTGCTACGCTCAGGGATCCCAAAACGGCGGAGTCTGTCAGGAGCTCAGTGTCGGTCGCGTCTGAGGCCGTCAAGGCCAAATCCCAGGAGCTCAGTGCTAAATTACGGGAGGCTGGAGAAGGAAAAGGGATGGAGTCTGTAAAGGCACTGTTCAAGAGAGACAAAGACAAATGAGTTCAAGGTCGAATACTTACTGATACCTGCCCCTGTAATTTCCTGTCTCTCCTGTCTCTCCTGTTTGCCTTCGTGCGAACCGAAGGATATGTGCGTGCCTGCAGGCTGCAACGATCATTGATGCCCAGTGCCATCCAGTGGCACGTTGGTCTCCGTTCTTCGTGCCTCGAATACAATGTCATTTTCTTCGGATTCACGGGCCCTCAGTGTCCCATACGTTCTCAACCGCCTGGTTCGTACCCTCGCAGATAGCGTCAAATACAACGCCCCTCCCCCGAGCTCCAGTTCATCAAGTAGACAAGACGACAACGGCTCACCAGACACAGACGGCATGTCCGGAAATGGCGATCCCAGCAAATCCAGCGCCTGGGCGAATAAGTTCAAGGTGTGGGGCAAAAAGACCGATGGATGTAGGTTCTCTTTCTTATACAAGAGATAGATAGTGTACTAATAGCTTCGCTGTTAGATGAACACCCTGCAGAACTAACACCTGAGCCAATAACTGATGCCCCGGAGGCAGAAGCTATCGCGCTCCGAATTCAAGCTCTAGTCGACTCCTTGCCAACTCCGGGCACAAAGCCTGATAAACGCATTTCGAAACCCCCCAAACCGATACCTCCTACCCGGGATTCCAAAGGGAGATGCATACCACCCCCAGGTTCGACCCCGATCAAGGATAACAAGTTGATCGCTTTGCTGTCTTCCCCTCCTGTGATGAACGGGGAAGAGGAGGGCAGAAGCTCGGTTTGGTCCGTCCTGGAGACAATTCATCATCGTACCCATCCACCGAAGGAGGACAACGGAGGGGAGGGCGGGGATGAAGACGAGGAGGAAGATGATCGGTCGTTGATGTTATACGCCCCGCTTGTACCGACCAAGGACTCTAAGTTGGAAGTTGCGGTGCCTGCGACGTTGCTCCCTGAAGGCGCAGCAGCAGCAGAAGGCGGGGGCCCGCCGCCAGCAGGCTGGTGGCCATGGGGACCATCCAAGAAGCCAGCCCCTGGCAAGAAAGTGCGGGTCAAAGGGAAGAAAGTCTGGGTCCCCTCCACTACTTCACTCTCTGTGCAGACGATGTGGTGGGGCTACAAATTGTAAGTATATATACCCCAATGTGCTTCCAAAGTGGCGCGCTCATCTAGAGTCAAGGTACCTTCCCCCTCCCGTGTTGGACATACTGAACGACAGGCAGCTTGAGGCCACCAAGCGTGCAGCAATGATCACAACGGCGCTGAAGTGGATCGTCGACAATATACCTACGGCTATGATTCCGCTACCCTTGCAACCCGCGCTGCTAGTCATTCAGCGCATCGTCCCGTTCATCGGTTACATCGGCGGTTTTATTGCCTGGAGCTGGAGTACCATCAAATCCTATGATGAGGGTTTGGGTGTCATCCTCACGGCCACCTGGATTTTGCCAGTCGCTCTCATACCCGGGACTTGGAGAGCATCGGATGTACCCTCAGCAGAACCCGATACACCAGCTAGCGATCCCCCTGCCTCCGAGCCAACCCCCACGGATCCACCCCCTACCACTACCCCAGCCGCCAACGCGAAGTCTAAGACCAAGGCCAGACGATAATCCTGGTCCTCGCCAACGGAACCTATCACGATCATTCATGACCTTATTTTGATGTCATTCAAGGATTGGGACATTGTAGTACTTGTACATATATTTGATTAGCATCGGTGTACTTTTGGCTTTCTAGGGTTTGCGCTCCCGACCACCTAACTCGGAGTAAAGGAGGTTGTTTTGTTCTTGCTTGCGCCCGTCGCGTTCGTTCTTGAAGTGATTCGAGATGAGGAAGGCCACGTCTGTACATAATATCATTCAGTAACTGAAAACATCTGCTTGTATCTTTATTCTTACCCAAAGATTGTTCGAAATTAAGTCGAGGGTCGCAGAATGACTACAAAATCGAATATTAGCGAACTATGGCTCACTGCACACAAATTATGTGCATACCTGATATCGCAGCCCCAGCTGTTCCTCGCTCAACTCCATACTCCCGCCCAAGCACTCAGTCACACTGAATCCCTCGTCATTCAACTCCCCAGTAAACTCCAGGCTGACGCCTCCCAGGCGGGAATTGCACTCGGCGTGGATACGAAGACACGATGTCAGCTCGCTGATGATGGTGCCGAAGTTGCGGGTTTTGAGACCGGTGCTGGAGGTGAGGGTACTTTAAAAGTGGGAAGGATATCAATACCACAGCAAGAAGGGTAGAGGGGAGAAGAGGGAGGACGTACTTCCCGTGCATGGGGTCACATATCCAGATTACGGGATGACCTGAATCTTGGACGGTTTGGATATGACCGGCGAGGTGATCATCAATCTACGAAAGAAGACGCATTAGCACCCCAAGGTCATTGGTATATGAGAGCCCCCCTACCTTCGTTGCGCCGTAGCGAGTAATCAGAGTAACTCTACCACTTTCTTTATCAGGGTTGACAACTAGGTTGATGCAATTGAGCTAGAGTAGAACGTAGGGGATGGGGCAGAGAGCGTACTATCCAGGAGCCGAACCAGCTCATCCTTGACCATGGACGGTCCAACCTTGATTCCGATAGGATTCCGGATCCCACGGAAATACTCCACATGTGCGCCAGTAAGCTGCCTCGTCCTATCGCCAATCCACAAGAAATGCGCTCCAGCATTATAGTAAGCCTTCTTGTCCTTTGTCGCTAGCGAGGGGGGCAAAGGGAACTCCCGAGTCAGAGCTTGCTCGTAGTCTAGCATCAACCCCTCGTGGCTGGTGTAGAAATCGACTTCTCCGACAGCTTCTCGTGCGCCGCCTTGTTCGTAAGGAGGCATGGATTCGATGCCGATAGTTCGGCTGAAATCGAGGGCGTCGGAAAGACCTTCGACGATGTGTTCGAATTCCTTGCTAGTACGATGTATAGATGTATTTAGTGGGGTATAAACGTGGGGAGCAATATACTCACCGTAGGGAAGGGGACCGGACATGGTTGAAGGACCAGTCTCTCGGGTGATGCAGCGAAGCAAAGCCAGAGGACAGGAGACCTCGAAGGTAGTTGAGAGTGGTAGAAGAATGGAAGTAAGCTCTGCAGGAGCTACGGTCAGACAGTAACAATGGAAAATGCGTGACGATGATAATTTACCGAAGCAGACGGTCAGGATCTGGGGTACGGTCATCTGGATCAAGACTTTACGTGGATTAACCAGAGGATACGATGTTCATAGTATAGACACACATACCCATTGACATTGTCACCTCTGCGACTCGTTTAGTCGATGGAGCATGCAAACGGAATGGAAGCTAACATACCGGAAACTCGTCACAGTTTTGCCATTGACGGTCTCGGTACTACTGCTTCGCGGTTTCGCGTATTGTCCAGCAATTCGACCGATACGTACCTAAGCCTCCGGATTGAATAGCTAGCTGAAGACTATATATCATCCGACTTACGACAGGCAAGCGTGCGCCCCAGACAACAATCAACGAGAACGAGAGAATCAGACCGATCTTCGAGGATATGTTTTCCTTCATGGGTCATATTAGACTTTAGCTTCACTGAGGCGCAGATGACATACATGAGTGCACGCATCGAAACTCTCGGCGCAATCCCCAGCATGAAGTAGGAAGGCTTCATTGTTTTGTACGCGACCCAACTGGTATCGCAAGCGTTCGATCTTATGGCGAAAGTCAGTGCCAACCCCACCGAGCAGAGTAGATTGCCACAATACCTCAGAAGGTGTGACCAGAGGCGGCAGGGTGTTGATCTTACTCAGGACCCTAATAGAAGTGTCACTTCGCGTAGTACCGACGATCCACGTCGAACGTACCTCTGAAGTTTCTGTTCATCTGGGTACTCAACGCCCTAATGCCAGCACCATCAATCTCAGTGTGGCGTCAGGCCATGCATGATCACTAAACCGTACCTGCGCAACCGGCTTAGACGTCCAAGAAGAAGGTGACCAGGTTGAATCAGCCATCCTAGAGAGAACCGACAGCGAAATTTCGCACTATGGGGGTTTCCGGGGAGATGGGAAATCAATGTGGCGGAGAACACGAAAGTTTTGAGTGTCCATGTCAGTGACTCGGCGCGACCATCATAAGATTATCGATTTGCCTCGAAAAGCCCGACAAATAAGCGCCATCCATGATCCCAACGCCAAACCTCTCCCATCTCACCGCGAAGGACTTCGAACGTGTGTACGAGCCAGCTGGTAATCATATTCCGTCCACAAACGTTCTATAAACTATGATTGACGCGAGGATTTGTAGAGGATACTTTTCTACTGCTCGATGCCTTGGAGAACGATGCTGAGGACCTCAAGAGTTCACGGCCCTTGATATGCTTGGAAATCGGGTAGGAACAAGGAGTTTGCATCCACTGCAGCGGTGTCCCGAATCATCGTTTCTCAACGTAGTTCGGGATCAGGTTGTGTCTCGGCTTTTATTGGGACCATACTGGGACCGTCGTCAGCACGTACGTTTCTCCCCGATGAGTCGTACACGCGGGAACGAAGCTTACCTTAGACCGCAGTGTATCTCTGTACCGATATTAACACACATGCGTGCCAGTGCACTGTCGCGACAGGACGGCAAAATAAAGTAGGTAGCATCATAGGGGCTTTTGACTTAGCCACTGAGGCTTTTCCGTACAGATTTGTCTAGAGTCCGTTGGCACATACTTGGATCGTTCGCTGCACACACGTTTGAAGCATTGCGTCGACCTCCTGGTTTTCAACCCGCCATATGTACCCACCGACTCGGTGGAATCGGAGTCCGCGCAAACCTTACCAGCGATTGCAAGCGCTTGGGCGGGAGGGGTCAATGGGATGGAGCTTACGAACACCTTCCTGAAGCTTGTACCTGTAGGTTCATTGGAGGAAATACCCGAGGATCATGTTGAACAATATAGTAGGAACTACTCACTCCACAAGGGCGATTTTATCTGGTCGCAGTCAAAGAGAACAATATTCCGAACATATTGGCTACCATGCTGAACGAGCACAACCTAGCAGGCAAGGTTGTTCTCCAACGACGAGCGGGCCGCGAGCACTTACACATTTTACGATTTGAGAAACAAGGCTCGCAAGTGCAAACGTAATCATTGTTGGAAAGCACGGTACTAGTTGTACAGTAATTGCGAACAAGTCCATTATCCCGCTAATAATGAAAGGGATTAATGATGAGTAACATAAGGGATGAGAAGGAAGGTGCGAGACGTTGGTGATATATTGGGTAAATGTTAGGAAAGAAAGAGAAGCGGGTTAATCATCGCTATCAGCGCCAGGTCTTCTACCTCGAAGGCTAAACCTCGACGGAGAAGCGATAGACATTGTCCGTGACATGAGGTTATCACCAGAATGTACAGAAGCACTACTGCTGAGAGGGTTGGTATTTGGGTCGAATTCCAGGCGCAAGCGGAGTAGACCTTGGCCCTCGCGTAGCTCTAATAGTACATCGGCAGCAGACAAGGCATTGGGCTGGATATGTCGCCAGATCTGTTGGAAAGAGAAATTCAGGACAATGAAAGTACATATCAATGATAGCACTTACGTCGACCTCACCATCACCTAGCAGTTTGTCCTTGCCAATCGTTTTGTGATCATGAATCCAAGCGAATAACTTGGGGGTAAATTGTCCCGCCGTGAAAATAAAGGATTCATTCCTGAGGAGATTTCAATGAAGGAACGGAAATTCCGAAGGCATCAACATACCATTCAGGCGTAGCCGTTTTTCCAGTATGCTTTGTTTTCACTTCCTTGTCCCCGATACGAATGATAGCGTACGGCTTGTAATCGTTCGACGGCAAATCCTTCGCGTCGAGGACGGTCACTCTCAACGTGCCAGGTTCGCCACCGCCACCACCGTTGTCAATCGAAGCCCCGGAATCCGATGTCGGGAATGCCGTGAAGTTGCCATTCCCATTCTCTCCGTTCCCAATTGGGATTGGTTGAGATGCTTGCCCCGAAGGTGCCTCGTTCTCTGGCTCCGAGTCATCATCCTTGTTTCGTTTGAAGACACCAGTAACACCATGGAACACGCCTTTGCCGGCACCAAGAGGTATTGAGCCGATCTGTGTCATCGCGCGCCCAGCGGTAGAGAATGTGGATGTGTTCTTCCGAGACTTGGCGATGATTTCCGGTTGGAACATCAGCCGTATGCGGATCTGTCCCTTCTCGCCATGCTTGTTGGATGTCAAGCTGAGCGTTCGTTCAATGGCGGTGAAAGGTTCTATATCCGCAAGGTCGATCTTGGCGATACCCAAGGATTTCGCCTGCTCGATTTGGTTCCAGTCGAAAATTTCCACCGTGAAGTCGGCGCCCACGCGTGAAGACTGGGGAGGACGGTTTAGCAGCACATACTTGGAGGGAGAGGTAAAGTCTAGCTTACCACTCCAGTGACGAAGTTTTCATTCCACTCTGGAGAAAGCGTCTTCTTTTTCGTCTGAGACTTGTAAACTCGCTGGCCATTGAGAGTGAACACCGCATAGGGATCGGATTTGCCTGTAAAGTACTATGTGAGTAGGATACGGTACATATGAGATGCTGTACCGACCTCCACGATCGGCAGCCGCGATATCATGTCCACTTAGGAGCTCGACGCGAAGGTTACCTTGGTCTAAGCGAAATCAGTACCATTACTAACCCGTAAGAACACGAATACGCACTGTTTATGCTCTCGCGAGGGTCCAACTTGACGGGAACAGGCACATAGCGAGCTTCAACCTCAACCGTGGAAGTATTGCGGCCATTCTCGTCCGCGAGAGTGAACTTCGTAGGGCCAACCTATTCCATCATTCGAGTCAGAAAGTCCAGTCCTGGATCACGGTTCTGATGTGCGCTTACAAGTGTCGAATCCAAGAAGTCTTTTGCCTTGCCCTTCCATTCAGCCACAATGTCGTCCTTCTCTCCTTCGTCAGCTTCATTCAAGCGGAACAACACCTGCCCGAAGTCGAGCTCCTTTACGAAGCCTTCCCCAACATACTCCCAAGCAGTGTGTGTACTCCGCGCTTTGACAGTGCTGAAGGCGGGCCAATAACCATCGTCGAGCAGAACTTCCAGGCGGCCCTTCTTCGCCAGCTGCCCAGAAATCACGTTGAAGATGATGATGCCAGACTCTGTAAGGCGGTCAACGACAAGAAGCAAAGATAAGTAACGTGCACCCACGCTCTTTCAGGAGATCTTCCTTCGACAGTTCAACGACATCGGTCGATGGGTCTTGGACCTCAGGTGTTGTTACGGCTGTGTCTGTATTGGCGGTACCACCAGTGCCCGTGGTCCCGGATGTAGCAACGGAGTCGACCGACTTCTTCTGCTTATGGCGGGAGAGTGTCTCCTTTTTAATCGTGATACCCTCAGGCACTGCTTGCATCTCCTCGTCAGAGGAGGACACAGACGACCCATCGTCAATGGATCCTCCGTCCTCGTCATCATCAGTGGCCTGAGTGACGCGAGACCGTTCGTCGGTCTTCGTATCGAACTTAACGCCTTTCAGCGCCAAAGCAGGAACGAACTGTGCGACGTAGTGGAGATGGCCCTTGAAGATGTTCTTGTCCAAATGCAGGGGATCTTGCCTTTCGACGACGCCAACGGACTCGTATGGGTAGCGGGGATCTTCTGATGCTTTGGCAAGGTCAGCCACCTTCAACTCGCACCAACCGAGTGAACGATCCCGAGTTACGTGCTGGTAGTCCATGCACTCCAAGAGCAAGTTCTGCGCGTTGAAGTAAATATGCTGCTCTGAATGAATCGTCCACGGTATTGACTTACTTCTCTGAGTGAGTGTACTAATAGCAACATAAGCAATGTGCTCCGCGCAAGTTTTTGGGATCACTCACCTGGTATGTACACGAACTGCTCCCAGACAGGATTCAAGTCTGAGGTCACTGTGGGTCAACCTACTCGCAACGAAACATATGTCACCTACTATTGTTGATGACCTCAGTGCGGCCTTTGACGACACCTTTCACCAAAACGCGCGTGTACGGGTCACTCTGATCAAAAGTCAATCTAAGAAATTCCAAAATAGCAATCCCAACGAACCTTGCCGCCCAAAGCAGCCTCCACATTCTTCACATCCGTCGCCTTGTGCAGGAACAGCCTCACAACACCAATCGGCGGTGTGTACTGATCCGCACCATGCAGACTTCCAGCCATATTCAATGGCTTCCACTCCGCACTCATCCTTAGCTTCCCAGACTTGCACCCACTAAGAGGGAACCAATCCCGCCCCGCCTCGCCCTTCATGTCCAACAAATCTTGCAGCCTGATAGACAAGTACCCGACGATAGGATCTTTCAAGAAGTCCCTGTCATCGATGACCTTCACCGTGAGCGTAGCGTTGGACTTGTCGGAGCAGAGGTATTCGTGTGCCGACTCCCAAATCGGGTTGACGGTATGTTTGAAGCGAGCAGTGGTGTGCACGGCTGTGGCGTTGCCTCCCACGTACACCTTCGCGAGAGGGTTCAAGTCGCCCGATAGCGACTTCGTGGCGTCGAGTTCCTTCGCTTGATGCAGGACCAACCGAACAATGCCAACAGCTACAATAGCCAAACGAAGTTAGTAAATCTCCCGGCTCCGAATACTGGCCAACTTACTCGATTCCGCAGTTTCCTCGTCTTGCTTCAACGCTGGGAAGAAGGATACATCGAACCGGAGGTCTCCCTTGTCCTTCCCATCCTTCAGGATGGGAGCAACTATACCCTCCTGAGTAGCATCTTCGATCAACTTCGACAAATCAAAGTTCGCGACACCCAAGAGCGTGTCACGTCTATGATCGTTATAGTCATAAACATTGAAGCACAGAGTCTCGCCGAGTGACCGAATCAGCAGGAACTTGGTCTCGTTCCAGCTTGGGTTGTACCTGAGACGTATTGATAATTAGTACTTGTGGGTCCAGACCAGCATACGAATCCCTACGCACGTGTTGTGCTTGTACTTGGTATGGGCGAGCTCCTCGCGGGCGTTGATGCTAAGAGAAACGTAAGGATCCGGTGTTCCTCCACCGATCTTGCTTCCCTTGAGACCGCGTGCGGAGTTAACAGTGACCTGGAGGACACCGATAGAAGTATCCAGAGGGGTGCCCGACAGCAACTGCTCGAGGTTCAAGGTAAAGACATTCGGGTCGTACATCATCGGTCCCAGCGTTGCATGGGTCATTTCGCGGATAAACGATGACAACCCCGGAATCTAAGAATAAACCATGTGTAAGTGCTGTGCTCCCCCGCGTGAAGGAAACACGTACATTGGCGATATCGAAACCGAAAGTCTCGCCGCCAATAGGTTTAAGCACGTAGTCGATTACTGGCTTTTCCAAAAAGCAGAAGTCCACGATTTGCACATGCGGGAAATTGGACATCAACTTCAACCTGATGCGCATCAATCCAGAGAAAGCTATATCCTCCAACAGAATAGGCATAGCAGCGGTCGCGATACCTTTTCCAACGCGCACGGAAAGGACGATTTTGGGGTTCACTTTTGCTTCCGCTTGGCGTTTTGTCATATCAGACGTGTCGTTGGGTGTGAACGAGATGCCCCAGTCCATCATGATGATATCATCTGGGGTCTTGGGGAATGTGCGCACTTTGTCTATTCTGGGGGCCTTGGTTCCCAGCGTAAAGGTCGACAGACGCAGAGAATCGAGGAATGGTGGGGTGTTCGAACTGAGGACCTGGTCAACGGATGAGACAACCGTAGCAGATAAGACAGGTTCGTAGATAAGCCAGAAACGGTCGAGGAAGTTATTTATCCAGTCCGCGGATTCATGTTCGGATGCAAGTCGCGTCTTGACGAGTTCGCGCTGGATGTCGTCGCGTGCACGTCGACGAACACGTTCCAAAGAGGTGCTGTAGTAGGTGTTGCATATAGCCAACGTGATAAGCAACCATCCCCAGCCAAAGTTAAAACGTGTCATGAAATGTGATGCGAAGACAGCCTTGAGAAAAACCATGAGCACGAGTTGGATAAATAGCAGAAAAAACATATCCTTACAAAGAAGATAATGGCAGCGTTGTGGTACCAGTCGCCATAATACTGCTCTGAAAGGAACGTAGCCAGAACACCTTTATCTTTCTCTTCGCCCTCTTCCAAAGGTGGGTTATCTATCCCCGATGTTGCCCTCCAACCAACCTTATACCAGTCCGGAATTTCCGGTGCACGTCCTTCTGGCAAAGCTCCAGGTACTTTGCTGCTCTCGTCCTTTGCTGCATCTGCTACGGCCTCTGGCGAAACGTCTTTGGCTGTGATTTTTGGTGTCTCCGTGTCGTGATCTTCGATTGTAATCGTTGGTATGACATTGGATTCTCCGGAATCAATGTGAACCTCTGAGAGTTAGAGTTTTATTAGAAGGTGGCCGCAGAGGCATGGCAGCACGAAGGCAGGCGAGACCGACTCCCGAACATACCTTGTTCGCCTGCCCCTGGTTGGTCGTTGGCACTCTTGAGTTTGTCGCGAGACTTGCCTGCGGAGGCGGCCTTCTCAGCCGGGGTCGCATCTGGGTCAAACTGGTGAACCGCAACGCGTCCGTTGTTCGAATCACGCTCGAGAAGGCCGTTCACCGCAGCCTGTTGGTTGGCATTGCCGTTCGCTGGCACTGCGCCGTTCGACGACATCAAGGAGGACGGGGCACACGATGAGCTGGCTGCTATGCTACAAGTGAGTTAGAATAGTGGGAGTCGGGAGTCGGGGAGGGAAGGGAAGGAGTGGTGGTCGAGGTCAGAGAAGGAGAAGGAACGGCAGGTGAATGGCGAGGCGAGTAATGGCTTGGTCCTGATGTCACTCTGTCCCCCTATTTGCAATACGGCCCTGTCACACGCCTCCAAGAAGGAAACTTGTCCCTTACGAGGCAACTTCTAGACGCCTGCAAGTGTCCGGCAGGTGCCACACAAACGTCAGTGGAGACTCTGGAGAGTTCCGTGCACAGAGTACAACTGGAGGCGATGGCGTTGGCGATGCAGACCGCAGCGTCGACAACGACAGTGCCCAATTTACCCGAGTCTCTGATCTATGCTTGGAATTTAACTTTGCAATGGGACTTCTGGTTCGAGACTTCGAGTACTATAAGGGATGAAGCAAGACGCGTCTTCGTCGACTCTACCACAATGGTGGGATTGTGGATCACGGCAATTGCACAGCGCCAACGGCGAACTCGCGCAGTATCGTGATATTTCTCACAAAAAGTTCAATACATTCGTGCCGATGTGCAGGTGGCTGCGCACTGCTGTGCTTATCGACGTTTGTGTAAAAAATGGAGCGAGGAATTTTACGGGCGCGATCTCTACGGAGGCTTCGCTACTTCTCAAGCTTGAAGTTCGATCAACCCGTTGATTGGCTCGAGTCCAAGAGCTGATGGTATCTTCATCGAGAGCTTCGACTTCATGATCATGATTAACGCGCAAACATATAAAAGGCGAAATCTGTGCAATCTATATTCTGCGACATAGTGTTCGCGCCGAACTTCGGATCAGGTCTACCCAGGATATGGGCGGCAGTATGTCTACGCCGGAGCACGGAGGTGAGATGAGAGTCTTGTGTTATGGTTATAATGTTTTACTATGCCCAGCAAATAATGTCAGTATCTAAAGTTCAGCCCAACCACCGTCCACATCCTCGCCACCGGTGAAGAATGCTAACACGAAAACAATCGCACTCGCACCCAACCTCATCCCAAAACCACGATACAACTGACCGATACCAGTGTGCCTCAGCCACCCACCCTCATCCTCTTGGTTGGCGTTGATTTCACCATCCTTGTCGGCGGCCGAGGGACCTGATTCCGCTCGAGCCTTCCCTTTCCCTTCTCTGCGCCTGCTCGTCCGCCGAACAGGCAAATCCGACCGCTCCTCAGTCAGAATATGCCAAAACGTGTCGACGACCCCGTTATACGGCACGGGCCTCAGCTCCACACATCCTTTGATAGGTTTTGCATTTCCCCGTGCTTGTACCTGCAGTCTGCGTCTTACCGCTTCGAAAGGGAGGGTGATAAGGAGGCCCACGCAACCCGCGGCCATTTCGAGGGCGTTGAAGGCTATAGGGTTGGATGAGGGGGAGATGAGGCGTGAGGTGGTCGAAGAGAGGATGACTTGGGGTAAGATGGTAGAGACGAGCGGACGCAGGGTGTTGTCGAGGAGGGTAGGGATGAGGAGGTGCGGGTGGAGGTAGATACCCGACAAACCACCTTCGTCGCGTAGAATTTGCGAAAGTGCATCAAGGGGACCAGAGTAGGACCTGTATCGTGGCAGGAACGACTGTACGATCAGACGCGTGCGTATCAAGTCGAGAGGGGAAAGGATGAATCCGGTAATGACATGCGAGGCAAGCGGGAGGAGGAGGGGTGGTTGATCGAAGGAGGAAGATCCCAGTGAAGAGTGGAACACTGAGAGCAGGACATTATGGATAACGGGCTGCATCGTTGTCGAGATAACATCCGAGATGCACGATGTCAACAGTCCTGTATTTATTTAACGGTCATTAATTAAGCTGGAAAGCAAAATGAGTGCATTCGAGGAACCTACCCTTCCAGAGAGCGAACCACCCTTCTGCTCTGAATCTCCCAAGACATTTGATCATTTCCCAGACGCCATTGGCGCTGCCAACGGGTATGATGTATTCTGGCCGCGTCGCTTCCTCGAGGATCGAATGCCGAATGATGTACCCCTGTTCGTCTGCTGGACGCGGAGGTGCACGGCGGGACGACGGATGGGACGGGTCTGCAAAATATGCCTCGTCGTCGTGCGAAGAGTCGCTAAACTTCTAGGAATGAGCATTCCTATCTCAACTGCACAGAAAAGAATGTAGAGTCTCACATTGTCATCGTCCTCCACCGCTGGTTCCACTTCTTCCTCAGGCTCGTCTACGTTCCGCGGAACCCACTGAACCTGCAGCAACATCTTCCCGACCTCCCATGGCATGGCCATCGCCGAGCTCGCATACTGCAGCAGCGCAGACGCTACGAGTGATCGGAACACCAGCGTAGCGTCTATGGCGACAAAGTCATCCGAAGACGGCGAGAGTGACGGTGAAAGGTCGAAAATGGAGTTATGTGACGGCCGAGTGGACCATTGGTACGCGGACCCCGATACTGCTGGTACGTCTGATGGCGTACTATTGAGATTTGACTCTGGAGAGCCTGGTGCGGGGACAAACGTCCAGCCAGAGTTGGAGGTTGGGTCGTTGTAGGAGCCCCGCAACGACGCCATACGTTAGGGTTGGTCAAATCTTTCCAATATTGAGCACTGTCGGTGAAGCTTGCAGTGGAACGTTAGCCGTATGCCGAGGATTGCTTGAAGGGCGCTAAAGGGCGCCAAATCTCTGCTAAGCGACGTTATGCATGTACTTCGAAACTATGCCGAAATATGTTACTCGGTTCCTCCATCTTCGTCGTCTTCAAGCTGCTCACGAAGGACCCGAGCATTATGAGCAACAACGACCATGCACATTGATATTCGTTATCATAACAACATCCCGATCTCAACCCCAAGGCAGAGAAAAAGATCCTAAAGAAAGTGACATATCCTCGCGTAGCAAAATAACAGTGGTTGTATGAAGGACAAGGAATAAACAGCGATAGAAAGGTGATAAGTAAAAGGTGCGGAGCTTTGGGTGAAGGTATGCACATTATGCGCAAATGCTACATCTCGAGAAGTTCTAGTTCTGTTCTGTTTGCTCATCGTCCGGGTCGATAATCCAGTTCGTATAATAGCCCGAACGGTCTAGGAGTTTGGGATGCGAACGGACGCTCCCTGTGGGGTAGGTGGCATCTACATAAATACCCACCACAGGGTAAACAGGAGAGCTGCCAAGATCCCCAGCGCCCTCGCAGCAATGACGACCACCAGGGCTTTGCGTATCGCCGCGTAGTACGTACTCAAGGCGGAACCAGACCAGTTGATCCTTTGCACTCATCAGAATAAAGTAGATCAACGAACATAGAGAAACGCATACCTGCGATCGTTTGTCCCACCGGACCTCACGCTCTCTTCCCATCCTCTTACGACTTCTCTGTACCTCCTTCCAAAGACCCAGATCCAAAAGTTGACATCCGGATACGAGAACCTGGGGAACACGCTGGCCAAGCTGGGAGCAACCATCTCTACACGTATGCCATCAACCCCAGTCTCATACGAATAAGGATGTGGGAGGGGAATGGTCTGTGAGAAGAAGGCTGCCTTCTTCCCAACCGTGATGCGGCCGTTGGACAAGGAGTTGTCGTTGTAGGAAGGAGAAACAGAAGGTGTTGGGTAGGGGAGGATCATGTAGGACATGAGATCGAGAACCATGCCGAGGGACAATCCCCAGAGTTTAAGCTGTGGTCGTGGGTTGCGATGTCTCATCATGCCCTTCTCCACCACATCTTGCGATGGGGATTTTCCATTTCCATTTTCATGCATGGCTCCATTGCTGGAAGCAGTCGAAGAGATCGACTCGCCGGGCTCAATGATGACCGAGGGGAATTCCATGCTTCCCACCAAGCATCTCATCAAGATCCTCAGCATGCTAGAATGCTTGCTCGCCAACCTCGAAGCTGCATCTACAGTCACAGTACTCCATCTTGGTGGGTCTTCTTTGGATACTAATGACTCTAGTGGCGTCCAGTGTAAAGTGGTGTTTGGTGCAGGGTCGGGTGGCGGAGGGGATAACGATGACGCGGGATGAGATGGCGGGAGGGAAGGTGACAGTTGCAAGAAGACATGGGGAGAAAGGATCATGAGGAGTCGTTTCCCAAGCGACGTCGTGATTTCGCGGTCATCGAGCTGCCCTACGCAAGCGTAGTGTTTCTCCGCGAGGTCGATGCCAATCTCTTCCCAAGTTTGCCGCATAGCTGGAGACCATGGTGGGCGGGTTGAGCGAGAGCAGGGAATTGACGCATATATGAACGCACCTGTGTAGAGTCCACCTTCGTCCCCTTCCTCTGTCCGTCCTCCGGGAAACGCTACATGTTTCTCAACACTAGTCTTGACCTTTCTGGAGCTCCTAACTCTCTCGTTTGTTGACTCATTCACAGCCGTGTTCTCCCTCTCTAGAAACAGGATTTCTGGAGAGGCCTTGGGGTCATTGACCCATTCAAGATCAAAGAACTCGGAGAGTGTCGTCGGTGCAGTCGACGAGCCCGGCTGCGGTGCAGGGAAAGAAGCATCGGGCGAAGGGACCACACGGATTATGATAGCAACTGCTGCGCGTCGAGGCTCTATATGCGCGAGATATAGTCAGTTTCCATACATATTTCAGCACAAATGATGCATACGAGTTGGTGGAGATGCAATTATTCGTGGAGGCGTCGAACGGATTCGGTGCAAAGCCCGCGATACCAGCGGAATGATAGACGTGGGTTTCTCTGTCACAGCGCAGGATCAATACTCGGTCCAGCTGGATCTCTGGCATCAAACTCACCTTGGGGCGACGAGGAGGACATGAGGGTTCGTAATGGGGTGGAGGAGAGACCCTGGCCGTTTTCTCCCCAACAAGTTGTGTCGGGCTATTTTCAGCCATGGGACGTCGCGTGCCGACTGTCTCCACTTAGGCGCCCACCCCAGCCAATCGGATGTCCCGCCACAAGGCTAATTTACGGATGCCGGGGGTTCGAGGGGGATATGATTCGGACATGATGGGTTTCTGTCATCATGGACACAAGTCTGGCACATGTGCCTGGGCGAAACGGTGTACAAAGCGCAGAACAACTTGCAGTAATTTGTAGAGCAAAGTAATAGAGACTGAGGCCGGGGTGCGGGGTCCTGGGGTATTGCAAATTGGAAACTAAGCGGAGAAGGTACAAGTCAGGGTATTTGAAGTTGGATTTTCAAGCAGCCCGCACTTCGAGGCCAATCGCTGCCTAATCGTCACGATTACATCGCACTAGGGCCAATAGGGCAGGCACTGGCGCTTTGATTTTGGAATTGCTCGGGAATTGTGGGCGGAATTGAGACGACAGGTGGCGTGTGCACAATCCATGTCATATAATGTTCGTACGTCTACACTATCTGTCTTCATTTATTTCGTAATCGTTGCCCCCGACTTACAAAGGCAGCCCGCAGACCTCACAATCTCTGCCGCTGTGTTCGTTTTCAAAGGTACAGTGGGGGCAGATCCGCAGGACGCTGGAACCCGATCCCGAGGGATGGGAGGCAGCTTCCTCAGCAGCAATTTGATCTAATACATCCTGGGGGATGTCGTCGTTGCCGGAAGTCACCGTAGGCTGCGGAGGGCGCGACGCTGTACAAAGCTCGCATGAGAAATGCACGCTGGAGGTATGAGAGGTAGACCTACGAGCACTTTCACGGACAATCGTCATGAACGTTTGCCAGCCTTCAGTGGCGAATAGGGCATCCAACGACTGGGGTTCCTCCAGAAGCCTTGGCGATGATGCCACCTGCACCAAGATCTTCATGTCCTCCTGTGACCCTTGAGCAATCGCAAAGTCGCGAAATAATGAAGTATCATACCGCAGAGAACAGTTGAGTAGTTCCCAGGAACGCAACAAGATGCCAATCGCTCAGCCACTTCGCCAACTCAACGCGCTTGTGCAGGTCATTACTTGATCCCGGTTGCATATTGAGAGCGCCGAGATCTCGCAGAATTTGCATGACTTGCTCGACTTGTTGCTCTTCAATCCCGTGTCGATTCTCGATGCTGAATTTCGTGGACCTGAATGACGGTGATGGGTTTTGCGGGAAACCATGAGTGACCTAATGAAAGAAAGTGAGCACTACTTTATATATGACCATTGACGAATAAACTTACGTTGACCAGTAGATATTCGACGGGGAAACATGGCTTCGCACTCTTCTTGACCTCGAGACCATATTCATTTTTGTAAGTGAAGAACACGTCTGGGACGTATCTCGCAGAGCCCTGCGTCCTGTCTTCTTCTTTCACGCGAACGATACCTGGATCTACGCTAGCCTCGATCATATCGGCCTCCACCATCGCACAAGCTTGCTCTGATACTTGATACGCAGCCACGTCTACTTGCCCGTCTTCCGTCGCAGTCAATACCGCTGTGACTAGTCTAGATTCAAACTTCCCTGTCGGTGAAGAACGCGAAAGAGTTGGGTGCTGTCTCTGCAGAGTTGCGGCGAAGATGGCTTCCAAAGAGGAGAGATAGAAGGAGTTGGCGTGTCGTTTGTAGACGTTCTTTGTGCGATCTTCTGGAGTGGGGTCCAGATCGGTGAAGATATAACCTACGATGGTTAACGGTGGTGAAGCTGATTTGGCAAGGTCGAGTATACGTGGCTCATCCTCCCAAGGCAAGCCCAACGTAAGCCCGTCTAGTTCGCCTTGTTGTGGGGGCTCGTGGATCGCTTCGACGACGGCTTTCACACCCATAGGGACTTTATCGTACGGCTCGTACCTGCCAATCAACCATCCAAATCGCTGTAAACCTGTTTTACGCCAAGCTTGGAGGAATCTGTCCACAATATCCATCGACGCAATTTCCAGATGATCGACCATACGGAATGGCTGGGACTGTAATGTGATCGCCGAGGGTTGGCAACCGGTACAGATACCAGCTGGCCACGGGAGATGCCCGCCACTGGGACATGGCACTTTGACGCGATAATCAAGCGGATTTAGAGGTGGAAGGGCCATCGAGGCAGAGGTGGGATTGCCCTTTGGTGTGCGCTTGCGGAGGTAGGCGTGATATGAAAGGTGCTTTATGGCTTCAGCCTTGTGGTAGGCCGCGTCATACGGTTCCAGAGGCATGCAGTAGTCACACATACCCTTTGGACCGTGCTTACAGAACGTGGCATCACGTCCTCGGGGGATCATCCCATCTTTGGAGCGCCAGTATGTGTCTACGGGATCCTCCTGCACGGTTTCCCATATCCTACTTCCTTGAGCAACCGTGGTTGTGGCGGGAGGCAGAGCAGCAGATGTGGATGGCTCGGCCGTAGATGGAGTTGAAGACGATTTCTCTTTGTACGCGACAAATATCAGATCCCCATGTCTGTTGAAAGAAGTTAGATGTCTGTTCATGTATAATCCCTCGAGTAAATGAGCATACTTCAGACCAAGACTCTGTAACGTTCTACCGCGGATATTGGAGACATTCTGCTCGCCCCCTCGGGGTTGATTCGACATTGTCAGTGTCGAAGCATCTGCGTTTGGTGCCGTTTCTAGTATCTATACATTGGCTACGATGAGCATTCGGCCTTTCACGATCGCAGCACAACTCATACTTTGGACACTAGCTCTGATATATCGGCAGACGGCTGGAGATCAAACCTGAAGTTGCCATCCTTGGATCGTACTCGTACTAGCTTTGGAAAATGGTTCAATATAACTTCGAACAGAGAACATAGCACTTACCATTGTCGTGTGCTGGAGGTGAGTGAGGCGTCGAGATCTAAACGCGCGTTGGACGCGTCAGCTGAGTCAGATCACATTCTTTCGACAGGAGGCTCCTATAGAGACCACTCATCCGGCCATCAACTCAGCATAATGATACAATCGCGCTCAACGTAACTTACCACGTCTCTCGTTGCTTACAAGGAAGGGGGGTTTCTATGCTGATATCTTCCGTAACGATCATCGAGCTACGATGGCCTAGTTTTTGCCTGAGCAGTTAACGAAGGGTTTGAATGAGCTCTGAGAGGATCGACGAAGGATTTACCCTTCCGACGAAAACACACTGTTATGTATCCTTATGTTCGCGCGGGCGGAACGTATCATTGAGGGTATTGAGTGAGCAGCTAGATGCCAGAATGGCGACATCGGAAACTAGGGGACAGTTGTTTGCAAAGTGATCACTACTGTAATTGTTCACATTAAGATCTATACACAAGCGCCTCGCCATGTTACCCAAATGTATAGTCCAAACCCCTTGTTGAACGTCATTAAGGTCGATGCCATAGAGTCCATTATGATTCTTTAGCCTTGCCCTTGCCCTTGCTGCTGGACCGCGCGGCGTTGTCATTATCATCCCCCATATCTGATTCATCGCTATCTGATTCATCGTCTTTGTCCTGGCCTCCCGCCTCTGCGACTTGAGGTTTGCTGCTTGCTGATGGTAACGGAGTCGAGCCTGAAGGGTCAGACTGGCCAGGTGGTGCCTGTGCTATTGCTCGGCGGGCGGCGTTCATCTGCGCGACACGGGTGCCCTTTAACATAACGATCTCTTTCAGCCAGGTATTCTCCCTGCGAAGATCGGCGGCCTCCTTCTCCAGCTCCTCCGCCCTACCAGTGAGGTCAGATACCGACCGCTGGAGGTTGAGTGTGCGTTGCTTCTTCTTGATCCTGAACCGCGCTAATTAGGTGTAAGCTGACCGTCAGGGATACGAGGCAGGATGCGTCCTTACCTGAGGCCATGGTATTTCTGCGACGCTTGTCTTCCGCCCCCGCGGCTGCGTCGTCGTTAGCAGGAGAGGCTGGGGACGGGGACGAATTAAGTGGACTATGGGAAGAAGAGGGGGCCGGCCCCTGCGCGGCGTCTGATTGGGGTTGGGATTGGGGGAAAGGGGTAACGGGATAGTTTGAGGAGAAGGACGGCGGAAAATTCGGAAGGCTTTGGTTGTGTGGAAGATTATACGGGGGTGGTAATGGTGGTTGGAATGGTAATTGGCTCCAGGCGACGCCTTGTGGTGGAAGATAGGGTATACTACCTGTGCCACTGGGGGGATAGTACTGTCCAGGCATACCAGTCGACGAATGGAGGTATGCCGCGTAAGGATTTCCTTGAGATACTTGAAGAGCTTGCAGAAAGTTGTCGTACGGGTTCTCCTGGCTGCCACTGGCTTGATGCGCCGCTGCAGAAGCAAACTGCGCCAGTAATGCGGCATCACTAATATCTGGCTGAACAAATAATTCAACGGCTGAAACCGAGGTGAACAAAGAAACACTCACTACATTGGATCCTGGTACTGGTAATCCGCGCGTCGAAGATCGCGAGCGTGATCGCCCGCGGCTTCGCCCACGACGCGCTGAACGCGAAGCCTTATTAGGATCATCTCTGTCCATATCAAAAGAAAATATTAGGCGTTCCCAGTAATCTAACTCTGGCTGGAGTGTCCCAGGTATGCTTCCGAGGGATGATGCAGAGTCTGCGCTTGATTCACTTTTGAACGAAAGCATCGAGTTGTACACGAGGAGTGTGCAGGCCCATAAACCAGTAGGCGATGCGCGTAGAAAGGCCTGACATAGTGATTGATAGTATATTCGCCATAGCCGCACGAGATTGCGACAGCCCCAGTGTGGTATTTCACCATCTTCGATCGAACGTAAGTTGCCGAGTATTAGAACGCCGCGAAGGATAACATCGAGCTGTTTCCTGTCATCGTCGACGCCGACCACCGCGAAAAAAAGAGGATCGGGACGTTCGATTCTGGAAGTACCTCGCCAACAACTTCCGTGGCCCTGAGGGATGGTGCACCTCATGATGACAGGAATTCCGAATTACTGACTGAGTTCTTGGCTTTCTAAACACCGAACCGGCGGCAGCTCAGAACATATTTATACCTCAGTTCGTGCCCAGCGAGGAAGCGTGAATTGGACCGCACTGCCATTGGCCATATCACATCTGAATGTCGACAATTGACGAGGACATGATTTGGCGAGGATTGAGCAGAGGGGAAGCTAGGAGTCATAATCTGTCATCAGCGTTCGAAATGAGTGAATCCGATTCAATCTAATGGCCCCGGGCGTTACTGTGTTAAGCGCTCGATTTCTCACGCTCAAGCATGTTCGCTACCGTGCAGTATCAAGCAGTATCGCATAACGAGGATGGCATCCGTGGCATAGAATTCGTCGCTGAGTTGTTATGTCTTTTTTCTTCTGATTCATAAACAAGGAAAATATGGTCTACAGTTGGGGCTCCTAAAATCCCCCTGAGATAACCACGTGATCGCTGGGTCGATCGAGAGTCGACTCACCTTTCCTCGTCGTTCACTGCCACCACCTTCGGCCTTTGCAAGTCATTGAGAGTGTCTCTCAGCTGCAAAGCCACCAACATGTCTTTCGGTCGTCCCCCTTCCATAAACGTCGGTTTCACGCCCAACCCCCCGGATCGTGGTTCATTCCCACTCGACCACTATGGTCTGTCTTTCCAGGTAACTTTCTCTTCTCATCTGACCTTCCTTTTCGTGGCACTCTTTCAGGCGAATGCAAGAACCAGATGGTCCAATACATGAAGTGTCTGAAGGCAAACGATAGCACTTCAACGGCTTGCCGGGAGCTGGGCAAGACGTATCTAGACTGCCGGATGAACAAGTAAGCTTGATAAATGTGTGTGCGCTGGGGACGGGCTGATAGATACGCCTTGAAGGGGTCTCATGGAACGTGACGAGTGGAACAACCTTGGTTTCGCCAATCTTCCTCACACATCGACATCCAAGGACAAGCCAAGTCCAACTGCGAAACCTTCATAATATCACTCCGATTCACACTATGCTACGGTCATCCATCGAATAAACGCAAACATCAATTGGGTATGCTCATGAGGTCCCAGTAGTTAGCATGGCGTCAAGCAAAGACCAAGTAGTGTGTAGATAAATGTCCTGTGTCAACGCACACGAGGAACGACAGTAGGTTAAATGAAAGAAGCTACATACAAAATATTTTGAAGGTAAATTCTGAGATGGTCCATAAATCGTTTGTCCTTTGAAGAGGAGGCGTTTAGGCGAATGCAACCAAGAGGAGCCCAGCTGCTGCTGCGAACGTCAGTGGCGAAGGTGTAAAGCTGACAGCAGAGTTTGTATTAGAGGCTGCACCCGTGGCAGAAACTGAGCCCGGTGCGCCAGAGGATAGTGTCACAACAGCAGTAGCTAGAGTGACAAGCTCAGCCGGTATGGACGTGTGCGATTGCGAAAAACTTACTATGACCTGCGCCACCACCAATAGGAGGATTTGTTGCGTTATCGTTTGTCTCGACGTATGCGTCCCCGAGAGGTTTGTTCAAGCAAGAGATGACAGGCTCAATTCTGAAGGCAGGCTGATGCGCCAAAGCATCCGGCAAGATGTAGCCAGTTGCAACTTCGACCGATTGTTGGAAGAGATCATGCTCCAGAACGATGAAACCGGAGTTCATGGTAGTTGCGTTACCCACGATGTCCTCCCAATTGTGGAGCACTTGTTGCACGGAAGCTATTCCTCCAGCGATATTGAAGTCTATTGAAAATGTATTAATTAGCGCGACTCCGAGCATAAAGGAAGTGCGATTTTACCATCTGTGTCGAAGGTAGCGAGCGGGGAGATACGGGTCCATAGTACGGGGGTCAGGCCCATCGCGACGGAGATAGCGCGGACGCGATCACTGGGTTATCAAGCTACGTCAGAGGCGCACCTCACGGTCGAAATTCCACTCACTCGATGTCTCCGAACGGCGGCCGCATCATGTTTGGAGTCACGCCCAAAACATCCTTAATGGCCTTCCTTGACCAGCCGAGCTCTGCGATAATTTCGTCGTTGGGCAGCGTTGTCAGAGGCGGGTGGCTCCAAGTGTGAACAGCAATCTGATGGCCGGTCAAGTACTGCAGTTGGAGAGTCCGAGGGAACGAGATGACTCGACTCCCGACGACGAAGAAGGTGGACTTGAGGTTCGCCTGATCCAGGTACTGGAGGAGGTTGGACGTGTAGTTCGCGGGGCCATCGTCATACGTCAATCCCCAGGTCATTTGATCCGGGCAGTTAGTCACATCTGACTCCCTCGTGCAGCCACCGCATGTCCACCAGCATCGTGAAGCATCGGCCACGGGCCCCGGATTGGCAGGACAACCACCCGCTACGGTTGGCTCGAAGCTGGGGATGGTTATGCCCGAATTCGCTACCTCCTGTTTCCATTGCTGCACTTCGGGACTATCAACTGGAGGCGGCCGATCAAGAGGAGGGTAGGCGGCAGGGTTCAGCGTCGCAGCTAGAAATAAATGTAATTCGGGTCATCAGAAAAATTGAGATCAGCTATAAATAACATACGATCTGGCAAAGGGGGTGCATTGGGAATGGACGAGGGTGTAGCACCAGGAGATGCTGTGGACGCCAGAGGTTGAGTCGCTGAGAGGGGTGCACCCGACACGATTTCAGAAAGCGGGGCAGCCGTGGGGTTAGTAGACTGCAACGAGAACGAGAAGGTAGTGGCTGGGGGTGGGAGGGCGGAAGTTACCGCTCCTGAACTCGTTTGCGCAGCAGAACCGACAACAGAACCAACAGACGACTGCGCAGACGAAGCGGACGATGGCGGAGAGGATTGGGCTCGTACGGTCAAAAGATTGACATAGGCAAGGGCAAGGACAAGGTAGAACATGTTGGTGAAGAAGAAACAAATCCAAAGACCTATATTTAGAGCAGCCGTGTTGCAACGCTTCTATACTTTTCTCTTCTTCGTTCTCGGCTTCTCCAAATCAATCTCTTCGGCATCGTCGTCCTCGCTGTCCTCATCCTCGCTGTCATCCTCCTGACCCTCTGCCGTGCCCAAGAAATACTCGATCGCCTCTGGGAATATCTCATTCGCTATGACCATCCCAGTCTCAAAGGAGTCCTCTTCGTGCTCGAAGTAGTTGAAGAAGCTGCCGGGGTCGGCTGGGATATCATCATCTTCGTCTTTCTCACGAGGATATAACTTGGTCAAATTTTTGGAATCATCCTTCCAGTTGATTTTAATGGCCTGTGTGGGAAGAGTGGAGCATTCTAGGATCAATGTCACGAACAACGTTCCTACAGCATGGTGAACGCACAGAAATGGAGACATCACGCTGCCATGAGAAATCCAGGCTAGACTCGGTGATGCCATCTTCATCAGGCGTTTCGTCCGCCGCCGCGGGTGGTGGCACATATTTGTATTCCTTCTTCAGCACAGAGTCACTGAAGTAAGGATTTTCCTTGAAATACTGGATAATGGTTCAGCATGATCGTAGTCAACAGGCAGCAATAAATAACCTACAAACTCAATGGTGTAACAACGAGGCTCAGCCTTGTCTCTCTCAACCCACAGATCCTCCAAGTAGCTCAATGCGAGCTGATCGGCGCTGTGTTGGATGTGTACAGCAACCATTTCGTTGTTCATGAGCGCGACCGGCCAAAATTTGGGGATGGACTTGACGATTTCGCGACGCTTAGCGTAAGCCGCGCTAAGTTTTTGCTGAGCCACGCGCTCTAAATTACGCGTTATCAAATTCACTCTACTAAGGACGCGTTGAAACTACTCACCAAGGGCCAGTTCAGTCCTGGCGAGGGATTTCTGCATGACAGTCAATTTTTTGGCATCCTCATCGCTGAGCTCAACGTCCTGTAAGGGGCCACCCTTCTCCTCGTCGGCGCCGGAAGAATCACGCTTGATACCAGCCATGCCGTCTATGGGCGAAGTTTTGAGTTTGCTGGTTGGTAGTAGTACACTGGTACAGTGGAATAGATATGATAAGAGGCTATGGGAGACGAAATGGAAGTGCAGTGGCCCCAGTCGCAGCGCTAGACAGCTTGCGAAAAATTCAGATTACGTAAACAAATGATCGTGACCGTGCCATCCCAGGCGTTGTATTCCTTCGCCAGTGCAAAGTGGTGCAATTTATCTACATGACCACAGGCAAAACTGACCTGACACTAGTGGTAAACCATATACACTCCTCTACAACAAGTCAAGGGTCATAATTACGCTCATTAATGCAATATGAAACAGAGATGGTACCCATATAATAAAGAAACGATACCGGACCAGCCCAGGCGAAGCGCGCCCGAATTTTAGATTATTCAAAGTCCAGGTGCGCTCTGGTACGCTTTGCCCAAGCTGGGGACCCAAACGGGCCACTTAAACTCAGTCTACGCGCTTCCTCATCGTTCCCATCTCAATCTCTTCGCCTCCATTCAAACTGCCCCTTCCCCTCGTAGGAATCTTGTCGCCATTCTTGACGCGGATGGGCCACCCCTTGACGCCCTTGCCGTTGTCAGCGGATCGATAACCTGGGCCGTTGTACCAGATGACATCGGTGGGCGGGAGCAGGCGGGGCCAGGAAACGTAGTCGATGCCGTAAAGGACAATGAAGATGAGCGCGGCAGATAGAACGGAGATCCAGATGATGAAGTAGTAGGCTAGGTTGTAGTCTGTGGGGAGTATTAGATTAGATTGAAGATATTTTGAGATACAAGACAGAGTTGACGTATCACGGACCTGAGGTTCTAGGCAGAGTCAGGCCAGCACAGATCATGAACAACGCAAAGTAGGCTACCACGGGCATCTGAGAACCAGAACATGAGCACCTGAATGGTGATACATAGGTGAATAGAGCGAATAGTCTCACCGATCGCGTTACCAGCGGCCTGGAATCCGTGATGAGGTGCAAAGCGAGGGAGGGGTTCTTCCGTGGTATCCATGCACCAGTGACTAGGTCAAAGCCGTCTTGTCGCGGCCCATCGAACATGTTGTTCTTTAGGTATCGGAGAACCGACTTAACACCATCCTCCAGTAGACCCTTCTTCGTGCGTTTGTTGGTTCGGGTGAAATCAGACTTCAAAGCTCCCGACCCTCCATATGCCTTGGAAATCAAGTCTGCGTGATCGGCCCACACTGCAAATTCGTTGAGCTATATGAATTAGGAACCACGGGTGACTGGCCGCACTTTCCCTGAATTCTTTGCTCAGTGTCTCGTAGTCGTCGACGCCTTCGGACTCCTGGATGATCCCTAACGTGCGAAGCTGCTGGGCCAGGACCCGCTTGGCTAAAGTGGCCTGGACTACATTGGTGCGATCCAGGTTGTCCATGCAGTTCGTGCGGACGATGCCTTCCTGGACTTTAAGAGGCTTTGAATCTGCCAAATAGAAGTACCTTCATAACTACCACGTTAGAATTTATCCCTCTGGAGAATACTGTGACGCACCCTTGTCGATCGAGGTCCTCTTGCAACCTCTCAATTAATACGCTTATGCGATCCCAACGCATGTGCTTGCACTCCGTGTGGAAGTCGAAGTACTCATATTTCACCTTCGGGAGATTCAGCTGAAGGAAGAGTTAATAGGCGGCGACATGCATACGGTAACGAACGACAAACCTCGGAAAGGTAACGCTCGTAGGCTTCCTTGACGGGCTTTTCGTGACCTTTCTGGTTGATGAGGTTAACCAGCGCCTGTTCGCCATATAATGCGACTTGCTCCTGCAGGTGCAGTCGCATAACATCAAGCTAATATAACAAGTGGTTCATTGAGCAAACTGTTGAGCCAACAGTAGGAGAGGTTAAGCTCACAGTATCATGAAGGTCCATGATCTGTAGGTCCGGTTTATACCTCAGGGTATTGACTTCGGCCCAGTACATCGGAATACTTCCACGAATCTGCACGAAGCTCATCTTAAACGCGTATTCGTCAGGAGTGCGCGTTGCCGAGGGCGGACCTTCAACGAGAAGAAGCTGCTCAGTCTCGTTGAAGTTGGCGACATGGCCGTCCTGGTCAATTCCACGGCGGAAGTAGCGCGTCCCTGCGCGGAATCTCGAGCGTCTTGAGATCAGGCAAATTTGGAAGTGGCGGCCGTTGAGGAAGACGGAGCGAATGTCGAATGCTTTTTGGATATGAGATGAAAGTAGTTGGCTTTAAGGAAGAACTGCAACTTACTGCCATACATGACAGGTAGGATGAAGGGGCTCAGCTAGAATCATCTCTTAGCATAATGGGCCAGAGGTTGGCGGGAGAGAAGTGCTCACATCTTGTTTCGCCGTTGACGCATCAATAAGTCGTGTTTGCATGTACCTGGAAGCATGGTAAGAAGCTGACTACAAACGTGCGACACACAACCCACCGATTCCAAAAGAAACGGTTGTCGGCCTGCATCCAGTCTCAGCTCTGTGATATCCCAAGGACATATAAGACGTACAGTTTCCCAAATTGCCTTTGTAGCATCTTCCTCTCGAGCAAACCATTGGGCTTGCAGCCTCCGCGTGATATCCCATTCGTAGCTGAAGAGGAAATGGCCACCGTGCCAATGCGAGCGCACAAGGGCTATCAAGTGACTTTCGACGGGATGAGGCGGGTTGATGACGGAAATGTTGGGATTCAGAGGTAGAACGTCGAAGTCCGTCGCGCGGTATACTTCGTGGCCCATGAGGTGGCCGCGCAGCTCACGGCCAGTTGCAACAACGACGTAGTCCGCTGAATTGGTGCAAAGGGAAGTTCAGACGAGTTCTAGAGCATGGAACGACAGACGCACATAGCGATAATGATATTACGCCGATGATTCCATATATTGTTTTATGGTACCTTTGAGCAGAGGAGGGTATAGTGGTATTAGGTTCTGCATTTCTTCATTTAGTAAATGGCATTGCGTTCAGTAAGTAGCAGTTACATACGGTCCAGATAAATCTCGCCCGTGGCTCGTTGAATTGTCAGCGAATGGGCACCCGCTGACCCGGCTGGAATGAACGTGTAGGCTTCGTCGCCATCTATATACCTGAGAGACGCAGTCAGTCAAAAATAGCTGTATTCGCCAGCCACGGTCGTACAGATTCAGGCTTTGGTGAATGGGCTTCATGGTGGACGTCCAATGCAAGGAAGGGGCAACGCGACGGACGGACGTGAAGAGTTTGACACGAAAAATAGGCGCCAGCGCCTTGCCTTGAGTTCGTGCACGATCTTTACTGCTACTGTTACGGCCACAATTGGCGGTCTCCGACGATGAAGCTTACGCCCGAGCTCCTGGCACAGGCCCAGTCGGCTCTCAATCCAATCAAGGAACGTCAGCTCGACCTGCGAGGTGAGCACACGCCCAGTTCGCCGGTCAATCGCACTCATCAACCTGAGCGCAGGTTATAAAATACCCACCATCGAAAATCTTGGTGTCACCAGAGTACGTGCACGTCGCGCCATTTACAGTGCTGAACCTGACAGAATGGCATAGGATCAACACGATGCTATAGATCTCACGGATAATGCCATTAATGTCTTGGGCAATCTCCCATTGCTCAAGCGACTTCAAACTCTGCTGCTCGCCAACAACCGAATAGCAGCAATCTCACCTTCACTCCATCTTTCTGTCCCAAACCTCACCACTCTCGTTCTCACCAACAACAACATCACTGAACTAGGAGACCTCGAACCGCTGAAGGATACCAGGAATCTTCAGTATCTGTCGCTGCTGGGCAATCCCGTCAGGGAGAAAAAATGGTATCGCGAGTGGCTTGTGTGGAGAATACCTGGACTAAGAGTTTTGGATTTCCAGAGAATCCGGGACAAGGTGCGTCCCTCCTTCGATGCGCGCCTCGGTCTGGTCTGGAGAGCTGAAAACATGTTTGGCACGCGCAGGAACGTAAAACTGCAAAGACGCTCTTCCTGACAGCCGATAACTTACCAACGGCGTTGGCGACGACGTTATCCACCACCGTCTCGACGCATTCCTCAAAGACCACGCTTACGATCGACGAACCGAAAGCTGCAATGCAAACTGGTAAAGCTGGCCGACTCATGTCGAAAGAGGATGCAGAGAAGGTGAAGGCAGCGATAGCAAAGGCCACATCCGTCGAAGAAATACGGAAGCTGGAGCGAAGTCTGCGGGAAGGCTACATGCCGGAGATGGAGTCTGTAGGGGCATAGGCTTTGCGAACACTGTAAATGTAACAAACTGTGTAATGCGTCTCAGCCTCTCGCGTTTAGTGTTGATGATACTACGTCTAGATTGACATCACAAAACAAGTTCATTAACAACGATACATTTCATGAGCACTACTGGAATATCATCTCTACCAAGAACATTCATTGCACTGTGTCTAGCAGTCTCAGTATCCTTTGACACCGGCGTTGCCGATCCACAATCCGTGGAAGCCCAGCGCGATGACCGCGGAGAGATTGAGCAATGAGCTCACGCCATGCAAGATTCCGAAACGTCGGTTCAGCGCCTTCATCGCAGGAGAAACCTATGGTTTCCGGTCAGCACCAACACCGTGTAAAGGAGAGCTCATTACGCACCCCGGCGTCACTGTAGGCCTTGCCTTCTTCCTTCTCCAACCTCTGCCTCTGGAACATGGTTCTAAGAGGTATAATTAAACTCATGGCGATGTGGTAAGAGCGATCCAGGACTCACTTGCTCGTCAGGGGGCCAATGACGAACTTGTTGGCACTTTGGAAGAGAATCACTGAGCCCAAAGCATAGGCTTGGGCAACATCAGCGACTTTTGGTCGGGAGATGTATGTCAGGACATCCGGGTGCGTAGATACCCATCGGGTGAGCAAGAACGAGGACAGGGCAATCGACTGGAGGAAGTAGATCGGGAAGGTCTTGTGCTGGAGAGCACCGAAATATTGTCGAGCTACCGGAGCGATGATTATGAAGAGCTCAACATGAACGAAGTAGCTGATGCGTACGAAGGGCTTTGAAGGCAATAATTCCTGTTATCGATACGCGCATTCAATACGGCCCAGCTATTCATCCGTCGAGCAACGCACCTCCAAAGAAAGTGACCCAGACCGCTGCCGGGGAACATCATTAGACAGAACGGAAGGAGAGCGGAGCTAAGCGACTCACACGTTCCGAAGAGCCATCCATATGCAACTACATACAAGCTATTCGGAGAAATAGCAAGACTAGCCAACGACGACAGTGTCAATATTTCAATCTTGGCCATGGGTGGTGGTGGTGGTGGTAAGTCGTCAAGAGACTCGAGGAGTTGGAACTCGACCGTGGGTCGCGGCTAAGGAGCGCTGACTACTACCGCTTCGTGTCATCAAATCCACGGAATGCTACTGGAGGTCTGGGTCACGCAAAGGTGTCTGAGAAAAGGTCGCGATAAGTCTACGGAGTATCGGTGGATTGTACAGCCCAAGTCTATGCTAATTAACCAACACTCTATCCAATGACAAGCTTTCCTTCCAACTCGTTGAATTCGTAGGCAGGAACTTCCAAGTTCAACTACGAAACAGCGTGAGATGTAGAGTAGAATAACCGGCGAAGAACTTACAGGAGCGGGGCCCTTACGGATACGTCCCGAAATATCGTAGTGAGAACCGTGGCAAGGGCAGAACCTTTGATAGTAGAGTTTTTAGTATTGAATAAGTTGAGTGTATAAGAACTCACCATCCTCCATAGTCACCTGCCTCGCCGATGGGTACACAACCAAGATGGGTGCAAACACCCAGCATGACCAGCCACTCGGGCTTCTTCGTTCGTTCTTCGTCACTCTGCGGATCTCTGAATGCCTTCCATTCCGATGTGCGGGCCTCTTCAACCTCAGCCTGAGTCCTGTGTCGGATGAACACGGGCTTGCCGCGCCATTTGATGATGACGTTCTTTCCCTCGGGGATGTTGCCCAGCTCCACCTCGACCTTAGCCAAGGCGAGAACATCAGCAGAGGCCGACATCGTCTTGAGGAACTCCGTGACGGTGGACTTTGCAACGGAAGCGGAGAGGAGGCCTAGGGAGCCGACCATGAAGTACGAGAATGCACGGTTGTTCGACGTGTTGTCTGCACGGTACGGAGAGAAATCGGGCACATCCGAAGCGTCTTTGACAACGGCGGAGGTGTGGATGAGACGAGGAGTGTAGTGGGTGGTGGTCGGCGCTATACGGCGAAAATTGTCACCTCCTCCGTTCCAAACTCGACTACGATTCTGTACATACCATTGGCAAAGGTTTTGGAAACAAGGCCTATGGGCGAGTTGCGGGAGACCCCACTGGCGAAACGTGCGGGTGCGTCCGAACGAGCTGCAGAGCCATGACCGTGCTCCGCACTGAGGTCGCGCGCCGCAAGGTTGAGGAGAGGAGCCACTGGGACTCCTGAAGAGAGGGTGCGGACGGTGGGCGC
The DNA here is from genome assembly GCA_017499575.1 of Sanguinoderma rugosum. Taxonomy (NCBI): domain Eukaryota; kingdom Fungi; phylum Basidiomycota; class Agaricomycetes; order Polyporales; family Polyporaceae; genus Sanguinoderma; species Sanguinoderma rugosum. The sequence continues at coordinate 3,149,790 of VTPW01000002.1, read as the reverse complement.
AATGGTGACCGCCTTTTTCACGGCGCGAACGGAGGCCATAGTATTAGTGCGAAGGTAAAGTGGTGTTGGTGTAAATCCAGTCCCTCTGACTGGCGGACGGCGCCGTGCTATATCCGGTCTTTCCCGTCCCGCCCCTTATTTTCGGGTTAGGGTTTAGCTTACTTCCTCAGCAAGTTTCGACAACCAAAAAATGTATTTGTACAGAATTCAAGGTCATATAATAGAGCATTTCGTACTACCAATTCTTCGTGTGCTCCGCTAGACAGGCAAGCACCTTATCTTGGGAGAATTTGGGTGCAACTTTGAGACCCTGTTGTTGTGCCCACCGTCGAACACCATCAGGGAAGTCTGTAATGATCCCATCGACACCCATCTTCACCAACCGCTCCACAAGGTTCAAGGAATCAACCTATAGAAATATAAATCTCCCTCAGTCCACTGGCCACCGATTACTGCAGCTGAGTTGCTGGAATCAACGCACCGTCCACGGCTTGATAGTCAGCCCGAGCTTATGTGCCTCGTCTATCATGGTTTGGTCGGTGAAGGCGACGAATCCGGGTCGGGCGGGGTCGCCGGGGCTGCCTGCTGCCGTCGCGGAGGACGAGACGATACCGGCACCGATGGAGTGCGCTGCTTGGGATACTTGGGCGCCGACAGAAGGACCGGGGAAGGAGTCCAGCCTGAGACCGGCTAACCACGGTGAGGTCGTGTTGTTAGGCCCGAATGCGGTGGTGCTGGAGAAAGAATCGTCAGTTTGACGCGTTCGCCGGTAGATAAAGGAAATGGACGCACTCCTGGATCAAGGCCGAAGTCACGAAGCTTGGGTCGAGTTTCTGTGATACATGATTCAGGATTGTGAGACAAGTCGTTTCGAACGCTGCGAGACAATGATTACCTTCATTGCAATTAGAGATCTCCAGTCGAAGCTTTGGAACTGAGTCCTGCATCAGCAACGCACCCACCAATACATCCGGGTCTGTTATCTTACTGTGATGGAGCGACGGTACGGGCTGGCGACGAACAAAGCGTGCTGCCTTTGCACAAAGTCCTGAACACCTCGCGTCAGATTCGGGAACTGCGCATCAATCTTCGACTCGATGTTCCACAGAATCCTGTGCTGCGGGTCAGCGCATTCCACGAAGTCGAACGTCTCCTTGAGAGTGGAAATACGAGTCTTCGGGTAGGTTAATTGAAAAGCTAAATACGTAATGAGTCAATCTAATAATAAGTTGCTTGGAATTGATGGTGTGACATACGGAAGTCGACGAGGCGTTCAGAACCACAGTCGAGTGTCTTGACTTGCGCGAGCGTAAGATTCGCGATGAACTTCCCGACGTAAGGGAACAAGGGGTCCCCAGGAAACTAACAAACTACGTTAACGTCGATACAATCAAACTGAAATCGTCCTGCATACCGCAGGCTTGGTATCAACACATTTTTCTGGCTCGATATCCTCGTCGTGCCACACGACAACAACACCATCCTATGGCACGATCTATCAGCCAACTGTCAATCTGGAAGTAATCAACATTTACCTTGGTGACCCCGTTGTCGAGCTCCAAGGTCTCAGCACCGTTGATGAGTCCCCTGCACGCGTTCAGATCATCGTGAGTTTGTTCCTTAGCCGTCGGACATACCAGGCGAAACTTGGTAGGGTGTTCTCAATCGTGTTTCCTCTCCCACCGCGATGCCCCTTCGAAAAATCACATTAATGATCATTCTGTGATGGCTGGGTGTAGATCATCCTTACTTGTATGTCAACATGTCTGTGGTGGGTGGCGGGGGCGGCGGAGGCCCACTGGGAAGACGCAACAATGAACCCCAGAAGAGTTGACCAGATCATGATCTTGGAGCGGGGGTACTCGAGGGAGCAAAGAAGTTGATTTGGACATCGAGGGGTTTTATACTCGCGAATTATAGCCCGACGACGGCCACCGTTCCTTTGAGAACCGTGGTGGTGTGATCGAAGCGTGGAGGATGAAATCCGAAATAGTCAAGCGAACTCCCATGAAGAACTCCCATGTGGCGGCGATATCCTTGAGTTAATGTGAACGACCCCAGCTTGCAGCTACTACATATACCTATGAGACCCCAGCTTGAAGCGTAGCGCTGCTGCAAAGGCTGCCGTATTTTATCTTGATGGATAACATGAACCCAAGTATGAGCACTGACTCGGAGAAATGGATGTCGAGAGGTCAACCATCTATGACCATACCCACATCAACGCCAATGGTGCATGCGCTACGGGACGAACGTGCACGCCGAGGAATTCAATCAACGGACTCGGCAGTCACACGAGTTAAATTCGCCCTCAGGAGGATGATAGGAGCTTTCTATCAATTACTTGCCAACTACCGTCCTACCTTCATGTTGCCCAAAGTAGCATTGCCTATCGTCCCTCCAGAAATGCTGCATGTACTACCAACCATGGCCAATTCATCAGCTCATAGTCCTGTTGACAATATAACTACAACCGCCTCGACTACAACTATACTACTAGGAGCTATGGCACCACCCCTCAGACCCCCAACAGCGACACCACTCAACCCCCTTACACCGATGGCGAACCATCTACCATCTTGAAGAAGACATATATACTCCTCGTCACTACACGAAGGACGATCTCTGCACTCTTCATACAGAGCCTTGCCAGTGCGTGCAACGCTGCCCTCAATATAGGAGCTGTTCGTGCAGCCTGCTTTTGCCTTAGCGTTAGCATTTTCATCGCATTCTTCCAAATATGCTTCGATGTTAGGTGGAATTGGAGCATCTCAGTGATAATGGTCCATTCGACCCCTTTCCTCCATGGAATTTTCGGAGAACACGGCCTTCTAGACTTAAGAAAACTCCATGCAGCAGGAACAGAACAACTGCCTTCAGACCGTTTGACAATGGGCAAGAAGGGATGCCATATACGTACTTTCTATCTTGTATATGTGCTTTCGTGCGTCCGTTATCTTCTTGTCCTTCCTCCTAATACTGACTCCTATCATTCTAGTCTTTGTGGTTATTGGGAAACGTAGTCCGCTAGTTGAAGAATGTACTTTCCAGCAGTGCCTCTGGGTTCTTCCGGGGCTTTGCGGTATCTTCTTGGTATCATCGTGGTTCTTTGGTTTCCTTATGGTTGCCGTATATATTGGGCAGTTCAAGGACTTTTGGACGGCGGAAGGCATGCTATTGATCAATTCTTCATCGGATTCTCCAGAATCAATGATCGGTATTCTAGGTTTGTTGTTGAAGCTGTCACTCTTCTACTGGATACATGTCTGCATTGAATACTTGTCTACATCAGTAAGTGATGCATATCAATCGGTCCGTCATATCTTTCTTTCTCTGAAGTGTTCTGTAGCGCACTCTACATGGTCTTCAGCCGGAATATTTCGTTGAGACACCACAGGAGAAGCCCGAAGTGCTCATGCAGGGCAGACTGGACCAGGAAAGTAACTGTGGCCTCGCAGCAGTATGATTTCACCTCAATTGGTACATACACCGTTCCCTAATCCTTTTATAATTGTGAACACGAGCAGTGTATTTCTCAGACATCAGACAAAGTCTTGGAGGGGACTGATTGAGGTGTAGGAGACGACAGGAGCCTCCTACCTGTCGCCACCGCCGAAGATGCACCGCTCTCTCACGTACTGAGGAACAATCTGCGCAACGATGGACAAAAGAGCATCAAGTGCATTGAACTCGGAGAGAACTAATGATAAAGATGATTTAAAACGTAGCAACAATCATCAAAAGAGCCACCTGCATCGTCCGCCAGATGGAACTTTGTTGAGGTTTGTTCTTGCATGCAGCCTATAAATAGACGCAGGAATAAATAGATGTTCGGGCGTCCCTCACGTTTCTTTCAAACGGCCAACACGAACCGTGTTTTTTCGACATTTTCTTTTCAGACGATACCCGCCATGAAATTCGCAACAACCACACTCCTTTTTGCCCCTTTGCTCGTTGCGGCCCACAGCGCCCACGAGGATCTGCGCTTGGCCCGCCACGCCAAGATTGCCCGCCAAGCACCCACCCCTGCATCTGCCCCGCCGCCGAGCCCACCAGCGACCACAACCCCGCCGGTAGTAGCACCCCCTCCACCCGCGGTGTCGCTCTTGTCGACGAACCCAACAGCCGTGCCACTTACGCAGATCGTCTCAGGACAACCGTCGCCCGCTACCGTCGCACTTGCCACGACTTATACTGCAGGTACTGTACCTTCCGGCTTGCCTGAGGCGCCTGGCCTACCCAGTCGTAAGTGACCATAGTTGATCTCTGGTGGATCTGGCATTGACCGTTACATCAGTCTCTTCAATCGTTCCCTCCAACTACCCCCCGCTCGACAAGCTTCCACCTACTGACAGTCCAGAGGTCAAGGCATGGATCGCAGAAGTAGCTGCATCTGGCATACAAATTCCTAATATCCTGCCTACCCTCCCTGGTGGATGCGGCGCGAACGCTCAGGCGGCTTCGAATGCCACCAACTGTTGGTGGACCTGTGGAGGATGTACGCGAGATGATGACATTACCAGTTGTCCGGACAAGATGACCTGGGGACTGACCTACGATGATGGACCCGCATTCTACACCCCAAACCTACTCCAATACCTCGCTGAACAGAAGATCAAATCGACGTTCTTCACCGTTGGCTCCCGCGTAATATCGGCCCCCGCAACACTTCAAGCTATGCACATCGAAGGTCACCAAATTTCAGCACATACGTGGGCCCATCCCCCGTTGACGACGTTGACCAACGACGAGATCATTGCCGAGCTCGGTTGGTCGAGGAAGGCCATCAAGGATGTGTTGGGCGTGACTCCCAATACGTTCAGGCCACCTTATGGCGACATTGAGTCAGTCTTCCTTCTTGTATGCCTCCACGCGTTCACTGACCTTCTGCAGCGACCGTGTCCGCGCTATCGCCAAGGCCATGGGAATGGTTCCTGTCCTCTGGACGCGCATCGGTCCTTACGCAACGTTTGATACTGATGGTTAGAATTCCCGGGTTTCCTCCGTAGACCTAAGCTCATGAGTGTCATTAGACTTCAACATCAATGGAGGAATTACCACTGTGCAACAAGTCTTGGTCAACTGGAAGAACATCCTCGGAAACGCTACCACGATGAATACTGGTTTCATCGTCCTCGAGCACGACCTATTCCCCCAAGCCGTTGAGGCTGCCACAGGCTACATCCTCCCTGATGCCATTGCGCACCAACCGCCGTTCAAGATTGAGCCTGTCATCACTTGCTTGAACAAGCCGCTGCGAGACGCGTACGTGGAGACGAACGACAACAAGACGAATCCGCCGGTTGCTTCTGGTGAGTTTTTCCATTCAAGCCGTGTCTCTGCTGGCATTATATACCTGGCCGTCTATTTCTGTTCCACTTCTTGAGAATTGAAGTTCCAGAACCTGATATTTTTGTACTTCTATAGGAGGTGCCGTAGGAACCTTATCGTCCGGTGCTCCCGGTTCAGCTCAAGTCACTGGCGCGGCGGATACGGTGAAAGGTTCCAATGGCACGAATTCTGCCACTGGTGTCCTTACCCCCTTGGGCGTTATTGCTGCCATCACTGCAGTGACCGGTTTCTTCGTTCAAGTCGCTCTATAAATCACCCCTCCCGATGCTTCGTTCTTTCCCATGGGAGAACTTCTTTCGGCCGTTCATACCACACGTTACAATGTTCCATCACATCTGAGCCCACGTCGGCAGTCGGCAGGCAATCCTCACACAGCAACCAACATATAAATATCAAGGACCCCCGCCTTTGTACAAGGCTTCCATGTATCCCATGCCCCCACTCGTTTTGTCATATGCCTGGCCGTTTTCTTATTAAATTACTAGTATATATACCTTCACCTTCGTCACTCTTTCTTTGTTACGCTCACTAGACGGGTTGGATGCGTGGTCATCACATACGGGACGTGGGTATGGCCGGTGACTGGTGCATACGGCCGTACTCTCTGCACAAGTTGGTTCGCAAGTATATGCACCTTAGATATACTTACCACTGTTATGCGTAATGTACCCTCTAAACCGCCCTAATCAACAAATTTCGTTGCTACATTCGAGTCCTGACCCATATCGACGTTGGTATGGTAAGGCGTTAATTCGATGGTGTCAACGCAGGAGTTATTGCAGCCTTGAATCGGCGATGGGAGCGAATGTCTGTCTCGCAGTTGTGTACAATGTTTTGATAACGATAGCGATGCTACTAAATAAATACACAAATAAATGTCCATAGATGATATCAGTCCGACGTTCTACATTCGTCCTTTACTTGCGGTATCACTCAGGTGATCTTCCTCTACCAGAGTCTTCGTCTCGTCCTTCACGCTCATACCATCCCCCAACTTCAACACGATCTCCTCGTTCACCCCAATCAACGAGAAATCCACACCATGACGAACAGTCGGCATAGGCTCGCTGTAGGAGTACGGAAACAGGGAATCAGCATCCGAGACATGGGTCACCGTGCTGACACCCGTGGTGCTGTAGCTGTCGGAACGGACATGTCTGGATTGACCTCTGAAAGGCACGTCGTCCCTCAGATTGGCGCTGCCGGACTCGATGTCCTGCTTTTTCTCGTCTTCTGCTGGCGTGGGTTTGAAGGGGCCCTTGTCGGTGGTCTCCTGAGTAGGGCCTGGTGGTCCTCTGTGTCCTACGATGCCGACACCAGGAAGGAAGATAAGCGAAAGGATGATTGCTACGCTCACATGGACCGGGAAACATCAGTGTTTGGGCGTACGTATGTGTATGAAGAGTGACTGACCTAGACAGCCAAAAGCGAATGCACACCACTGTGCGGCACGATATCCCGCTAGCATGGCCGGGCGAGGTGCGTTGCTAGCCATTGGGTTTAGCCTCCATCGCATCTCCCTCGATCGCTGTTCGACGACGCGATTGTAGACAATAGTTGTAATGGGTACCCCAAGTGTGGTGCCCAACTAGAACCCATCAGTTAGCTTGTTTCACTATTGCGTTTAGTCACAGCGTTTCAGACTAGTATAAGGACGTCATCTCGTTAGGTAGTCCGATCGAGAACCCATACTAGCGTCGGCCCGCCTGCGGCTGAGCAAAGGAAATGGTGTCTACTCACCTGAGTCATCGTCTGCATTACCCCGCCAGCTAGACTCTGCTCGTGCTGAGCGACTGTTTTCGCGACGAACAATGTGCCCGAAGAAAACACAAAGTCGGCGCCCCAGACTGAGAAGATGGTCGCGGGAAACCCGAAGGCCCAGTACGGTGCAGTGGGGTCGATCATTGCAAAGAGGAGAGCTGCCGTGCTGGTAATAGCGGCTCCCGCAGCTGTGGACATTTCCTTGGTAAGTAAAATAGCGAGACGGGGAGGATGTAGGCAGTGAATTTACCGACGATATAGACGATAGGCACGCGGCTGATGACTTGGGCCATGAAGAAGTTGCACAGAATACCCATGATGAACATGGGTAGTACGCGGACCATGGTTTCGACGGGTGACAGCCTTTCATAATTTTGGTAATAGAGCTATCGCAGACTTGTAGTTCGTTTTAAGAGACAGAAAACAGGGATACGTACCTGAACCCAGTATTGCCACGAGCGGAAGACGCAGAATGTCAACGCCGCTATCCACAGGACAGCTGCGAGTCGTCCTTTGGCTCGCGTCCAGAAGGACACTTTCATGAGAGGCGGTGGCGTAAGCCACGATCGTGGGTAGTCAAGATCATTTTGGATTCTCTCCAAGCGTGCTTGCCACATGAAGAAGGTTACCATGAAGATTACCCCGAATATCATGAGGACGATTATATCTATGAGTGAGGTGTAAGTAGCGGGGGAGGGGGCGGGAGAGGGGCGGCGCACACGGAGTTGCCCATTGCTTGGGCGCTGCCTCGCCTTGGCTGAGTACAACCGTTAAGAGGGTCAGGCCGGAGGTGACAAGGAAAGCTCCAATCCAATCCACCCGTCCATTCTTTTCGGTCGTCGGCTTGTCGGCGTCGATGAAGAAATATCCTCCGACAATGCAAATGCATGAGATGCCAGCGAATACAAAGAAGCTAGATCTCCACCCGGCACTGATGGTCGTCGTTACGGCAAGTCGATAGAGCGAAGAATGGTGTGGCTTACGGGGAGAACTCCGTCAGAACACCGCCTAGAGTCATACCCAAACCGCCGCCAAGAGGGTTCCCTGTCGAGAAGGTCGTAAACGCGAGAGCGCGAGCCTTCGATGGAGGGAATGAATGGGCCAAGATCCCCAGCTAGCGAAACGCTTGAGTGCCAAGGTCGCCACAATATGAAGTGACTTGCCGCTGCAGGAATCGTCGCCGCAGCACCGATGCCTTGAAAGGCTCGAAGGACGAACATGCCTTCCTTCGTTTGGACCAACCCACAGGCTATGGTGAATATGATGGAGAATGCGGAGCCCGCCATGAAGACACGCTTTCTTCCATATAGATCTGCAATTCGCCCGATCATCAATAAGAAACATCCCTTCGGTGAAGTCAGCACTAGGGAAGATATGAGAAACTGAGTTGACTCACTGATGTGAGAGCATAGGCGGTCATCACCCATTGCAGTTCATCCAGTGGTACAGAAAGGTCTTTGGAAATAGCAGGTAGCGCGATAGATACATACGCGAGGTTGGCCGACTACGGAATGATCGAGGAAAGAAACGCGGCGGCTATAGTGGCTGCCACTCACGTTGATGACCATGGCGGTGGTACATGTCATGACCAGACATATGGCCGACCATCTACTCCTCCCGTTTGAATCCCTCCTTGGCGCTTCTACACGGACGTTGAAAACCTCCACGACGGCATCAGAAGCTACCGAGCGCACAGATGGATGCCTCTCTGACATGGGGAGTCAGTGAAGAAGGAAACCGAGGAATTACCAAGTCATTCATGGTCCATATTATATCGACGTGTCGAGTGGCCCAGCAACATGCGAGGGTCCCGGGGCCGGCACAGATCAGTTCGGCAGAGCACAGGTAGGTTCTTAGTCCGAGGCAGGCCCCGCGCTAGAAGTGCCACTAGCGGTTGCAAAGGGGCAGTTGCCCGACTGCTGTCCTGCATTGGCCGGAGGAGTCCTCGGGAGCCTGCTCGATGCTGCCCGAGTATTGTGAGCCATTCTGCGGTGAGGGATCACCAGTAAATTCGGGCCCTAGTTCAATTCAACGCTTGCAAGCGATATCTCGTCGTTTCGATAATTTGCGCGCAGGCTAGGTTTGAGAAACCTTTGCCAGCGCAGCTGTGTCTCGATGAATGTTCCTGCACGACAAGGGACATTTACAATTCTGAGATCCCCGCCGCGTGAGATATCATGCATAATGGAATCCCGGATTGTGTAGACTCCCTCGAAGGGTCGAAGCGATGTTCAAGATGAGAGTAAACCTTGCCTTGAGACTCATTCACTGATTCATTCAGCGAATGACCTGTTTCGATACCGTGGGAAAGAAGGCCGACGCCTCTAAATTGTCGCGAACGTCTATAATTCCTTATAATTCTTCCTGAATTTGCCAATAGCGATAATGGATTGAGGGTATCATCTATGTGTCTACAAAGTATTTATTAGAAGTACAATCTGATAAGTTACCGAGGACATTAGTGATGATGATTTGCCATCTTCATCGGCATTAGATGAACGTTGAGGTTTGGTTGAGGTGACCGTGAGTGCCCATCATTCCATTCGGATGGGCACCCACCGTTCGCCGAACTGCGCCTTTAGAAGACTCTCGATGCTCATAAGCTCTTTCATCGGGCATACACTTTCATCCCCTCCGCCGCCATCCTTGCGCGTTGGCTCCATCCGCATCGACGAAGGAAGGCTAGCGATGCTCCACCCCCTGCGCCCCCACCACGCCCCCCTCATCCTGCTATCCCTGATATTCCCCCAAAGCGCCAGCATAGAGCTCCGTTCGGAGGATGAGGCGAGGAAGAATTCGTAGTGGTACCATTCAGGGCCGCAGTACGTCTGCGGCACCGACAGTAGTGGTAAAAAGATACGCGAGAGTGGTGGGTAGATTCGCGGGCGTTGAAGGGGGGTCATAGCTGTGGCGGCGTCGGAATTCGACGCCAACGGTGGTGAAGGTGAATTCGGCGGGGGTAGTGAAGGCTGCGGATCGAGGAGATAGGGAGGTTGCCCAACCCAAACCGAAACGAACTTATTAGCGTGTAGGAACATGATCGCATTGATTACCGTCTGGTCCTTTCCTACGAAGATCCCCTTCGCGAGATATTTATCGTGCAGGGCGTAGAACGTCTGCGCGTACCACGATATCGCCTTCGGTGACCCGCCGAAGAACGATCCTAGAATACGTGGACTCAGAGGGAATGAATGAATAATGGTTAAGGTACGCACCTTCACTAAAGTCAAAATCGACGGGCCCGTCGCGTTCTCGCCACCGTTTCCATCCTCTCTCGGGTATCGTGCATATTGGGAAGAAAATCAGTTCGTCTTGTGGCGTCCCCGTGAGTTTGCTGCCCTCTTCGAACACTTCTTCGACGCGTTGAGCATCAGGCCAGCGCTGATAGAAGTGCTCTTGCCGGAATGACCCTGCGTCCACCCAGAACCCATAGTTGTACGTGGGCGGAGAAGGGCCATTCTGAGCGAAAGGATTAAGAGAGTTCACGTTCCTCACTGCCTCGTCGAGGAAATACGGCTTCGCGTTCCAAACAGAATACAGCTCGGGCGAGTGCCGGAATCCCTCTCTATCTTTCGCCTGCATCTTCTCGTATTCGCCCTCTAATCCATGTAGCGGCGGCACATCGAAGGCCCTCTCGAACGTCGTGTTGATGTATATGGGGTGGTTAGCCCTACAACCGCGAATAAGGCCTTCCATTGCTGGGGTGGTGAAGAAGTACACCGGGCTTTCGATGTTTTGCAGAAAACGGTTGAGCCATGCCTTGTAGTTTTCAATTGGATGCTTGGACTTCGAGAGTGGGTAGAACGCAGAAACTATGAGTACTTTTGCAGGATGTGATGATGACTGCGCATGATGGATGTCAACGTCGGATGAATTCTGGACGTCGTCGCTGATTCCTGTGAGGCGCAGCGTCCGCCATTCATGATGGTGGTAGAAGAAGATGAGAGTGAAGAATACGGTGACAGAGCAGAAAATCAAAATCCAGGCAATGGCGAACCGGCGGATCGTCGGGGGCATGCGGTCGCGAAGTAATTGTGGGAGTTTCCAGTGGTCGATAAACCTTTCGTCACAGTGGGCCTCTACGACGACGAGGGGCCTCTTAACGTCGTCTGAGTCGTCGCGAGCGCCGTGATACTGATTCGTGTGATTGATTTGTTGGATACGCGAGCTGAAACTGAAACTAGCCTTAAGGGTGGCTAGTTCGGCGGTGGTCGCAACTGCGCAGCGCCTGTGCAGCTTGATGGGGACAACTTCCATACATGATACAGTAGACTAAATTTCAACGAATCAAGGATGGCCATCTCGCAAGTTATCTTAGGAATTAGTCGTCTCTAAAATTATGCTTTATAAATATAGAACTGACAGAACAAGAGAGACATCTATCGTAGTATTATGATTCAAGAGCTGCAATGAGTTGGGGAGGTACGTCGGGGCAATGATCAGAGTTTCTCGCAGCGCCGGCCAAGCCACCTCCAAATCACCGATCACCATACCATCTTGGAAAACCTCGGGGTTTGCGGGCGCGTTCGTCATGCAACTTGTAGACTTGTTGGAGGCACGATACTCAAACCCACCCCACTAGTAGACACCCCTGATGCTAATCGGCCAACCAAGCATACTGTACACGATCGTGATACCACCAAAAACAGGTGCTCGAAGCACTGTTCGATTCACCGGAGGGTTGGTACTTACTAGAGATAATGCCGCCCATTGTAGCGGCTGTACCCCAGGTCGGGGGATGTCCGTGCACCAAAAACAGCGTGACGAGGCAGGCGTTCTGCTCAGATGAAGAAGATTGAGGTCGGCGTCCGTTGGTTGAGACTGAACATGTGGTGTATTAGAAAGAAACTCGCTAGACGACAAAGGTAGGCGTCATTTGCTATGGTTTGATGTTGGGTAATTGAGGCGCCTCGGATCCATAACCTACCAATCAAGGACACGGATGGTAATACCTCGCGAAGAGCCCCAGCAGATGGAGGATGTTGGAGCCGATGATGTGCACACAGAAGGGGAGTTCAGACAGTCCCTCGAATGCATCCAGAAGACGAAGAGGAACGTCGCGCGTGATGGCACAAGAAACGGTGCTGAAGAGGATCGGGTTGGAGATGGCGTGGGTCTTTGCAGAGTTCGCATATCATGCACAACAACCTAGTGCATCCTCTGATATGGACGTACGAAAAAGTGGCCGTTGACAGATCGTGTTGATCCCAGCTGTGGCCTGTCGTCCAAAGGCTCAAGTGGCAAGAAAGCGAGCCTGAAGCCTGGCGCTGGCGTTAGTGGCTTATCCCCGTTCTCAACACCAGCGTTCGCGATTTACTTCCTAGATTGATATCCGTTCACACTGGTGACATAATTCAATGCCCCCCCCTGATTACATTGTGATTAAACTGAGTGCCTATAAAGTATATAACACTATTGTAATTATGGAGGAAAGGCAATTGAAATTTATCATATTTACCTGGTTTGTTCAATATGGTAGACTGGATTATATTAAACATGGCCACTTGGTGTGACCTCAAAAGTCTTGGTGATTCCAGTACGAATTCATTGAAAACTTATTTTAAAAGGTTTCAGAATTTCTCTTCGGTGTGTTCAAAATGTAATCAAAATGTATGTACAATAGGATACATCAGTAAATGATGAAGATGATTAAAATGTATTCTACATCTGAGCACAAAGGTCTTTGTCTTTGATCTGCCATCATATAGTGATCCCTTTGAGAAATTACAGAATATGTTTCTTGTGGGAATATGTTGAAAATAAATAAAGGAAGATCAAAATGTAATCACAGTTTACCAGTGTCACTTTGTCGGTATGCATTATGACTTATCATAACAGTGTAATCACAATCAAATCACAATGTAGATGAGGGAGCATTGATACATTGTGACTTGATTGTGATTACACTGTTATGATAAGTCATAATGCATACCGACAAAGTGACACTGGTAAACTGTGATTACATTTTGATCTTCCTTTATTTATTTTCAACATATTCCCACAAGAAACATATTCTGTAATTTCTCAAAGGGATCACTATATGATGGCAGATCAAAGACAAAGACCTTTGTGCTCAGATGTAGAATACATTTTAATCATCTTCATCATTTACTGATGTATCCTATTGTACATACATTTTGATTACATTTTGAACACACCGAAGAGAAATTCTGAAACCTTTTAAAATAAGTTTTCAATGAATTCGTACTGGAATCACCAAGACTTTTGAGGTCACACCAAGTGGCCATGTTTAATATAATCCAGTCTACCATATTGAACAAACCAGGTAAATATGATAAATTTCAATTGCCTTTCCTCCATAATTACAATAGTGTTATATACTTTATAGGCACTCAGTTTAATCACAATGTAATCAGGGGGGGCATTGGATTATGTCACCAGTGTCATCGGGTAGTTCCACTCACAAAAAGATACGGTATCTTCTAGGTTTCCTCCGTCGACGTTTGTTCAGATGCGTCGCAACAACTCACGTTGGGGTAGACCCTATCCTAAGCGGTATTCCGATTCCCATCCACCTAGGTCAACCGAATCCAAGTGGCTGAGCCATGGATACTTGCACTGAAACTCGACGCGTCTGTGAACGACCACGTAAGACAACCTTTTTATCGCCTCCTTGATAGAGTGCGAGTTGAGTCGAGCTGCGAACACGTCGCATGGTCGGTCTATCATGTCCGTCATCGTGTTGATAGTGATAGTCGTGTGTCGTGCCCCTCGACTTGGACTCTCCGCAGGACCAGCTGAACGTTGCACAATGAGAACCCGAGTGACGAGCGTACGTGATGACGAAGGGAACGAAGCCACTCGGTCATTCGTCTTGTTATCCAGAGCCTCGAGTCGAGCCGAGCTTTACATACCACCCTCGTCGTCGTCGTCGTCGCTCTTCTGGGTGAGTTCTATCGGTGTGCAAGTGGAGGATGCGAAGCGTGGAACGAAGGGAAATGAGACGAGACGCGTTGCAAAAAGGACGAGAAGCGCGTATCGATGTCGATATCGGGTGAGCGAGTTCTCGTTCCGTACGCCGTACTCCCTCTTCTAGCTTATCTCTCCAACCTCTACACCCTTTGGCTTCGTTTGTACTTGAAACGAGGACGTGGGCTCGTTATTCGCTGTTAGTGTTTGCATCGTGTCCGGCCTGACCGCAGCTGTTTGATGTCTGTCTTCCTCTCGTTGCCCCTCCTCCTTTGACCTATTTGTCGTCTTTCATCTCCCTGAATCCATTATGTTTTTCTTCCCCAGAATCCTTGCTCACTTGTAGACTTCGAGACGATGAGTGTTGAAGTATTTACAGTGGCGGGCGATGTGAGCGGAGATTTGGGCGCGAGAAGGGGTATCGCGTCGTATAGAATGAGGAATTAGTGGCGTTGAGGGTGTGTCGAGAGCGCGTAGCGACTTGTGGTCAATCAGGAGGGCAAGGATAATCGATATCCTAATTCGAGTAGATTATTGGGCGCTTGAATAGAGACAGTACCTCACTTTGACCGTCACCGACGATGAGCACTATGATGGAAACCGACGAGGAATCTGTAGTTCTCCCTTCTACCACTACTTCTGGCCTCTCTTTATCGCTGTGAGTATCGCCTGTCGCGCTGCTCGAGACTACAGCCTGAAGTCCATCAACGCCCAGACATCCACTTCCCATCCTCAATATCTCAGAACATTTGACTCGGCGGAAGCTTCAAACCAACTCCAATTTACCATTTGGTTCGTGTAGACTGAAGTCATCCGCGATACAGCACGCTAATTGCGCGTCCAGTTCTTGGGGCGCTCCTTGGCACGCAAAGCGGTCGCGAAGTCGAGATCGTGAATACCTTCGAATTGGCGGTGGATCAAGAAACGCTGCAGGTCGATCATGAATTCCTGGTGTCGAGAAGGGATCAATGTAGGCATTCACCAAATCTGGCTCATTGCGAGACGCGCCATCTAATCTCCTGTGCTTGTAGACAAGCAAGTATTTCCTTCACTCGAATTCATTGGCTGGTACACCGTCGCGGCCTTCCCTACTGCAAAGCACATCACACTGCATGAACAAGTAAGCTCTCGTATTATCACCTATCTATCGAGTATTGATCTCCAGTGGATATTTGTAGTTTATGACCTACTGCTCGACGCCACTGCTCCTAATCCTCCAACCCACGTTGGCGTATGTTTCCTCGGATGTCAATGCGCAGACGCTGCCTTTCAAGGCGTACGAGCCGTCGATAGAGATCAAAGACCGCAAGTCGCGCTCGGTGTTCATTGAGGCTGCGTACAATGTCGAGACGGGTGAGGCGGAACGTATTGCTGTGGACTGGACAGCACGCGGAGGCGGAGGCGGCACAAGTCGTGAGTTTCTGATTGCTTTCAGATGCAGGCGTGGTGTTGATACTTAATCGACTTGCGCAGTGGAATCGCACCTCACCACCCAGCGCGCGGCAGTCAAGATGTTGCACGATCGAATAGGTGTTCTCGTAGATTATGTGCAGAATGTTCTTTCAGGTATGGCATCTTTTTTGGGAATATACTCCTCGTTGATACCTTCGTAGGGCAAGCACCAAAGGATCACACGACACTCCGCTCGCTATCGGCGCTGATCGCTTCACTACCAGCAACTGAAAACAAGAACTTCCGAGAGGAGTTTGATACCGTACGTTATCCAATTTCCTACCAATATATAGTCGTGCAAAGAAACTGATTTTGCGCATTTGAAGGAATACGAAGACGTCCAGCTGACAGCGTTCTTGTCTACGATGACGAAGGGGCTGAATTCCCTGAACGATGTACGCATTTTACTCTGTTTACCTTGTCTGCGTGTTGCTGATTCGTATTATTGCCAGTTGGTCGATAAACACACTGTACTCACATCTGGCAGAGATGACCGAGGATTCGGTGGACCCCGACGACGGGGTACAGGTCGTGCAGGGCCCATGGGAGACTGGGATCGAATGCATTGAACACTACGTAGAATGTCGATGTCGATGCTTGTACTGTACACAATACACATAAAGATGCATATGCCAAAAAGATGTCTGTACATCGTCCATATTAAATAAATAAATACTAAATACTAGAATGTACAGATGTACACTAAGGGTTACATACATGGCATGAGCTACACAATTACTACACGTGTAGGTATTAGATGATGCAAGTAACAAGTACAAGGCATATATATACAAAGCGCACATAGAGTAGTGCGATAGATTAAGATGGCTCAAGAGATGGCTGTTCCATTACTTCATCAGGCCTGAATAAAGGGTAGATTAGTTGATATTGAGGAGAGACGATGCTGAGCAGTTTGATTTACTCACCAACTGCCTGGGCAGTTCGCGCCGTTGCTCCTGCTAAAGCACTCTTCCCAGCACTTGCCTTCCTCACAAATCGGCTCCCCAACTTCTTCTCCTTCGGCGCATCCGGGCCACCAGCTTCCTTATCCTTCTTCTCAGACAAGTTCTCTGGGCCACTCCGGGATGATGGTCGCCGAACGCCTTTCAGCTTACCCCAGAGTCCTGTTGATTGAGTAGTCGGAACCACTACTGGCGGTAGAACCAGTGACGACGAAGGCAGCGATTCTTCTCGTAAAGAGGATGATCGAAGATTTGATCTGCTCGTTATGGAACTGACTGGAATAGGTATGGGCATGGGCGTTGTGGATGGCATTACCTTCTCTGCATTGTCCGGTTCGTTGGTAGCCTGGGGTACGTGCTTCGCATCGAGCGAATCCACAGACGGGGAAGTCGAAGGCGCCTCTTCCTCCGTGAACACTCGTTCAGATGTCGATTCACCAGAAGGCGACGTCCCAGGCGCCGAATCGACGTCTTCCTCCGGATCTTCCTCGACTACCTCAGTGTCGTCATGCCATGAAACCCCTTTGTTGTGAGCACGGCCCGACAGGCTGCTATGGCTTCTGTGCTGATCCATGTCGATCAGGCTGACGTCCTCGTCCGAGCCCAGGTGATGTGAGTGATCGGAGTCATCTTGGAGGCGCCGTCGATACACGGATGTGGTGGGCGTGTGGATCGTCGTCGCGAAGTCCCAGGACTCGACTGTACGATGGGTTTGAGCTGAGGCTATGGCTTGACGCTCTTGACGCTGGGTAAGGGGAGGTAAGGCCTCTAAAGCGCTTGTAAATCAGCAAGAGTATGTATCGTAAGGTGATGAAGAACGCACTCAGGATCGCTGCGACAAGATAGGAAGGTTTCTTCGCCGATTTGAAGAACGGGGTCTGAAGAAGCTGCTCTGCCGTAGGCCGCTTCGACGGGTCTTTGATCAGGCAGCTATCGATTACTTCCTTAAACGCTCGCGAATACTTGAACGTGCCCCCATCCCGATCTAGCGTCGGGGGGTCCTCCTGAATGCTTTGGAGGGTACGACTTAGGTCTGGGGTTAAGTGTGACGATGACGATTTGCTCACATGTTGAGAAGCACTTTCTGGGAGGGCTCACGCGCTCTGGGTGGTCTTCCTTGCGTGAGTTCTAGAGCTGTTATTCCGAAGCTCCAGATATCAGCGGAAGCATCATATTGCCGCCCTTGTATAAGCTCAGGTGCCATCCAACACGGCTACGTTATGCATCAGATATGATAACATCGGAGAAGTATAGTTCCGCCACGTACAGTGCCGACAAACGACTTCCGTTTGCCCATCTTAGGCCGCTGTGGGATATGTGAGTCGACAAGTACGACACGTTTGCCGGCAACATGCTGTTGGTCATTGATGAGACTCGAAGCTCGACTGTCGCCTGCCAGCGCTGCCGAGGCCGTCGTGATGTTCCTGCGCTTGGAACCCGCGCCGCTGGGCAGATGTGAGAACGAAGAATCCTCGGAGAGGTCAGCTGCGACCCCCAGATCACCGAGCAGCACGGTGCCATCATCGTCTATTAATAGATTGGCTGCTTTAATATCACGATGGATGAATCCATTTACGTGCAAGTAGCTAGAGATTGATTAATGTTGATGAACGTCAGCGCGCTAAATAAAGGTGTGGGTCGGGTTCGGGCGGACTCACTTGAGGCCTTGTAATGCCTGTCGGAGGATGCATTTGACGACTTCCTCCTCCATGCCTCCGGGCCAGCCGTAACGCATGACATCTGCGGCACTGCCCTTGTTCATAAGGCGCATAGCAATGTAAAGTTTGTGTCCTTCCGTCCATGTTCCACGAACTCGAATGACGTTAGGGTGTTTGGATAGTGACATTAATGTGGTTTCTCGTTGCAGAAGCGACAGCGGATGTGGCGCAAGGGAGTCGAGGTCGAGCACTTTGAGCGCACATGGAATGGGTTCGGGCTTGGGTGAAGACGGGTCCGCCGGGGGGTGGAAGAGCGCTGTGTACACTATCGAGGAGGCTCCGAATCCTATCGTGGAACCCAAAGTATAGTCTTCAGAACGATCACTGTGAATTCAAATCGTCAGAAACTTTTAACCCTATTAGACAGATAGCACACGCCTATAAAGCTGCCATTCGTCTTCAACGGCTCCAATAAATGCCCTGGATATGCTCTGCAATCCGGCGCTGCTTGTCGGTCTGATAGTGCTGGGGGCCATGCTGGTTGTGGTGCAAGGTGTCGTGAAAGGTTGAAACCCGAATTGTGGTGTATGAAGTAGCCCCTGGCGCAAGCGAAACTACAAAAATTCAAATTTTAGAGAAGGAAGCTACAGGTCGTGAGCAGGCCAGGTGAGAATATTATGATGGGCTGAGGCAGAAGGTCAGGCTCTTGGCTGACATGGTTGCGTTCAAGAGACGGCATAGAGTCGAGTCTCGCCAACTTAGGTCATCCCCGATCAGATTGCACAGCCACCTTACGTAAGCATTACTGCGAGATTGATCATGAAGAGATTGCCTTTTCGATATGTTGCTGTTCCGGCACGTGGCACGAGACCACCAAAGGACCATACTTGTTGGGATTAACTGCGGAACATCATATATAGCTTGAAAGGTACTCGTATACGCCTAATATTGCCCTTTGCTAGTAGTAGTTTCCCCGGCATCGAGTCCAAGTCGCCTCTCAAGCAGCGGGAATGGGCGTTTGTCAGCACGAGTGTTATCGTCGGACGATGATTGGCTAGGAGCCTGACGATAAGATGTATGTGACAGCGTGACGGGTGCCGAAAGCAGCGATAGGGCTCTGTTCATCGCTCTTCCTATCTCTTCCCTCCTCTGTCAGTGACTCGACCAAGGCCTGCTATTTCGCCAGCAACCAGCTTATGGCCCCGAAGCCTCCGTGCGCAAAATACCAATACGTCGTGACCACCGCAGGCCCCAAAATCCTCCCTGTCGATGAACCAGCGTGCAAGGACGAGGAGAGCCCGGCAGATTACAATGCGGGGGGATATCTTCCCGTGAAAGTAAACGACTCCTTTAAACAAGGTCGATATCGGGTCGTGAGGAAGCTTGGGTGCGTTCTGACCCTTTGCGCTTTATATGCCATTGCTCACCGCACGTAATGATGTCGCCATCCATAGATGGGGTCATTTCTCGACTGTTTGGCTGGTCAAAGACGCTGAGTACGTGTGCACTTTATGCTGGCGCCAATTCGGTTCCTTAAAACGCAACCTTTGCCATCTTTGCAGGTCTGAACGACATTCTGCTCTCAAAGTCGTCAAGTCAGCTGGTCGATACGCCGAGACAGCCCGAGACGAGATCAAACTTCTATCACGAGTAGAGTCATTTTCGCCTGATCACCCAGGACGCCCCCATGTCGTCTCTTTTCTCGACTCATTCACACATACTTCCCCGGAGGCATCGCACATTTGCATTGTCTTCGAGCCTCTCGGAGAGAACTTACTTGCTTTGATTGAGCGGCACAAGAAAAAAGGCGTTCCGCGTGCTTTGGTCAGGGTAATTGCAAAGCAAGTTCTTCTTGGTCTTCAATATCTCCATGATGAATGCGACCTTGTCCACACTGATATAAAGCCGGAGAATATATGTGCGTGCCAGATTTCATATGCTTCAACTGATACTTGACTTTGAAATATAGTAATTTCTATTCCCGACGTCGAGTCTCACATTCATCATGAACTCTCCCAATCGCCGTTACCTACTTCTCGTAGGGTCGGCGTACCCCTCCCCACTAAATTCCGACACGGCGTTTCGATTCCGCAGAACCAACAACGCCCCAGACGCCAGGTGCAGATATTCAATTCTCAACCTCTCGCGAGCCCCGTTCGCAGCGCTGGTAAGAGTGGGAATGGAAGCTTGAGCAACGGAGGCAGTGGCGCCAATAGCGTGAGTGGCAGCTACGTGGCCCAGATGCAGATATCGCGCCTCGGCTCCAGCGGTGTTATAGGCTTCGCTAGTGGGACAGTAGCGAGTCTTAGTTCCAGTGCGCCGAAGGGTTTAGGCGCCATGTCTAATTCCTCGAGACCAAAGCCCCCTGTGAGTGGTGACGCCCATCCCTCTTCTCCCTCGACGTCCTCTTCCTCCTCTTCCATTTCCTCTACACTTGTATCGACGGCACCGGGTCTTAGCAGCGTCGCTAGCACGCCGGCTACATCATTGCCTCAGTCGCTCGGCAGTGCTCTCATCTCCTTTGCCTCGATCGGGAAACCTTTGCCAAGTAAGGAGAGGCTCTCTAGCCTGTCAGAAGGTTCACCGAAAGTGACTCAAGAGAAAGCGGGGTCACCGGGGGTCCGTCAACGGATCAACAAACACGAAAGCGAGTCAGGATTGTCGTCTTCATGGAAAGACAGACTTGCCTCCAGCCTAGGTACATCCTTATCATGGAGAGACAGGTTGCCGATTTCATTGTCGTCTTCACCGAAGTCTGTGTCCAATATATCCCCGAGTGGTAGCAAAGTCAAGAACGGACGCCCGCATCTGGAAGACTTGCGTCATGCGTCTTCGGGTCTATCGGTCGCTAGTGCATGGAAGGATCCTGGCACAGCTGCTCTAGCGCCTGCTCTTGTTGTTTCAGCGTCAGTGCGCGCAGACGGCGAAGAGGCTGGAAACTTCTTCCACATGACCAGTGCTTCTTCGACTACAGGAAGTAGCGAACGACCGTATACAAGTGGGGCACATGTAATATCCACTGGTTCATCGGCGACTGTGACTGGTGCTAGGCCATCTCCGAGCGGTACGCCATACCCACCAGAGGGCGCTCAGCATCACAAAGTCCAGTCACCCAAGCTGAATGGTGAATCTAGTTCACAAACCCCGAACCAACCCGCCTCCCTCCTCACGCAGACTGCTCCCCGTCCGACGGCGCCAGTGTCTGTCCCACTTGCCCTTCGACATAAACCATATACACGACCATCCCCGAACCACCATTTCTCACATCTATCCGCCCACCTGCTCGATAAGCCTAGTCCCAATCATAATAGTTGCGCTAATAGTGTAATATGCCCCAATCCTCAATCGTTTGGCTCGATGTCACCCGCATCTCTTACCCCCACTCCCATGACACCTGCGCTACAAGCCCCGCCTCCCACTCCCGCTGCCTCCTCTCTTGATTTACCTGAGACTTCACCACTTTCTGCTCCTTTGCCGCCAATAGATACCAATGTCACGTCGCTTCCACCCGTACACCCGGTGTGGATCAAGATTGCTGATTTAGGGAACGCCACACCATCTCAGAAACACTTCACAGAGGACATCCAGACACGGCAGTACCGGGCGCCAGAGGCTATCCTCGGGCGAAAAGACTGGGGCACGCGGGTGGATATCTGGAGCGTGGCTTGCGTGGTAAGCTTCCCTTACGCTCAGAACTGGCGAAACTGTTTATGTTAACTTACTTCTGTTAGATCTTCGAACTTCTGACGGCTGAATATCTTTTTGATCCTCAAGGACAAGGGGAGATGTTTACCAAGGACGATGATCACATGGCACAGATCATCGAACTCATGGGTGACTTCTCTGTCGATGCCAAGATGGGTGGTAAATACAGCAGGGAATTGTTCGATGCCACCGGTGAGTTCTGTGTTGTTGGCTCCCCGCTACCATATACTCACAGGTTAAGCAGGCGCTCTACGGTATATCCGTACACTCAAGCCCTGGCCATTAAAGCGGGTGATGATGGAGAAGTACCTCTACACCGATGCCGATGCCACAGTGCTGTGCGACTTTTTGGAACCGATGCTTGCTCCCGATATGAAAGATCGCAAGGATGCTAAAGATATGCTCGATCACCCTTGGATGCAAGCTTGCGCGGAAGACGAGCCGGTGGATCAGTGGTAGACACCCTACCGTGCTACTGTATGCGCCAACGGCCCATACAGCTCTTCCCTTTTTTGGGACCACTCCCTCCCAGCGATAGACACGAATGCACTCCCCCGACACTACGACAGGCACTTCGGGCAATTGGCGATACACTAGACTCTCTAGAAAGGGTATAATCCCCTCCCCCCCATTTCTTTCCACTCGGGAACACTGATGTTATTGGGTATCTATCTCCTCCTTGTCATCACCATGTCTCCACCCTTCACACTGTATTTCTTTTTCTGTATATGGACTTGAGTCTTCATCTTCTCACTTTTCCATCTCGAATTTCTTCCGCCTGTTCCATTTCCTCGGTGTATAAACTCGTGCTTGCATCAGTCATACCCCCTAGATGTTACGACACCCCATTTCCTTTCATGTGTTGCATTACCATCCCGTTCTTAGTTTATTGAATACCTACCCCCAGTTTCCGGTGTACCACCCCTTGCCCTCCTGCCCCTGCCCACCCTCTCTTTCAACGTTCATACTAAACTTACTGTTCATGATACTCTACTTACGCTTGTACAGCCTATTAGACCTCGCGACACAATCTCATCCTTCCTTGTCCATCTTCTTATGGCCCGCTAAATGCCGCCAACGATCAATCCATGCGAAGTGATGGAGAATGGAACATCGGTGCGTTGTAAGTACCTTTTACCGACCGTCACCTAGGAACTGACTAGTAACTGGTAACGTTAAGTTCGCCACCCTACCGGGGCCGACGCGCACGCGCACACCCCAGCTGTCTGGCTTGATTTCGCGCTAATTGTTATACTTAGCAGCACCATCCCACTCAAGCCAAGAGATTCAACATATGAGGGTAAACGATAAGTCTCGAGCTCAAGCTCGAGGCCGCATTGCACGCCTTCCTCGACTTCTAAGCACTAAACCGGTAACTCGTTGACAGTGCTGTATGATGGTGCGGTACGACGGTGCTGCATCTCTACCGATGTATCATCATGCCTAGCTCGGCAGCGTAAGAGTCTGGTAAGCTTAGAAGACGGTGTACGACGGGTGAGTATAAAAGACCTCTGCTGGAGCCGCCAAAGTAATCAGTCGCAACTGACCTTCAAAGCTTTACTTACCTCAGGTGAGTAGAATTGCCTCGACCTTTGTGTTCTCAGAGCTGATTACGATTACGGCGTAGAAACACCGAAACCATGTCTTCTCTCAACATCCACCAGCAAGTTTTCGGCCTCTCGCTCGCCTCCAACTTACTGACGGCGAGCACGGGAACGGAGGCCCAATTGCAGAGCGAGTTAGACTCGACTTTGCAACCCACCATTACCAACCAAATTGGCAATTGGACCGTCGTTTGGGGACCTAGAGTATGGAAGGTCGCTCCCAGTGACCCAAACTCGGGACCCGACCGCGTCTGGTACATTGCACACAATCCATCTGCGAGTTTTGTGGATGGTATCTACGATGCTTACGTTCTGGCCGTCGCTGGGACCGCGAACAATTCGACGGAGAACCTGGTAATCGACGCCTACGTGAATGAAGTCGTCGACTTCAATGACTGGGTACAAACTGGGATAACCACTCCTCCCGAGCAAGCTGCTACTGTTGACCAGGCGAAGCCGTACATTGCCTATGGAACAGCATCCGGTATCTCCACCCTCTTGACCGTACCCAGCCCTGCTGGGCAGACCATCATCGAGTTTCTGTCCACCATCCCTTCTACATCTCGTCTTGTATTCACCGGACACAGCCTCGGAGGTGCTCTGTCGCCAACAGTCGCACTGGCGCTGTTGAGAGCGGGGCTCCTGAGGAACGCACCAGGAAACGTCTTTGCGTACCCTACCGCCGGTCCATCGCCGGGCAATGGACCGTTCGCTACCTTGTTCGCGCAGAACTTCCCTCTGATTGCTGATGGTCCTGCTGCCTATCAGATGTGGAATGGAAATCTCGCAAATACGAACGACATCGTTCCCCATGCATGGAATATTGAGTCCTTGAAAGCTATCCCGACACTCTACGGCACCTTACCATTTCTTCTTAACGTGATAGTCGTGGCCATAGTCGACGGCGCCATTGACCTAGCCAACGCGTCGGGCTTGGTGTACGTCCCGCTTCAGGGACAGACATTCTCTACATCTGCTCCTGATGTGCCTCAGACTCTACAGTCATTCCTCGAAACGGCGCTACAAGAACACACAGGAGCTTACGAATCATTCATTGCAGCTCCAAGCATGCTGCCTTCGCACGAACCGGCGTCATCGACGGAGCAGGCTAGAGGTCTGCCCATTCTAGGAGGACTCTATCAAGCACACCGTGAGGCGAAGGAAATGGAAAGGTTGGAAAAAGAGGGGAAATAAACTCGCATCATCTCAGTGCGCACCGAGTAGTGTCTTACAACTGTCCTCATGTCGCTATGATGTACTTTGAATGCATGGATCCATGGCACTACTGCCCCTCACTACACAACAGGCGAGAATGAGCCGCTTCCGAGCTACCGTTATACCTTCTTGTACTGTAATCTCGCAGCCGATAACAGGTACTTAGATTCTGAACGGATTGACAGGAAACCGAGAGGGATATCATCGCGCTGTACAATCTCGCTGACATAGACTCTCAGAGAGCGCGTATTAATTCGCATTCATACATACCATACCCTTGGATGTGCAATACCCACTCGTTTGTCGCATTACTGCCTCTTTTTTGGTTTGTTGAACACCGAATACCTACCCGGAGTTTCTGGCGTTGCCACCCCCTAAACCCCTTTCCAACTTCATTCCAATGGAACTTATGGAACTTACCGCTTACGATACTCCACTTAGGCTCACAAGGCCTTGCGCCGACACACAGTCTCATCCTTCCTCCTCTAACTCCTTATATCTTACTAAATGTCACCAGCGATTACTAGACTAATTGACAGGAAATGGAACGCCGCGAGTTGCGAGTACCTTCCGTCTGGAGGCTAGACTAGTAACGTTAAGTTCACCACCCTACCGACGCCATCGCTCGCGCTCATGCCCCAGCTGCCTGGCCTGATTACACGCCTAGTGCTATACTTAGAGGCGCCATCTCACTCGAGCCAAAGATTCGTGAGCCGTTCAACATATAGGATATATATAAAAGCTCAAGCTTCACGACCAAGGCCACATTGCGCCCCTTCCTTGACTTCGAAGAACTAGACTGGTAACTCGTTGATAATGCTGTATTGACAGTGCTGTATGATCGTGCTGTATGATCGTGCCGTACGATGATGCTGCATGACCTAGTGCTGTATCGTCGTCGCTAGTCCCGATACTTGGCAGCGTAGTGTTGGGCGAGTATAAAAGACCTCTGCCAAAGGACGTTCAAGGCAGTCACAACTGACCTTCAAAGCTTCACCGCAGGTGGGTAGAGCACCTTCTATTTCTATGTTCTCAGAGCTAATTTCTGCATAGAAATCGAAACACCAGAACCAATGTCTTCTCTCAACATCCACCAGCAAGTCTTCGGCCTTTCGCTCGCCTCCAACTTACTGACGGCGAGCAAGGGAACGGAGGCCGAATTGCAAAGCCAGTTGGACTTGGCTTTGCAGTCCACCATTACCAACCAAATTGGCAATTGGACCGTCGTTTGGGGACCTAGAGTATGGAAGTCCGAGCCCAACGATGCAGACTCAGGACCAGACCGCGTCTGGTACATCGCACACAATCCATTTGCGAGATTTGGGGACAGGATCCACAGCACCTACGTTTTGGCCGTTGCCGCAACTGCAGATCATTCGAAAGAGAATTGGGCAATCAACACAACTGTGGACAAAGTTGTCGATTTCAATGGCTGGGTGGAGGCCGGAATAACCACTGCTCCTGAGCAAGCTTCTTCAGTCGATCAGACGAAGCCATACATTGCCTATGGAACAGCGGCTGGCATCTCCACCCTCTTGACCGTGCCCAGCCCTGCTGGGCAGACTATCATTGATTTCCTGGCTACCATACCACCTACATCTCGACTGATATTCACTGGGCACAGCCTTGGGGGGACCTTGTCACCGACTGTCGCACTGGCCCTGTTGAGGGCGGGGCTCCTGAAGAATGCGCCAGGCAATGTCTTCGCATACCCAACCGCCGGTCTGTCTCCAGGAAATGGGCCGTTCGCTACCCTTTTTGCAGAGAATTTCCCTCTGATATCCGACGGACCTATTGCCTACCAGGCATGGAATGGAAATATCGCAAATACAAACGACGTCGTTCCTCATCTGTGGGATATTGATACTTTGAATGCGATTCCTACCCTCTACGGCACACTACCACCCTTTCTCAACGAGGTTGTTAGGGCCATTGTCAACGCTCTCATCAACTTGGCCAACTCGTCGGGCTTGTTGTACGTCCCGCTTCAGGGACCGGCATTCTCTACAGCGGTGCCTGATACACCTCAGACTCTGTCGGAATTATTGCAAACAATCACGCAGGAACATATAGCAGCTTACGAATCGTTCATTGCGACGCCAAGCATTACGCTTTTGCACGAACGAGCTTCATCGATGGAGCAGGCCAAGAATCTGCCAGTTCTGCAAGGCATCTATAAAGCACATCTCGAAGCGGCGGGAAAGTTGGATAAGGAGGGGGCGTAGATTTTTAGCCATTTCCGTCCTACAACGAATAGTGTTTTGCAACTGTCCTTATGTCGCCATGTTGTTTCTTGAATCTATGACTGACTTCCCCTGTACCCCCTGGCTACGCGTGATGACCTACCCTAAACAGATCAAGTGCGACGAGTCGAGAATCCCAGCATTCATTGACACTCATGAGCCATGGCGTAAGGATTCTACTCATGCTGGTAGTAATACTACATCTCCTTGTTCCTTTTCTATTATAATGTTATGCCGCAGTCGATAATCTAGGATCGACAGGGGGATTGAAAGGGACACCATCGTGCTGTGCCTTCCGCCGACATTCGCCTTCAAGGTGCGTGTGCTCGTGTTCTCTTAGTGCTGAGTTGTTGATCTAGATCTGGGAATATCTAGTAAATCCAAGGATTGCTTCGGTTAATGACGGTCTCTCACCCCACAACTGTTCGGTGTTGAGGCAACGCCGGGTCGCTATATCTGGGGGCTACATTTGACACAAACAATCGATGGCCTCTCGAGCACCACAGCACAGATGACCGGGTTGATCCTCCTCCGATTGATATATAGAGGTAGATATCACCCCTGAAGGCCTCTCGCGCTCAATGGAAGTTGTATGGAAGCTTCCACTCAATGTACCGCTACTGGCGCTGTCACTCGTGTCAGGGCTTTGCGTAAGTGATTATTATTCCATGGCCCGATGTATGGTAAGACGGTGCAATTCTTGGGCATAAAAGGCCTCTGTCAATGGATGTAGTAATACAAGCCCACGAATCCCCCCTTCTGTAAGTCAAGTTACTTCCATCTCTGTGCTTTGGGATACTGATTGTTGATTAGAAACCGAAACACTGAAAGCATGTCTTACAATATTCATCAGCAAGTATTCGTCCTCTCAAATGCGTCCAATCTACTATCGGCGTGCAAGGGTACGCAGGCCGATCTACAGGGCAAGATGGATGCGGCTCTGCAATCCACCATTACGAACGCCAAAATTGGCAATTGGAGCGTCGTCTGGGGACCCAAAGTATGGAAGTTCAACCCCAGCAATGCGAACTCAGGACCCGACCGTGTCTGGTACATCGCACACAATCCATCTGCAAATTTTAGAGACGGGGCTCACGATACCTACGTTGTGGCCGTCGCTGGAACTGCAGATAGTTCATTCGAGAACCTAGTCATCGATGCGTATGTGAACAAAGTTGTCGATTTCAACAGCTGGGTGCAAACCGGGATTACCACTGCTCCTGAGCAAGCAACCTCGGTTGATCAGGCGAAGCCGTACATTGCCTATGGAACAGCTACCGGCATATCCACTCTCCTGACTGTGGCGAGCCCCGCTGGGCAGACCATCATCGAGTTTCTGTCCACCATTCCCTCTACATCCCGACTCGTATTTACCGGGCACAGTCTCGGGGGTGCCTTATCACCATCCGTCGCGTTGGCTCTATTGAAGGCCGGGCTCCTGAAAAATGCGCCGGGGAACGTCTTCACATACCCAACTGCGGGTCCGTCCCCAGGCAATGGACCATTTGCTGCTCTTTTTTCAGGGGGATTTCCTCTGACCACCGAAGGACCGGCCCCATACCAAGTGTGGAATGGAAACCTCACAAATACATACGACATCGTCCCCCATGCGTGGGGTATTGATACCTTGAACGAGATCCCAACACTCTACGGCGCACTACCATTCATTCCATCCGTTCTCGTTAGGACCATCGTCAACGGTGCCATTGATAAGGCCAAATGGTCAGGGCTGGGGTATGTCTCGCTTCAGGGACAGACATTCTCTGCAGCCACTCCCACTACTCCAAAGACTTTGAAGGCCTTCCTTCAAACTGCTCTACAGGAACATATATCGGCTTACGGCGTGCTCCTCGGAACGCCAAGCATTCCATCACTGTGCAAACCAGCGTCTTCGACGGAGCAGGCTAGAGGTCTACCGATTCTCGGAGGTATCTATCAAGCTCATCTCGAAGCGAAGGAAATGGAGAGGTTAGAGAAAGAGGCAGAATAAATGTACTACTTATACTACGTATGCACCGCATGAAGTTGAAGTTTGGTAGCTGCCTCGTGCCCACTATTGTGAATTTATGTGCGATTGCCCCTGTATTCCCTCTATACGCGTGACGACCTGCCCTAAATCAAACCCAATTACTGCCAACCTTGCACGCGTTTCAGTCTCCCAGATCTCACTATGTCTGGCTTCGACGCGAACAACGTCTATACAGTCTCGGTACATGACTTACCTGCGGCGTCGTCTCCCGATTCGCCCGCTGAAACCGAGAAACTATTACTCGAGTTCCTTGTTCAATATCGCGTCGGAGGAGAGTTCATTTATCGGTCGGTGACTACCTTTTCTCGACGGGGATGATTCTCATTATCGGCGAAACATAGCGATAAGCTAAGGGCGAACTTGCTTCTCAAGCAATATGTTCTCGAAGTGGATCTACGACACATCAGCTTGTTCAATGATGAGCTTGCTCACGCCATACAAGACCGTCCAGCGGATATACTGCCACTGGTGTGTGTTCTTTACGGGAACCTGGACTATCTTGACTTCTGGATTAGTTCGAAAATGCTGCTGCCAGAGCGGCGCGTACAATACTCTTCCCTTTGGCTGGTACATCGGAGGAGCGGACGGAGAGAGCGGCTGAAACGATACCGAAGGTCCAGATAACATTGCGTTCTGGACTGAACTTGCTGCCATTCCGTGATCTTACCGCCAATCTCATGAACAAACTCGTACGCGTCCCAGGCATCGTCATCTCCGCGTCGGTATTGTCATCGCGCGCCACCAAGCTGCACCTTCAATGTCGAGCGTGTCATTCAGTGCGAATGATATACCCCTCGGGCGGCATGGGTGGAGTGGGCTCGGGTTCGGATAGAGGGCTTCCCAGAATCTGCGACGCCCCAGAAGTCGACGGGCAGAAGAAAGACTGCCCACTTGATCCATACCTCATTATCCACTCCAAATCAACATTCGCGGACCAGCAAACTCTCAAACTCCAGGAGGCCCCGGATATGGTTCCTGTTGGAGAGCTTCCTCGTCATCTACTGCTGTCCGCCGATCGTTATTTGACAGGAAAAGTCGTTCCCGGTTCGCGTGTGATCGCCACTGGAATCTACTCAACCTTCCAATCAGCCAAAACTGTGAGATAGATTTACTGCTATCATAACCCCCGCTGATCGCTAACTATCTGATCAGAAAGGCTCTGGTCCGGCAGCGACGCGGCAACCTTATATTCGCGTAGTCCATTTAGAACTTTCATCGCAGGCTGCGGGAGGAGGGTCAAATCCATTCGGCGTTCAGTTCACAGCGGAAGAGGAAGAGGAATTCGGCGAGATGGCTCGAAGCGAAGGCTTTTACGAGAGATTCGCTAAGAGCGTCGCCCCCAGTATCTTTGGTAGCCTCGGTAAGCACGCGTCGCGATCGTCTTGGTACTCGTCATAACAATGTATGGCATCAGATATCAAGAAGGCCATTGCGTGTCTTCTGTTCGGCGGCTCACGAAAGGTGCTTCCGGACGGCATGAGACTTCGGGGGGACATCAATGTCTTACTTTTGGGTGATCCGGGTACCGCCAAGAGTCAGCTTCTCAAGTTCGTAGAGAAGGTAACGCCGTAATCGAGCTACGAGTGGACGGGAACTGACGAGCGTTGTCTAGGTCGCGCCAATCGCTGTGTATACGTCGGGTAAGGGTTCTAGCGCTGCAGGTCTTACCGCTTCCGTCCAACGAGACTCCATATCAGTGCGTACGAACCTTGAAGCATTTTCTATCAGTAGCACTTACGGATCAAACAGAGGGAGTTCTACTTAGAAGGTGGTGCGATGGTGCTAGCAGACACAGGTGTTGTTTGCATCGACGAATTTGACAAGATGCGGGACGAAGATCGCGTTGCTATCCATGAAGCTATGGAACAGCAGACGATATCCATCGCGAAGGCAGGAATCACTACCGTTCTCAACTCACGGACGAGTGTTCTCGCTGCAGCCAATCCCGTCTTTGGCCGATATGATGAAGGTCGTAGTCCAGGCGAAGTAAGATCCCGCTTCAGGTCACCGTCAGGTCGGTGCTAACCTGTGCGTTAGAACATCGACTTCCAAACGACTATTCTCTCACGTTTCGATATGATCTTCATTGTGAAGGATGAACACAACGAGCAACGCGATAGAGTGAGTTCAATACCTTTCCGTTTCATTGAATACTTCTGACGGTAGCCATTCGAAACATAGATGATTGCGAAGCACGTTATGAACATCCACATGAACCGGCAGAATGCTGAAGATGGACAAGCGGAAGGAGAAATTGATTTGGACAAGATGAAGCGGTACATCGCGTATTGCAAAGGGTACTTGGGATCTTATTTTATGCTGAAACTACAACTCATATCACTAATTAATAGCAAATGCGCGCCTCGTCTATCCCCCGATGCCCAAGAAATGCTGAGCAGTCATTTCGTCAACCTGCGACAGGAGGTGCAGAAAGTTGAACGGGATAACGACGAACGAAGTTCCATTCCGATTACCGTTCGGTAGGTTTATTCTATGATATGTCCCTTCGAAACGCGACCTCATATACACAATTCCTACTACGATCACAGTCAACTGGAAGCGATCATCCGGATATCCGAGTCTCTCGCAAAGATGACGCTGTCCCCCGTTGTTCAAAACCATCACGTCGAGGAGGCGATACGACTGTTCAAGTTCTCTACCATGGATGCAGTTTCTGCTGGGGCTGCGGATGGGTTGTCGCGCGGGGAGGTAAATGAGGAGATGACGAGGATTGAGCGGGAGCTGAGGAGGAGGCTGCCGGTTGGATGGAGCACGAGCTATCAGAGTTTGGTTAAGGAGTTTGTGACCCAGCAGGGGTACTCGAGCCATGCCTTGGAGAGGACGTTGTTTGTATTGGAGAAGAGGGAAGTTATACGGTTCTCTGGACAGGTACGTGGTTTTGCATAATTCGTGACGAATGAATATTCAGACTATCAACCCGCTCTATAGAAAAAAGTGGTACACAGAGTCGGTGTCTAGCGCGGTTGCTATCTTCCTTTCTTCCTTTTTGTCTTACACAAATTGTTGTCTCCACCGTTGCTTTGCTTATACCCGTTTGAATCTCACTGTTGTTGTACACTACATTGTCACTGGGTTGTAGTACTTAGAAACCGTCCCCATAACTGGTGGTCAGGATATATGGAAATTTCGATCTCATAGTACCTCAACGGAAGTAATAAGCATCCGCCCGCCTAGCTCAATCGGATAGAGCGTCAGACTTTTACGGTCAGTCAATTGGCTAGGCGATCTGAAGGCTGCGAGTTCGACCCTCGCGGTGGGCTAAAGGATTTCTTTTTGCATCCTTTCTGCAGGGATACAAATTCGCTCTATACAAACACTCGGAGTACATTGCAACATATTTAACACCGTATGTCGTACGGCTGGATCCACGGCGTCGCAGTTCATTTTTCTTTACCCGGTTTGCCCACCAACATCAAGTTGCATACTACCTTAAGACCTGATGCATGAGTTTACCCCATATTCTAACAACAAACTTCTGCGTGTTCTAGATCCGTTGAATCTCTGGTTGTGATTGTTGGAGATGCATGCTGCGTTGTTGTCTGTTTCAGCGTTGAATATATATGTATGGGTCCATGATAGTCGTTGTTCTTTGCACCTACACTTAGCGTTAGATATCAAACATTTATCACATATAGAGGTACCTCGGGTTTTTGGGGCATCGTGCATCATGGATGCCCCCAGGCGTTACGTTGATTCCAGTGATGCCTTGCACCGCTTTCGAAGAGGTGAGTGATGCGACCCACACAGGCACAACGAGACCCACCATCGTCAATGTGAAATGGGTCATGGTTTTTGCGAACGATACACCGCCCATCTCGGATAACCATCTTGTGGGAGTCTTAGTATATCTGGCTGGTCGTCAAGTTGAATCTTTATTCTGGGGTACGTACGCGAATCGAGCAAAAAAGTGGTCTCTAGCCCACCGCGAGGGTCGAACTCGCAGCCTTCAGATCGCCTAAGCAGACTTAAGTAAGAGTCTGACGCTCTATCCGATTGAGCTAGGCGGGCTGATGGAAGCAGTATAACCGATACTGCCAAGTTCGAGACGCCTGCTGGACAAAGCATGCTATGTGATTCGTATGTGATTCCATCATGGAGGTTGCACTGCTTTAATATTAGCTTTCGCGGTGACCAAGTCCAATGGAAGACCCACTCATACCACATAAACTATATCGGGTCACTCTACAGCATGCAGTAAGACACCTGAGTCAGATTTGGCTCAGATTAGGTCCAGATTTGAGTCAAAGCCAGGATGTCACAAGGCTTCCGTCTGCCGAGCTTGCGTGTCCTGGCCAGAGACTACGTGTACTCTCGTGTCGTGCGTGTCCGACATCCGCTGTACCGTCCGCAGTAGCGTGAAAGCTGTGCAAAAAGAACTGGGACGTGAGAGCTGATGAATTGATTCGGCCCAAGAACCCCATTTCCTAGTCCAAGAGCTTGTCGATGGGCACCGCCGGCTGTTCCTACATGGTTCCTATAGCAAATCAGCGCGGGAGATAAACCGAGAAGGCGCGCCCAAGGCACAAGGCGAGGCAAAGCCGGGGTATTACGTAAGACGATATGCGCAGTCATAATACAAACAGGGGACAACTGCTCTTTCTTCCGTACCATCACCATCTCCTCTGACTCCCTACAACAGCAGTATTTGAGCATCCAACCGCAGTCAAATCCAATCGCAATGTCCCAACAGCAATCCCCCAACTACGAGGCTTTCAACAGCCACGAGTATTCGAAACAATCTGCCTTTGACTTCCTTTCATTCACCTCTCCATTGGACATCGTCGCCCCCTCCCCTGATCTGTTTGAGACCGAACTAGATTCAAACCTCGAGGGCTTAGACGATTCCCAGATCCCTTTCTTCGCTGTCAATTCCAACGACGCCTTCAGCATCTTGAGGTCCGAGAACCCCACGTGCGGTCCTCCCTCCACTATCACTGTATCCAGCGAATCGGCGTATGACTCGCCGCACTCGACCTACTCGGATCCGTACTACAATAACTACGCTGGATCCAACTACTGTGGCTCAGCGTATTCCCTAGCTGACTTCAACGAAGTTGACATGCAGCGAATCAATCTCAACGCCTACGACTTCGCCCCCAGCCCAGCGACTGTGGATCCCACTTCGTTTGGGACTCTGCCCTTGACGCCGCCCACCAGTCCTCCAGCGCCGGGTCGGGTGACTAAGGCAACGTACGAGAAATACATCCCCCGCAGTTTCTCAGACTACACACCAAGTACCCGTGATGCGGCAGATTTCTACCCTTCGCCCTACCGTACCCAGTCGACGGTGTCGCCGACCCATATCTCTGCTCAGTTGCCCACTCTTCCCGACAAAGCTGAGGAAGCGGGCAAGGGAGATGATCCCCGCCGCAAATACAAATGCAATGTTTGCTCTCGTGGTATGTCTCTGTTACGCCGTTGAATGCTCTCATCGCTAACACGGATTTTTATCTAGCTTTCGCCCGAGCCTTCAACTTGAAGACCCACATGTCTACTCATGACCCGAATCGGTCGAAGCCATACACCTGCTCTCATAGGTCTTGCGGTCGGTCATTCAGCAGGAAGCACGATTTAGGGCGTCACCTCATCAGTATCCACCGAGACGCCTCCGTACTCCCTTCCCATCCCTCTGTCACCAAGAAGGCAGTCGGAGTGACGAGGACTGCGAGAGCTTGGTGCGAGACATGCGGAAAGAGCTACTTCGACAAAGAGGCATCCTGCGGATGCCACAGTGGGAAGTGAAACTTGAATGGCGCCTTTGTTTGATGTTAACGTATTTGGCTTTGTAAGTTCATCTCGTCCCCGTCGCCGTAGACCTTTTCTTATTCCCTTCGCAGGCTACATGCTTGTTGTCTTGGCCCCAGCGTCGTCTGCCTCGTATGCTATGTTTTCTCGACATATTGGACTTCGCGTCGGGCCTCTACATATGTGTCACGTATCGTACCGCCTCGTATACTTGGCCCCGAGACGAACGTGATCTATGAATTGTCCCTATCATCATCGTTGCCGCTCATTCCCCGTTCTACCTCCCGTATTTCCTTGAAAATATTCTCTTCTCTCGTCGTGGACTAACCTATCGTTGTTATCTTCCTCTTTTTCATGTTTTTTCTCTTTCTTTTTGTCTTGTATACACAGCTTCACAGTTAGTGCGGTGAACGTGTTATCGTCTCAGAAATATATAAATAAAATCAATTTTGCAGTAGCTCAAATACAACGCTTGGAAACAATGTCTGAAGTCTATGAAAGTAATGGTACATGAATGTGAATAATCTGCGTTATGTTCTACCCAGCGCCAACTCAACGATGGCGTAGGTGTTGGCCAATAACACTATGAACCATATCCCGTATGATACTAGCATCAATAGCCATCCGTTACTATAGTCTACGTACTCGGGAATCTGAATAGACTCCTCCGTTTTCTCATGATACTCCACAACAGTCTCCTTCTCCGTACCCACCTTGTCGCGATCACTAGCGACGATTGAGCTAGATTCAATCACCTGGAGCTGGCTCGCGGTGTACGCCCCAATCCCAACAGATGAAACCGATTGATCATCACTCTCCGAGGGTGGGGACGGGGGTGCGGGTTTCCGCACGCGCATCACCACCTTGGATGATGTCAAATATATCAATGGGAATACGATGAACGGAAGGACGACGGAGAGCGCGACTTGCGAGGCAACGAGGAGTGTGTTGATGCCTTCTCGGCCGGCTGAAACGGCGACTATCACAGATGGAATCAAGCTGATCAGACGGGTAATCAAACGACGAAAGAACGGCTGTGATACGAGGAATCATGACGGGGTATGTGAATTAGCGTTTTGAGATGGTTTCCACGGAGGTGGGGTGAATGGAGCTTACCGATATGCGCCATTCTATGAAGCCCTCGGAGACAACCTGGCCGGCTAGGGTTGCAGTGATACTGGCCGCTTGGCCAGCACAGATGAGCGCCAACGCGAAGACAATGGCAGCACCTAGAGCAGAATAAAAACGTCTATGAGCTCTTGCATAGAAACGTTATTACGAAAATGTGATTGACCATTGCCAATAAACTGCTTAATTAGATCATGGGCGTCGAAAAGCCCCGCTGGGCCTCCATCCCTAGATTGGTAGAACACCGTGGCAGCGAGAATTAGAATCCTAAATCAGTGGTGCAAAGGTTAACTCTCGGTGGTCTTGGAAACAGAGTGTATACAATAAATACACTCACGCTGAATTTATGGGCACGGCGATGCCAAGGAGGCTTGTTATGATATCTATGACACCATGTGGGAGGTGTTGGCGAATGAACGCGAGAGAGTTATTCTCTCTTTCGCCGTATTTTGTTCTGTAGTCCCGTGCTGCTGCCGCACGTTCTGCGCGGGAAACAGCGAACAGGGGGACGACGAAGTCCTTGACACGGGACTTGAGTGTGCGATGAGTAATGGGCTGCGAAGACGGAAGAACTGGGGGATGTAGCGGCGGGGGTGGAGCCAGAGCCACGCGATCCTGGGTCGCAAGTGACGAACCCAAGAATAGCGCGTGAGGCATGATGGTGGCACCCAGTATCCCGACGGCCGTGTATATCGCGTTCGGCTCAGACTTGAAAAGGTCCTTCGAGGGAATGTATCCCATAAAGACAGCGGGCCAGTCAGGGCGCGACTTCACCATCAAGACGATGAAGCAGGCCAGTACGGCAAGTACCTTGGATCAAAGATAAGACGCCCGCTGCCAATCGGTGGAAATAATGGACTCAACTAATAGAATGATGGTGTATTCAAATGCTTTCGCCGGTCTTCCCTGTGCCGTGGATGGGTTGCTGATGGCCAGAAATACGAGAACATCTGCGGCGGTCAGGACGACGGCTCCCCATAGTGGTAGGTTAGGGATTATAATCACTAGTCCAATGGCTGAGCCTAGCAATTCAGCTAGGTCTGTCGATATGATCGCTATTTCCGAGAGCACGTAAAGAGGATACAGAACACCGTAGCGAATCAGCCGGGTATGCTTCGGGCGATCGTGCAGGAGTAACCGGCAGTGAGAAGCCAGGTCTGGTGGAACAGGTTGTTGAGTTTCGCGTACACGATCCGTGTGTAAATAGACTAACCGATCCCGGTAACACACCCCAATTTGCACGATAGAGTCTAATCCACGAGATTCCTCCGTTCGTCAACGGTTTATTGGGGCAACATTTCATTTACCTGTAATACTATTGCGCCTAGCCCCGTCATGAGTATGACAAAAAGCATGGGTCGATAGTGGAAGTCAGAGCCTGCTTGCAGGTCTACGCTCCAGTTACCCCTGTGACCTTGCTGGTTAGCATGCAGTATAGACGTAGACAATCGTTAACCGCATCCTATAACTTACGGGTCAAAATATGCGACAGCGCATACGATACCGACACCTATGTGGTTCTTGACATGGTGGAGGACTCGGCGTACGGCTGAGGAGCTGCTTGACCGCAGCGTTCGTTTGAGGGCCACAGACATGACCTGCTGCTCGGGGGGCGATGAAGGAGAGGTGGCAGTTGATGGTAGAGGGCCATTTCCTCAGAATAAAGTAGGAAATCCCGAAACCAGCGTAGCGGAATGGAAACAGTAGATTGGTAGAGGTCTTGAGGGCACCTGCCACAAGAAGCCACATATTTACCCACCGTTCTGGTGGTTTGATGTCCGTCCGTTATGTTCCCAGTCCCTATCCCCTTCTTTCTCTGGAACTGCCGTGACTGTCGCCATGGACATCAATGACCTACACCCGCAAGATGACCATGGTCACCGATTCTTTATATGGCATGAATGGCTACAAGTAATTCTATACTCACCTTCGATAATTGCTCCCGCCTGATGTGCATCACAGGCGTATGGCCCGCTGACCGCAGAGAATGCGTTCGACTACTTCACCTCAAGCATGTTCTACGACAAGCAGAGTAACAACCAGGTGCTTCGAATGCAAACGATGCACACTGGGATGCCCCTGTTGAACGAAGCTGAGGAACTGAGGTGAGTGCAACTTGGAACCCCGCGTGGACGCGTGAACGGTGCAGTGGCTCACCCGTTCCTCGTCCAGACGATTCACTGGCGTGGAATTCGCGCTGGTCCATGCCGAACCTCCTTCGCTATTCATAATCCACAAACGCGAGCGGCTCTCTCCGGACGAGGGTGAGGTTTCTGAACCAGAATTTGCACTTGACGGCTAATATAGTAACACTGTCCCAGTTCGACCGCTAGCCGCATATTTTATCGCGAATAACCGGATATACCAGGCCCCTGACATCTATACAGTACTGTCGAACCGATTGGTAGGTCGAGGAATGCTTCGATGAGATAATTCTGCCCATATTCTACTACATAGCTCGCAACACTTCATTCTCTTCAAAATTCTCTCAACATCTTGCGCAGACACCGGCCTGATTACACGCCAAGGACGGGATTTATATGGCCTATCGCGGACCCCTCGATCCCAGATGACTCTAATACAAAACCTACCGTTGATGTGGACGGAGACCAAGAAATGGGCACATCGGAGTCAGACTCCCAGAAGGCCACGGAGAAAAAGGCCCTCACGGAAGTCTCTGGTGGTCCAAAAAAGCAACAGAACACGATGCTACTTTTCAACGCCATGCGAACGACAGCAGTCCACTCCAAGGTCACCCCTCCGTCGGTCCCAGCGGTAACCGAAAACGTGGAGATGGGTACACCCGCGCCATTCCCCGGATTTCGCGCACCCGCCACCCCTGCCACCCCTGCCCCGGACACGACACCGAGCGTCCCCCAGAAAGACTCAGGATTGGCGGAGCAGCCTAAAGGTATTCCTGGCGCCGGGAAAAAGAAGAGAAAGAGTGAGTGAGCACACCGCAAATTCTTTCCAGGCAGCACTCATTTCATCTTCGTTAGGAACATTGAACTCACAACCCCAACCCTGATTCCTGGTGCTATCCTTTATACTGGCTCGAGGAGGACCGCCTCAGTAATGATAACAATAGTTAAGCATTCTCAAGGTCATACGTGCGCCCCACGCCGGCTGGGAAAGTTTCGCCTTGGTCCCATATTTACGGTGCCCTAATTCAGTACCGATTCTAAGTTGGCCAATAGCCGGAAGGCTTGTCGTATGAATCAGTATGATAGGACATGTGCACGGTGCCAATCTCGACATTGACAGATAGGATTATACAGCTCTGATAAGATACTAATAGACCCTGCCGTACTAATCATGTATCATCTCGCCCCGACGCCGGTTAGCTTTCCTGTGAGCCATCCGAGAGGCGTCTGGTTGACACCACGGACACCTAAGCCTCCAACACCGAGTGCAAGGGGATTTGCCGAGGCAAATGATTCCTTTCTTGCCTTCGTAGCTTGATGTACTGGGTATTGTAAGATTAACATACGGACATCACGGTACGACTCCTTGACCGAACGTACCTGACGCGTCAATCTCCTCGATATTTGTTTCCAATACGAGACCGCCTTGGATTATTTCAGCTAAGATGTGGTGGGCCTTAATCGTGGTCGTGAGCGGTCACATCCAACGCGTTATGAGACTCGCGAACCTCGTCGAAGTGGAACACAAGATCCAACTCGCAGACGTTTTCGAACGTCCGGTCAAGGGACTCCACAAACACCTAGAAGTTCACCGCTGGTTTAGTCAATGTCAAGAATGCTTGCCAGGGTGGTATAATGGATGAATCCTCACCTGAATCAAGTCCAAGATCCCAAGCTCACTTTCCGCCCCATCGACTACAAATACGAAGTGCAGAGTTGCGTAGCTGCGGTATACCACGCGCCATCTCTCATCATCCTTCTTCTTTGGTCCCAAGAACGCTTCAAGCTCGGGCGCATCGAGGAAGTTGCATAGTCCTGGCGGGCGAGAGCTGACCAGCGAGAATATCTTCTGGACGAGGGTTTGTGGTGATTGATGCAGAGGTGTATAGAACTTGGTCAGTCGGGCAACACCCGATGTATTGACTAAATGGATGGGCAGCGATTCGGCTGTTAGCAATGGCACCAAGTCTACTGAGATGTACAGCTTACAGATAAGCACGCCATGGATCATTTTGCAGCTTAACGTCTGATGTTCATTGGAAACTTTGACTAAGAAACGAAGCGGTATCCAGCACGTGGCCCAATTGGGACAACTGTGTCTACGGAAATTCTAATAACAAATCCAACATACAAGCTGTAGACAATGTACTGGTATCTTTTACTGAGTACATATATTGAACATTCACGCATCTGAGGAAGGTTAAGCTTCGGGTAGTGACAATTAAAGTGGGAAACCCACAGTACGATGTACCGACAAGCATTGACGACAAACTCTGGAGTTGATCTTCGTCAAACGCTAACTGATCTTTATGCCAAGTATCCTGAGTAAGGAAGTTAGTCTACGATCAGAAGTAAGTACTAATCACGATGAGAATTACCTGGTGAGTCTGTAGACGAAACATGAGGAAGTTAGCGGTCACATGATGGATATTAGACTGACCTTCTTGAATTCTGACGCGCACTGTCGAATTGTAGTTGAGATAGGAGGGGGATCGGTAGAATGTGGAGCCAGTACTATAGGGACGGCATGAGGTGAGGAGGGAATAGGAAAGCAGTTATGAATGACCTTCTGCCAAGGGAGGCATCCAAGACTCTACCGAGTATGGGAAACTCTCAATGAGGGCACATACTCCAAGGATAGCTGAGTGGAGAGTTCGAAGAGAATCTGCAAATTCAGGGCTCTGTCTATCAGGTAGCTTGATCTTCCTGATTTGCCGAATGAAGCGATTCTGCAAGTACCAGTGTCATTTGTGCAATGACCACACTGTGAGCGGAGACGAACCTTGAGCGGCACAATACTCTGCCGTTGAGAACAGCGCACTATTCCTGATAGAGCCTTTGATGCCATGCCTCGGACTTCTACGTTTTCATCTGCCAGACATGCAAGCAAACAATCCATGATCTTCGAGACATTCTCGAAGGAAATGGACAATAGATTCCGGTAGAAGAATACGACCATTGCGGGAAGGGCATGGAGGCGGATTCGCCACGACTGCGCAAGATGTCAGTCCCGAAAGCTGTTCGAGGGTGCGTACACTCACTGCGGATGACTTGATAGCATCAACGAAGTCGTTCAGTATAACTTCCACATACTCGGACGGGGGCGTAATCGCCGATATCACATAAAGCACAGCAGTACTATAGCGTTGTAGATCAGGACTATCACTGAGCTCAGCCATGCGCAGTATCTCAGGCCTTTGAGAATGTTGATATATATGAGCCTTCTGTGACGTAGATTCGAGGGTATGACTCACAATAAGCGAATGGCGTATGGGAAGATCAAGGATGCCTGAGCACCATGCGCGGAGGTCCATATCCACTGAAGAACTATATGACTCGTCGATGTGATGCTCTCTGCTATCACTGATAAGAAGCTTACGAGTCAATCCAACTTTGTCGTACTGCGCGAAAAGTATTAGAATTGGTTGTTTACTGCGGACGTTTGGGCGACTCACTTGTGATTGGCTCACACGCGGCGGAGGGAAGCGTTCTGTCCGCCATTGAGGCATTTTGTCCACGATGGCATTAAAGGCTACTGCGTAAGTGGGTTGTCTATGCTTTATTTAGCTCGCACTAAGAACGAAACTTGGTCAACTTACCGGATTTGCAATGGATCCTTTGAGTTCTGACAAGCCTGCAAGAATGCCTGAGTCGAAGGGTAGCAGGGTTCCCATAAATTGCGATTCATCATGTGTAGCTGCTCCGCAATGTATGCTCTGATCTGCAATGCTCTGTTAGTAAAGAACACGGCATGAAGGCAATCCGCATACCTCAGCATATCCGATGTCTAGATTGTCCATGAATAGAGTAATGTATTTATCTGACAACGAGTTGAAACGGGAACCCAAACAATCAACAATTGCTGAGAAGAGCGTTATTTGTTTCGTCACTGGGTCATGTCAACGTTAGGTAGTATTTCGTCGAAACAGGAGGACACCCACTCTCAAATGCTGATTCGCGGCTGAAATCCAATGGTTGATCGAGGACCCATTTTATCAACGGCGTACTTCGTCGGGGATCTCGGTCCTGTAATTGGTACTAAAGAGACAGTTAAGCGCCAGCGCGATAGCATGTCTCGTCAACGTACGCTGAAAAGGGACTCCCAGAGGACCAACGTATCTGGTTTGATCTGAGCGTAAATTCTATCTAAGCGAGACATGAACCAGGTCCAAAGGCGATCACTGGATGAGGGGAGCCAGTGTTTAGATCCTGGGAAAGACATCAGGACCTTTGCTTGAACGTTCAGATGAGTAGGAAACACGTACCTCGCAGGAGGCCTGCAAGGAATTCCACTCCCGCTCGCTGTTTGAAGCGATCCGGGTCGAAGATCAGCGGTTCAATGACATCCAGGAGACCATCGAGGCATTCACGTTCCAACATTATGGCTACCTGGAGGTGAGCATGGGCGAGAGGGGACAGCGCGACACCGTACCCAAAGCTTTGATGAGCGTCACATTTTCTATACGCAACTCTGTAATACCGCTTGTCCTGCCTGACTCCTGACCCCAAAGCGTTGCTAGATTAACGAAGAATTTATCCTCCACTACCACGGTCCTCGTCGCATCAAGGCACGGCTGGCAGTCGGCGCTCCACAAAAGGGGGGACGAGTTCCCTGTGGCGATAGCATATCCCTTTACACTGGGCGTCCACGAGACAAAGCCGGTGGGGACTCTGTCGACAAGGATCTCACTAAACGACAGTTAGGTCGGACCGATTGCAAGGGGTGAAACGTCTCGCCTTCCTTGGCCTCGCAAAGGTTGTTCTAGGCCGGCAAGGAATGCTTGCGGGTCTTTGATGAGCACCGTTCTCCGTAAGGGACTCGACCAGTTGTCTGTCCACAATTCTTCATTAGACTTAGAATAAGATCGAATCTTCACCATTGCCAACATCTTGTTGACCGCCCTACGGAGCATGTTAGGTTTAAGGTTATGTTATGATCTAAAACAACATGCCGTACCTCTGGGCGGTGGCCCTAATGGATGGCTGAGGGTTCGTGCAAAGCTCCATGAAAACTTTGGCCAGGTCGGCCGAGGTGGGAACATCTCGACGCACAAGACCAACTAGAAATCTAAGAGCCATTTGCACGTATCTCCACTTGAGATCCAAAGTGTCAGTGGATACCACATACGGCGCCACACCACGACACTTACATGCGTTTGAGGGCTCAACACCACATTGAGGATCGAAGTGACCTGAAAACACCGTCAAATGAATGAAAACACCCGAAGCTAATGCAACCTACGGTGCTTTGATACAACACCGCTCGTTTAGCAACCCGGATGGAGGATTTAGCCGTCGCTTCCGATAGAAGTTGTTGATTCACAAAGGAAGCAGAAAACTCGGCAGCTAACTCGAGCAGCACGTCATTCAGGCGTGGAGTATCAAGCGTGTAGGCCTCGGTGTGAAATGCCTCTTCGGAAAGGTGTGCTAATAATTCCTGAGACAGGCTACTAACTAGCTTCTGCACGGAGGGCTATGATTCATGTTGAGTTAATATTTAGCCGTATGACAAAGGGTGCACAACACCTTCTCCTCGTGTTGACATTCAAGCAAGGTTAGCAGATGCTTTTGGCGATACTTGTAGTCTGCGTGAAATGAGTGTGGGGGTCTATAGGAGGATTACGACACTAACCAGCCAGAGAGTAGGCAGCTGCCAATGTGCGTCAGCGAGTTCGTCATCAAAAGGTGGAGTCGACATACCAATGCCTTTGTTACCAAGAACGTAGAGGGCTCCTTTCATGCGGTCAGGATCATTGCCCTTAGCGAGTGCGTTGAATAGATGGGGTAGAATCATTCTTGTAGAGCGGACGTAGTACTGATATAAGTAGATGTCAGTCGCAGCATTTCGTGTTGCAGATCCGTTAACCTACGCCGCAGACATTATGAAGCACGGACTGGGCTTGGCTGAGAAGTCAATCAGGTCACCGAAGAATATTCTTGTGCGACTAGACGCACCGGCGGATTCTGGTATACGGTGATAGAGAAAGTTCGACGAGCTCTTCAATAAGACCATTGTCTACAGACGACCGTTTCCGATAGAGCGAGTGCATGTATACTCGGCCACTATGGTAAACTTGTGCTCGCTTCACGAAGACAAGCCTGGAATTCTCTTTCTGCTTCGGCCAAGTGCGGTGAAGGCTGGACATAGATTTAGCACATGTAGTGATAGATGACGTAATGGGCACTTACTCTCTTGCCTGGGAGTAACTTGTAGAAAGGGACTCGTAGGTACCTCTGGTTAGGCCATAATCAAGCAGGTAAGAATCGATAGCTTTGACGACACCAATGACTGCATCCGTATGATCTTCGCCTTCTGTTCTCTGACGCAAAGTAGACGAGGCCTTCTTAATAATGGTGGCGAAGCGCCCTCTTAGCGCAGAGACATGTTGATATCGAGGATCCTTAGGATCCGTTAGGACAAACCCTGCGTTCAAGGATAGAGGCGTCATGGAAAGTTCCATTGATTCGACCTCATCGTATAAGCCCGAGTTTGCAACCTCCTTCTGGCCCT
Organism: Sanguinoderma rugosum; assembly: GCA_017499575.1. Lineage (NCBI taxonomy): Eukaryota > Fungi > Basidiomycota > Agaricomycetes > Polyporales > Polyporaceae > Sanguinoderma > Sanguinoderma rugosum. The sequence continues at coordinate 3,105,330 of VTPW01000002.1, read as the reverse complement.
CCTCGAGGAGTGTGGGTAGGCCGTTCCACATAGCTTTGCATGCATGGAGGTACCTATATACAGTTGGCGTTAGGATCAGTGCGAAAGATGCGTAAATTTCCATACCGGCAGAAGTCATTGCGCTCGATGCTATCCCAACGTGGTGCACTGTCGATAAGCGCTTCGACTTTGTCCATAGCGGGGGAGAGGACTGTATCCAGAATCTCAATGGCGAAGGCGATCTCTTCGGGAGAAGGGACTAGATGGACATCAAACTACAGATAAAAAAGTGATGCGGATCTCTAACATACCATGCCATTCTATGCGTACTTCGTTAGCTTCGTATAGTTTGCCCCAACTCTTGTAATGTTCCGTGTCAAAGTCTGCGTCAGAGTTTAGAGGGAAATAATAACTTCAGTACAGCAATGAACGTACTTGTGTCTTCCCACTCGTCTGTATTGATGAATCGGCTGTTCAGAGGATAGGTGCCAACTAAAGTATGCAGAGCACGCATTATAAGACGTCCAACTCCACTGTAACCCCTTTCGCCTTTGGTCTTGTCAACGAGAAGTGCGAAGAGCTGGAGGATTCGAGGCTTATAGCGTAACAACTAAAAGACAGGGGGATGAAGGTTAGTAACTTCTAATTGTTATGCAGACGACCCTACTAACCTCTGGTCCTCCGTACCCGAGACAGCCACGGAGGATGGTCAAGTCTGAGAGTGAGATCAATATATAAGGTGTGGTGCACGGTCGAATATTCGCTCACTCCAATGGAAAGTAGTATCGGATGGCACCGCGGTGTGGCTTGAAGTCGTGCGAACACTCGAGGCGCCATGCTTCAGCTCTTCTTCAATTTGCATATTACAATGCGAAAAGAATTTGGCTATCGTCTCCTTCGGTTTTACCCGTGCTAAACAGGCAACGAGTTGACCGAACGCCCTTACAGCATTGGACTTCGCGTTGGTGGTCGCGTAGTTATAGACGAGATTCAAGACGAGATCGAACAGCTTGTCGGAGAGGTGAAGACACACGACGTCGAGCATGCTCTTGATGGATTTCAGGACGCTTTCTTCTTGCTTGCCGCCAGTGGTATTTCTTCTGCCACCTTCTTCGGGGAGGTTTTCGAAGAGAGCAAAGACGCGACGGAAGAGGGACGCGACCCAGTCTGTCAAAAAGCCGTAAGCAACGTGATCGCGGTTGAGTTGTGAGACGGCGACATACCGGCAAAGCCAGCAGTGCTATCGATAGTCAAAGACCTTTCCTCGCTTCTGCTCAACTTCTGCACCTCGCCTATGTCGACCCCATCTGGGAGCGGAGGGGCATCCGCATCGATCTCCATCGCATCTGCAGGATCTTCACTGTCCACAGGTAGGCCAGAGTGATAGGAAAGTTCTCCAATCCGGACATGCTGAACGGCTGAAATGATGAACATAGTAGCACATACTGTCTTGACTGGGTCGTTCTGAAGAAAGAGAGCATCAATATACGCGAACTATCACAGTGACTAGTTGACTGACCAAGTCAATGCCTGGAATGCATAGTTCGAGAAGGGGTACGAGGTGCTTCTGACCGCCCAACCAAACGCGCTCCGTTGTAAGAGGGACACAAATCCCAGAAAGCATGCCCAGAACAGCTGTCGTTCTATGAGTCTCGTTGACCACTTCGAGGCCGCCATAGGCGCGCTCGAGTAACTCAGGCATGATTGAATCTGGGTCAAGCAAAGCCATTGTGCGCAACGAGCCTTGCGCATAAGAAGCAGCGACGGGATCCTTCGAGAACATGGCGATGAGTGCTGGTGTGCGGAGAATTCTGACGAAGTTCCTTCGGATGGCAGGCGTCAAACGTTGTGCCTCGAGGGGGTGTTAGTTACAAACGCGAGGATAGTATACACACGCTTACCTGTGGTATGATGCAAGAAGACTGTTCTTCCTCCTTTACCCTTCGTATGAATTCGGCAGTCAAACGATGCAGGAAAGTTGTTAACTGACAAGGTACATAAGTCTCTGGATCCATTAAAAATGAACCCAACCTACTGAGAGTGACCAAGCCCCAGAGTTAGAAGGATGGAAAAAGGACTCGGTACACGTAATCAATTTCTCCAAAGAGTCTAGGGCCTTGGATCCTGCTAAATATCCGATTGCATGAGAAGGCAACGATCGACTGTCGCCAGTCGCGGAGGCGGTAGTACGTTCAGGCCCATCCACCGACATAGAGTAGACGATGATCTTCGCAAGAGCGCCTGCATAAATGTTCAGATTTGAAGCACAAAGGGAAATGATTGGCCGTACTTTGTCGATTCACAGACTTCTTGATGCGTAATGACTGCATGTCACCGTGTATATCTGCCATAGCGCTTGTGTTAGATCCCTGTGTGAGCATATTAATAGGTGATCTGGTTTATCTTCATAAAAGATGAAGTTACTCCAATGGCACCGACGGGAACATCTTGGGTATAATAGTTAGACCTGTTCGACGAGTAAGGAGGATGGACAAACTCATTGACCCTAAACCTTTGCCTATCAGGGTAGTCCATTCACTCTCTGACCAGATCCCAACATCCCTCCACTCGGCACCATCTTTCTTCGCTGTGCCTGCGATGTGCTCCTCCGAAAGGTCTCCCGCCAGTTCTATAAGCCTATCGTCTACCGTGAACGAATTAAAGGCCTCCCAGAGAACGAAGATTGTCGGAAGGTAGAGGTCCACACGACCAGGCGGTAGAAAAGATGTCATTACAGGGACCATAGTCATTATCGACTGAGAAGAATCATTAGGATTTTCCCAGCGTCGAGGCCAAAAATACATACCTCTTTGGTAAGCCTTGGTACAAATGTGGAGAGCATATCTGGTATTTCGGAGACAGGGTAGTATCCCTTACATTGCTCAGCAACATATAGAAGAATATTGACCACGTTTCGACTAATTATTGGACGTAAGTGCCATAGATAAGAGTACGCAGGGATGGTGAGCTCACGTGGGTTCTTGAATGCGTTTCTTTGGCCACAGCTCCTTCTGAAGGGCATCCCATAGAGGCTTCCACGGCAGCTCAAGGTCAGTGGACTCCAATTTGCGCGTCACCCCTGATTTATTCGCCAGTAGCCGAGAAAGCATATCCGCCCAGCTTCGAATGACACGGCTTTCAATCCCGGGTAATATACATAGTTCGTAATACAATCGCACGAGCTTTGCCCTTGTCGACTTGGGCAGGGGATAACGCATCAAAAGCCAGCTATACAAGAAGCATGACGAACCGATACATGGCAAACAAAGCATCAACGACGTACCATTGCAACATGCCATCCCAAGTCGTCAAGACAAGCCAATTTTGGGCTTTGGCAGAGACAAATATCTTGCCCACGATCTCTTCCAGACGCGTCTGCATATATTCGACCGATTCGCATTCGTACGGCAGCGCATTCAAGTATGTCTGGAGCGTCGCACGCTGTTTGTCCATATCTGACAACCCGGCCTGATCGTCCAGTGAGGTAGGGAAGTCGTCGTCCTCCATGGTGGGGTACGAAGGGCCAACCTGTGCGAAGGAAAGATCTATGCCAAGCGCCTCTGAGGCGGCTTTCAGTAGTGATTCGAAGTCCATTGTGTGTGATGAAGGCCTACTGATGAAGATGCAGCTATATAAGCTACTTTCCAGAGATGACGCGTCCTTGACCTGAGTCACGATACTCACTTTGTGAATAATCCGTCTGATATTCTGCGCAGTGGATCAGTGATCTTGAAAGAAAGGACGCGTCACGGTAGTGAACGGTATAGATCTAAACGCCACGTGCCAACATCGGCATATCACCCCGCTTTAGGAAACCTTCCCTACTTGCAATATGTCGTTCAATTTCCTGAGGCCCTTCGTTCGACAAGCTGCAAGTTGTAAACGGCGCAGCTTCTTCACGTCGTCAGCGCGGAATGCAACAAGTTTCGCTCGGGCAACGCGAATTGCGCCCCTTCTCTGCGGAGCGGGCCTCCTCGCCACTGCGTTTGCGTTGCAGCCCAAGGTCCATTTAGATACTGAAAGCCAGGTGCAAGAGCCTCCGAAGACAGTGGAAACTACAAGTAAATCTCTAAACTATGTTGCTGGAGTCCCCTACACTTAGTACCCGTTTCCAGCCGACCCCGCGACCGGAATTCAGTTCCCTAACTCCCTTCAAGTGCCATCTAAAATCAAACTACCTGAACTCACTCTCCTAGGAGTAGGGGTTAGAACAGTCTCGTTCCTTGGAATCAAAGTATACTCTGTCGGCTTCTACGCAGACTTAGAAAACCCAGATCTCAAGGTCAATGTCTTTCTTGGCATGACTCAGGAGACAGGAATTAACCAACACATCCATAGATCCCTAAGGACCTTGATCCAGAGCAGAAAGTAGAGCACATCGTCCGAAATACGGCATGCGTAGTACGAATCGGTAATGGCATTGTATCACATTACTTGCTCAGCAAAAATAACTTATATTCCATTCAGTTCCTACCAGAAACACTAACTACACCCATCTTCGGGACGCCTTCATGAGGTCACTACAAGCCAGAATGGTCACTGGACGTCAGAACGGAAGCATATCGGAGGAAGTAGAAGTGGCCGCGGGCTCCCCCCTGCGAAAGTTGAAGTCCCTCTTCCCAAATTCAGCGTTAACCAAGAACACGCCGCTGGATGTCTTCCTTTCGGCACCTACGCCTGGTCGTCCCCGCGCACTCGTATTCCGCGATATGGGTGCTATAGAGAACGACTGGGTAGCCACGGAGCTGGTACTCCACTACTTTACAGGGGAAGGACCCAGCCCTCCGGTATGTCCTCCGTCTCAATTTATTAACGATATCACGACTAATTGTCCCTATCAGCTCAAGAAGGCAGTGCTGGAACGCCTGAGTTCCCTAGAAAAATGACATGTATTTATAGGATAGAATCGCGGCTTGACTCCCCCCTCTGGAAATAACCACTGCTTTCAAATCATGGTCGCTTGAACATTTGTCGCAAAGGTCCCGCCGATATTTCCCCGGCTATATCGAGTCCCCACACTCACGCTTGATTGACTGTAAGGACACCCTTCTCACTACTCACCATGGCCGAGTACAAATACCTTGGCCGTTCGTCTGTTCTTATTAGCAGTGGCTCGTCTACTTATGGCCTGCAATAGCCGAGCAAGTGGATAAGTTTCTCGAGGACGGGTACATTGTGATCAAGAATGCTTTTACGAAGGAGAAAGCCGCTGAATGGACCAAGTCTATGTGGACTCGCCTAGGCATCGATCCTGACGATAAGACTACGTGGTACAAGGAAAGAATCCATATGCCTTGGCACAAAAGAGAGCAAGTGGCCAAGTTTGCGCCTAAGGTATGGGACATTGTTGTCTGAGGCGTCTCCAGCCATCACCAAATTATCCAGGCTTGGGGTGCCATCGTTGATCTATTAGGTGGCGAAGACAGAATCGACGAAGAAAGTAGCGCCTGGGGCGATAGCTTTATCGTCAACCTCGGTACCGATGCCTTAGAACAAGCTAAAGAAGACAAGCATCCAACCGATCTTGATAACTGGCATGTCGATGGTGATTTCTTCGTTAGTATATCCAGTGGTATCTGCTATCATCGATAATCGTTTCAACTTCTATACCAGGTTCATTTCCTTGACTCTCCCGAGCAAGGTCTCCTCGTAATCCCGATCTTCTCTGAGATACAACCTCGCGGCGGCGGGACTTTCATCTGCACCGATGGTCTGGACAAGATAGCCAAGTACTTGTCCGAGCACCCAGAGGGTGTTCTGCCCACTGGCTTATCGTTCACCCCATCCACGACGAAATACAGCACCGGCGAATACGACCAAGATCCCCACTATTGGTCGCACTTGAAGGAAATCAAAACGTGTAACAAGTTCGTCGAGATGACAGGAGAGATCGGAGATGTTGTACTACTTCACCCGTTGATGATGCACTCCGCCTCGAAGAACTATCTACGAATCCCAAGAGTCATCACTAACCCTCCTGTCTCTCTCAAGGAGCCGTTCAACTTTGCTCGGGAAAGTACTAACGAATACAGCCTTGTAGAGAGGAAGACTCTCAAGGCCCTCGGCGTAGAGCGACTCGAGTTCAAGCCAACAACAGAGAGAAGGAGGATCGTGCCGAAGCGAGTCCTCGACCAGAACAAGATGCTTGAAGAAGAGAAAAGACGGTTAGCGGCAACTCCTATGCAGCACTAGCTATATTTTCTTTAAATGACTGTATCTCCGAGCTAAATTGATTCCTGCAGCCCATTGTGTGTATTGTTCATTGTCCTTCCTGAGGGACCGCTGACTACCGGTTAGGGGCTTGGATCACGCTGCCACAATCGACCCTGCTAAACGCGATCGATCACATGATTGCAAGTGTGATCAACAAAGACGCGTATTTCGGAGTTTAGAAATCGTATAAAAGGGGTGGACTTGCGTTCCACTAAATTTGCATCCCCTTGCTTTCCGTCCACCACCTCACGAGTACATTCGAGCAAATCGCTTAAACATATCAGACTACCAATGGCCCGCACCAAGCAAACCGCCCGCAAATCTACTGGAGGTACATCCGTTCTTGAGCAAGTATCTTCTTCATGAATTCTAAAATATCCTCTGTCACTAGGCAAAGCGCCCCGTAAGCAACTAGCTGCGAAGTCAGCCCGCAAGACCGCCACCGCTGTACGTCCCTACATCCCCATCGACGGCGGGTTTACTTACTCTCATTTAATAGAATGCCACTGGTGGTGTCAAGAAGCCCCATCGCTTCAGACCCGGAACAGTCGCCCTTCGTGAAATCAGGCGGTACCAGAAGTCCACTGAGCTCCTCATCCGCAAGCTGCCCTTCCAGCGCCTTGTTCGTGAAATTGCTCAGGATTTCAAGGTTCGTGAAGTCTCGGGACCGACATTGGCGTCATACTGATCCACCCTTGCCTATTTGTAGACTGATCTCCGTTTCCAATCATCTGCCGTCATGGCCCTCCAAGAAGCTGCCGAGGCGTATCTTGTGTCGCTGTTTGAAGACACCAACCTTGCCGCCATCCACGCTAAGCGTGTAACCATTCAACCGAAGGATCTTGCTTTGGCCCGACGCCTCAGAGGCGAGAGGTCTTGAGTCCCTTTATATGACTCTTGCCTTCATGTTTGGTTGATCACTGTACCAGTATTATTTATGATTGTCTGTACAATTACCTATGTCGTGCAGTAATGTTTCGGGGAAATGAACATGATTCAGTACTCGGACTCACTGTCTGCATAAGTGGAGCAGTATAACGCGCATCGCGTTGTGGCACAATACCGTGTTGTTGTCGCTTGTTTGGATTTTCATTGCTCGCTTCATTTGGAATGTGGGGTAAGCCAATCTCACCCAGCACCATGAACATATCCTTCCTCCATACCTGTCCTCATTTTGCGAGGTCAAGCGGCATTCGAGCCACGAAATGGTTGTCGGGTGCTTTCGCTAGCAGACATTACGCCACCCACCGTGATCCTACAATTGCTTCTTCACCGCTTTCCCAGTCGCTTGACACAGGACGACGGAGTACACCTCGACTCGAGTCTGCGGGTCCGTTTCAGCTCGGAGTCTCGCCAAATCGTGGACAGCCAGCCAAGAAATGGTCTGAGCTCAGTGCCGGAGGCAAAGGTGCGTCCCCTCGAGTTTTCGTTCTTGAATCATTCTTCACAGCCTAACACCGTTTTAGTCATACGCACGGGTGCTCGCACGACGAATCTGACCGTGATCCTGCTCGGAGCCGGGTTCTCGGCCTTGCTAGTCTACTCCCTAACTACTGAGCTCTTTTCGAAGAACTCACCAACGGTGCTGTACGGTGATGCTTGCAAACGAATCACGGCTTCTCCTCAGGTTTGACTTCCCTTTCCCCATCACCGAATCGAATGCTGTAACATTGAATGTTGCACAGGTCGCAAAATACATGAACGGTCCATTCACCTTCCACAATAACCCACCCTCGGCCATCCGTCCTCGGCACCGCAATCGACATGTCTCGTCTCAAATTATGGTCGACTCAACAGGCCGAGAACACATGATTATGAACTTTTACATACAGGGCAAGCCACCGGGTTCACAGCCTACATCTGACGAATCATACTTTGACTCGATGTCAACTTGGAGCAAGGAGACTCTTGAGTCATTCTCAAAGATGACAACAGATGACGGTATCGTTTGGGTGAAGGACACAGCTGCGGACATATCGGAACGGGCTAAGAGACTTTTCAAATATTTGAGCGGCTCGCCTATGCCTCCACCGCCGTTACCTACTCCGTCACTGTCACCAGAGGGAAAGGATATGTCCAGAAGGCAGGATAGCGGGGCATGGAGTTTAACGGGGATGTTTTCCTCTCTGAAAGGCACGAAATCAGCATATTCTGAGGCCGCCACGTCCGAACCAGACGGCAGAATATGGACCGAGGGCGAAGTACACGCTGATTTGATCAGGGTATGCATCTTCATCTGAGGCAAACAGTATCCCACTGATAGCTATTGGCATCACCACACCAGAATAATGATGGTTACTTCGTGTTCCGCTATCTGTTGATCGACATCCCGAGTGAGTTTTCATGTACATCCGTCAGAGGCATGAAACTTATGACGAATCAGATTCGCGGTCCAGGGACTCGGTACGCGTTTTCGTCGAGCGCGCCCCAACTGTGAGGATGGACGAGCCAGTCATACGGTGGAATTCATAGGACATCATTATCGTCATCATCCCCTTCACAACCGTGCAATGTATCATAATCTGTTAACTGACGAGATCTACCGCGCCAATTACATTATTTGTAGGGTATGGAGAACGTGCTGCATGTAAGGGTGAATTGGATTGAATGTGTAGTATGCCAGGTGCTCGTGGGTTAATCGCCAAACAGTTTCTGAACGCGTTTGAGTACGGAGTCCTTTGAGGGATCTGGAAGTGCACGGCGTGGTTGCTCAGATACAATGATTCCGGGAGTTCATGCCGCAGCTCACCATAAGGATGGTCCTTCGAAGGAATCTCCAATAATGCGGGGAATGCTTGCTGGTATTTGTCTACAGTAGGTCGTATCTTCTCAGCGACCTGTTAATCAAGGTCAGCGATGGAAAGAGGTCTCAAATGGATCCAACAGACATGTTGGTTGATCAGGAGGATGGCGATGTCTTTCCGTTCGGTGAACTCCTGGAACGCAGCTTCAATTGTGGACACTTGAGTTTCTAACAACAAACAGGCTACATTCGAATCGGTCATCTGCGAGTGATTCTGAACAACGTACTAGCGTCCACGATCAAGAAATTCTTCTTCTGTTGCTCGTTTATGTGGCCAACGCCCGCTAGCAGCAGGCCCGTGATGGAGTCCTGGGCAGTTCATTCAAGGAAACGCAACAAGGCATCCCGTAGAGGCTCTCACCTCGTCTCCGATGACCGCTATCAGATTGCGTTCCTTCGTACTTGTCGCCATGAGCGGTGACGGAGGAGAGAAACAAAAAAGGCAATCTCAGGATGCTAACTCTGATCCAAGTCTAGTCAGGGGTTAGAACTTTGCAGGCTTCTTCACATCTGCGCACTCGCAAAGTTCTGCACTCTACACGACAGAGAGAAAGTCTACGATGGACATTTTCAATCGCCCTCCAACGATCTCGGACGATACTTTGCAGTACACGCTCTACCCTCCCGCCGAGCTTGCGGACCATGTTTCTGTGACCTCTTTTGCAGCATGCATCACATCCTTCGTAGAAACTCTGCTTCCGCCCAGTTTTATCTGGCACAAGGATTCATTCGAATTGAAGGCAGTCCCAGATCCTGACGCCGCGAACCGATGGCTTCTAGAGGGCAGGATGCGCGTCGGAGACTGCGTTGACGATGAATGGTGTGTAGTTTGGCTATTCAAAGAGATCAGTGCGAAGTGGGATCTGGCAATTAGGTCAGTCAGTTTCCCCACAATGTATTTCACTGGTTGATGGAGGGTCTCATAGCGTCTTTGATTCTGATGGTGAATTCCTGCTAATTGAAGCAGCAGAAGGCCTGCCGAAATGGGTAACCCCAGGCAACTCAGAAAACAGGGTGCGCCGCCCTCTCTTTCGATGGTAAGATGCATAATGGATTTACTCGTATGACTATACAGGTCTGGATCTACGGCTCACGCCTTCATCTTATTCCTCTCTCACACATCTCCCCACCTTCTAGACCGCGCAAGCGCAGACGTTCGCACGACAGTGACGACGAGCGGACTGCAGGCATTGCTGGCAGCGATGACGAAGAGTGGATCGCCGTCGAAGATGCACTCATGTTGATCTTTGACCGCAATGTCAATACCCTAGCTCCTCCAGAGGTCGAGAGACTTGTCTGGAAAAGGATATCAGGGTGAGTTCTCTCTGCTCTACCATTCAGTACGAAGAATCTAAAGCAACGCAGTTATCCAGCCGCAACCAAGAACCATGTCCATACGACGAAGGCGTGGATACCTGTAGACATTGCTAGAGCTCTTTCTGTTGATGCGTCCCTCGTCCAGAAGGCGGCGGAAGCTTTCTATACCAGAGACGCTATGCAGTTGCGTGTAAGTCTTGATTGGTTTCCTCGTAGTCTCCCTACTAACCCACCACACAGGCTGCACACAAAATGAGCCGCTTCCCTCCAGAATCCTCGGTGCTCACTTCGGTGAAAATGACTCGAACGGCATATGCCCAGCTAGTGGGACAAAAATTCTATCCACCGAAAATATTCGGTCGGTGGAACGAGAAGGAAGGGACACCGGAACGAAGGTGGCGCGAGGTCGGCATGAAACTGGTAGGGTCTTCGACTGCTCAGGTGGATCTACGGTCCTTATTTTGCGTTAGGCCTGCGGTTTCGAAATGCTCTACCAGGAGACTAAGAAGATTCTTCCGTTTGATGATTCTTCGGTAAGATCTCGCAGAACCCAGAGAACGAAGTATTCAACGTTTGCGTCAGGTCGAAGCGAATAAGTCAGAGTTGAATGGCAGCCCGGCCTACAGGAAGTACATCGACAACCTCAAGAATAGCTCGTACTTCAGAGGCGAAGCAGAAGGCTCGGCGCTGTGGAAAGAACTTGAGAAGAAGGCTGCCGATATCTACGTCCTGACATTACGAGTAGAGTACGTCCACGATTCCTTGAAACGTTTGTGTCCATACATAAATCCTGACTACCAACAGGGCCTCCAGGCCGACCTTCGCTTCTTCTTTGACGAAAGCCCTATCGCAGTCATCGGACACGGTGCCAGCTGTACAATCGGACGAAGATCCAGATGACTGGCTGGTTATCGACTCGGATAGCTTTGATCAGATGCTCGAGCGTTCCATGAGTGGCAACAAGGCCAAGGATGACACCGCTATGGATGTCGATTCAGGTGGCATTACGGCCGAAGATCAACTAGCAAACGAACAAGCGGCGAAATTACGTAGTCTAGCCACGAGGGTGGAGGAATTTGTCGAGGGCCAAGGCGACCTCGAGGGAGCTCGCTTTGCAGAGTATGTCGTCGATTTGCTCCCTTGTCTATCCACTAACAATAACCTCTCCATCCGCTCGGTTACAGCGAGGCATCCGATGACGAAGAATTCAGCGATGGAATGCCGTCAACTGACTCGGGTGATTCTGACGATGAATCCGATATTAACGTTAATGATCGCAGCGATAAAGTCAGAGATACGGATAATCGTGAAGATGCTGCACACAGGCAGGCTGCGATGGATAATCTGGTACCTGGGATCCTTCCTTCGGAATACGGAAAAATGCCAGCGTCCTTCCATAGCAACTCACAGAGGGTCGCGCGGGCATCGAATGATGGAGATACAGAGGGAGATACGGACACACGGGGTGCTGCAGGACGGACGCCGGAAGGCAGGCAGACGGTAGGCGACGATAACATCGACAAGCTCGATGCGGATTCGCGTATGGACAAGGGTGCTACCGGCCAAGGTTCCGTGTCTTCTAGCGAGAAGCCCATACGACAACCTATCATACCTCGCGACCAGTACGATGGGGTCGTAGATTCGGATGATGAAACCGACGAAGAGGAAGATGACGAAGATGAAGAGGATCAACCGCAGCTAGTGGGCGACATCGAAGTCGACATGGGCGAGGAGGAGGAGGAATTCCTCGAATTCGCTAGACAAACCCTAGGAATCAACGATGAACAATGGGAGAGTATAATTAAGGATAGGACTGATCGGGGCGGTAAGCCATTTTCATCCTCAGACAGCCTCGCTCTGATGTAGTTCTAGCCTTCGTTCCCACCAGCGCGAGAGATTTACCGACCGTTAAAAACACGAGTCAGACGACCCCCCAGACTGTGAAGGAGGGGAATGGAAGGACGTCAACCTCGGAACAGCGCCCAAACTCGAAGCTCGACTCCTTCGACGCTGTAATGCAGGCGCTCGACGCAGAACTTTCTCGCTCTAGCAATAAATCAACCGCATTGCCTCCTAGACAGCACACAGCAGCTGAAAAGGGGAAAGCAAAGGAGCATAATGAATTCTCGCCAGCGTCTGGGCTCGATAAAATAATGGAAGGCGCCGAAAGCGAGTATGAGAATGAAGACATCGAGAAGGCGATGGAAGCGGAACTCAAGGCTGCCCTAGAAAAAGAGGGTGATGGTGAGGGAGATGGTGACTTTGAGGGCGACGGTGGCATGGACTACAATTTAATAAAGAATTTCTTGGAGAGCTTCAAGAGTCAGGCGGGGCTCTCGGGCCCTGTGGGGAACCTCGCGGGGCGACTACAGCATGGGTGGCTGCCCAGGGACGAGACATAGTAAATTTATTCCACCGTAATGAGTACAATATATTCCCAATCTAAACAAGTGTAAGTGTCCATCGTCAGAAGCGCATGAGTATGATCAACATCTATCGATGGAACAGGTGCCTCATGTCTTCCATCAGCATGTTGTCCGGAAGACATGAGGCATAAGAGTTGTTGAGATGTGACTAGGGGAGTGATTAGGGGAGTGGCACTGAACTTGGAACGGAAGCAAAATGTTCAGGGGTTTCCATCACACATAAACTTCAATACCTGGCGTAGAAACACTAGAAAATGTTGTACAGGAAGTGGCATTGTTGGCAAAGATTTCCCGTCAAAACATCACGGCGGAGCCGTATGGCAGAGCGAGGCTGTACGATTTGTGCGCAAAGTCAGTTGTTTTGATTTCGCCCTTGATTGTAACGTCCAAAAAAGGCAAGGGACAATTCTGGCGTTTCGCACTTTAGGCTGGGGTTGAGCTTGTTCGCATCCAACCACCTTGACCTCCCTTCTCATCTTAATTGCAGTTGGTCGTCGTCGCCAACGTCGAGCACGACCAGCACCTTACAAGTCTCAGTTACGACCTGCGAGCGCAGGCATCTGGATTGCCATAGACGCCCAGGAATTAATTATTTGGAAAAGGCCGCGAGAAGGGCACGTTGTCTGGAGATCAAAAACCTTGAAGTGTGCCTCCCCTTCGCCTCGCCTCCTTCCTTCTTTCTAACATCATCTTTAGGACCCCATTTCTGTCAGCTCAACCATAATCCTCACGACCTCCTCACGTCTTTTTATACTTACCCATCTGGCTGCTTGAACGGCTCTCGGACGCCCCCAACTTCTCTGGGCTCCTCATTGAAATCGTCAAGCCTGTATCTAGCAACGGAACCGACAGATAATTGCCTTCTTGGTGAGTGATGCTGCCGCAGCTTCTCCTCGTTGCAATTCATCCGACGAACATGCGGCGCTAGGTTTAAATGCACGACATTGTCACGAAATCTTTAACAACGACCAGCAACTTACACCCATCGTCCGACGAATCGACCCCAACCCTCACAAAGCAGCGGAAGAATACGGACCCTCGTTGGTCTCAGCCCCAGGAACTACCTAACATTAATACAGAAGTACTAGAGGTACGTTCCGCCTGTCTGTCAGACCCATATGCGAGTTGTCGACATCTCTCTTATTACTTTTATTAATGCAGAATTGGCAAATGAGGCTCCCAAACGACCACACGCCTATCCAATCGTCTGCACCGCGCAGGCCAACACCAGCAGGAGGTCTCCAAAAGCGCAGCTACCCCACTCGCCCCGACTCCGAGGCATCCATTCAGATGGACAAATCTGCGCCTGCTTCGAACAACCGTTGGCTGTCCAACGGCAATGGACAATTCGTTGACTCGGATGCGACGAACTGGGACCTCTCCGACAGTCTCGTCAAGTTGAACATCGGAGACGTCAGTGGTGCCGATGACCACGTTCACGGGCAGATGTCAACACCACCCAAATCGACGATAGGGTCATCAGCTGTAGTCCCGCTAAGTGAAACTAGTCCGCTCGAAACGTCTTCCAATCCAAGCATCGACTCTTCTCCTCATCCCTCCGATCATCAAATCAGCATCTCCCACTCCCGTGGTTCATCAACAGACTCGACCGTTTCGAGTTCCCACGAGTCGACTATGTCGGGAGTAGGCAATACGCTTCTGGCGCCCGCTCATGTCTCTGCGAAGTCCGGCGCAGACACAAAGGAACGTCCCCACTCATTTAGCGGCGGCCTATCGGCTGCAGACCTTCGCCGCCTTCAACAAGCGGGTGAAGTTGACGACCATTTCTCGCAGCAGCAACAATGGCCGGGAGCTGCTTACCGCGACAGCGGAGCGGTCAACGACAGACAGTACGAACAGCTACCGTATCCTACGCTGGTTCACCCCAGCGCAATAAATCGCCCTCAGCCACTTCAGCCTTTTGATTACCAATTAGCCCAATCGCAGGACAACTTTGCCTCAGTTCACAACCGTGACGACCTTCAGATTGATTACGCTTTGCAACAAAGAAACTACAATCCGATCCAACCGTCTGTATTGGGCGGTCATGCTGCTGCTTATGCACCTCCTCGCCCAGCAAATCTGCAATCGCTTCCTTATCGCCAGACTCACCGCGGCTTCAACCAACCCGGACTGATGCCCAGCCCATCGTTCCCTACGCACACAACACACCTTTCATTAGGGAATACGCAACAGCTATACGACATGATGATCCCCCCTCACGATCCTGCAGTGGCGCGCGTCCAACAGCAGCACAACGTCTTCCGTGCTACTCATCATCACTCAGCGTCGGACCCATCTGCTATCAGAGATGCCGCCGTTTTGGCCGCTTTAGGAGGTAACATGCAAGGGTTCCCCTTCCCCGCTGGTATGGCACCTCCAGCTACAATGGGGATGTATCCGAACCAATATTACGGAGCTCAAGATGCTTACCAACGCAACGATCTCGCAACGGCCCAGGCTCTGGTTGCTGCCAGGCTTCAGTCTCAATATACTGGTCCTTATTCAGTCCTACCTCCCGCCGTAGAGCCGGCTCTATCGAGCCCCGCCTCTCCGAGCAATGCATCAGGTGGACCGAGCGCCAACAACAGGAAATTGGGATTGTACAAGACGGAGCTCTGCCGTAGCTGGGAAGAAAAGGGTTCTTGTAGGTATGGCACAAAGTGCCAGTTTGCGCACGGCGAAGACGAGATTCGTCTCGTATCCAGACACCCGAAGGTTGGTGATTTTATTGAGATCCATTATATCTATAGCGCTGACTTTAATCTCTTCTCGTAGTACAAGACTGAAATTTGTCGAGTAAGCCTCTATTTACTTGCCCTGGAAGTGGCTGCCCATACTGACCTATGATACTTAGACATTCTGGGTGTCTGGCTCCTGTCCATATGGCAAACGTTGCTGCTTCATACACACGGAAGTTCCAAACAACCAGACCGGTGCCGCGGGCGGCACTCCCACCGCCGATTCTGGACAGCAGCCCCCTCGTCCAGACGGCCGGGAACGTTCGGCCAGTACTAACAGCGATCCCAACGATGGATCGGTGTCACTTCTTGCCCGTCTCACCGCGAAGCGCAGCCAAGAGAACAACAATCCTTCCACTCCAGTAGAACTGAACCCACCCAGCAACCTCCAGTACTCTCGCCCCCCAACAGGTAGCCTGCGTGTGGACACGACGCAGCTCGACGGTCCGTCGCTGTCAAAGCAGAACAAATCCGCTTATCCGACATTCACGAGCAACGGGATTCTCATGCCCGCTGGCGACCACTCCGGTAACAAGAGCCCTGCGCCCGTGACTGCAGGACCTGATCTGGGACGCCATAACCTCGCCTCGAGGCTTGAGATTGTGGGCTACCCTCATGTAAGTTCCTGGTTTCAATTCAATCAAATGGAATTATGTTACTGACAGCGTCTGTAGCAGTTGCGCGGAGGCATCAAAGCTGTGTCGAACAGTTCAAGCGTACGACGCTCGCTGGGCGGCAGCGATGTCGACGGTAGCTTCAGTCCTTCCCCTCCCATCTCAGGCGGGCAGTCCTCATCTTACGGGCTTGCTTCCGCCGTCGAGCCATCGACTGGTAGCAGCCACCCTTCTCGCATCGGTGGTCACGTCCGCGCTGGCAGCGCCGGAAACTGGGGGGTTTGGTCATCCTCCGACCTCGCTGTCGGCTCCTCTAGACTCAACGAAAAGGCATGGGCATGATCATTTCTAATCCAACAACGGAGTTGCACAAGCGGATACTTCCTTTCATTCACTACATTCTCGATTCAAACAGATCTTCCTGCAATCCATGTTCTTTTGCTTTCCCCTTTTCTTATTACCTTGCATTAACGAATTTATTCACTTTCTGCATTTTCTTGGCCAGTCCATTTGCTACAAGCCTGTCCTCGCATTCCCTTGCTGTCTTACTCCCAAGCACATCATCCTGTGATTGATCGCCCCCGCTCTGTCTTGCGTACCAAAATCTAGTACTCCGAGCTTTATGTTTCCCCCATCTCTCCCACAATTACTGTCTCCACTCACGATGCGCACTCTCCGACATTAGGTCCTTCGTCTGCATTGCATTTACGAACATCATCCGCATATGTTTTTATTGATCTCACTCAATATAGTTCTTGTACATTGCATATCTACCCCCACTGATTGTCTCTATACACCGGATGTCCGATAATCAATCTGTAGTTCATTCGCTGATGAAATAAGGAATCTCAGTGAGGCATTATATTATCTATAAACACTAGAGTACGTACACCGTAATTAGAAAGAGAAAGAGAAAAGAGGACAATATCACTCGAGAGAATGTCCAATTCCAAGGTCCTGTAGTTCCTTGCGGAAGCTACCCATCCGACATATCGCATAGCCCAGATAATCGAACTCAGGCTCTGTCACGTTGTTGCGAAGATCCTCTTCCGCCTGGACTATGCCCCATACCGCCCACATGCCATGGGAAGCCGGACTCCAAGCTCGAACCTGGTTCTCGACCTTAGCGATCTCGTTCGCAGCCCCGGGTGGGGTGATCAGCGGGTGCCCAGCGAATGTCGAGTGCTGCAGATACGAAGCGTAGAAGTTCCGACGTTCTTCTGGGGTAGGGTACTTCGAAGGATCGAGGATATGTGGTGTCGAGGAATGGTAATTGGCTGTCCATTCGTGGAAGTGGTTCGCAATATCGAAGGCTGCAGGGTTTGGAGAAGCGTACTCAAAGTCGACGACAATGATCTAAGCGATTGGTCAATTGGTTAGACATGGTAGGGAGGGAACGAGGGTGGAAATGTACCTGGCGATGCCCCGGGAGTCCTTCTTTGGGTTTTGCTAACCTGAGTAGATTGCCGTATTGCGCGTCATTATGAGCGAATACTCGTCTACTACCACCGTTGAGGTCCTCTACGGCGGAGAGCCAGTGCATGTATCGCTGCCATTCTACACAGAATCGCTCTATGTCTAGCTTAGTGCGAACATCTTCGGGCATGTTGGGGAGTGCGAGGACGTTTCTAGCTGGGCCCACCCATTTTTGGACGTTTCGCTTCACGCCTATCTCCCATCCTTTGCCTTCACCTCGGTTCTTGGGTGAGGTGCCTTCAAGGAGCTCGATATCGACTGAATGGAGTTCAGCCATGCGAGCTGCTATCCACCCACTTACAGTGGGATCCTTCATTTCGTCCGCAGTGAGGGTGGTGGAGTCAAAATATTCTTCTAGGCGCCCATTCTCAAACGTCCCATACACACGAGGCCCAAAGTGATAGCGGGAGGAGAGGATGTGGAGCGTCTGGAGCTCCTTGGGTCGCGAAATCAGGGCACCTGAAGATGCACCATAAATTCGTAGCAGCATTATTCGGATGTGGGCTACTGTAGGACATGATACGAAGAAGACTGCGTTCGTCAAGGAACCTGAGACTTTCCGGATCTGCACTTTGTCTGCTGTGATGTCTGGGTTCGTCCATGATGGAGCTTGGAGCGAACGAAATAGTTGTAGCAGCTCGTCGGCAAAGGCTGGTGTCTTGTAGCGTCTAATATTAACGAATAACGCAATCAGTGACGGGAAGCTTAGATATGGATGAACCCAGACCATGCTCAGAATTGTCTGTAGGCAAGTCAGTTTGCGGGGGTTTTGCCATTGGCAGTATTTGAAGCTGGGCCGAGAAACAATGGCTCACCTGGCATCAAGCTTCATGGGGACGTGACGCAACTCCTCTTCTTTAACAACTTCTGCCGGCTCCTCCGACAGTAAAATTGACGACGAAGACGCAACATTCGTTATCATCTCGGTCAAACTTGATATCGAGCTCGTAGAAAGTCGCCTTTCAAGCATATTCAATGAGGGGCTCCTGCTGGAATCCATGGAGATGCTTGGGGAAATGACGGGCGACGTTTCGACCATTTTGCTCAAAATGTTCGAATTTGCTGCGGTGGTTGAGATAAAGGACTGGGAAACGAAACGGTGCGCTGAACGAAGAACTTTATATTCTGTTCGGAGCTTGCTTATCATATGAGAGAGGACCGATAACGCGGCCAAGAGATGATGGTGGTCAGTGTGGAAGGAGCAAATGCCCTCGACACTCTGGTCGTGTGCCGCTTTGGCTGTGCATCGCTCCAGGTTCCAACTGGGTCATACCAAGCCAAAGTCCTCATAGGGGCCAAATTTCATCAGGCAGCGCGCCGCAGAGCACAACGATAACGATAAATATTATCCCATCGAGGCTGATAACCGCCTGTGCCCATTCTGAAGGACAGTGATGGGCATTTCATCTGGGTGGGACGGTTCCCTGCAAGACCCTTAGATACAAACAACTGCAAATGTTAGCGATAACACGAAGTAAATCATTCACTTCGTCGTTCAACTTGCCAGAAGAACTCGAGTTTCTACCGTCAAGTTCGTATGAGGGGTCGGGTGATGAACCATGGGGGCTAGCTTGAGTTGGACGTGGAACCCCTCTGCCGTCACTGCTTCTAGACGGCTAGAAGGCACGGCTTTTGTTCGACTACTGACTCTCAGATGATAAATCACGAACCTGCCCCATTGTCGAACGGACTTACGGTGCAATTCCAAGGAGCTACAATCACACCGGAGGCCATCTCAGGCTGCTCGCAGCCGTCCCCTAGGTACGGGTTTGTCCCTGCAGCCGTATGTATGAGGCTTTGCTGACGCTCAGTCAACCTCTCCATTCTTATGCTATCCTGTTTTGGAACAGCTGTAAAAGCCCTCAGCAGGCAAACAATCAGGTAAGGCCAGCAGAGGGAACAATGCTCACGATCTTGCGACGGGATCTAATCCCATTTCTTGCAGGCCCATGCAACAAGTTGCGACGTTCTCCTGGGTATGCTGGCACAAAATACGAGGACGTTATGACATAAAACACACTGTAAGTGAAAGGTGCCGAGAGATCGGACGCAATAGTGGTTCTTCGACGTAGTGGACCCTACCACATTCAAGGTTAAGTTTATATCTTGCTCTCAAGTGGGTGCGTATTTGCAGGTGATGCACCCCGGAATAGCGCCTAATCAGCTGTTGCGAAAGCAATCACACCTAGCTGATCATAGAAGACATACATCAGGAACAATCCAGGCTAACCACATTCTGCACTTGCTGATCAAAGTCTCGCAGGCCGATATCTTCAATGCGCCTCATCTCCCAGCGATGATCGTTAACGCGTACGTAAATCGACTGTCCGTTTTGTTCCTGATGCTAGCCGCTCAGCATGCCGCAATCACTTGCCATTGCCTCGAGTCTGTCACAAGACGTAGATTTCGATAGGTGCAGCCGTATTTTCCTCCGTGGAAGTCTATCTAATTCCATCGACTATTCTACACTAGGTCATATGGCGTTGTCGGGTAAGATATCTGTCCAAACACTATGTGCTATCTCGTCGTCTTGGCCTGTAGCGAGGGACTGTAAAGACCTAAATGGCAAGGCCTGTTCTGCCGCTCAGGTTTGATGAAAACTCGGAGTTAAAGCCTGCAGAGACTGCAGAAATATGGCAACTTTGACCATGCACAGCTGAGTACTGCTCGATTTGCTATCTCCGGTACCGTCTTCTTTGGCCTGTACTCGGCGCAGCGTGCTGGTCATGAGATAGTCCGGAGGTAGAGGGCCGCCTTGACCCACTGACCGCACTTAAACAGCCCTTCATTAATGGTGAAGTAGGTGGCACCAATTTAATCTCATCGTATTTCAGATTGATATTCTAGTACGCAATACCCATCTTAGGTTGTCGATCTCTGTGGGCACTTTGGTAATCCTGGACAGCTTTCATTAAGGAGGAATGCAGACCCTTCGTGGGGTATGGGAACGCGGAGTTTTCTGGAAAGGTAAATATGGAGAAGACAACACTCGGATTCACACTGAGGATGTGGCGTAGGGGTCTCCTTCTCTCGTGCAAGCCTGGGGCTTCAGCCCTTGAATGATGTACCGAAGGCCGACGTTTCTTGTTCGACTTCCCACTATCCTCTCAAGCACCGGTTTCTCATTCTCCTGCGAAGCGAAGCCAGCCCAATTACACGACTAAGTGGAAGATCCGTAGTCGGAGTGCACGTTGGTTATATGATATATCCGATTGTAAACCCTGATGGAAAGAACAAGGCAAGCACATACATTCTCGCCAACCAGGGATGTCTTTGGTGCGCTTGGGAGTGCGCAGCAATATGGTACATGTTATCAATTAAAATGTCAATAATAGGTAACATCTCTATGTATCGAATGTGTTCAGTATAGGTATATAAATCGTTAGTGTCATGACGCATGCGAATATTTTACATCTTGGTTTGAATCTTTAATGGGCCGTTCTATTGGTCTTTTCCTCTGTTACAACGTCCTCACCTAGGTCGATGGGTAGTTTCGGCAGGAGTAACGATATCTTCACAAGCCCATCAGCCGCATGGTGAGAAAGAATGCAAGAAAAGACCCACCAGTGCAGCCGTGCCTAGCGATGGTGTACACACTGTCCAGATAGTCTACACCACGTCAAGCATCCGACGGCTTCGAACGGACCGTGTAACATACCTGTATTGAAGATGCTACTATACTTAGCACCTGGTTTCTCAAATCCATTGGCTGTATTGAATTCAAGCTGCTGAAGTCTATTGTAGACCCTAAGCCATGGAGTAGTGAGATTTCTGCAGGAAAGCGACTGGTTGTTCGGTCCTGGAAAACGGCACCCGCGACGGCCTACACGCACGCACGCGCGCGATAAGGGTCAGCCAGCGGTCGAATAACCGAATATATGATGCCCACCAAGCCAACGGTAGCTCCTGTGAACCGAACTAAAAAGAAAGCACTTGTAGCAGAAGCCAGCTCAGAAGGTTTGAGAGCTCTCGTAAACACTTGATATGGAGCGTGGAATAGCATCCCAAGACCGATTCCTGCGAGTAAAGGAAACGTCACATAGGTGGACAGTTTCGAATGCTCATCCAACAAGGTCATCAGTCCTATAAACACTTAAGGGATGCCTACGGCGCCGACAAGGTCTAGACGTACCGAATCCAACCGTGGCAATGATGAGGCCAAGAGAAATCACCATGTTCTGGCCACTGGTGGTCTTGGACTTAAGTTGCCAGTAACCGATAAACCACGCCGCAGGCATGGAAGCTAACGAGGACCCAAGGGAATACGGGAGAAGTTTCCAGCCAGCTTCTAATGGTGAGGCCCCCGTAACTGCCTATGACCTCGTGATAAGAAAAGGGCATACAATGAAGAGATTGACACTAACTTGGAAATATAGAGCCAAGTAGAAGGTACCTGCATTGAATGCGACGTTGTGCAGGAACGATAGGATGAAAACGATGACTAAAGGGAGGTTGGAAATGAATCAGCTTTACGTTAGGGCTAGACAAGCTTCAAGTTTGGACCCACTGGCAGTGCTATTGCAAAACACTTGCTTTGGGAAAAGGGCTTCGCGTGTAGTGAAAACCTCGTATACTCCACCAATGACCAGTATGGCCAATCCCAGAATAATGAGAAGTAACGTGGATGGTGACGTCCCTGCCAATTATCAAAGCCAATTAGTAATGGAATCGACGCGACAGACGCCCATATTCAACTTACATCCGTTGTCAGTCCCAAAACTAAATCCAACGATGATGCAACTGGTACCAGCGACCAGGGTTACTCTGGGATTCTAGTCGTCACAAAAATGGGCGTAGAAGATTATCTTCGTCACTCACAACCCTATAAAGTCGAACTTTCGCAAGAATTGACCGAAGGAGTTGTGCGAGGGCGACTGTAGCTTGACACCGTGCAAGGACAGAAACAAGATGACGGCCCCAAATAGGCAGACTGGCAGGTTTAGATAGACTAGGGGTACTGATAAGGTGGATGGCGTGCTGAATGACGATTATGCAACTCACAAGCCCATCTCCAGCTAAGTGGGTTCGTAGCATCACCGCCGGCTAATTTTGCGAACGCGTAAATATAATCGAAGGAATCGAATTGGCTGGACTTACAGCTAAACACGCCGCCCAAGATAGGTCCTGCAACCGCTGAACAGCTCCAGGTCACGCTTAGCGCTTGAGACCACTTGGCACGATTGCGGACCTCGACTATTTCGGATGTAATAACCCAGACGGAAGCTACGATGCCTCCGCCACCGATACCAGCTATTCCTCTTGCGACAATGAGCCATAGAATGTTCTGTCGGTAAGCAATGAGTAAGACGCGTCGGAACGAAAGTTACGCGCGAACTCACTTGTGCAGCCCCGCAAAGTAAAGAACCAAGAGCAAAAACGAACATGCTCGAGAAAAGTATAGCCTATTAATACGCCTTGAGCGCGCCGTGCTGTAGACTAATAAAAGAAAGTTACCTTTCGTCCAACGATATCGGATAGCCGACCATAAAAGGGCTGACATGCTGTTTGTGTCAACATATACGCGACGCCGACCCAAGTGTATTCAGTTTGTGTTGCCTTGAGGTCGCTTGCAATAGTAGGAAGACATGTTGACACGATCGTCTAGCGGGGTTGAGGATATAGCGTTGACGGTAGACGACGAGCTTACCGCGTCTGTCGTTGCAAGAAAGAGAGTCAATGCGGCCCTGCCGAGCATCTGGTATCAATGAACGCGACCGGTGATTAGAAAAAGCGACGAACCCAATGTGTGCAGCGAGAAGCCTGAACGTGGTCAAAGACGGAAGCTGGGAGTCTTCGAGGATGGTAGATGTAGTGGACTCGAGGGTATGTACAGATGAACGATGTGATTTGGTACTAGACAATGGGTTCGTCGCGATCGTAGTCGATGGGGAAGGGGGGCTTGGGTCATGGGAGGATAGTGTCGGGGACGGAGGAGCCCACTCCGGTGAAATAAAGGGTAAGCCTTTGGACATGGTAGGAGGTGGGGGATGAAGGGGGGCCGCGTTTCTACTAGTAGTGCGTCGGGGGGATGACCGCAGGCGGTCCGTTGTCGAACTCGAAGGTCGTGGTGACGCCGGGCATTTATAGGAAAGAGAGAAAGAGGCATGGCGACTCAGGTAAAAAAATAATATTTAGTGCTCGACCAAGAAGTCCTCGGCCTCAAAAGCCCCATGTAAATGTGCAATATCGGAGTGCAGTGAGATCCAATCCTCCGATTTTAGGCTTTAGATATATTTTGAGATTTGCGATTGGTCTTTGTGGCAGGATTGGAAGTTGGGTCGATGAAAGGGCCAAGACAAAGAGAGTGCCTTTCGAGCGTGAATGCCCCCGAAAGCCCCAGGTGAGAGTAGGAACAGTCAGGCCAGAAGCATCGACTCGAGCTGGTGCAGCTGCCTCTGGATTGTTCATGAAAAGGACTGTTTGAGAACGCCTCGTTGCAGTTCAGTCCACCGGTTCGACTGATAGATCTCTTCGAATTAGATCGCCGCGAGCCTCACAAAAAGAAGGGTTGAGAAGGGACCAACGCAATATCATATCAAATTTACCGATCGAACTACTCACCGTTGCTGGCGTACCACCACTGCAAAGCTCGGCGCTTATGTGTTATTCCGTTTGTCATTTTTTGTGGCATTAAAAAGGCTTCTATTTATCAATGTCATAACATATATTATGCGGTTGCGCGCTTCCCCCTCTCCTCTTCCGACTGGTCTGCTGACGGGTCTTCATGGATGGGTCCCTTATCTAGAATTGTCGACGTGGTTCGATCATGGTGAGAATGCGAATGTACCGTCAAAGTGGATGAAGCCAATAAAAAAATTAAATCCCAATGAGCCTTCTGAACTTTTGCCATGTGCGAGTCGTCCATCCCCCAGATGAGGGTGACGAGTGGGTAAAAGAAGTCGTACCGTTATCATGATCAACCGGATCCTTGGAAGACGGACTGGGAGGGTCTACCACAGTCTCCTTGCGCGGAACACGACCCTCTACGTCGTCAGCATACGCTTGTAATAGTTCCCGCTGTCGCGGAGTGAGTGACCTTTACTGCAGTTAGCCATCAATCCAGCACAGGTTGGCAGCCGTCCCCTACCTGGGAAGTTGGACCGAAAAGGCAATAAAGAGATCCCCTTTATCGCCACCATACACAGAAGACACCCCGCGTTCTTTGAGCACCATTTCTTCGCCCTGTTGAGTGCCCCCCGGAACGCGGACATCCACGTCCCCGTCTATAGTTGGGACGCGAACTCGGCCTCCGAGCAGGGCTGTGTGCAAGGGAATTTTGGCTTTGTGATATAGGTTCGCCCCTTGCCTGACGAAGACTTTTGAAGGCGCGACATTGACGCGAACCAATAGATCGCCGGTGCCGCTACCCCGTATTGAGGCATCACCCGCTTTTGGAATCCGTATCGTCATGCCGTCTTCAACGCCTGTACTAGAGTGTTTAACCAAAGGTAGAAAAGAGAATGACAAGCAACGTACCTGCGGGGATATCGACTTGCACGGATTTTTTCATCCGCAACTTACCAACACCGTGGCAGACGGTACATTCTCCACCAAGAGGAACGCTGCTTCCAGCCCCACTACACTCTGGACATGTACTGGCCATCCTGAAGCCGCTATCTATGACGAAAGTGCGAGTTCCCGTGCCGTTACAAGTACGACATGTTGTCCGTTTAGCACCCTTCTTCAGACCAGTACCCGTGCACGTATTGCAATTGACAACAGGGGACACGTTAACCTTCCGCACAGTTCCCTTGCAAGCCTCGAGGAAACTTATCCCAATAGTAGCCTCCAGGTCAGCTCCGCGCGTTGACGCCTCGCCGAAACCAGGTCCTGCGTTCCCAAACGCGCCAAATAGCTGGCTGAACAAGTCTGACGCCCCGCCACCTCCGCCTCCGAACGCAGCGCCGAAGTCCTGGAATCCCCCTGCGCGTCCCCCAAAGCCACTGAACGCATTTGGATCGAAGCCTGGTTGCTGCGAAGCTGCGCCGTATTTATCGTAGCTTGCTCGTTTCTGCTCATCTTTCAGGATCTATACATGTCGAATCAGATCTCCGCTAGGGAAAGTCAAGTAAAGGCTAACGTCATAAGCTTCTTGTATTTCGAGAAATTTCGCCTGAGCACTTTTGTCTGGGTTGGTGTCTGGGTGATATTTCCGAGCCAGCTTGATGGTGGGACCAACAATTAGGCAAGGTTTCCGTGAATAGTGGTAGAAGAACGCACTGAGAAGTAGGTCTTCTTGATTTCCGCCTGACTTGCATCCTTTTTCACTCCCAGGACTTGGTATGGATCCTTTGCGGCCCCGAGGGGACTCGTAGAATGTAATGAACGCTGAGATGCGCATCAGTACAAAGGTGACCTGATTGAAAAAAAGTAGCGACCTTGTCTCCAATACGCTTCACGAGCGGTATTTTGTGGCGCCTTGTGCCTTCTTCATGCTGGGTACACCTGGGCCAATGAGAAAAGAACCTGAGTGAGTTCGTTGGCCGCGAGCGAAGGCAGGAGTTGAAAGCAAGATATGAGAAACCCTGAGGAGGCACACGAGGCAGCATGAACAAAGGCAAATGTCGAGTCTTAGCTTTTCGATTCGGGACTGTCGAAATCTTGCAGACGGTTTGGCTGTGTTTGGACGGCCATGCGCTCACGTGGTTGCAGCACCTCGCCCCTTTCAAGTTCAACGGCGCAGACGCTGACCCTTGTCCTGGTTCGCCAATCTGACCATACCTAATCTCAACCTTACGAAATGGACGCCACGCCTCTTATCAGCTGTGGACGCGACTTTTCCGCTATTGAACACTATCCCTTCCTCGATGTATCCATACACGCCGTTCCAGACGCGTCTTCTAGCTTCAAACCGATATTATATTAGAGCACTCGATCCGAACATGAGCCCGGTCGCGCTGGACGGCCGCCACCTAGCTGGTTCGACAGCGTTTCAAGTCGCCGAAATATGAAAGGGTTTTGGTAACTTTTTTCGCTCTTTCTTTTCTCCAAAGTCACTAAAAATTCCACCCTGAGGACGAACGGTGCCTAACGGGACAGTGCAATATTTCTTAGGCCCTTATCGACGTCATGTTACCAGGATCTGTGCTAGCGAAATTGAATTTCAGAATATGACGTGCCTCAGCCGCCAGCAGCCTGAGTTAGGGCATGTTCGTTGGGTCGACGGAAGCATTGTGCCGGGTCGCGCGCGGTGAGCAGCCTTTTAGTCTTCCATATCCGAAGGTTGGTCCCTGCTTTGACAATCCGTTCATTAACAAGCCAAGATAGCACTCGGATTCAAGAATGTTACTCCATATTATTCGCATTATCAGATCGTGCCCTCCACCACGCTTTGCCGTACGACACGAGAACCTCATCCCCCCGTTTTATTACATCCTTTGAACTCCATATGCTCATGCGTAATTCTCCATCCCCATTCCTCTTCTCTGTGAAGACGGCGTTTGGCCTGGGCTGGACTCCGCGAAAATCGTTGATGAATCGAGCCTCGTTGCCTACCACACTTGCATCTATGCCGACACTCAGGCCGTCCGGATATCGATAGAGAGACAGGTCGTAGTTAGAGTTGGGGCGATCGTCGCAATGTATTTCTCCGATGTAATCCATGATATGAGTGTCAGGGGGGATTTTTTTGGTTGCAAACAAGCCAAACTGCCCGTTTGCAGGGTGCGAAGGGGATGCGATGGCTCGAATGACCACCGGTGGTCGAGAAGCATTTGTTTGGCGAGTACGGTCTCCTTGGACGAAACTACGCACAATTTGGGGTACGGACTTGTGATAGTGATATTTGTCAATAAACTGGACATTCTCTGGCCAGTGGCGGGGCTTTGCAGTCATCTGGTCGTCAGGTATGTTACTGCGCTGAGCAACAGTTGTGATGTCCTGATTGATACAGAGGGCGATGCGTGGGAAAAGCACCAAGGCCATGAGGATCACGTCCTTTCATCACCTCTCCTAGTCACTTCCACCTTTGCGCTCTAATTCTCTAATGGGCCGGTCCTCAACAAAATCGGTGGCCCGTGTGTATTGCGATGTTAACTCGAGACTTGGTCCTTCCTGGTATGAATATGGTTTGTCGTCCTATTTCTGGTAAGCGTGAATTGAGGGCGTTAACGTGTGCTGTGCTTCAGACAATCTGCAGGTTCAGTGGGGATCGCAGGATCATTATGAGATCGTTCGCAAAGTCGGCCGTGGAAAGTACTCGGAGGTACATTTAGAACGTTAACCAAAATTTGTCGCGTTGACCGTGAAACCTTTGTAGGTTTTCGAAGGGGTGAACATCGTGACCGAAGAAAAGTGTATAATCAAGGTCCTCAAGCCCGTGAAGAAAAAGAAAATCAAGCGAGAGATTAAGATCCTGCAAAATCTCGCCGGTGGACCCAATATTGTCGCACTACTAGACGTAGTTCGCGATCCGGCGTCAAAGATCCCAAGTCTTATCACTGAATACGTCCACAATGTCGACTTCAAAGTCCTCTACCCAAGGTTCAGTGATCTGGACGTCCGTTTTTACATGTTCGAGCTATTGAAGGTAGTGTCCATTTTCGGTCGCTTTGCATACCGCTGACGTTTCAGCAAGGCTCTGGACTTCTGCCACTCAAAGGGGATCATGCACAGAGATGTCAAGCCCCACAACGTTATGATAGATCATGAACATCGCAAGGTACGTTCCTTAATCTCTGTGCTCCTGTTTGTCTTTTCCTGAGGTTTATCCAGCTCCGACTTATCGATTGGGGTCTTGCTGAATTCTACCACCCGAAAACGGAATACAACGTTCGCGTTGCTTCTCGTTACTTCAAGGGTCCTGAACTCCTTGTTGACTTCCAAGAATATGACTACAGCCTTGATATGTGGAGTTTCGGCTGCATGTTTGCATCTATGGTATGTGGCCTTCCAAGCAAATTTCCTGAAACATTCTCATAATCGGGGTCAAACCCTTCAGATATTCCGCAAGGAGCCCTTCTTCCACGGCCACGACAACTACGACCAATTGGTTAAAATTGCGAAAGTCCTTGGCACGGACGATCTATACCTGTATATTGAGAAATATAGCATTCGTCTCGACCCCCACTATAGCGAACTAATCACCAGGTTAATGATACTCGCTATCGTTGCAGTCCTCGTGTTGACATTTCTTCCTAGATTTCCCCGCAAGCCATGGACGCGTTTCATCACCTCGGAAAACCAACGATACATATCCAATGAAGCCATCGACCTCCTAGACAAGCTCCTCAAATACGATCACCAGGCTCGTTTGACTGCGCGCGAGGCGCAGGCACAACCGTACTTTGGTTAGTTCAGCATTTGCCCGCTCAAGATCATCTACTAATCTCTCCCCAGATCCTGTGCGCACGACCAGCGTGAATGTCGCTAATGGAGAAAGCGATTCCGCATCGTCTGCATGATTTGTCAATGTTCATCCTCCATTATTTCTACTTCTCGCGGGCTCGACTTGCTCACCTTGTATATGGATTACACATATAGATGATGTTTAATTACTTTCACTGCTCTGCCAGCATTAGTCGCAACTCCTGTCTGAGATGCAAGAACATCTAATTTCGGGCACATCGTACGTAGTTCATTGCTTCGACGTAGTTCACGTGATGATCTTTATTCCACGCAGTCGCGTGTGCTTTATCTTCTATCACAGAGCCATGGTGACGATAGCAAGACTTACCCGGCTCGTTTTAGCTATATTGGCCTTGTCTCTTTTTGACGAGAACATTTCTCCGTAAGACCCTCGTGCACGTTGGAACAGCCGTTCCGTCAACGTCTCTGCGACATGAGACCGACCAATATGGTACCCTTGGATACGTGTACTCGCGAAGATCCTATACTCAATTCCTCATGGCACCTATGGTTCTTTTATCCTTCATCATGACGGGGGCACATCGAAGGGGAAATTAGGGCTACTACAAAAGCGGGACGGCTTGCGTTGTGCTCACTAGTTCGCGATGGTCTTGTCTTTGCTCCTTTTTCTCTGCCTTTCAGCATTGAAATCTACGGCCTTTGATAACAGCCGATTTGACAATGTAAGCCAAATTGTTCGCACTCAATAGGGCTGAACTTGACTGATTTCCGTTCATAAGGTGGCAGTGTGAGTTTGTGTGGCATGTATTACTCCAATACTTCTAAGAACGACACAGTTATTGGGGTCAGAATTCCTATGGAGCTACTCATTCCGATGTCGCGAACTTCCAGAAACCAATATCCTTCTATTGCCAGGCTCGTTATCTTTCTTCCTGCTCGCTGTTCATGAGACGATTCTGGAGCTCTAGGACGATTCCATCGATGTATTTCCTATCTCGTTCTTGAACGTGTTCTTCGGCACTGGTGGCGCACCCTCGATCAATCTTGCGAATGTATGTTCCGGCAGGTGCTCTAGTTTTATCTTTAATTCTCATTGTACCGCCAGACCTGCAATAACGTTGATAATGCCACGTTCCCTGGGACCTCGCTGCCAAATTGCGCGTCCCTTGCCGCAGATATCGCAACTTGTCAATCCAAGGGGAAGATCATCACTCTCAGTCTAGGCGGAGCGACGGGCTCCGTTGGTTTCCAGTCCGACTCGCAGGCCACGACCTTCGCGCAAACGATCTGGGATATGTTTTTAGGAGGAAACTCCGCTACACGACCATTCGGTAGTGCGGTGTTAGACGGGTATGCAGTTCTCTATCACATCACGATTGGAGATGACAATCCATGATCGACCAGCATTGATCTTGACATCGAGGGTGGCAATTCGGCCGGTTATGCGGCCTTTATCAACAAAATCCGTTCCCTGTCTAGTGGCTCTAGCAAGAAGTAGGTGTCGAGTCGATCATAGGGATGCAGGATGCTGGAGGATTATCTGATAGGTACTATATTACCGCTGCACCACAATGCGTCTTCCCAGATGCTGCATTAGGAGGGGTACTGAACAGTGCCAGCTTCGATGCTGTCTACGGTAGCTATCGTTGCTTTGATCGTAATTCATCTCAGCTAACCATCTATCTAGTTCAATTCTACAACAATCCGTGCGGTTTGCAGGCCTTTGACTCTGCATCAGTAAGCTACTACTTAGTTTTCATTTCCCGACTACTCTGACCGTACGTTAGAATTGGAATTTCGGCATTTGGTGAGCCTGAGTGCACTTTTTCGTTAGTCCTACTCATTTCCGTGTTAGGGACAACTGGGCACGAACTGTCAGTCCGAATAAGAATGTCAAAATCTATATTGGCGCCCCGGCCTCCACTTCGGCAGCTGGGTCTGGCTACCAAAGCCCCGACAGAATCAGCTCTATTGCAGTCCAAATGCGCAAGAGCTTCCCCTCTTTCGGAGGTATCATGCTTTGGGATGCTTCTCAGGCCTACGGTACTACGCTCGCAATGGAAATGCGGTGGTCTGTTCTGACTACCTTTATCTTATAGCGAATAATCGATACGACAAAGCCGTAAAGTCAGCGCTTGTTGGCGCAGGTGGCACTGGTTTCCAGTTCCCGTCTTGTTCGGCCCCTACCTTCGCCTCAGGGACCAACTATCCTGGTGGATCGAAAGTATCTTTCGGAGGGTGTGTGTGCAAGTTCAACGATCACCTCTATACTACTAAATCACTATTGCCTCCGCTACAGCTACATTTGGCAGGTACATACCCATCTATCTCATCTAGTGTATCGATTTTACGGTGATGGTATGTGTAGGCGAAGTGGTTTGCTTCTTCCCAACCGGCAAACAATCCGAACGGCGATTGGAGTGCAAGTGAGTACTCTGTGGTATATCGACTTCTCATTCTCATTTCAATCTAGTCAGTGCGTGTTCAGGTACAGGTAGCACGCCACCATCGACGACAATCGGTACTTCTCCTACTTCTGCTCCGACATCCCCTGGCGGAAGTTGTGGTGGTGTTCAAGCTTGGTCTAGCACCCTAGTCTACACTGGTGGCCTACAAGTCTCTTTCGGGTACGTTACAGGAGCTCGCCCTGGAAATGCATCTGAATATATTTCAGTGGTCATCTTTGGACCGCTAAATGGTGGACGCAAGGAGATACCCCTGGTGGTTCGTATATAATCCTTTATTTACTCCCCGCTAACACATTTTACAGGTTCAGCTGATGTCTGGACTGACAACGGTCTTTGTAGTGGCTCGAGGCGGGAGTCTCAGCCAACAGCTCCTACCAAGAGCTCTCGGGTCTTCTCGCCTCGTTAGACCGTTCCTCCCTTTCGCCATGCAGTTGTACAGGTATTTCGATGAGACATGTGAACCCTAGCTGATCATCGATGTATTGTTGACACGTATGAGTTCCATGAATAACAAGAAGCGAAGATTGCGTTATTTATTATAGTGGATGACTGCGTGGGTCGGCCGAGTCGAGCCATCTGTACGTGGAGCATATGGCTGCCCTGAACACCTGCCGTCACAGCAACACATGGGAGAGTTGATGGGGAAGCAGGGATCGCTTCGAATAGGGGACACTTACCAGCGCATACCAAGAAGTAACCGGCGCCTACAGGTCACCCGTTTCTCGCGAGTCCAAATTTACTCCACTGAGTGTGGGTATCTATGTCTGCCGTTAACGTTTGCGCCTCAGGTGATCCCGGTACCGTCAGAATTCTATGCGCGCTGACACTAGACTTTCCAGACATTGGCTGCTACGTGTCCATCGCCGCAGTTAGTTCTCAGTGCATCTCCGAGGTTTAACGTTATAAAGCCACTCGGCGATATGAACACGCTGGTTCAGCCCTCCTCCTGGCGCTCCCCCGGTCATGGCTTTGATGACAGCTGCAAGGTGGTTTGCGCTACTTAGCTTTGTATATGTCTTGGCCACGGTATCTGCGTTTTCCAACGACAGGTCGGATAACGTAAGTAACAGCGTTGAACTCATTAAACTGCTGGTTTAACAAAACACCGTTCATAGCTTGCAGTGTGAGTGGTGGATCCGGTCAACTGCCTTGGTGAAATGAAGTAATGAACTCTTGCTATGTAGCTACTGGGGGCAGGACTCCGGAGGTAACCAACAGCGGTATGTTCATTTCTAGTTCCGGCTATGTGAGTTATCTGAAGAAACACTCTGCTAGGCTATCCTTTTACTGTGACGACGATACGATAGATGCCTTCCCCCTTGCGTTCCTTTACGTGTTCTTCGGCAAGGGGGGTAAACCCATGCTGGATCTTTCGAATGTGAGCCCAAGCTAAATGGTGACACATGATGGTATCAAACCTCATTCGAACAGATATGCAGCCAATCTGGCAGTGGTTCGTTCAAGGGCACCAACCTCGCGGACTGCTCCTTCCTCGCTTCGGACATCCGGACTTGTCAGGCTAAAGGCAAAATTGTTACTTTGAGCCTTGGGGGTGCCACTGGGAAAGTTGGTTTCAACAGTGATTCACAGGCTAGGGGTTTTGCTAGGGATATTTGGGATTTGTTCTTGGGCGGTGGTCCGTCACTTGTCTCAGTATCCGTGATTTGTTCTTCGTGCTTACGATGTGATCCTAGACAGCAACACGCGTCCGTTTGGAAGTGCAGTTTTGGATGGGTAATGATCATTCATTGGTGTTCTGCTGCCTCTTCTTGATTCTGATGCTTGATCAGGATCGACCTAGATATCGAATCAGGCTCATCAGCCCATTATGCTGCATTTGTGAACGAGTTACGAAGTTTCATGAATGGTAGTGGGAAGCGGTTCGTTCGTTTACGATCTTTACAATGCGGCGATAGTAACGAAGTCAACATTCAACGCCAGCTACTACATTACAGCAGCCCCTCAGTGCCCGTTCCCTGACCAAGCCATTGGTGCTGCTCTTAATGGGTTCGCACTCCCCGCACTATAGCACTACTGGATATTAATCTACCTTTGACAGAGCATCCTTTGACGCAGTTTACGTCCAGTTTTGTGAGCATCGACTCATTTTACTACCGCCGAAATTAACTCACTCCGATGTTAGACAACAATTTCTGTGAATCATCTAGACCGAAGGTGTGTTATCAGTGACTTCGCGCCTCGTGTATCGGTCTGACTCACCATCGATGGCAGGATTTCAATTTTGATACGTGGTATGAAAGACGTGTTCCGTGGTGATTTAATGAAGATGCTTACTCCTCACTTCTCCCGGCAGGGACAACTGGGCTCGCAAGCAATCGCCTAACAAAAATGTTAAAGTGTATTTGGGCGCACCTGGGGCACCCAGTGCTGCCGGCGATGGTTATGTGAACATCAACACGCTCATCAATTTAGCGAAAGACGCCCAGAAACGTTACCCTTCATTTGGTGGCGTCATGCTTTGGGATGCCTCGGAGGCACGATGTCAGCATAACAAATTCATTCACCTATGCCGCTTTTGTCTAACTGGCGTTTTGTTCTTCTAGCCAATAATCGTTACGACAGAGCTATTAAGCAGGCACTGGTGCAGGACCAACCGTCTCGGCCTCCCACTACCACCGTACCTTCGCGTCAACCCGGAACTACGAGGGAGCCAGCTACGACCCGTGCACCTGCCACAACCCTTGCACCTGCCCCCGCACCTTCCCGTACGACCACATCGTTTGCCGAACCGGAAATCCTTCGTCCCCAGCGCGGTAGGGTAATGCCTCAGACGGTCATCCACCCCAACCTAAACTCTCGCTTCTTCCGATTATGATAACTCAAAAAGACGACATCAACTTCTCACCCGACGGAGACGACACATGCTTCAATACTTTAATCGCCATAGATGTACTTCAGTTTCCCGACTGAAGTTGTGCTTTTTCGTATGTATTTTGTTTGATCCTCATTGGTTCTTCGTGTAACTTGATATCTATGTATGTAAAGTGTACGAGAGTATTCGCCGTTCGATTGGAGGCGTTTATCTGTCCATCTAACGCAATTGATCGTCCGGATATGATCAAGCTTTCAGGAGGACAAAGCTAGAACGTTGAGAAACCGGCAGGAGAACTAACAAATGGCCACCCGACCTCTGCCTAGACCGGCAACAATACCTGTCAAACACGCTTAAGCTGGGCATGAGCATAGATGGGTACCCGCTCCCAAAATAACCCCAGCTTCCATGTAGGCAACTTGAAACTTCCGCGTACCACGTCGCCAATTAAATCTATCTTTGATTCCCTCGCTGACCGATAGCTATCATATCATATGTACGCGGGCAAACCTCGCTGTTGCCGAGAGAAGAAGGACAAGTGAATGGCGACGTGAGGAACGTGCATACTGGGTTATGGTCCACATGCTGGTGTGCGCTATGTTTAGCAGCGGTGGTAACATACCAAGAGAACTCGGAGAAATAGATGGGAGAGAAGCCCGGTGAGGGGGGCTTTAGCCCTGTGGGTGCGGTGTGTAAGTACCATGGATTGTATATGATGAGCATTTGGGGCGCGTGGTAGAAGGAAGAACCGTGGTAAGGATACCCAATTCTAGGTCTACACTATACATATATACTCGGTACATGCATGGCATAAGTCTTGTGCACCTGGGGCGGGTCTGCATGCATCGGGCCCCCGGTAGCCGGCTACGTATCTGGTTGGGAATGGGGAACTTGGGTTCGCGCTTGGCCTCTTCCTCTTCCTCTGCCACGCCTTCCTCGTTCCTCGAAGCGCCTAGGAGTAGGAGGGTAGGGTGCATGCCCACGATCATCGGAGCGATTAGACCACAGATTGTGTTGGACGTGAATGGGCATAGCCTCGCCCTGTGGTGCCGCTGGACCAAGTCTTTGGCGTCGCGGCAAGTATGGAGCATTGCTGTTACCAGAACTTGAATTTTGGTGAGACCTGAAGCTATTTTGAGCTCTATCCTGGTGGGTCCCGTATCCACCCGATCTACTCGCCTTCGTAAGGTTATTCGCGTTAACAGGCGTGTGGCTATTTGTGTTTGTGCTCACGATGGTCGTATTCGTGGAAGATGGGCCAGAAATAGGATGGGCGGAGCTTGGTGGTGATGATGATGATAATGTCAAAGGCGATGGAGATGTGATTGTTGTGGCATTTGTGGCAGAAGGGAATTCCTTTATTTTCGGAGGCTTTGGCGGTCTTGGGGGAGGTGGTGGTCCGGGATCGTAGTTTGGGTTCCACGCGTACCATTGTGCGCCAGATGGTTCACATAGTCGGCCTCTAACGCAATCGAAAGTGTAATAGACCGGCTTTAGGGTATCAATGCCTCGAGCCATAGCCCCGAGGCGGTTATAAAGAGTCAGCCCTGCGTGCGCATCATTCGCTGCGTCTGAGTAAAACATAAATCATGATTATGATGCAGCACGAAACGATGGCGTGAATATATCACTGACAGATTTGTTGCGCTGTGCTAAGGACAGCTTCCCAGTTACTTCGGGTAATTCTACCCTTTTGCAGCGTTTCGTCCTCGTATTCTTCGATGAGGCGGGATAGTCCGATCGAAGAGCTGTATTTGCCTTTCCATCGAGGGTTATCTGCCGACCGGGCCAGTAAGGAGAGATCGACGCAGTTCTTTACATCGACCTTGTGATCTTTGTATAGTTTATGGACGTCTCCTGGAGTGAAAACACTTTAGCAGCATCCAACCATGAAGCGGAGATGCTCTGACCCTGTATACCAACGCCGGCTTTGACAATATCCGGGTTCTCAAGAATTTGAATGAGTTTCTCAGGTATCTCTACATGCATCCACGCGGGTGGGAGGTAACTTATTTATTGCGGGCGAATAAGAAATAGGCGTTTGAATCCGCACCGTTCATCGCGCTGACTTGTAGCAACAGAACGAGCTTATCGGAGGCGAGCTGTATGAGCGATACAGGATTCTCTGGCAGGCCTTTGATGAAAGTAGGTCTCCATTCCTGATCGAAACCTACAGCTGAGAGAGTAGACATGCGGTCAAGCTCGAGGTTAGCAATGTCAACGTCGCGGATGTATAGTAACTGTGCATCTGGGTTTCTAGCACGCCAGGAATACAGCTTCGTCGGCTTTGGACGCGGGGGTGGGGCGTCTGGGTTCGGGGACTCTGTAACGGCGCTGGCCCCAGCTTCAGAAGCAAGTTCGGTAACGGTTTGAGCTTCCGAAAATGAATCCGACATAGTCAGGCGAGCGGTCGAGTAGTAGGCAAGTCGGCGTCGGGTCTGCGACCGCGGGTGTTGCAGGGGGATCAGTGGAATCTGAATGGGTTTGTGGCTACAGGTGCCTAGCAGCGATGTAACAGTCGACGTCCGAGAACGAAGGGGAATGCTGCGGGGGTCCCCTCTGAGGCCTTTTAAGAGGCTTCGGGGTACGACGAGGAGGGGGCGTGGAACAGCAATGGCTGCTGCGAAGGCTGTAAGATGTATTATTACTGCCAACGCCACGCTGGTTGCAGGTGACTCCAGTCGCAAGGGGGACGCTATTTTTGAACGAGTCGCACGGAAAATCACTGATTGCTGTATCAGATAGAGTCTATTTTTAGCAGAGCCAAGCATTAACGTTGCCTCATGACAAATAGGAGGACCACCGCCAGCACCAGCTATAACTCAAACATTTCCTGGAGTAGAGAGCACATCAGAGAAGACGGTCGTATGTTTTATTTTATTTTTGTATTTTGTGGTAATTCCCGAGCTGAGAACGACGGAGACAGTGGCAGGTCGTTTGTGCGCTTTTGAGCGTGATTGGATGCTATTTGGGTCCACGGTTCCGCCAGCCAGCCACGGGAACACAAATCCAAGCCCATACCAAGTCCTTTTCCGTCCTCCCAAGTGCGCCGACGCTGGGTGGACTACGGGGGTCGCCAGTCGTTTGCCCGCCCGTACCAGCGTCCGCCAGCAATCCGCCAGCAATCCTCTTTAGATGCCATCGCCGCGTTCCATTGCATTCAATGGGAATAATCATCGAAGGCGAGTTATTCCTGGACCAAAATGCCAAGCCAAAGATCAAATTAGGATTTCTTGGCCTTCACCTCACCTTTAAGAAATCCCGGAGGAATGAGTCCTTCCCTACTCTACCCCAATCTGGTCCCCGCTAAATGGCACCTCTCTCATCCCACATCCTCGATATCGACGACAAGTCCCAAGTAAAACACTTGGTCTCTTCCGCGTCGACCGTGCTCAACCAGGTAATGCATTCTCTGAGACCTAGACCGGACCACAGCCCGCTCAATGTGCCACACATCTAGCCCCCGCCGCCAACTCTCCGAGAAATACTCGGGGCCTACAATTCTCGCGGTGATGGCGACCGCGACATGCTTCTGGCGATGCTCAACGCAAAGACCGCCGAAGACCAGGTCAGTTTCTGTGACTTGGCAGTAGTAGCTCCGTATACTGAACTTCTGAATTTCTGCAGCGGCTAGCTTCTGTTGCCTCCCTCCACCGGACCATGCTCGAAGTTTGCTCGACCGCCGCCTCCGAACAGCTTCCTCCTCCGAACAACTTTTACCCTACTCCAAATTTCACGAATTCCCCCCCTCTCCATGACGAGAAACCATACTTGTCACCTTCACAACGAAGCCGCTCGCCCTATCCCCCGTCCCGGCATTCTATTCGTGACCTGCCTAATCACAACTCGCATTCGTCTCCCCGGAAACGCCATCGACTGTCATCACCCAGCCCACCTCCCAACCACCATACGCACCCTTCATCTTATGATCCGCAGCTACTATCTCAACCATCTCATCATCCGCAACCCCAGGACCGCCTGCCGCCATCACCCTACTCCTCCTCTCGCAGCGACTCCGCAGAGTACTCCCCCCGCTCACGTGCCTCTATGGCCATCGGCTCCTTGTTGTCTTCTAGTGGGCCTCGCGGGGAACACGCCGGCGACGATCCCTCGGTAAATGGACACTCTTCAAATTCCGAGATGAGCCATCAAAACCAAGCGATTCCGGCAGCCATTTCTGTATAGCGTCGCTGGCTCTCTCTTCTCAAAGGTCTAGGCATTTTACTAAACCACGTCTAATCATCGCATGTATTTACGTGTATGTTGTACTTGTACTTACCTCCACCACTCATCCGCCAGCAAGCTAATCTTGCTCTTCCATGCGCTGTCACCAAGCTTATTCTTGGTGCTTGTGCATTGGGTCCAAGACCTTCCTCCACCCCTCCATAGTGCCTAACCGCATGACCGCTCCTTTGGGTATATTTATTTGACAATTTTCACTGCTTCCCTTGTATGTAGTCATGTAAAACTTCCAGGTTGAATTTATTCCTGGTCTGGATGTTTTCTGAGTGACAGCTGTGCCATACGTATTTGCCGTTATCAAGAGGTAAGCCGTCCAATAAGCGCCATTGCCAAGACACTTTGCCACACCTATTTTTAGACGGTTCCCACGCGACACGATAACCTTCTCACGCCTTCTCGGATTTTTCGGAATCTGCCTCTTCCTGCTCCCCTGAACAGGCCCCTGGATGTACACGCCTGGTCGAAGTACTGTCGGTGTGGGTCAGGCAGCGAACGACCTCCCGTATATCCCAAGAATATGCTCCCCAGGCAAAATTAATCAGTCAGGCGGGACCCGCACCGGTGGGACCAGCGTCCATGATGGTAACTCGTCTAAGAAAACCCTGACATGATCATTTCTTAATTCTGTGTCCTCTCTCCTGTCTTCTCGGGGCCCGGGCACCTTCGCTCGAACGAATTTAGCATCACATAGACTTGTTGCTGATGCAAATATCCATTCTGACATGCCTCCATCGTGATGCTCGCTATATACATCATGATCATACGCATCACTGATCCTGGGCCTGGATGCTGGACGGATGCATCATGGCTGCATTTTGAGTTAGCTCCATAACGGGAGGATGCAGGCTGGAGTGGCTTCGGAAGGAGTGTATTTAGAACGACTGCTGCCGGCTGGAGACTGGTGCATACTAAACATATCTAGTGGCTATAGGCTATAGAAGCAGCCTGGAACTCTGGAACCTTGAATGTCACCGTTAGGGTGAAACTAATTGTGGGCTTCGACGGAAAGACCCGGTATGGAATCCGGATATGCATTCGGAAGAAGATCCATTGACATGATGCACAGTGTTGTCCGACGAGGTTGGGTCCTGTCAACGGCGAGAAAGCGACACGGAGGACAACACGAGACAGGGGCGGACAGGAGCTCAAGCGCTCAATGTGGCAACTGCTGGAACCACGTGACTCGTTCGCCCAATTTGGCGTGTAATTGATTGACAGTCGCGACAGGAGCAACTTCAATTGAACCACAACATAACGTTATCCTCGTCGTTTCACCATGTCCGACGACGAGTTCGACGAGTTCGGAGGACTTCCTGACTTATTCGATAATATCGACTGGAACACCATTCCAGAACTCTCCGATTCCATCGCTGCCCAACCATCTCAAGCTATACCAGATGTCCAGGCCGAGTCTGCAGTGGGATTAGAAGGGATGAATCAAGAGGTTGGGTCTCCGGACTCGTCGCAGTACTCTTGCGATGAGATTCAGTTTGATGAGACGGTGTTGGGGCTGCTGGATGCGTTGGAAGAACGTGGTATGCAAGGAAATGGTGAGTGCATGTGTATGTTCTATATTCGTCCCATGGTGAGTAGCTTAGTAGCTGTAGCGTCCACGTCGTTGCAACAGCAACCTGCCGCGACGACCGGACACTCTGTGACTGCAGGTCAGTAGAGACTTCCATGACATAGATCGAGGTAGCTGGAATGCTCATTGGGACATACATAGCGCCGCCGCCCATAGTTCCTGCACCAATAATCAGCAGTCGTTCGTTATGTAACTTCATTACGACGCTCAGACCCTAATCAGCGGCGATAGATCTACAACCCAACACCTTCAAGCCTTCCGAGAAACGCGCGAAGCGATCCGGATCGCCTCTTATGTACGGCTCGCCGCGGAAGAAGGGCAAGCATCAGGAAACCTTCGAGGACTCTAGCACAGAGACACAGGTGCGGGAACGCATGGATGCGTATCTCGCGTCGTTCCAGGAGGAACTGACCTGTCCAATGTGCGTACACGCTTTCTATATTCGGCAGGCTGTGAATGGGGTGTAAACTAACTATGCGGCGTGGTGTGCCTTTACGTTGTCATAGATGTTGCGACATCTTGTGAGTGGTCACACATATATAGAGTAGGAACGCCCAATCAACGAAGCTAATCACCGGCATACAGTGCTGCTAGCCATGTAGGGAACCCGTGTGGGCATTCCTTTTGCGGGGAGTGCGGCTGGCAGTGGATAGAACGATGCGGCGTGAGTGCAACTTCCGTAAAACTTTGTACGCGTAAACGTTGAGCAGGTCTCATGACATCCGTGTGTTCTTGTTTTCAGAACAACGCACCATCGTGTCCAGTATGTCGGACGGTCCTCTCATTGGACGCACCCATGCTGCCAAATATTACC
Source organism: Sanguinoderma rugosum (assembly GCA_017499575.1). NCBI lineage: Eukaryota > Fungi > Basidiomycota > Agaricomycetes > Polyporales > Polyporaceae > Sanguinoderma > Sanguinoderma rugosum. Next base: position 3,064,512 of record VTPW01000002.1, on the reverse strand, counting down.
GTCGACAATAATGTACAAAAGCACATCGAAGCGCTCCAGACGAACGGATACGACGACTGGAAACCGGGGGGTGTAAGGCATGCCGATTGGCATACCCGTAAAGAGTGCGTCGTCTCCTTCTCACCGTTTATAACTAGTCCATGCTGAGCGCAATCTCCCAGACGGTGGAAGAAAGGCGGTGCTATTCGCATGAAGCAGAAGATGGAGCAAATCAGGAAGGCGAATAGTATTATCTATCTCGACGTCGATGACGAGGGCGACGACGAGGTCGACGAAGACGCAGAACGTTTCTTCGCCGCAGTGGCGGATCTCCTGCCTGCTGTCCCCGCACAGAACAGTAGGCATAGTAGGCGGCGTCTAATTTAGATGAATATTTTTGAGTGATTGTTGTAACAGTATATTGTATTGCCTGGGCGTGTAAAATAACCCAAGTTGAATGACATCATGAATGAGTATAGGGGCGCTCGCTTGAAGCGTCTAGCCCGTTGCACCTTGGCACGCTGCTGCCTGCCTGCACGACGACTCGCTGTTCTCAACGACGACTGTGACCATGGCGCCCACGTCCCTCAGCTTCTTCCCCGCCCTTGGACGAAAGACTTCAGTGCTCGTGCCTGTCAACAACGGCGGCGTCGTGCACCTTCGATTCACGGTCACTGTAGACGCCGAAGAGTATCGCGAACTTGAACGGCAGAATGCGCAACTTCAACTCTGGTCTGATATTCCGGCGCTGGGCGCTGGGCTCCCTGCTGGTCAATGGGGCGAGATCGGTTTCCAGCGGGAAGACGAAAGAGTGTCAACAGGAACGGGGGAGGGCTCGGAGGGCGTCGTTCATTTCAATGCGAAATCTTCCGGTACTTCTACGGCGGGCGATATAAGCAACAATGAAAAGGTGGCACTATCGCTGGACACCACCGTTCAGCTATCTGGCGCTTCTACGCTGGACGTTGGTGGGACCTGGCAATATTCATTCACATATCGCCTGGCGAGTTCTTCGGGTGAGGTGACTTGGCTGGGAGGGTACGGTCAAGATGGTGTGCTTGTGCTTAGCTCGAATCCAAGGCTTGCGGCCCAGTCGGACGGCACGCTGCTGCAGGTGTCGGGGAACTGGAGTGCTTTGGATGGCAATGGCAATGACTCGGAGGGCTCACGGATGTTCACTCGAGATATTGGGACAAGTGAACAGCAACATGGCCTAGACGTTCTGAGGCTGGGCAAAGCCTCGACGTACTCCCTCTTGGGCATCTCAAAGAATGGGTGCGGGCATTTATGCTGATTAGGCTAATCCAGTGGCTAATGATGAGACGTCTAGATCACTAAACTCTGCGAGAAACATTGAGGATGCCGCTATATTGTTAGCTATCCCTCACCCGGCGCCCGAGATTCTTGTACCTCCGACCCTCCTGCTAGCTGCCTCTACGGATGCCCATCTCTCTCTGACAAGTGCCGACAATATCGTCTCAACCTCTGGTTCAGGAACCATCCGCCTTGCTTTCATCGACACCCATTGCCCCGATGCCTCTCTCAACTGCGCTATACAAGGCGCTATCGCATGGGCTTCCTCGAGTGCTCGAATCTTGAGCCCAGAAAGTGACCGTGTGGCCCCGTTGATATTGGCCTCGGGGGAATCCACCTCTCCTGCTCAAGTTGCCATCATTCCTCGTTCTGGCGTACCGGAAGACGTCGCCATACCCGTCCTGACGCTGACTTCACTTCTGCCCAAAGACACGCAGCAATTTGCCATCGTCTCTGTCGAAGCGCGAGCCGCCGGTATATATTCTGCTGCTAGTGGTGGTATTCATACAGTTGTGATTTCCACGGGCTCAGAGGGTGCTGAGCTGGTACTATCACCCATCTATGACTTACTCGGTCCAGCCGACACACCACGCGATCAATCATTGCTAGTTTCGTTCCTAACGGCACACTCGCTCGCCTTCAGTGCTCCCAGCGACGACGGCGCAGACGTACTCCCCACGCCCCCTCCATCGCCCCCGCAACGCGCAGTGAATACCTCAGATCCCGTGGATCCCTTGACACCCTCGACCTCGGGATCTACGCAGTTTTCCGACTTGACAACGTCTACATCGAATTCCTCAGACGTCTCTTGCACAACGGCGTCCTCGCGCTCTACTATTCCTCGTACGAATTCGGAGAAGGCGTTGATTCCGCAGTTGGGGATGAGGAGGAATCGGGGCATGGTGATTGCGTGCATGGGCTTGTTCGTGCATATGGCGAAGGTGTTCATTGGGAGTATATTTTGTAGGGTGTTTTATTTGTTGTTTGGGTCTGGGGCGGGAGCGAGGGCGGGGAAGTCGCAAAGGAAGGGAAATGGGGGATCGAAACCAACAGAGAAAGTAGACGAAAGGACGGCGCTACTTCCCAAAGAAACTGGCACGCCGTCACCAGTGACGCTGCGTACGGAAAAGGAGGAACCTGTGGTTTCTGAAACATCTATAGTCGAAGAACGCGTCGTCGACAATAAATCGACCAAGACGGTCTCTACCCAGCGAGTAAAGGCCGCCCGGAGCAAGTTCGAGTATACTTTCGATGTACCCGCTGGCAAAGCGACCCTCCTGGTCAAGGACAATACTCTTGCTCTGCAATCATGGAAGGAAGTTTCTATCTTGGTTGACGGGAAGACGGTGGTTCCCAACGTCGAGGCGACGCTCGATGATAGTGCGAGTGCAGGGGACCTGAAAATCATGACGTTCGAGCTGGAGAGGAGTGCTCGCGTCAAGGTGTATATGGACTGCTGATTTCAAGTTAGCTTCCGTGGTATGTTGTAGAACGTTCGAGCGTCATTTACATCTGGCGTATGTGTTGTAGTTTGTAGCACCGTAGTAGTTTTGTTGATGTATGCCACATTTGTAACTGTACATAGTTGTTGTATCTTTCTTGTGTACGACTCGTGGACCGAGTGTATTACCGAATGCTCGTTGAATACCATTACAATTTGAGTGTCATTTACTTGTCTGCTAGCGCTATATGGCGATCTCCTCGCCGTGATCCATACCAAAGTCATGCCGCTTCTGATCGATGGTACTAGCGACGATATCATCGAGCAGTTCAGGAGGTAAATCGTACTCGGAGCCGCGAAGAACGATGGCATAGGCAGCTACCCCATCAAGTTGTGAGCAAATCATCTTGTCGGCAATAGAAGACTCGGTGCTAACCATCTTCTATCTTCTCCAAGGAGCTGGACGTTACGGCTTGCTTCTTCGAGAGCTCCCGGACATGGGGCGTAAATCCCTCGAAGTCGGCTTTGCAGTTCCGAACGAAGGTGCATATTTCCATTGCTTGCTTGCGCCCGCCGCGCTGGGCAATGCCAGAAATTGCGAGGCGCATGAGCTCGCCTGTGAGGTCGGACAGGCCTAGCAGGTAGTCTGAGGTCGTCAGAGGGAGATACTACTTGGGAGGATTGACGGTTAGTTCGTGCTCGGGCCAAATGTGGATTGAAACAGGGGTAGTTTACTTACTGGAACATCATCTGCATCGCTTAACGAGCGCTGCACCGTTTCGAAGGGAATGAGCGAGCGGTGTTCCAGGAAATGGGTGAAGCTCAGGGCCTCGATGTATTCCTGCAAGCCAGGAGACACTTGTTGGTGATATCGCCAAAACCGATCGCCAGCAAGTTCGTTTCGCAAGCCAGCATAGAGTGACTGGACTTCGCGAAGGTTGGCGTACCCCTTCGCGGCCGCAGATGTGCGCCGGCCGTCGTCGGTGTCAGCGAGCGATTCGAGTGCCAGGCGATGCAGCAGGAATATCGTCTTTTTGGAGAGATTGGTTATGTCTCTGCTGGCCTGAAGAAGTAATACAGTGGGATTTGCAAAATGATCTCAGAACGGTGATAGCGGCGTATCCAGGGGAAGATACGACCTTGATGAGACGCTCTCTCCTGTCGTGATGGTCATCTAGTTCTTCTCTAAAAGCGTTGAAGGCAGACGATATCGATATCATTGAAGGCCGACTCTACGGGCGCAACGCAGTCACATCAAGGGACTGGGATTGGCGGCACGGGTCACGTGCGTGAGTTACTGTTGTCAGTTGTTCGTCGGGACGCTTCTGTCACTCGCTCCTCTTCCTCAAACCTCATCTCGCCCTCAACGATGGCATTCGCGCCCAGGCCTGGATGCCCAATGTGCGGCATCGTGACAACCGCCCTCCACGCGCCCTCAAACTCACCCCGCTCGCCGTCGTTTCCAGTGGGATCCACCCAACCAGAAGTCCTCTGGCGAGACGACAACTTCACGGCATACAGAGAGAAGGCGAACCCCGTGTCGAGCAAGGGCCACATTATCATCGCATTCAAGTCAGTTTTCCGTCTTCGCACCGCTCGTGGACTGCTGATTGACTTTGTGCGACAGTTTGCATGTACCATCAATATACACGCTGGTGCGTCAGAGATTCTTCGGGCTTCTCTTACGGAAGGGCTAATGTTTTTCCCAGTCCTCGACAGACCTACCTCTCCTCGTCAATGTCAGAAACCTCGCAACTCGCCTCCTGACTTCGTTTTTACCCCCTAGTTCGCCTACGACGAACCCTCGATCCAGCGAGCAATACCCAGAGGCATCACCCCCGAACGCCTCAATGCCATCACCTTCGGCGGCCGCTTTTCTGACGCCTACGTCGTCCTATGCACGCAGGTCACATGAAACACTCAATTCACCAGCTGTACCCCCACAGACCCCCCTTCACTCTCATCCAGACTTCCATATCGGATTCATCACTCCGCCTTTCAAGGACACGAAGATACCAGTCACAGACCACCTCCACGCCCACGCCTACATCGGACCAGGCGACCTGATGGGCTGGTGGCGTGGCGTCGCTTACTCTTCCATTGCTTGGTACGACATCGACGATTTGATTGCTGAAATACGGTGAGTACCCCTTTGTGTCTTTGTTCTCCAAACCTGACATTCCCTCGTGGACAGAGAATCGGTGTCAAATAATCGTATCAAGTCAGGGTATGAGAACCGTGGAATGGCACCGATCGACATGGTTCCTGGGGCGGGTGCACGGAGTGGCACCGCCGATGGCACTGAAACCTCGGAGCCTGGTCTCGCTTTACCCGACGCTTACCTCGAAGAAGGAGAAAGTACACCCGCACCGGCGATTATGAGGAGGCCTATCACCCCGAGCACGCTTGAACCTCAGAACCGTATACCAAGTTTGACAGTATAACATCATCCGGGCACCTCCAAGCAGCGACCTAGGATTGAGTGGGGCGAAGGACGAGAGTAGCTCCTTTGCTGGGTCAACTCTGTTTTCACCGCGGGGTGATACTCATAATGAGGACTTTGCGCCTTGCTGGCACTAGGCGTTTGCACTATACCATAAACATTCACTCATGTGTCCTCATTAGCCATCGTTGTAATCAGCTAAGGCAGGAAATACCTTTCATTGTCCATAATACAATGCATAAAACTCAATCCGATAATTAAATTCTGCTCGGGGGTGCTTTCTTACTCGGCACAATCTGTAGGCATTACGTTGGATATACACGTCATTCCAACCCTACCTCTACATTATCAGAATGAATACAGTACGTCCCAGAGATTGCAGTACTATTCGGTTCATGTCCAGGGTCAGCCTGTTACGTACACTCTGTGGTCCTTGGGCCTCATGCACGGTCATTAAGCATCTATCACATCAGTGAGAGTGGGCATCAATGGGTATTTGAGCGAACTGACAATATGATGATCCGGTGAGTAATGTTGACAGCGCTATGAGCTGGTCTTCATTGAACTTCTTCGAATCTTCATGCCACGTATCTTGATGGGTCTTCTTGAAATTACTAGCACACTTTCGAACCGTCGTGGAAATTGGGATCTGGAGTTGGAAGAAGGGGACGTGATGAGATAGAAGGCAGTAACATAACGGTAAACTGGGGGTAAGAAGCTTACTGGGTCATAGGTATGTTCCGCGAGAACATTGGCCAGAAGATCGGGCATCCACTTCTCCACCGTGTAGGGGTAGCTGTCCACCAATGCACAAATTCCTAGAATCGCCGCATGACGCTGACGCAAAGCTTTGTTGTAGTCTGGTGACTGGCGTTCGGGAATATGGCTGTTTTTGGCTAGACGAACGAAGCGGTCCTACGAACGTGAATACGGGTTAGCAAGTCGGTTCAGTTGAGCGTCGCGTAAGTGGTTCGATGAGCGGGGAACTGTTGTGTGCTGCCATGAAGTGCCACGAGGTGGCAGCACGGTCCGTCCGCATGATGAGGCGCAATGGAGAAGGAAGGAAGGTTTATGAAGCCAATGACAGATTCGGGAAGGCCGCGGCATGAGAATATTCATGATGCAGCCGACGATAAGCAGATAGAAGATGCGTAACACATCGACTGCGATGCAAGGCTTACCTTCAATGTGATCACGCTACGTCTGGGGGACAATCGAAGGATTCCAGACAATGTGCTAGAGGAACACCAATCAATTTAACGCAGCGGGTGAATGAAAGAGGGCGTACGTGGCGGCCATTTCCCTCACTTCAACGATCTCATCGTCCAAACAACGGCAGAGCACCTTGAGCGGAGTCAGTGGCAGATGTGTATCATGTAGGCCCACTACCAACCTCTAAGATCTCCACTACTTTGATTTCGCTAATCAATGGAACTTGACGGAAGTAGAAAACTAAATATACGATTGATCGGTAAGGTCGTTATCTGGTCCACAAACAACGTGGGCGTACCTTGAACCAAAGGCAAAGCCTTAAGTCGCACCCTCCATGACTTGAATAAGGGCATAAGCGTACGACATACTTCAACAGGCGTGTGACACATACTGGTGATGTTTGGATTGCGTCGAACATAGCATCCAGGATGGGATTGATCAGTGGCCGAGGTGGGGTTACACCACACATCCTGACCAGTAACATCCCAGCTCGCGAAGCCAGTTCATCGTTGTCGCTGACTGCACGTTTAGTATGATGAGCTTGGAGTGTGCAAGAAAGCTATTCAATTGTCACTCGCCTTCTGCGAATCGGAAGGTCTCTGGCTGAAATGTACCTATCAGAATTGGGCCAAGACAAATCGAAACGGCTGACTTACCAATAAAGGAAGTATGTAATCGAAAACAGAGATGGCATGTGTATCATGAAGTGATTGATAGAGCCACTTGCAGACTGTGATCCCAACGCTGTGCCGGATTAGACGATTATGATAATCTTACAACGAAGACTTACCGATCGTAAGTAGACTGAAATGCACGAGCACCCGAGAGTCGTTGCCCGCGCCACACGGCGAATTTCTCCCCCAAATCAGCTACTCTGTGTTTGTGATAATACCCTCGCATTCCCATCATGTCGAATTCGATTGGAAGAATACGGCATTCCTTCACGAAGGTCTCTACATTCGGTATGGTTGGTTTTGGACTCCACTGGAAGGCCGTCAGTTTGAGTATTCACGAATGGGAGATAACGTGCCTTGATCTTTGCCGAAAATGCCAACATCTCGCCCACATATGCACGAACCTAATTGGTGTTTATCAATGGTTCGCGGATAGGTAAATCCGACGGACGCACATCATCATGTTCACTACTGATTTCTTTCCAAAAGCGATCCATGATCTCGTCCGCCCAAGCAGAGAACTTCCAGTTCAACTCCGAATAGAACGCTCGGAAGGGAGAAAGGATTTTGATAGCGTCAAAGGATGACTCTCCATTGTAATCCTGAGATTTGACTTCACTAATTAAGAAATCTACCAAAGGTTGCACGCGGCGTGGGTCCTTATTGTAGAACATATACTGATGGTGATATCAATATCAGATAAAGCGAAAAGAATGGTCCGATCGAACCTCAAGGAAAGATACCCAAACTGTCAAGGTATCTGACAGTATGTTTTGTCTGAAGATCTTCGTGATGTACGGAGTGAACCACTTCCATAGTTGGTCTTGTTTACTTGTCGGCCAATGCTTGGATCCTGAAGACGGTAAATATAATAGCAAACGTGGATCGGCTACTCTTACCATTGAGTACGCCAGCCAGGAGCTCCGCAGCTGCCCTCTGTTTGTTCTGGTCTTTGTCCTGAATGAGAGCGACTAACTGCGGTTTCAGCGTCTCCAATGGCTCATCCTCCAGAACTTGGACTGCCGAGAAAGTATGTCATTAACATGTTACGAGCACACTAACTGCGGGAACTCACATATAGACTTCACAGTGGAGACATTATCTTGAGTGAGGGAGACCTCATCAGTCTCTTCTGCGTAGTAAGTAATCAAATTCTCCCAGAATTCGGGGTCCATCGCCACCGTTCGCAGAGTAGTAACAGCAGCTTCGCTAGTTCGATCCCAAGGCTGGAAAGTTGACTTCGTCTGCTGCGGTAATGCTAGCAGGCTAAACTTGGAAGGCCAGGCTAACCATCCGGGTGGATCGTGTTCGTAGAAAATACTAGTTGACTAGGTTTAGCAAGCGTACGTCCACAGCAAGCTATGGGATGCTGACCCTTCTTGTGACGAGCGATCCAGACCCACGGGCTCCTTGTAAGCCTCTAGGTATTTAGAGGTCAACTGGTGAGATGGTTGGACTGTAACTGTTCGCTTCAATGGGTTGTGATTACGCGCTAGCACCAGGTCGACGGGATCTGAACAGAAAGTTCGCAACTTGAGGTTTCTCAGTGTTTTCATGACCGCACGCTGGGCGTACTGAAGGGGCGATCAGAAGGTAGAACGTATCCAATCAAAAGTGTGGCTTACATAGCGCTGGACGGACCTATATTAGCGTTAACAATGACGGATAAGGCCTATTGACTCACAACGCTGGGATGCTCGTCGTACGTGTTTTCCAGGAAGAATTTCAAGAGCGAAGGGTTGAGAGGTACGTCACGTCGACTAAGCGTACGCAGACATCTGACCGCTGCGATCGCGTACTTCCAATGCGTGTCTTCTGACTCACCCACCTCTTGGATAATGGAGATCTGCAAAGGGTAAGAATTGATAATCACATACGGAATAGCCACGAACAGTTTGTCTGGCGGCTTCATTCGCCATCGAGATCCGCTTTATGCGCTGAACTCTGCAACGGTTGACAATGGCTTTTGACGAAGGATCGTGTGGCAACAGGTCTCGCATCTCTGCGACGGCCTTGTCCAACCCCGGATTCGGTATGTCATACACCAGATATGATGGTTCTGAAAAGCTTCCGATGCCTATAGAGCGTAAGCATTAATACAATAACAATCTTTCTCGACTGGAGGTATCGCACAGTTATCTGCCACGGAGGAGACGGCATCTTGGATGGAAGGCTACAGGCTGTAAGTTGCGTGCACGTCAGTGTCGCACATCCCTAACGCACCTTTTCGTTATGTTGCGAGGCGAATAGCTTCGTGAACAACTCTGGACAAAGCGTTGGCTCTGGAGATTTATTTAGTAGGTGGTGGCAGAAACCTTCCGTGTCGACTTACCGGAGACGGCATATTTACCGAAGGACGAGTAATGGAGGGTCCAAAGGGCACCCTTCATACGATCGTCATCTGTCCCCGGGTCCAAGGACTTATACAAACGAGGCAATGTGCGACGTCGGACGCCGTCGTAATACTGTTAATAATCTATCAGTAACTGCGCCTTGTCGATAAAGCAACCCGCTTACTGTGCATAATGCGTCTAGGAGGGACTGACTAGATCTATCCAACGGTCAACAGATGTGCACATCACGGGGTAATGTGATCATCACTAACTGTCGAATTGTTGCGTAATGCCACATGCACCATTCAACCACATCGTCGATAAGCTTGTCCTCCAAAGCACCTCGGGCACGTTCAATGGAGTTCCAACGCAACCTTGAAGAGTTGTAATACCTAAAGGACATTCAATAATCAATACGAATTGTCAGAAGATGTACCAACCGCGCTCTGCGAACCCAGATGGCTCGGGGCCATATCTTTTGTCCGCCGTACTGGCGGGCAACGTTCATCTCGCTGGTGTACTGGTCGTGATTTATATAGTAACTGCAAAACATGTGGGGATGAACCAAAAGGAATGACAACGAGCATACGAACCTGTCTCGGCTATCGCCATATTCAAGCATGTATACCCTGATCGACCGTACCTTGATAACACGGTTATGTGAGGGGGCGAAAGGAGGGCGAGCCGTCCTACTCACAAGTGCATTGACGGCATCTACAGTGTTCTCTTCCCCTTGCTTGAGAAGAGAGAGCGAAGCGTTGTGTAGGAACCAACCGAAGCGGCGCCTTAAGGTGGTGATGTACCTGTGACGAGGGTCCGAAGTATCTGCCAATGCGAAGCCAGCGTTGACCGGATCCACAAGCGCTATCATCTCTGGTATCTCGTCGCTAGGTGAGGAATAAGATATGTAACAATGCCAAAAATAGAGGCGGCAAGGCTCACAGTATATCACTCTCGGCTGCTTTGCTGCGTATGTCTCCAGTGGTGAGGGGTTCCTCCCTCGCAAGCGTGGGGATGCCAGCAAATGCGTTCCGCACAAAGCACAAAAGCCTGGAGGAAAGTCTATATTATGCTGAACGCTGTATGATGCGTCGCTCACCGACAGAAGTCATTCCGCCAAACTGCATCTCTTGGTATGTCTAACGATGGCGTTCCTTGAGCGGGAGTCTGGATTTGTGTCCAAGGACGTACCTGGAGCAAGCAGTCCTTCCAAACGGACTAATGTAGGTTCTATCAACTCTCGAAATAGTCTGAGAATAAAATCGATTTCTTCTTTCGACGGGACATGCCAGGAGAACTGTATTGCATCAATTGGTTTGGCTACTTGGTGCGAACCGACGATCTGGTACTTGCCTTGACTTCATCCATTGTGTAAAGCTTGCCCCAGTATTTATGATGATTGCGGCGAAAGTCTGATGCTGCGTATCAGCACAGCAGTATCAGAGGTAGCAATCCTCGCACCTTCACTTGTCCATTCATCAGGATTGACGAATCTGTTTTCCAGAGGGTATGTATGCGACAATGTGAGCAACATGCTACAGAGCAATTTACCACTCCATGAATACCCCCGTTTGGAGAAAGTTTTGTCGCGCAGTAAACGCAATAAAGTCATGAACTTTTCTTGATATTTCAATACCTGAAGTAACAACGTTACTGAACTGACAGAGGATATATATCTGCAATGAAGGGAGACGTACAGCTCGGCCGTCGCTAGCAGTTTATGAGTTCAATAGACATGGATGCAACCAATAGATTCTCACTTGTAAACTGTGCCACGCATGATGGCCAAGTCTGATTTACACCAATCAGGGATGTTACCAACGGTCTGAGTAAAGACGACTTACTCCAATGCAAAGTGGCATCGGAGGGCAGAGGGGACGAGGCAGCGGTCGTTCTTAAGGAACTGGCTCCATGCTCTAGCTCGACTTGGATATTGTTGTAACACATGTCGAAGAATTTGGCGAGGGTCTTCTCGGGATCAGCATTTGCAACACACTCCACAAGTTGGTGGATCGCTCGGACGGCGTTCGACCGGACTGTTGTGCTCGCATAGTTAAACACCATGTTTAAGACAAGGTCATAAAGTGGTTCTGAGAGATGAACACAAATTTGGCGGCAAGCGCCAGCTACCGCGTCTACTACTTGGACTGTAAATCTTGTGAGTACGTGGCATACATTGATAGAGAGACTGAATTGTAACCTTCGGACACGCCACCGCTTGAACCATTCATTCCCTCTTCGGGAAGATTTTCAAGCAATTGTATGACCCGGCGAACAAAGCTAGTAATCCATTCGGCAAATTCACCAGTGGTTGTCTATCGGGAGTTAGGCTGATGGACGTCCGGGCCATTCAGACATACCTTAAGCAGTGCATCCTCCTCTGCCATAGATAGTCTCGGTTCTTCCGAATCGAGCCCCTCCAGGTCAGAAAGGTCCAAGCTCGGGGGAGAAGGAGAGCTATCTTGGGGGAGGGTGGGCTCTGTATCGAGGAGTTTGCTTGGATATTCGCCAGCAGTCAGGTCACCGAAGCAAATGTATTGCGATACTTCCGCTAGGAAGGCCGTCGTACATAACTACGATGCCGTTAGAGAAGGCAGAGAAATGGATATAGTCACATACTGTTTTCGTTGGATCGTTCTGCGACATTTAGATATTAAACTGCGCAAGCAAGGCTAACGAACGGGCACTCACTAAGTCTATGCCGGGGACTAGTAGGTGCATGATGTTGACGAGATGCTTCGCCCCGCCATAATACACTTGCCGGGATGCAAGTGAGGGAACGACTGCCCCTAGAGCCTTGATTATGGCCATCGTGCGCTGCGTCTAGGAAGGCTTTTAGCGGGCACTGGGTACCTCTAAAAAGGCTAGACCATACCTCTACTAACGCTTCCAACGAGGGGACGGCCCTCTCCAATATTGGCAGCAGGATCAAATCAGGCTCCATGAGACTCATGGATTTCATGCAACTTTGGATGTTGGACACGGTGTCAGGATCTTGAGAAAATATAGCAAGGAGTGCTACCGTCCGGAGGGACTTTACGAGCTCTCTTCGCATTGATCGTGACAAGCGCCGATTCTGCAAATGATGACGTTGTCAACGAATGGACATATCTGGTAATGGTCCTTACCATCGGCGTTTTGCAGTCGGCCTTCTCTTCTTCGTGCCACCCTGCGCAAAGTATTGAGACAGTCAACGATTCCATCATTGGACAGGCTTACGCTTATTGAAATCGAATACAATACACTTGATAAACGCGCAGAGCTACATGATCCGTCAAATCTCCGGGCACAGAACTAGTCAAAAGTTTGGATGAACGCACATCTGCCGTCCAAGCACCTGAGTTCGATGGGTGAAAGAAACTTTCTGTCGAAGCGATCATTCTAACTAAAGAGTCCAGAGCCTTGGAGCCAGCCAAGTAAGACTTGCTGGACTTCTTCCCGAGTGGTGCAGCGAGAAATTCTCCCAATGTACTCGTCTGGATTTGAGGCGTGCTTGAACCTGAGGCTGAGGGCGTGTAAAACGGTGTAGGCATATTTGATGCGGGTGTCGGTACCCCATCAGTGGCCATTGAGTACACGATAATGCGAGCCAGAGAAGCTGTGTGGGAAGATGATAATCAATGATCACAGGAGTTTGCGATCAGACGGTTATCCCGACATACATATTCTCCAACTTGGCTTTGGCAAGCGACCAATCTCAAATCCAACTTGTGCATCAGCGGAAGGGCCGGTGGTCAGGGAGCCACCGTCAGCTAGCGGTAACTCTTCAAATGCATATACATTAATGGGTACCCAGCCTTATCCGTGAACTGAGAGCTCACCCATGGACGATAAACATTTACACATGAGAAGGCTCCACTCGTATTCACTGAATATTCCGACGTCTTTGTATATCCCTGGCCAGTGTGCTTCCTTGTTGGGCTCTTCATTGTTGCCACTCCATTTTGGACGTCCCTCTCCCTCTGACCGTGCATCGTCTGGGATCTCTGAGATTCGGCGAGGGTCACTGATAGAAGGGTCCACATGTAGCTCCGCCAGAGTGGAGAGGAATTGCAGCATTCTGTTGTCATACTTGTAGGAATTCACAGACTCCCAAAGGCGAGAAAGCATGGGTAGGTATGACTGTGGGTGGGAGACGGGCAAGAAGGTAAGAAGATAATATTGCGCGGACAAAACGCTCTGTATGGTCAAGGTTAAGCGGACGACCATACTGGATAGGATGTGACCTTACATCAAGGTCTGTCCCATTTATGAGGGGAACGAAGGTCGACAGCATCTCTTCAATGGCAGCAGGATGAAAGAACCGCCGAGAATTCTCTGCTATGTAACCTAGACACCAGGATAGTTGCCTGGATGGTAGGAATATGAAGACGGTGGGTGAAGTGAGACAAGGAGAAGACGTACGTATACTCAAATTGCCTCCTGCTCAAGAAGAGGTCCTCCTTAAGGAGGGTGTATATAGGCATCCACGGCAGCCTCATGTCTTCAATACTCAGCTTGTTCTTTGATCGCGTGAAGGTCTTGAAAGCGTCCGCGCAGACAGCAACTATTTGCGTGGGCATCCCGGGGGTAACGCTCAAATGGAAGAATATCTTCGCTAGCTTGATCCTCCTTTCCTTCGGTATAGGATACTTCAACATCGTCCAGCTGTGAACCTGGTTAGGGGTACTTCGGGGCGCTCGTGTGCAGTAACTCACTAGCCTATCATGCTCTCCCATTGAAGCAAGCCCACATCATAGTCCTTGGCCTGGACGCATTCCGTTAGGCGCAACAGCATGATGTCAAAGATTTCTAAGGCTGTAGAGTATGGCTCTATGTCGTACGGAAGCGACTGTGCGTAGAGCTTCAATTTCCGCATGTAGGGGTCTTCTTCATTGCCATTTACGCCGTTCGGAGGGGGCGCGTCGTGTCCGTTCGCGCCATTTAGCGTGGACGTACGAGTATGTTCCTTCGGTAGACCGTTGTACTTATGGTCGTCATTTGGATAAGCATGATCCTGTATCCTGAGCTTGGAGATATCAGGATAAGACATGATGCATGAATGGAAGTAAATCGGCAATGTGATCTTGTAATGAATTGGATATAGGTTGATGGGTATTGGAGGCGTCAATGATGAGGTCGGGGGGAACAGCGTTTGAAGTACGGCCCTGATTGGAGAACGTTTGTTTAAAAGCGCCTATGACAATGTGGCGCGGTGGAGTTCAAGTGGTGTTACTAGGAGCTGGGCGGACAGTCACCTCAAGGTGGCCACAAAGTCGAACGAATCAAGGATACACAATTTTCAACAACAGCGCTGGCGTGTTACGTACAGGGTTCATTACAATATCGACACACGCACGCCGAGAACAAGCAATTAAGAAAGCATAAATAGGCTGGACGGTGGCGTCGCACCGAACAATTATGTAGCTGTGCTCGAGGCAACCTCCTGTAACTCTCGAATGGCGCGCTCGCGGACCATATCCCAAATTACATTCCTGTCTGCACGGACATCGCCAAGCCCTTCTCGGATTTCTTGCAGGCGTTCAACATACTCCCTGCCGTCGTCTTGAAGGTCGCGTAAAGTCGCCAGGGATTTTTCCAAGCTCTCTAGCTGAGATTCGGGTGATGAGAAATGAGACGGCTCGTGCAATGGGGGTACTCCGTTGGGATGAGATGGAGCAATAAAGATTTTGTAGGCAGCAGGAGTGAGGTCAGGCGCTCGGGCTAACCTTCGAGCGTGATCGTCTTGCTCATCTGCGTTCTCGTCGCCGTCCTCGCGCTTCGGCACCAGGGGCTCATGATTTGTCTTGTCTTCTGAGTCTTCATTGATGACCTGCCAAAGTCTTCCCAAGGCGCGGCGCATGGTCGTTTCGCCTTCAATAAGGCTGTTCGTCGATTGCTCGAGCTCGTCCAGTAGATTCGAACGAAATGTATGGATGACAGCTTTATCAAGAACGAATCCAGTGTAACTGAGGTGCTGGACCGTCGGACCGGGGTATGGGGGCCCTATGGGAGGCGACGGTGATCGGAGGTGTGGAAGAGCGGGCGGGGAAGGGGATCTCTTGTCTTGCGGCATTAGCGCTTTCAGACGCTTTCGTGCTCGGTCTTCGGTCTACACAGCTTCAAAATGGATGGTATACGCCAATAACGCGTGTACTCACCTCCCATTCGTCCATAGCAGGTCCCCAATTCACAATCTTGCCTCGGCGCACCCATCTGGCGCCTCTCGATGCCTTCTTTCCCCAATTTCCTTGACGCCATCCAGCTTGAACTTCTTCGTCGTCTGACTGATATCCGTGCGAAGGATAGTACCACGAGTTTTGGTCGCTCAAGGGCAATGAACTACACGTCCAGGGGTATGTCACCAAGGGCGTCAAGAAGCAAGAAAACAGCTTGGCTTACAGCCCGTCATCGTATGGCAATGGAGGTCCAAATGATGAATACCGTTGGGTGCTTGTCGAGGGTTGTCCCGGAACCATGAAGTCTGTGGCCATGTTGGCTGCGAGGGTAGAAATGAAGTCAGTCTTTGCATTGTCGTTTTAGGAAACCAGTCAATTCGGCATTTCCCGCAGTCAATGTGTGATTTCAGGGGCGCGTCCGACATTACATGGTACTTCTCGAGTACATAAAGTTACAAAGTGTTAGCGATATGATATGAATAAGTTAACAAAGGTTTCTAAGTAAAATACTCTGCGTAAGAGACAGGCGGGAGGTCGCAGGGCCATGCACCTGTTCTGATCACGTCCTCGAAGACTTCTTCACAGGACCGGAAGAGGTCGATAGCTGCGCGGGCCATTTCAAGCTGTAATGAAGTCTCAAATGTCAGCAAGCAGTCACTTATGAACACACACAGTTCGCTTACCGGGTCTTCGTAATCTAGTCCAACGTTACGCCCCATGAAATGATGGACGAGTATAGATAAGTTCACAGCCTTCGAAGTCTTTAGTCTTCGCCGCAGAGGGAGGAACAAGGCCAAATCGCGGGTATGTATGGTTGGATGCTTGAGTCCTAGTACCTGTAAAGTGTCTGTTAAACACTCTCCCCTCCTTTTAGTAGTAGAAATGCGCACCGATAGGAACACCCATAGGGAATGTCCGACTAGCACCTTGTTCTTTATGAGACCATAGACCCGCCGCTGAACATCCTCGAATGCAGGAGCTACCGAAATTGGAATCGTTATGAGAGACAATATTTCTGAAAGAGGCAAGGAATAAACCTGTTGCTAGGTGCTCGCATTGTAATCCAGTTGCCGGCGACCTATACTCAGTGACGACGTGGCTGAGTTCAGATGGCCACGCTCAGCCGTACACATGAAAAATGATAGGTGTGAACATACGTAGGTCGGACATAGGTATCCAAGAGGATATTTCCTCGGTAATCGGTCATTGAGACGCGCCTGTGGTCATGATGAGTTTGGCGACGATGGAGACGTATTGGGAAAGAAAACACGTACGCCACCATGGGTATTGGTTTGTGTGTTTCTGTATGAACACCGATATATACAACCTGCGCCGCGACCGAGACATATCTATTGTGTCGATTGTCACCATGAGTGGAAGGCTTTTGGGAGCACTAGTCACAAAACAAAAAACACACCTTGATGGGGAAAGTCCGTTCGGCGGAGAGGGTAGGAGATGCAACGGCGAGGGGGGGTGCAGCCCGTTGCCAACAGTAGCGTAATAACCAACGGAATCGTGATAGACATCGTCCTTGTCGTACATACTGTGCCGCGACCGTGTACTAGCAGATGTGCATCTGAGGGACGTTCAAGCGACGACGCCTCTGCGCCACATATAATCATCAGGCGACTTCCTTCGAAAGCCACTTGGAAGACAGTCAAATTCTTCACCATGACGGCGTCTGAACTACAATATTAACTGTCCGCCAAACCTATTCTTGCTGGGTAAGATTCAGGTCCTGCGTTGGACGTAAAAACGTACATATGTTATCTGTTTGGCTGGCTTCTGTAGAGAAAAATCCTCCGATTCCCATCCGCAGTGACGCCGCGTCCGTAGGCTAGGATATGGGGACTTTGCCCCCATGCAGAGACGTGTCAATTAGAGGTTTGGCGTGTCGCGCAGAAGACCGTCCGATGCAGCAATCCTTGCAGTAAATCAAGCAAGTTGCCGGCGAGAAGCACCGGATAAGATTGATATTGCCGACCGCTCCCGCGAACACTCTGACCCAGCAATGAAAAAGGTAACACGCCGGCTGATCAGCTCAACAGGCACAGCGAGGACGGTTAAATTCATCTATATTCAAAGCGTACACGTATTTTCTACACTTGGTATGCCGACTCCTAAGAAAATGTCTCCAACATCATCTTGACACTTCCAAGTCAGCTCGTTAGCGACAAAAGAAGTAGCATATCCACTCACATGTGGGGTAAGTAAATTTTGTTGTCTGTTATAGCTGAATGCCAGCTTCTTGAGGTTGGGGTTCAGTTTCTAATCTAGGACCTTCCTTACGAGCGACATTTGGTTGCTCGAAGCTACGCATGCCCTCTAATCCCCACCGACTCATCATGGCCTTGTCCTGTAAGGAGAGTCAGTAAACAGCAATGTCATGGAAGCACCAATGGTGATATACCTCGTCCCAGGGTGCGCCTGATGATAGAACGTCAGTTAGCCTTGTGCTCATTTGGACATATTGATTAACTTACACGGAGTAGTCAGCATGTGATCACCCGTAAAGACAGCATTGGCGCCTGCCATAAAGCATAGGACTTGTTGCGATTCATCAAGTTTGTTTCGCCCAGCTGCCAACCGAATTATCGTGTTTGGCATCGCGATGCGAGCAGTGGCGATGGTTCGGACAAGTGTTTGATGGGGAACAGGCTAATGAGTCGCAAGTCGATTAATTGGACATCTAAAGTGATGTTTGTTGCACGACTTACATCGTTGCCCTCTAATGGTGTCCCAGGGATTGGTACCAAAGCGTTGACCGGGAACGACTCGGGATGCTCAGGCATACTTTACGTCGAAGATAGATGTCAACCCCCGACTATAACGTTGCGGAGATTGTACTTACTTTGAAACTTCCCAAATCAAGCCAACTCGGTCCCCGTCTGATTCGCCCAAACCGAGTATCCCGCCGGAGCATACGCTGATGCCTGCATCGCGCACAGCGGTGATGGTGTCTAACCGCTCGTCGTAGGACCTCGTCGTAATTACCTAGATCACGCTTGGTGAATCAACTGAGGAGGTTCAAGTTAAATGATCACACACCTGGGGGTAAAATTCCCGAGATGTATCAAGGTTATGGTTGTAAGCCGTCAAGCCACTGTACAATACTTTGTGAGACTCGTGTTGATGGCAACATCGGGGCCACTTACGCCTCTTTGAGCCTCTTGGCCTGTTCTGGGGAAAGCATGCCGAGTGTGGTGCACACCTCCATTCCCATGCCACGAACCTCGGTAACCATCTCGAGGATCCTCTCGAAGCCTCTTTTACGACCGGCAAGATCTCTCCAAGCAGCACCCATACAGAACCTCGTGCTGCCATTTTCCTTTGCCTTTCTTGCTGCTTCTAGGACGGGTTTAATATCGACAAGCCGACCGGCTTCCGTCGGCGTAGAGTAACGGGATGATTGAGAACAGTAGGAACCTTAAACCGAGAAACTCGGGTGAAACGGCAGCGATCAAGCATCAGCAACAGTACTTACAATCCTCGGTACAGCCACCAGCTGGTTGTGCCGCCCATCAGTTAGCACAAGCCGGGTAATAGAGCGGACGAAACACTCACTCTTGATATTCATCAGAGTACATAGCTGGATTTTCTGGCCATCGTTGTGCTTCCTGTGCACCGAAGCAGCCCTATACACCAGGTCCAGTAGCGGAGTATCATAGATCGCCTGGATCTCGCGACGCGACCAATCGTGTCTAAGTCCCGAGCTCGCCTTCGGAGGCTGAGGTGGCGACGCATGCGTCGCGAGCTGCCGAGCCAACTTCAATGATCGAGTGCTACCGCGAAGAGATTGCAACATTTTGGAAAGTGGCAGGCGGAAAGTGTGCTCGGTGAGACGTCGACTGGTTGGGTCGAAAGAAAACAGATAAAAGAACGAGGGGGTGGAGTTAAGGGCAAAATGCAAAGGACTCAGGGGGACGAAGTGCGGGATTTCGGGCTTGGCGCATATGCTATTGCCGGCGGTTATTACAATTGAACGCCTCTTGATTCATCGGTTCCCCAAAAAACGTGTCTGCTGATCCAGAGTCCAGACTCTGCGCCGCCACTGTTTACTTTCAAGAACGCTGACGGGGCACTTCCCCTCAAATTCGGTTCAATTGCACGACCATTATCTCTTCCCCTGCTCCTCTGCGAGAGGACTTAAGAAGTTACTAAGTGAGTGTCGATGTGCTTGAGGCTGCAGGGCGGCGTTAAGATGCTGTTACTGACGTGGTCGCCTTGAGGGGGTTGAGCTTTGACAGCTAACACTGAGTACATCATCAGCTAGAGATCAATGACTTCCGTCCGTCGTTCCCCAGGGCGGGGCGAGGTGCTGATGGAGTAACAAGGCTAGGGTCGGGTATAATCCGGTCAGCAACGAGGTATGATTATAATACAGCACTAATACAATCGCACAAGTACGATGGACGCTACAGTGGCTGAAGGAAATGAAAAAATATCCGGGTCATGTTGGTCCTTGCCCTCCAGTCAAGCTAGTGGGTGATTGGACCTGTTCCGATGAACTGTGAGGCTGATGGTAGAATGTATACACAAGTGACTCACATTGGAAATCCGTTCAACTCATGGGTGACGCTCTGTGCTTACGATATCCACCTACTCGCTTGGGCGACGATTGAGCGTAGTCGATTACCTGGATACCGTGATGAGCTCACATACAGATTCCTTTGGCCTCTCTCACCGCTTGTCGTAGGAGCACCTGTATGGCCCACCTCTCCAGCGGGCGGAGATTTGTTCCGAGGCTGTTTCTTTTCCATGGACACCTTCGCATGGAGCCACTGCTTTTTGGTGTGCGCCGCCATGTCCCGTGAATACGAGATCCGTTTTTGTTCCGTCGTAGTGCTTGTCATGGCGTCCGCACGATATGATATGGTATCTCCTTCTCGACTGGTTGACTGAGAGATCAGGGCTCAGGTTGGAAGGGTAACTTCGTTCCGGTATGTTTGGTATGGGTGGGTCGAAGGTATATTTTTGGGGGGTTATGAGGAGCTTAGCCCAGGCTATTATATATGATTTTTACCTCTGGCTGACTTAAACTCGATAGGGGGACCCCGCCCCACGATTCTTACTCCTTCGTCAGCCAATCATGACGTCGGGGAGTAGGCGCAACTACGAAAGAAGTGGCATGCCGCTGAGCCTGAAATGATGTCGGGCTATAATCGGAGCTCAAACGTTGGCTTTGGGCAAGCTTGAACTTTTACTTTCCGGCCACAACTCCGTCGAGGTCGCTCAGGCTCACTTCCGCTGTGCGACATATTTGCCCGCTCC
This sequence comes from Sanguinoderma rugosum, assembly GCA_017499575.1. Lineage (NCBI taxonomy): Eukaryota > Fungi > Basidiomycota > Agaricomycetes > Polyporales > Polyporaceae > Sanguinoderma > Sanguinoderma rugosum. Next base: position 3,043,687 of record VTPW01000002.1, on the reverse strand, counting down.
AGCCCAAATAGCCAAAGCGCAGGGCGTACCAAAGGATCCATGCATACAGGAAGTAGGTGTGGGCCGTTTGGTTTGAGGGCATAGCCTGCTAGTTTGGCAATTTTATACATCATCCTCTGGTTATCGCTAGCACCCGAGTCCGCAAACTCTACGCTCACAATTACCATTTAGATGCAGTGCCGAACAAACAAGTCGGCGTGGCTTGTACCATCGGGGCCCCACTGCGCTGATCTCTCCATTCAGCCAGGGGCTAGTTGTACCATGTACATGGGCCCAGGTCGCTCGGTTGGCTCTCAAGTTGTCTTTGGACTCCACGGCGTTCGTATAGGAGTACGTATACCGGTATCCGTGGGTCCTCTGATGCCTTTCAATAAATAGTTGCAGCGGTTACAGCTCATGGATTCGACTCGTACAAGCAGCTGCGAGCTAAGCAAGCAATACACCGTCCGTAAGAAGATGATGCCTTTGCGCATGCCAATAGTATGACCACCTGGTGGATTCACAGAGCTACTGCTACGTTCATATGCGAACTACTCCAGCATCGCCGTAGATAGTAAGTGTCCCCCAATATTTGTGACATTCCATTGGCTGATCATCTTGAAGCACAGGTATTCAAGAGTGGATGCCAAGCTATGCGGTACGCACTCCGCATGCTTCGAATCGAAGTCTGCGATGGCGCCGTAGTGGCGTAATGATTTATGCCACTTGTCACACTGCGTATGTGGGGCGTATGTGCCCAAGGGGCAGAGTCAGAGGCCGAACGCTCTATCTCAAACAGTAGTGACGGCTAGACGATACTGGTCCTCTCGCTCGCCTTCCTTCATTTGAAGTGACCCGTAGCCAAACCCGTGGCCTCCCTTGTCAAGCCGAGCCCTAGCTTTTCGATGTTCGCCTCCCTTCATCGACGGTGGTCATCGCAATCGACATACTGCATCATTCGCGGCATTTTCCCTTGGAGCGTTTCATCTCATCAAGCCAAGGCCTGTGCAGCTGCCTTCCCCCAAAGTCTCACGAATGTCAACATTGCCCGTGCGCTACGACCACCGCGGGGCACCCTGTTCTCTTCACCCTCATCGTTGGGACATGGAGACGGGACAGTAAGATTCGAGATATTCCCAGTGGTCGGATTGGTCGGATGCGGTAGTAGACGTTTGTTGAGGCGCTATCCTGCCGTCATATGATCAGCGTTGGAGCTTTACTGCATGTCGTCTGCGCCTGCCCAATCAACTCGTTCATCAAACTGCCCATAGCCTGCATTCGCAGCGCCTGAGCAAATTACCGATTGTTTCATTGTTGTATCCCCCCTTTCACGCAATCCCAGCGTTCTTGAGCCATCGTCAAAGCTGCTGGAAACGGTAAGTTAGTTGCTACTTGCTGCTAAATTCGATGCACATCCCCTGATATGGGCCGCCCTTGTGCCATCTTCAAGAGCTGCAAATAACAGATCCGCTCGCTCAGATCGAGTTGATGGTTATTCGGGTCAAGGTTCAGTTCGAAGGAGCTTTTGCTTCCCTACCCCCTCGTACCTACCCGAAGCTTCTTTTAGGTCTAAATCCGAGCTTCCATGATCACTCTTTAAATGTCACTAGAATCTGATACATCAGTCAATACCAGATCTGACACGTAGGTTGTGGATCTCGTAGGAGAAGTACAGTTTAGATGTCAAAGGAGGCGCAATTGGCTCCACCGTTCCCCTGGTCGCTGCCACCCGCCGTTTGATGGCTGTTTACATAGATCGTTCCTTACAGCTACTCCGCCTCCCGCTTTCGCCGTCGCCATCAATGACATCACACTTTGCGTCCTCCCAAGAGTCGATTCACGACACAGAAGTCGTCGGCCTAATCTGAAGCCTGTCCCGGAGATATTCAGCCAAAGCCTAAGGGGAGAGTGTCCATCGTATCGCATCCTAAGTCCGAGAGGATGTACATGATTCTCGAGATCTTAGGGCTGGCGTTCTCGACGAGCCACGGCCTAAGCACCGAGGGGGGGCTCCGATAAAAGATACCATGTCCGTGACATGTTGGGCGGCCACTTGATAGAACTCACTGGGTGCTTTAGACACAAATTGGTTGTTGTTTATCTTCGTAAACTTCGAAGGCGCGATTCGTGTGGACAAGGCATACCCCAATGCGCCCAACCGCTACAATAACACGAACATGAATAGAGCCTCCTTGGCAGAGACAAGACCAGATGAATTTCAGAATCATGCATCTTGCTGCGAACAATACTAAATCCGCGCACCTTTTCGTTTGTCATGACGAGCAGACTGATACGATGGAATGTGACTGACAAGGAGATCTAGCAAAAGGTTGTACAATAAAGATATCGTCCTTCGGCGGAAGCCCCGACTCGGTTTGGAGCTTAACACCCTGGAAAGACGAGTTCACTGGGAACTGCGAAGCTTGTGACGTTTCGACGCCAAGTAGCGAAATTGTAAAGGTTGAGTGCTGCTGTTGAGAGTTTCTCTCGAGAGGCCTGAGGAAAACACTGAATATACCAGGGGGGGTAAAATAGCTGGCCGTGCACTTAGTACTAGAAGGCAGGAAGAAGGTTAATGTGAGCCTGGAGGAAAGTTTGCAATTCACGTACGAATTCAATCCAATCCTGTCTTTACAAATTCTTCTATTGCTAGCCGCTGCTTCAGGCTAGATTACGACCGGGAACTGAGATGTCGATACAATTTCAAACGGTGGAAAAATGCCCAAGGGCCTGGCAAGCAACTCTGAAGACGAAGAGAGCATATTATGAAGCCATTTTTGCTGGGGAGGTTTGGTGTCGGATTCGCGGTTGATGTGTCGCAGCTGCGAGACCCTAAGGACTATGAGGGAGTCGACAGAAGAGGCTTGAGAATGGGTTCATAGCGGATCAGGATGAGCGGGGTTTGGTTTCACGACGAGGGAACATCGCCAAATTGGAAATTCAGTGACTGTGACCACAACCACCATCTTCCACCCACCTGCAGTAACCCCTTGATTTTTTGGTGATGAAACCTCGCCAGTCTCCTCACGAGTAGCCTAGCCTTCCTCTCTACGGCCAACGATGGCCAGTGGCCTGAACCAGCGATCTTGCCCGCCGAATTACCTCTATTTCTGGCGCTCGCCAAATACAATATTGCCACTTCTTCTGAAGCTTGAACTTTCTTGGGCTTGGGCTTGAGGTGTGGGTTTCGTTTGCTCACACATACTCATGGATATCCATGATACATCTTCAGCCATGTCTGGCACGCTAAAATGCCATTCTTGCGTCCATGGACCGTCGACTCGTCAAGATGGTCTCGCATTGGCTCCTAATGATGTCCAGGACCTGTGCCTTTCGAATCCAGAGGCGAAGAAGGATATACCTTCATGGAGCCCTTCAGGTCCAACGAATTTCTTGAGGTTCCTGACTCGACCTTCGCCACCAGCACTTTCTCCTGTAGGGCTGGATTCCGAGAGCCACTTCATGCAACATTTCCGAGCGTCCAGCCAGGACAGTGATCCAGGAACAAACTCCAGGCTTCTTACGGTTCGTACGGCTAGCCATTGGATAGTCGAAAACCCGCGTTCGCAAGTAGCAATGCTTCAGGTGTTTCAAGGAGCGCATTATACATGTCCCATTGCAAGATGTTGAATGCCGGCTCTGAAGAAGTGGCAAGGTTGCCCATTATTCACGCGTACTATGTAGGGCGCCCGTTTTTATCCACTTGGCTGACTTGCTGACTTGATTCCACGTAGCTCGTTGTGCTGGAACGCCTTCGAACTTGGAAGTAGCGAATTCTTGATCTCCCGCGTCGAAATGGAAGCCGCAACAATACTTGATATTCTTGATGGATTGAAGCACACGATCTGTCATAATATCCAATCATCATGTTGGTGATGGTAGAAAAAGAACGACGAACTCACGCTGACTCGATCTTTTATGCGTGACGCGCCGGGTCACGTGGACGAGGGCAGTCTATTTTGGGAATTATGTCGGGCGACACGCGTCGGGGACCGGTGGCCATCGCTGCTTGAGGGTACGGAGGAGCGCAATTTGAAGACATTCAAGGGATAGTAGTTCTGCAGAGGACCAGATTCTAGCAGGACTTTAAGCAGCGCCGTCTCATCAAGCGGCATGGTTCCTTGACCGTCTTTGCAACGTTGGACACCCCTTCCGCGACATTCCGCCCAGGCTGCCGTTGGAGTGAAGGTGTCCGTCATACATTCCTTTACCAAAGTCACGGAGATCGCCTGGGATTCCTGGTCGATCTCGAGGCTATCTGGAGAATTGGATCTAGCCATTGGCCTTGTCGATGTTCTATTGGGGTCGTGGCGTTGAATCACGTATACACCGATGGGCCGTGTTGGAACGTGGGGCTTCCAGGAGACCTCTTCGGCAGTGGATCCGCCTATTCTGTGCGTGGCGAGAGATAAAGCAGAGATCTTCTCCCATGGACGGGCTTCCAGCGCTACCTAACGTTCGCTTTGGAAGTCTTCAAGCTCAGAATTTGGTCACAGTCCAGATACGCCGCTTGAATGCCCCTTAAATTCCAAAACGCATGGCCTGAAAAAGTCGTTCTTGGCCTCTTACTCTGACTACAAATACATCAACCAGACGCTTCTCCTTTAGCCTCCTCCAACCAACATGAAAGACCACTCTTTCCGCCCTCGCCGAACCTCCGCGTCTCACCAGCCTTGCCCAACAGAGCGGATGGTAAACCCCTGGTACTTCACCCAGCTGCGCCTCCCAGTCTACAAACACGGCTATATGAGAAGATTCCATCCATACCCGTGCTCCAAACGCCGACGAAACGACACTGATCCTTGGATGGTTCTAGCATTTCTCATTGCTGTTTTATAGATCTCTGACACTTTTCACACAGGACGGGTTCCTCCAAGAGTCAACAATCCATCCTATAGACGTGAGCCCTCCTTTCAGAAGCCCGGGAAACACTTCACCCTTTTTCATCTCCCAGGACACGGAATTCGAAGATGACAACGAGGAAAGTGACGTACACCGGTCAAAGGGGACCATTTTTCTGCTCGTTGTGGACGTACGTTCTCTTTTCTCTTTTTTTATGATCACTATTGACAATGCAACGCAACGACACATCAGAACTTGAATGTCTCAGCAGAGCGCATTTTGATGTCCGGCCGCAAGATGTAACTTCGTTCCTCAAGCCAATGTTCGTAAACTATCGCTCTACATGTGTGCTTCCTTCTGACGGCAGTTCTTCAGATACTCTCCCCAACTACTCAGGCGGCCTTTTTGACACAGTATCTGTATAATAGCGACGACGTACATGTACATAATATTTTGCATAAAATAGCTTTTTGACTCGCGGTACTTGACGTCTGTCAGTCGACCACCCGCTTTGGGCCTTGACCTGTACTACCGTCACGTTCGAAATGCATGGACGACGACGACGACTGCTTCGCATATTCTCGCTCAATGTTTGACATGATATATTTTAGGTCGTAGCTCTACGCAATTGTCGCAGGCTTGGGGAATGGCAACACTTTGTCAATCCTGTCTTGAAACTCGTGCTGGACATCAAAAAGTTTGAATCTGTCCCGGTTGCGCATACTGTGGAACTAGTGGAATCAAGAACGAAGTACCGTTTGCATGTGGGGTCTTCACGACGCGTCAAGGATATGTCCTGACATGAATATACGTGAAGGACCTGAATTTCCTTCCTACTATAACATTCCTGCGTAGTGCAACCTGTACTTGGTCCTCTGTTCCCGCTTCGCAATCTAACGTGTTTCTTTTTGTCTACGACAGACTTTTCGTCGATTTCAGACTACTTTCACCTCAGCTAATTCTGCACTCGAATTCATCAATCCGATACAATGTCTGCCCCTGCAAGGTCAATCCGTTACCCAGCAGCGCGAAAGCTGTGACTCTAATCCGCGCAAGACCGACTCAGTCGCCCAGACAGTCATTTGCTGGTTCTTCCCCGCGTCGTGGAGTTGGCTCTCGAATGAAAGCTCCCTTCAGGCCTTCGTCACCGAATACTGCCGATAGCGCATGCTACTTCTGGCACAAGGAACAACATGGCTTCGGCTTCTGTCTTCACGGCCGCATGTCAACCGTCTCTGCTTTCGGAGGATTCAGTCACAAATCCTGGGAGGATCCTCAGCTTTAATGCTCTGCACGACCGCCATCGTCCCCCGTGCGCATGCCTTCTAGCAACGTTCGGGGAAGCTCAAGCACTCTTGGTTCCACTTCGGATTTCGCTGGCGCCTGGCCCATGCATCCGCCTGGCCCCACTATCCTAGGTGACCATAGTCCAACCACCACCCTCCCAACTCGAACGACGATATGAGAAATCGAGACGGGCCAGATCGCCCAGCATGCGTCGGATGGGCAAACGAAATTAATTCGACATTGGGAGAGTTACGAGCCACGGCAACTAGGAGTGATATTCAAGCGAACAGCAGTCGACGAAGCCGTGCCCCCTTCTTCTGCTATTAGCGATACTGCGCCTGACGATAGCTCTGGTGTGTACTTTGCATTTGACTTCCATCGGTATCAATCGCGGTAGTGGCGGGTGCGCAAAGCTGCAGCGTGTGGATTCGATATGGCGGGTGAAGGGTTTATTGCAGTAGAAAGAACCGTTGCAGAACCATGCTCCCCTTGCTGACGGGCTAGAGTCTCGTATCGGATATGGCGGAGCGAGGCGATGGCATGTGTGTAAATACAAGCTGAAGTCCTGTGGACCAGTGGGCTATCTGCATTTGTTGCATTTTGATCGTCACCAGTAGTGAGTGCTATGGTACGAAACTGGTCAGAATGGTCCGTCAGTACACCTCTATGGCGTGTTGGGCAGTACCACGTTCATCGGTAGGAAGTGTTGTCATGTAGGTTTTTCGTCCGCGTCGCTGAGGAATTGTGTTCTCCGACGATGGATACAGACGCGTGCATGAAGAAACGAACGCGGTGATGTGTCCGAACGAGCACCAGCCCGTGAGTACTTGAGTTGCTGAAGTGAGCTCCTGGCCGCGGCGGCCTTGATCTCTAACCCAAAAATGCTGAGGTGTTTCCTTTCCAAGCGACCATCAAGCGACCATGTAACTTCTTCTCTGCCATGAATGGCCTCTTCTCATTTCTCCATCACAAACATGGCTGGCCAGCCAACTTCAAAACCGAGGGGTAGCGATGAGGAGACGAGATGTGTGTGAAAGAAATCGGTGGAAAAATGACATTGGTCTCGTCTGATCTCGTGCCCGAACTTCTGCCGCGACTCGAAATATCAACGTCGCTTGCCATCGTCCACGGCGACCGATGCAACGATCCCTACCGTCAGCTTTTACGACCTGCTGTGGAGGAATTGCTTCGGCCCTTAGGCTTCGAGCTCTCATCGCTTGTGAAACTCAAAGTCTCAAGCATTAACAGAATACAAGCTCGAGGCGAGCGCGCCTTCCAACGTGCTTGCGGATCATCCATCCAATAGGTCGGATCGTGGTTTTCCTTGTTGGAAACTCCAGCTTGTAGAGACCGTCTTCGTATTTGTCTTCAGATATCACTCGACCACGCCAGTGCAGTCATCTGGGGACCCAGACTGTCAAGCTTTGTAGCCAAAGATTCAAAGCGAAGAAGTGACGCGACTCAAGCTCAAGGCTTCGCATACTCGTCTCAAATCCCTGGTCGAACGTCGCGTTTGGGTTCTTCACGTAGCGAATGTGACATCCAGAAGTGTTTTCACATCTCTCCAGTCCGTCGACAGCTTTGATTGCGTAACGCGAAGCACACTTTCTGTGTCCTGGACGAATTTGCGGCATCCCCAGGCATTCCCTGAGTTGGTATAGCACTCTTTTTGGTGCATCTCCGGAGATCCCGACTTGTCTAGGCAGGCGCCTGGGAGGACCAGAAGATTGGCTGTTGGTATTCAACGTTCGAAGTGAGTTCCTTGCTGCCGTCCCACTTTCTCTGGCTTCATGTATGATGATTTCATCACACGTTTTACTCCCGGCGAGTCTATGCTTGAAGCGAACCATCGCGAAGGGATGCTGGTGTTGCCTGACTTGCTCTGTCCACCTTGGTGCCTCCACTTTCCTTTTTTGTCTCGCACCTTCGTGATTGGTTTCCTACCGTTTCACATCCAGTAGAGGAGTCAGAACAACGTAGTGGTCATGTTGATCGACGAACTTACTGACTCGGCTTTTGTTCTTGCAGAGCCATATTTGGTAACACCGACGTCACAGCGTGACAGCGTAATTATAACGCTCATTGCGGGGGTCGGGAAACGTCGAAGTGATGGGCTATCCCATAAGGCAATGCCCACATTTGCTGTCGCTGCTTTCTTCGAAATCGGTCCCTCCCTGCGCCCACCATTGCACTTGCCTGGCCAAAGGGAAGGGTTTCTAGGCTGCAAACTAACCACGGTAGACTAAGTCTCATCTCAAGGCGACTTCGGTGCTATTCCAGGACGGCGTCCCAGCTGTACTTCTTCATCGGACTCTGGATCGACATGGCGCTGGAGCGCTGCACGAGGCCAGTGTGTGGTGGATAGAAGCGGGTAGCGACGAGCAAGTCACTTGAGCAGTTCCCAAGAGTACGTCCCTCAGCGACTGTCAAATGCACGTCTACCGTAGAAGCGCCCACGCGGCCTAAGTGTGCTTCAGTCTTGACAGAGACTCTGCCCTTCGAATGGCTGACCGACGGAATATCGAATCTTGTGTCGAGGCTGCCAATATATACCGTCCTTTCGCCTTGTGGTTGTCGTGAGCCTTGGGAAGGATCCTCGCGTGAACTTACGAATGGTGGAAACAGGCTGACGTGTGTCAAGGTGGTAAGTGTACAAGTCTGGCGCCCGTTCGAAGAGCTACCCTTTCCTGACAACTACCGGGAAACTTATTTTGGACATTCCATCGAGGCTTCAATCTCGATTTCCTCATCAAGAGAACTCTCACACGGGAAATTCAACGGCCTCAAATCGCGTGGTTTCGCGGAAACATTGCTCTTTTCTTTCCCTTCGCCATCTTCCCATTGGCCTATTCGACCATGTCCACAAACTTTCGTCCGCGTTTTATGAGTGCTACCCACATTCCATCCTCGACAGAGCGCCTCATGAACCCGTTCTACCACTCTCAAGTGCGGCTACCACCGTATCGGGCTCGTTACCTACAACGATTTCAACCATATCCGCGAGGCCCGCCGTCCAGCTGGGCTCGTGATGTTGGAGATTCCGATTTTGAATGGGACGATTTCCTGGAGGCACGTCTATTCATTCACGGTGTGAACATGGAGTTGGGGCAAAATCCCTTTGTCATGTTGTACAAACCCAGCGGCTTATACTTACGTCCTCACAGATGGTGGATGCTTTTCAACGGCTTGACATCAACACTGTTCCCCGCTCTAACAATTCATATGTGTTTCCTCGCCTCGCAGCGGATGAAGAGCAGGTAGAACCTCAGCAACACGATGGACATCGAGCGGCTGATTCCGATGCGACTAACGTTGTATCTGCCTGGGCCGAGGTATGTTCATCATTCCCCTTGGGGGGCTCATCCTCACTGCTCGTTGTAGACGGAGACGATAGACGCCCTGGCTTCACATTATAGAAGCGATTCAAATAGGGTGCTCGGGGTTGAGGACTCGGACATTGTGACACCCACGGGTGGGGAAGACAATCAGGGAGACGTCAGCCTCATTCTCTTCATCCCTGCTTCCCCTTTAACCTGAACCTCTTCCTCGCTGCAAACTACTAGACGGGAAATGCCATGTCCCATGTGCACCAGGGAGCTTCTTCATCAACCCAACCCATGAACGCACCAAGCTATGACTGTCGCAGTGTGGGTCTAGTCAAGGTCTGATGCTCCGTACTGAACCAACTAAAACGGTATGGTAAAACGGCCACCTATCTATCCCTAAGCAAGTTCCTGACGGTCCTTATCCCAGAATTATGGGCTTCGTTCTCCTATTCCCGCCGATGTCTTGTGTATATTCCCGCGTAGATCGATTCCTGGCATCGCGTTCCGGCTCTCGCCCACGTCAGTTCTCATCAAAGAAATGCTGTAACGAAAAGACAAACTTCTCATGCTCTCAGCCTGTATACAACATTCCGAGCATCCGTCACCGCCCTCACCCTCTTCCAATTGTTGTTCAAACGTTTCTTCATCAAGTTAACAATCTTGGTGACCACCCCTTGCGTTGATCCATGACACTACTGAAATCACCACTGCTTGTAGCCAGCAAGCAGTTGATATGTGCCCTTGTTTGACAATAGGGAGCAGATACGAAAATTCGCCGTCCATCGCCGATCTACCTAACCTTCGCGGGGAAGGGCCCTCTGCATTTACTTCTTAGTTCATACATCTGGACATTTCAAATTTCTTTGTGCCCCACTCTCAGCATGAACTTCTCATACTATCATGTTATTCTGTTGACCCTGATTTTGCTGTATCATTGATCTTTCTCTTCCTTTGCAGTGTTCATATACATCCAGTTGTAGTTGTTTCTTCTGCTTTTGCCCCTCACATCTTTTAATTATGGTGCTTGTCTTGATACATTCCGTGCCAACACGTACATTCTCAAAGTTGACTCTACGGACACGCGAATGGTGCATGCAAATTGTTGTCTGTAAGGGGACACTCCTATTTTCTCCTATTCCCCTGTCCCTCTCCCTTCCTCCTCGTTCCTTTCTCTATCCTTCATCCCACGGACTCTTACATACATCCCCTTCGTTCCCCTTCGTTCCCTTTCGTTCCCTTTCGTTTCCCTTTCCTTTCCGACCACTCCCTTCGCATCCGAGCCACGTCCGGTGACTCCGAAGTCTTCCCGGGCTTCGGACTCACTCGGACTCGCTCGGACTCATCTACACACTTCGGGGCTCGTCCGGACTACCTTTATCCTCTTTCCCCACTTCATTTCCCTTCGCCCTTACTTCCCCAGGTCGCTGGCACGACTCCTGTACTTTCCTCTTCCACTTCATTATCACATGCCCCCTCGTACCTTGTGATATTCGTTCGGACTTGTGGCTGGTGTACTGTACAGTTATCCTTCATTCCTCCCACGCTACTACAGTATATACTTCGCTTCCTAGCATGGAGAATCCCTATCCTGTTCTCTTTGGATTCTCCCTCTGCTAGGTGAGCAGCTCTCTCATGTATTGTAGCTAGTCTTATTCATTATCTTTGGATTCTCCCTCTGCTAGGCTTGCGCTGTCGGCCATCTTGAGGTTGCCCTTACAGCAGAACAGGATCTCCCATCCTGGCACCAGAGCCCTACGGAAAACGTCCTGCGCCACTCCGGACTCGTTCCCGACGTCTCTCCGGTTTTGCGGACATTCCGGACGCTCTCCTGCTACTCCCACCCACCTCTGAGGACCCAAGGAACTCCATCCCTCGCTCCCCTGACGACTCCGAAATGACGGGCGCTTCCAGCCAGATCCCGCCATCCGAGCCAGCCGACTCAGGACCGGACTCCGAGACTTTGCAGACCTTGTGGGCTCAGACGTACGAACACCAAACCCAAATCCGTTCCATCAATGACACACTCGCCCGAATCGAAGACCTCCTCCTAACACCCCGTCCGATCACTCCGAAAACGACTCCGGACTCCGAGCTGAGGGGCACCGAAGCCTCCCAGCACGCCCCGAGTCGATCCGAAAACACTCCGCGTTCCCGTTTGAAGCCCGCCTCTCCCCCGATCTTCGACGGAAACCGCAAGGATGGTCGCGCGTTCTACAACGCGTGCTCCATCTACTTCCAGCTCTGTCCAGACCACTTTCCGACCGAGCAGGCCAAAATCCTCTGGTGCCTCTCCTTCTTTCAGAAGGATCGCGCCAAGGAGTACGCGGACATGGTGCTCCGGAGTCCGAAGGATCCGTACTTCGAATCCTGGGCTGCCTTCGCGGCCGAATTCCGGACTCGCTTCCTTCCGGATCGGGAACGCGAAGCCGCCATGCTAAAATTGGAGTCCTCCCGGTACCACCAAGGCCGCCGGACTTTCCAGGAGTACCTCGACGAGTTCCGGGATCTCGTAGACCAATCCGGATACTCCGAGGGCTCCAACATCACGATGAAGTTCCGCCGCGGATTGGACTCCATCATCCAGAGCCGCGTTGCCGAGTCCGCAGACTGTCCGGACGAGGATGACTTCGAAGGATGGTACAGGGCAGCGCAGCGGGTTGCTGACAATCGTGCCGCCAACCAGTCCTTCCACTTCGGCGTGCACTCCGGTAACTCCGGACACTCCGGACCCCTCGTCCGACCATCAGCCAACTCCGGAGTCGCTCGGACTCCTGCGGGTGTACTTCCCGCGCCTCGGACTCTGCTCCCGCCTCTCCAACCTCGTTTCCAACCCCCGCCTCCTCCAAAGGCTCTCTCACCCGGCGTCCCCATGGATGTCGACCACACCCGCTCCCGACCCGCCACTTCGCAGCTCTGCTACCGATGCGGCAAGCCCGGCCACATGTCCCGCGAGTGCCCACTCCGGTACGACGTCCGGTTCATGACTACCGAGGAGCGGATGTCCGCCATTGAAGATCTCTTGACCGCGGCCGACGTTGTAGAAAGTACGGGGACTTCGGAAGGAATAGACGATGAGGGAACGGCCCCGGTTGAGGAATCGGACACGGCGGATTTTATCCGGACCAACGAGTGATCAGTGCGACCTCGTTGGTGAATAACCGATTTGCTTGTCTTAGCGTAGACGAAATACACGATGATGACTCCGACCAATCCGATGATTCATCCGACGCTAAGCAAACGACTCCGGTTACAATCCGCACTATCCGAAGGTTTCGCCCGCAGTGGGAACGGCGGCTACCCAGTAGCTATAAGATCTCCGCGCTGCCCGGCAAGCTTTCCTTAGATATACCCGTTGAAGTGCAGAGCACGGATACACAACACCGATGCACCCTTCAGGCCCTGGTGGACTGCGGGGCCACCGGAGTCTTCATGCATCCGCGCTTTGCTGATGCCCATGGTTTCACCCGACGCAAGCTGTCCGCTCCGATTCCGGTCTTCAACGTCGACGGATCACCAAACGAAAACGGATCCATCTCCGAAGTCGTCGACCTTGTGCTCCGGTTCAAGGATCACACGGAACGGATGCTTTTCGCAGTCACTAACATCGGACGGCAGGACATCATCCTCGGATACACCTGGCTTCGGAAGCACAACCCCGAGATCGACTGGCAGACAAAGGAGGTGACCATGAGCCGCTGTCCGTCCGGATGCGACACCTGTCGGAAGGAGTTCCGCCATGACAAGCTGACCCGACGCAAGGAGTCCGTGCGACTCCGGGAGTGTCGTACGGGTCCGATGCCGAGGGTTGAGGAACTCCACTCGGACGATCTCCCGCAGCTTCAGGACTGTGAGGACGATGATGAGGACGATGAGGCTACGACTCCGGATGACTCCGGACTCGAGAAGGGTGACCGGATCTTCGCAGCCATTCCCCCTCCGACTCCAGAGTACCTTCGGACTCTTCGGGAAGAACACATCCGGGCTTCGGAGACGGTCTCACAGCGCCTCGCATTGGCTTTCCAGCGCAACAAACCCCACGATCCTCGGAACAGCGCAGTCCCGGACTTCCTTCAGGAATTCGAGGACGTCTTCGCCAAGGAGTCCTTCGATGAACTGCCCATGCCGCGTCCTTGGGACCACGCCATTGAGCTACTGGACGGAGCGGAACCGACCTCTACCAAGTGCTACCCGCTGTCCCCGGCGGAGCAGAAACAGCTGGACGAATTTCTGGAAGAAAATCTCCGGACTGGTCGGATCCGCCCCAGCAAGTCGCCCATGGCCGCCCCAGTGTTCTTTGTCAAGAAGAAGGACGGATCGCTCCGCTTGGTCCAGGACTACCGGAAGCTCAACAACATGACGATCAAGAATCGGTACCCGCTTCCGCTCATCTCGGACTTGGTGGACAAACTCCGGAACGCTCGCTACTTCTCCAAGCTCGACGTCCGGTGGGGTTTCAACAACGTCCGGATCAAGGAGGGTGACGAGTGGAAGGCCGCGTTTCGGACTACGCGCGGACTCTTCGAACCCTTGGTGATGTTCTTCGGACTGACCAACAGCCCGTCTACCTTCCAGACCATGATGAACGACCTCTTCCGGGAGCTCATTACGGAAGGTGTGGTCATTATCTATCTGGATGACATTCTGATCTACACCAAGACGCGCGAAGAGCATCGCCGGGTTCTCAAGCGAGTCCTAGAGATCCTCCAGCGGAACAAGCTCTTCCTCCGAGCGGACAAGTGCGATTTTGAGCAGACCAAGGTGGAGTATCTCGGAGTCGTCATCTCCGAGGGTAAGATCGAGATGGACCCCGTAAAGGTTTCCGGAGTCGCGGACTGGCCGACCCCTCGGACTCGGACTGAACTCCAATCCTTCCTCGGGTTCGTCAACTTCTACCGCCGCTTCATCAAGGACTACTCGCATATCGCTCGGCCTCTCTTCGACCTCACCTGCGCAAAAGAATGGCAGTGGAACGACTCCGCTCAATCCGCATTTCTTCGGATCAAGGAGCTGATCACTTCGGAACCCGTTCTGGTCTTTCCGAAGGAGGATCGGCCGTACCGGGTTGAAGCGGACTCGTCGGACTATGCTACGGGTGCGGTCTTGTCGCAGCTGGATCCGGATGATGGTAAATGGCATCCTGTCGCATTCTACTCTAAAAGTCTACAGGCTGCGGAGCGGAACTACGAAATACACGACAAGGAGATGCTTTCGATCATCCGGGCACTCGAAGAATGGCGGCACTACCTGGAAGGTGCTGAGACTCCGTTCGAGATCTGGACAGACCACAAGAACCTGGAGTACTTCATCAAGGCCCAGAAACTCAACCGTCGTCAGGCCCGCTGGTCCCTATACCTCTCCCGCTTCGACTTCACTCTCCAGCACCGTCCGGGTCGGACGATGGGTAAGCCGGATGCTCTCTCGCGTCGCTCGGATCACTCGGATGGTAAAGACGACAACAAGGATGTGGTTTTACTTAAGCCGTCCTACTTTGCCGTCCGTGCCACGGGTGTCACTCTTGAAGGGGAGGAGAAGGATATCCTCACGGCTATCCGGACTGGAGTGCGGGATGCGAAGTTCGAAGATGCAGTGGCAAAGGCGGCAGAGGAGTTGAAGAAGGCGCAGGGCAGTCGCAAGACAGTCCGGAGTGCGGAATGGTCTCAATCGGACGGACTCCTGATGTTCCGGGGTAAGATCTACGTTCCGGACTCACCGGACTTGCGTCGGACTATTGTAGCCCAGCACCATGACACCAAGGTCGCAGGACACGCCGGCAGATGGAAGACCCTTGAGCTCGTTTCGCGCAGCTACTGGTGGCCCAACATGTCCCGGTACGTCGGATCCTACACCCGCCACTACGACCTCTGTCTTCGGACGAAGGCCCAAAGGCATCCGCCCATGGGTGAACTCCATCCGCTTCCCATTCCGGATGAACGCTGGGATCGCCTGAGCGTCGACTTCATTGTTGAGCTCCCGGAGTCCGATGGATTTGACGCTGTCATGAATGTGGTCGACTCCGTAAGCAAACGCGCCCACTTCATTCCGACTCACACCACAGTATCCGCCCTCGGATCCGCGAACTTGTACCTGCAGAACGTCTGGAAGTTGCACGGACTCCCTCGGTCCGTTGTGTCCGACCGCGGTCCGCAATTTGTCGCAGAGTTCACCCGAGAAGTCTACCGAATGCTCGGAATCAAGCTGGCTGCATCCACTGCGTACCACCCTCAGTCCGACGGACAGACAGAGCGGACTAACCAGGAACTCGAGTCCTATCTCCGGATCTTCGTCGGAGAGCGCCAGGACGACTGGGCTCGACTCCTACCTATGGCAGAGTTCGCGTACAACAACCGGGTCCATGCGTCCACTCAGCAGTCGCCCTTCCTCCTAGATACCGGCCGACACCCTCGCCTCGGGTTCGAACCTCATCAGCCACCATCTCGGATGGAGTCCGCAAACGAGTTTGTAGATCGGATGAAGTCCGCAGTTGATGAAGCTCAGTCCGCATTGGTCAAGGCTCAGGACGACATGAAGCGCTACTACGACCAGCGTCGAACTCCTGCTCCGGAGTACCAACCAGGTGACAAGGTTTGGCTGGACTCGTCGGACATCAACCTCGCCCGACCTTCCCGGAAGCTCGGACACGCACGACTCGGTCCTTACAAGGTCGTCCGGAAGGTTGGCAAGGCAGCATACCGACTCCAGCTCCCTCCGGGCCTGTCCCGTCTCCATCCTGTCTTTCCGGTGGTCAAGCTCTCTCCCTTCGTTCCGGACCCCATTCCGGGTAGACGCCCTGTCACTCCGCCACCTCCGCAGCTCGTTGACGGAGAAGAGGAACACGAGGTAGAAGAGGTCCGGAATAGCCGACGGTTTGGTCGGGTCCTGAAGTATCTGGTACGCTGGCGAGGCTATGGTATCGAGCACGACTCCTGGGAGCCCGCGAGCAACCTCCAGCATGCTGCCCAGAAGGTCAAGGACTTCCATGATCGTCATCCGGACGCAGTGCGCTTACTCCGGACGAGTCCGATGACCCCGACGACTCCTCTACCACTCCGGATGACTCCTACGGCACTGGACCACTCCTGGGAGCGCTGGCGCAGTCGGAAGGCTCCGGGCTCTGTGCAGTCGTACTTCGACATCTTCTCGCAGCAATCCGGAGTTTCGGGGTTGGTGAATTCGTGGCGTGGCAGGCAAGAATCTTCGCGTCGGGTCGCCGCAACCTTGAAGGGGGGGTGATGTAAGGGGACACTCCTATTTTCTCCTATTCCCCTGTCCCTCTCCCTTCCTCCTCGTTCCTTTCTCTATCCTTCATCCCACGGACTCTTACATACATCCCCTTCGTTCCCCTTCGTTCCCTTTCGTTCCCTTTCGTTTCCCTTTCCTTTCCGACCACTCCCTTCGCATCCGAGCCACGTCCGGTGACTCCGAAGTCTTCCCGGGCTTCGGACTCACTCGGACTCGCTCGGACTCATCTACACACTTCGGGGCTCGTCCGGACTACCTTTATCCTCTTTCCCCACTTCATTTCCCTTCGCCCTTACTTCCCCAGGTCGCTGGCACGACTCCTGTACTTTCCTCTTCCACTTCATTATCACATGCCCCCTCGTACCTTGTGATATTCGTTCGGACTTGTGGCTGGTGTACTGTACAGTTATCCTTCATTCCTCCCACGCTACTACAGTATATACTTCGCTTCCTAGCATGGAGAATCCTTATCCTGTTCTCTTTGGATTCTCCCTCTGCTAGGTGAGCAGCTCTCTCATGTATTGTAGTTAGTCTTATTCATCTCTTTGGATTCTCCCTCTGCTAGGCTTGCGCTGTCGGCCATCTTGAGGTTGCCCTTACAGGTGTACTGTACAGTTATTCCACATTTCTCCCTGTTGGAATTTGAGTCTCGCCTTACATTATAATAACATGTACAAATACTCTGTACTACGCGCCACCTGCGACTCATTAATATTATCCGTTGTTCTCACCGTTCCACCATTCTTAAAAGGTTATGGGCCTCTGTGTTTGAACCTTCGAAAATCAAGTTCACGTTCACGTTCAAGTTATATTGTGCCGCCACTGCGATCCTCGCGCCCACGATTGTCCCTATTGTTCACTGTGTAGCTGCTGCGAATTCTCGCGCCCACTTATCTCCTCTCCAACCCTACCTGCCTCGACCCTTTTCTTCTGCCGCCTTTGCCCAAATGTCGCTATCACTCCTCGCGACCATCCCAAAACTCGACGGAACAAACTATGCTAGCTGGAAGGACCATGTTACCGCGTTCTTGTACACTCAAGACCTTGGCTCTATTCTTGAACCTGCACCTGCCGTTGCTGGTGCCGCTGCCTCTGCTTCAGCCTCTGATGCGGATAAGGGTCCTAACCCTGCCGAGTCGCTGTTCTCGGGGCTATCGAAGACCGCCCAGATGCAAAGTGACGCCAAGGCCTATGGACTCATCTTCTTTCTTGTCGAAGATGCTTGCCGAGGACCCTTGAATGCTCTGGTGACAAAATCGGGACGACAGGCATGGGAAGTCCTTCGAAAGGAGTACGAGAGAGATTCCCCATCTACGCGTATGTCCCTTCATCAAAAATTCTACTCTATCTCGCACGACTCCTCAACATCTGTCAAGACCTTCATCGAAGCTGTTCTCTCTATCATCCGCCAACTTCGTGCCATCAATCATGCCCCTTCGGACGAGGAGATCATGGACAAGATTCTCGTTAGTCTGGACCCAATGTTTGCAAGCATACGAGCCGTCCTCTGCCTTCGAACGCCTGCGCCATCACTTATCGAAGTCCAAAATGCTCTAGTCGAGTTTGAGACCCAACTGGGGTCTGCTGCCGCTGCGAAAGCAGGGGGGTACGAAGTTCTATATGCCGGCCGTTCATCCTCCAAGGCTAACGATAAAGGCGATTTTGACTGGACGAACACACAACGCAAGGATAGTGTTTGCTGGCAATGTGGGCGAGCCAAGCATACTGCTCAGTACTGTGTGGCGGACATGCCCGAAGATATCAAACGAAAGGTGCTTTCGCGCTCTCGTGACCAACACGCCAATATTGCTACGCCATCCCCACCTGTCCATGATCCCATCACGAACAACCCATCTGCTCTTTTCATGCTCCACACCGACGTGTTTGTCGATAAAGATGGATATGTGACCTATCATGATCCACCAGCTGCGGCTCTCACAGTCGTTGAACCTGATCGTGGTCGTTCACATTCACGCTCACACGAGCGAGGAGGGCGTCGTGGATCTTCTCGTCGATCACGTTCGCAGGAATGTTCGTCAAATCATTCTTGGTGATTATTGGTGTCGAGACTCTGGGGGTCTGTTGGAATTTGAGTCTCGCCTTACATTATAATAACATGTACAAATACTCTGTACTACGCGCCACCTGCGACTCATTAATATTATCCGTTGTTCTCACCGTTCCACCATTCTTAAAACTCCCATGCTGCTACAGTATATACTTCGCCTCCTAGCATGGAGAATCCTTATTCTGTTCTCTTTGGATTCTCCCTCTGCTAGGTGAGTTCCTATCCTTGTCATGGTGGCCCCACTCATAGTTTTATCACCAGGTCGGCTTTAGGGTGTCGAGCCTGTCTCCGGTGCTCTACATACACGGATTGATTGCGGAAAGTGGATGTGCATTAAAGGGATGCCATGTATAATGGTTACTGTGATGTTCAATCATCTTCCTTAAAATGACTGGACTGTCCCGCGAGGCTACTATGAGATAAGACTACATTTTGGCTACATCATACGACCATTGCGTCAACATGCCACTTCAACTTACGTGCTGAACCGGATGACGCTATCGAGGTGTACAATGGGGATCATCTTTCACAGACCTAAACATTCAAACGCCACTGCGGATTTTATCATACAAGAGATCCCTTTGCTCGTTCCTGGCAGGTTAGCGAACACCACTGGCAGACCCAGACCTCACTTGTCAATGCGATCTGTATCATGGTCAAGCCCGGGCCCAGGACTCTCCCCCCCAAGCTTTGTGACCCGACTAGAGGAATCTTTTGCATTGTCATCAGGTGCTGTCTCCCATAAAAACAGTTGCACTTGCACCACCTCAATTCACTCCACTACGACCTAGTGTTTCAAATGCCAGTGCCCAGCGTATCAGCATTCATCGGTGCACTCGCACGGATAGCGGCGCTTTCATGGTTTATGCTTTTCAGTTCCGGAAATATGGCAGCCCCCCCCCCGGACCGCCAACAACCCTAGGAAACATCCCGCACTTCCCCAGGTTGTTTCCGGTCCTCCAGTAAGCTCGCACGTACTGCGTGTTCGTGGTGATGTGATATCTTTACTGAGCAGAGTTTATGTAGATTCAGCCTATGGGCAGCTGAATATGGAGAAGTCTACTCAGTCGAGTGAATTCGGATGTATAATTATTGGTTGTTGATGAATGTGTACTCCCGTCTGACAGCTCAAAGTCCTTGACCAAACTATGGTGGTCCTGAGCAGCGGCCGTGCAATCAAGGAGGTTCTAGACAAGAACAGCCTCTCGACAGGAGATCGATTCCGGCCGTATACAATCCCTCATGCAGAGGGAATATTCAAGGTGTTTGATAACACTAGTGAGTCGTCGGCGTGCTGTCAGTCCGTAGCATCACCACTGCATGTTAACGCTAGATGTGGACTCACCTAGGTGGAAAGCGCTGCGCAAAGCGACGCACACGTTTCTGGCGCCTGAAGCCCTGCGAAGTTGTTGAGAAGAGGCTGACGGGGCATGGGCGCAGAGATATTCGATAACCCGGAATCCTTCAAACCTGGAAGATATCTTCTTTCTGAATTCGGGACGAAGCCCGGGGCGAGTACTGAAGGCTTGCGAGACAGTCTTCCATTCGGTGCTAGTAGGGTGAGCATTTACATAGAATCCATGCCTGGGCGGAGATGGCGTCAAGAAACATAGTGAGTAGACTACCTTGATGCCGGTCCGCCGGGTGCTAAGGGCTGGTTCCTCCTCCTAGGCTATGAACACCATCAACCTCCTCTGGGCGTTCAACTTCAGCAAGGACACGTTCGGGACCTGTACGATGGACTTGGAGAACTAACTACCTTGTGCGTATTTCCCTTCTCTTGCTTGCTCTCCCTCTACTCTGCCGCTGACCAGTGTGTCTGACCCCGGATCATATAGCCTGGAATGGAGTTCGCGCTGAAACCCTTCACCTGTAATATTGAAGCACGGAGCGAGACCCGGTACGACGCAGCGGCACTGTAATTAATACTCGAGAATGTTGGGAAAGAGGCGGCGTTGATATATGATATATTGTTAAATTTCATCTTCATCTCTGTTCCTACGTTGAGAAATTAGTGCAGGTGAAACCAGATCTTGAGACTTGAATGTCGCTATGTCCAATATCTGAGATATAAGGCGCAGGGAGAAATCTGGATGTATTCGGAGGTCTAGATGACTGCGTACGGTACTGGTAGTGGCCCTGCCGGGGAAAGCAGAAGCGTATTCGATCTTAGCTGAGCGAGGCGACCGATTATCGAGTAGTCTTAAGGAGAGTTCAGAAGTCACATACGGTTTTAATTGTGTCCTCTACGCACCAGTTTATTCTGCAGCTGATCCATCCTAATGCAGTTTGCGAGTGTGTCGTTGACGCGATTTTCAACGGTGTAAAAATGTGCGGGTGCTCGGAAGGAAGAAGTGAGTTATCCATTACAGCCTTTCATTGACTGATTCATCGCCTGTAAGCTGCGAAGTCGGGTAGTCTGTGGTATTAGAGAAGTCGGGCGGAGGATTGATCCATGGCGGATGTGTGGAAGAAGGGATGATTCAGAAACGTTGGCGGGGTTTGGTTTCAACGATTCGCCACAGGTGGACGTCGCCAAATTGGAAATTTAGTGACTGTGACCACAACCACCATCCGCCCATTTCACTGGACTAAGGAAACCTGCACAAGTGTCCTGACCTCCTTCTCCGAGGCTCCTCGACTAGCCTTCTTGCTTGCAGAGTTACCTCTATTCCAAATTCTAGTACTCGCCGAACCTTGTCGCTTCTCCTAGCACTTGAAGCTTGGGGATTGAGGGACTGTCGTGTTGGGTTTCAGGTCGTTCATGCACACTCATAGCCGTCACCGTGCAACATGCAAACTTGATCTCTCATACCGCAACGGCATTCTTGCGCTCACGAACCGTAACCCTCGATAAACTCCCGCAGGCTGGCTCCTATGTCCAGCAAACGTCCAAGGTCTAGGATTTCTGCCCTTGGACACCGAGTCTACGAGGTACACAGGGTTTTGGGATTCTTCAAGCCAATCCATTCCTTTGGGGCGCCAAGATCGACAAGAACGACCAAGGGAGTCGCCTGGAGAGGACAGGATTCTGGGCGTCCAGCTGCGACAGTGACTCGGCAGCATAAATCGGGATCTCTGAGGGTGGCACGGCTGGTCGTTAGCTAGATGGAACCCCTTCCAAAGCAGCGATGCGTGGGGCGTTTCATGGTGCGCGTTGGACACATTCCCTTGCAAATGCACAAACTCGGCTCTACTGAATCGGCAAGTTTGGCCATTATCACTCGTCGTAAGCAAGGGTATTGCAGTTGATCCTATGGTCCGAGTTGCTGACTTCTACCATATAGCTTGCTGCGTTTGGATGCCTTCAAACTTGGAAGTAACAAATCACGAATTCTTGATCTCCTGCGTCGAAATGGAAGCCGCAACAATACTTGATGATCTTGACGGATTGAAGCACACGATCTGTCATAATATCCAATCATCATGTTGGTGATGGTAGAAAAGGAACGACGAACTCACTGACTCGATCTTTTTGTTTGTGACGCGCCCAGGTCACGTGGACGGAGGCAGTCTATGTTGGGACTTATGTCGGACGACACGCGTCGGGGACCAGTGGTTTTCGCTGCTAGAGGGCACGGACGATTGCACTTGTAAGGCATCCCAGGCAACGTGGTGCTGCTGAGGCCCAGATTTCAGCAAGACTTACAGCAGCGTTGGGAGTCGCTACTGCCTCATCAGGCGGCGTAGTTCATTGGCCTTTTTTGCGAAGATGGTCACTCTTTCCAACACTTGGGAGCCAGACTGCCATCGGGATGAAGATTTCCAGTATGGATTCCTTTACCTCAGACATCGAGATCTTCTAGAATGCGTAGCCGATCTCGAGGCTATCTGGAGGATTGGATCTAGCAATTGGCCATGTCCATGTTCTATGGGAGTCGTGGCGTTCAGTCACGATTATGCCTTTCGACCGTATTAGACCGTGGAGCTAGCAGGAGGAATCTTCGGCAGGGGATTCACATATTCTGTGCGTGGAGAGAGATAAAGTCGAGATGTGATCCCATGAACGGGCTTCCAGCGCTACCTGAAGTTGGTTTTGGAAGTCTTCAAGCTCAAGAAGTGGTCACAGTCCAGATACGCCGCTTGCACGCCCCTTAAAAGTCAGAACGCATGGCCTAAGAAAATCGCTCATAGTCCCACTCTGACAACAAACACCCCAGCCCCACTTCTCCCTCTGCTTCCCTCAACGAAGATGAAAGACCATACGTTCCGCCCTCGTCGAACCTCCGCGTTTCACCAGCCTTGCTCGACAGAGCGGATGGTCAACCCTTGGTACTTCACGCAGCTCCGTCTACCGGTCTACAAACACGGCTACATGAGAAGATTCCATCCATACCCATGCTCCAAACGCCGACGAGACGAAACGGATCCTTGGATGGTTCTAGCATATCTCATTGCTGTTTTACAGGTCTTTGACACTTTTCACGCAGGATGGGTTCCTCCAAGAGTCAACAATCCGCCCCACAGATGTGAGTCCTCCCTCCAGAACCCCGGGCAACTCCTCATCCTTTTTTCATCTGTCAGAACACGAATTTTGAGGATGAGAATGAGGAAAGTGACGCGCACCGGGAAAAGGGTACAATTTTTCTGCTCGTCGTGGACGTACGTTTTCTATTTGATTCTTTTGTCCACCTTTTACGAGGCAACAACCACCAGAACTTGAATATCTCAGCCGAGCGAATTTTGATGTCTTGTCGCAAGATGTGATTTCATTCTTCACGCCAATGTTCGTGAACAGTCTCCGCATGTATGCTCCCTTCTGACGGCTGTTATTCAGATGCCCTCTGCTAGGCACTCGGGCGGCCTTCTTGACACAGTATCTGTATAATAGCTGCGACCCGCGTGCGCGAATGAATACGTACATACTATTTTGCATAAAATGAACTTTTGACTCGCAGCACTTCTTGACGTCTTCGACTCGATCACACGTTGTGAGCCTTGACTGGTACCATCACATTCGAGCCAACATGGCTCACTCGACGACCACGACCGCTTCGCACATTCTCACTAAGTATTCAAAATGCTACATCTCAGGTAGTTCTACACAATCGTCGCAAGTGGATGGAGGCGGGGAATGGCAACACTTTGTCAATCCCGTCTTGGAACTCGTGCTGGACATCAAAAAGTCGCGTCTGAACAACGAACTGGAGTCTGTCCGGCTTCGCATACTATGGAACATGGATACCAGCGGGATCAAGAATGAAGTACTGTTTGTATGTGGGGTCCTCACGACGCGTCAAATATATGTACTTACATGAGTATACGAAGGAGGACCTGGACCTCCTTGCCTACTCTGACATTCCTGCGTCGGCTCAACCCATGCCGAGTCTCCCTCTCAAGGCCGTCTATCGGGATGCTGTCGTTGGGATCCGTTATCTACACCCGATTATCGCGACACCTGACGCGCAGCCTGTACTTCGTCCTCCCTCTGGGATCTGTTGCTCGATTTTAACGCGTTTCTTTTTTTCTACCACAGGCTTTTCGTCGATTTCAGATCACTTTCGCCTCGTCTAACTCTGCCCTCGAGTTCATCAACTCCATACGCAATGTCTGCCCCTGCAAGGTAAATCCATTACCCAGCAACGCAAACGCTGTGACTCCGATCCGCGCAAGGCCAACTCAGGTGGCAAGACAGTCATTTGCTGGCTCTGCCCCGCGCCGTGGAGTTGGCTCTCGAATGCAAGCTTCATTCAGGCCTCTGTCACCGAATACCGCTGAAAGCGCACGCTTGGCTACCTCTGGCACAAGGAACAATATGGCTTCAACCTCTAACTTCACGGTACCCGCGTCTCAGCCGTCCCTGCCTTCGGAAGGTTCACAGTCGCAAGCTTTACGCGACCCTCCGCTTCAAGATACTGCACGACCACCGTCGTCCCCTGTGCGCGTGCCTTCTAGCGACGACCCTCGGGGAAGCTCGAGCACTCTCACTGGCAGTTCGACTTCGGACTTCGCTGGCATTCGGCCCATGCATCCGCCTAGTTCCACTTCCCAGGTGACCACAGTCCAACCGCCGCCCTCCCGTAACAACTCGAGCGACGATATAAGAAATCAAGACGGATCAGCTCGCCCTGCCTGCGTCGGATGGGCAAACGAAACTAGCTCGACATTGGGGGAGCCACGAGCTATGGCAACTACGAGTCTTCAAGCCAGCAGTAGTCTCGACGATCTTCCTGGATCTACGCCCCCTTCTTCTAGTGTTGGCGATACTTCTATGCCTCCACCGCGTCTTCCCTGGCAGACACCTGCGCCTGACGCGAGTTCACTTCTCTCAGCTGTCCGAGACTCCACGAAGCTTTATGACCTCTCATCTAGCAACCTAGAGGATCTGGTCAGTCGAGTGGTTTGTGAGGAAGGGTTTTCTAAACTGGTGTGTGTTTTTCGATTGACTTCTGTCGGGTTCATTGATTGCGGCGGGTGCTCAAAGCTGCAGCGCGTGGATTCGATGTGGAGGATAAAGGGTTTATTGCAGTAGAAATTATACCGTGGCAGAACCATGGTCCGCTCGTTGTGTTGGGATACAAGAAAACACAGACGACGGCATTTGTGTAAACCCTAAAGAAGTGTCGATGTGGGCAATCGGCCTATGTTACATTTTCGCCAGGCAATGAACATGAATTATTCAAACCGCCCCTTCGGCGACTCTGCTGCATTTCGAGCGGTAGGAGGAAGAGTGAACGGTTCTGTATGGGGCAGGCTGCCCCAAGGTTTTTCGACTAAGGTGCGGCAAATTTGTATCCTGTGAGGGTGTGTGCGCGAAGTCGCCAGAAACTGGGAGTAATGCTCGACGCTTCCAATACGGCACCAGGGTGTGTGCGGCCACTGAAGGAGACTGAAAGGTTGCTGATTTGAGCTCCTGATCTCCAACCCAAAATTGCTGTGGTATTTCCTTTCCAAGCGAGCATAGCGCTTTCTTTTTCTCTTCCAGCATGAAGTGGCCTCCTATTTCTCCGCTACAAACATCGCTGGCCAGCGAATGTCCAAACGATGAGATGGCGATGTACGGCTGAGGACGAGGAGACGCGAGGTGTGTGAAAGAAGTCCAAGTTGGTGGAGATGACTTGCGGGTCTCGTGCCCACACTTCTGGAATCTGCCACATTCCGACGGCTCTCAATCCGAACGTCACTTATCTTCATCCACGACGAGCTTCGTAACGATTCCCCTGTTGTCAGCTCTCGCGATTGTGGTCCAGACGAAATACTTTGGTCCTGGAGCTTCTTGTTCTTATTGTTTTCATCGGTCGCGAAACTCAAAGCCTCAAGGATTTTTTTAAAAACTCAAGAGACGAGCGCGCCGTCCAACATGCTTGCGGATGATCCATCCAATACGTCGGATCGTATGTTTCCTCGCCGGAAACTACGGTCTGTAGAGCCTATCTTCGTCTTCGTCTTGAGGGTTCCGTCTTCTGTCGGCTGTCACACTAGTCGCAGTGCGCCGGTGCCCGAATTTTCACGCATTGCAGCCAAAGATTCAAGGAGCGGAAAGTGACGCGACTCAAGCTCAAGGCTTCGCGCGCCTGATCGAACGTCGCGTCCAGGTTCTTCACGTAGCGAATGTGACATCTAGAAGTGCTTTCACATCTCTCCAGTTCGTCGACGGCTTTGATTGTGCAACACGAAGCACGCTTTCCACGTCCCCGACGAAGTTGAGCTCCCCTGGAGTTTGAATAGCATCCTTTGTGACGTAAACGGAACTCATGCCCTCTGGTGGAACCTCTGAAGACTCGCAACCTCGGATAGGCAGGCGTCTAGAAGGACCAGGAAATTTGTTCTTGATGTTTGAATGTTCCAAAGTGAGTTCTTCGATGCGGTCTCACTTTCCCTAGCTTCGTATACGTCGACCTCATCGCCGATTCCACTTCGTGTTTGAGGCGAACCACCCTGCAAGGATGCTCATTGCTGGTGTTATCTATCTTGCTCGGTCGGCCTCAATGTTCCCGCTTCTCTTATATTCGGTGGCTTGATGTTCATGTTCCTGCTGTTCCACACTCAGTAGAAAAGTCGCACCAATGTGGCGGTCATGTTGATCAACGAACTTACTGACTCGGGTTTTGTTCTTGCAGAGCCATATTTGGTAATACCGACGTCACGCTGTGACGTCGTAACGCTCAGTGCGGGAGTCGGGAAACGTCCAAGTGATGCGTTATCTCGCCAGGCGATGTCTCCACCTGCCGCTGTCTATTTCCTCGTAATAGGACCTCCTTGTCATGCATACCGTCATACTCGCCGCTGCCAAAGCTAAGGTTTTGTACGTTGCAAACCAACCACGGTGGGAATGAATAGCCTCGTGCATGGCACAAGGCGACATTCCAGGGACGGCGGTCTACCTCTATTTCTTCGACTTGGAACTGAAGCCAAGGGGAGGAGGCCAGACGAGGCCAGTGCCCGGAGGATGGAAGGGGGAAGCCACGAGCAGGAAGCCAGTGCCCGGAGGATAGACAGCTGAGCAGTTTCCAAGAGTATGTCGTCCTCTACCAGCAGTGGAATGCACTTCTACCGTAGACGCTTCCGAACTGCGACATTAGGACTCAGTATTGGCGGGAATCCCACGTTCTGAATCGCTGTTCAACGAGAGTATGGAATTTAGTGGTTGAGGCTGCTGATGCATACCTCGCTTTCCGCCTGTCAACTGGTGTCTTAGCGCCGCTGCCGCTGCCTCGCGTCTTGGGAAGGATCCTCACTTGAACTCATATTCCATGGCAATAGATTTCGTGCGTCAAGGTGGTGAGTGTGTACAAGTCTGGCGCCCGTCCAAAAAACTACCCTTTCCTGACAACTATCAGGAAACCTATTTTGAACATTTAATCGAGGCTTCAATCTCGATTTCCTCATCAAGGGAACTCTCACGGGGCAAAATTCAACGGCCTCAAAACGCGTGGTTTCGCGGAAACATTGCCCTCACCTTTCTTTCCCTTCACCATCTTGCCACTAGCCCAATCAACAATGACCCCAAACTTTCGACCACGTTTTATGAGTGCTACCCATGTTCCATCTTCGACGGAGCGCCTCATGAATCCGTTCTACCACTCTCAAGTGCGGTTACCACCGTATCGAGCTCGTTACTTGCAACGCTTCCATCCATATCCACGGGGCCAATCATCCGGCTGGACTCGCGATGCCGGAGATTTCGATTTTGAATGGGACGATTTCCTGGAGGCACGTCTATTCATTAACAGTGTGAACATGGAGCTGGGGCAAAGCCTCTTTGCCATGCCTTTACAAACTCAGCGGCTTATATTTACGTCCTTACAGATGGTGGATGCGTTTCAACGGCTTGATATCAACTCTGTTCCCCGCTCCAACAACGTGTACACGTTTCCCGCTCATGCAGCGAATGAAGAGCAGGTAGAATTTCAGCAACACGATGGACGCCAAGCGGCTGATTCCAACGCGGCCGACGCTGTACCTGTCGGGGTCGAAGTATGTTCATCATTATATCAAAGGAGCTCATCCTGACTACCTCGTTGTAGACGCAGATAATAGACGCCGTGGATCCACAACATCAGAGCGATTCGATTCGGGTGGTCGAGGCCGAAAACTCAGACATTGCAGTACCCATGGGTGGGGAAGACAACCAGGGGGGCCGTTCACTCCAGGCCAGTCTCTTGCTCTTCATCCCTGCCCCCTTTGATCTGAACCTCCTGCTCGCTGTAAATCATAGACGGGAAATGCCGTTTCCCATGTGCTCCAGGAAGCTTCTTCGTCAACTCACCCCATGATCGCGCTAGCCCGTGACTGTCGCAGTGTGAGCCTAGTCGAGGTTTGACGCCGCGTAAAACTAAAAGTGGAAGGTTAAAAAGGTATGGTAACATGGTCGTCCGCCTATCCCCAGGGAAAGTACTGACGGTCTTCACCTTAGAATTACAGAACTCGTTTCCCTGTTCCGGCCGAGGTCTTGTGTATAATTACATTTCCATTCCTGGTGACGCGTTCCCACTCTGGCTAGCGTGGCCGATCATCATCTAGAAAAGCTGTACTAAACCAACAAATTCAACATGCTCACGACCTGTATATGACATTTCAAGCATCCATCCCCTCGCAACCCTCCCTCTTTGACCGACCCACTCGTTATACAGGCGACCGTCCCCTCCCGTCGTTCCGCAACATTACCGCCTAGTACAAACGAGCAATCATAACGATGTCCACAAGAGGGGATTAGTCATTCCCTCTCGTCGATCTCCCGAACCTCCGCGGAAAGGGTCATTGATCTTAATAAACGACCGCGTTTACTTCTCAGTTCCCGCATTTAGACACTTCGTCCATTTCAAATGGTATCTGTCTCGTCTTTAG
Source organism: Sanguinoderma rugosum (assembly GCA_017499575.1). Lineage (NCBI taxonomy): Eukaryota > Fungi > Basidiomycota > Agaricomycetes > Polyporales > Polyporaceae > Sanguinoderma > Sanguinoderma rugosum. The sequence continues at coordinate 3,014,659 of VTPW01000002.1, read as the reverse complement.
CTGTCTCAACCCAAAATTTCACTACTATTTTGTTGATTCTCCGACTCCCTGTCTTCTTTACTATATCATCGTTCTTTCTCTTCATTATAGCGTTCATACCCATCCATTTTCTCTCCCGGTCGTCACCGGCATTTCTTCCCCCGTTGTTTATGTCTCGTAATTCACTTCAGCTGTCTTGATATCCTGTGAGCACGAGCGCGTATTTGTAGGCGCTTGGCCAGCTTTATAAACCCGCCGAGAATGCATGTACAATGTTGCCAATAGTCAGGACCTTGTTTACGTGTAGGGTCCACGTTGAAGAGTCCAAATCCATATTTTCCTAGGTAAGTACTGATAGGTAATTCTGGTAGCGCCTACAGCCACGACTTGATGATATCAATGAGGGAAGATGACCTCGATATGGTCTCCGTGTGTTCAAAGTAGCTTGAGGCTGCAAAACGATGTTGGGAGAAGCTCGCGCCTGCAACATTCACAATGCAGCGGCGTCGTAGGCCCGCCTGATTAGGGACGCCCGGGCCTCACTCCGTACTTCCATATTACAAGTGAAAGGCTTCAGTGCAAATTCCACTCCAGGCTGTAGAGAAATAGACGTCAGATGCGCTGGACGGCTTGTGAGAGAAGAGGCATCCGTACATGGTAGTTCTCCAGGCCCATGCTACATGTTCCAGACGCGTCTTTGCTAAAGTTGAACGCCCATAGAAGGTTGATCGCATTCATTGCCTGGGTAAGGATCTTAGCGCTCAGCCTCTACTGAGACGTACGTAGTTTACTCACGATGTTTCTTGACGCCATCTCCGCGCCCGGGCAGATGCGCTGTGCATAGAGTCATGCCCGTGTAAGAATATACTTTAGAAATATCGATACTAAGACACTACGCACCCTGCCGGCGCCGAAATGCAGATTGTCACGCAAGCCTTCGGTGTTCGCTCCAAGTTTTGTCCCGAATTCAGAAAGTAGATATCTTTCCGGAATGAAGGATTCCGGGTCATCAAACAGCTCTAGAGGAACCGTCAGCAGAGCACATTGGTCATACCTGAGACGCACCAGGATCGTGGTATATCCCCCCTGTTGAAGCAACGGGTTTTAGAGGGAGTATGTGCAATAACTGTGAAGCGCGACTCACATGTATTCATGAAAATAATCGAACCTTGAGGAATCACGAAGCCATTGTACTAAAGAGACATGAGAACCAGGTCACTCAGAAGCAAAATATACATACTTGAGTGTCCCGTGATGCTACATGAGGTATGCCGGTAGGAATGATAGGCCTGAATCTGTGGAGCTGCAACATTGATACTTATCAGAAACTGTATAGAAGTGGTTAGTGGGTGTACTTGCTTCTTTGATGAGCGCGTTGAGATAAGGAAGATTGCTGTAATCTTCCAACACGGGGAGTTGGTCGCCGCCGAGCACTTGGTCGGTTTCAGCCTGTGCCTTCAACTGAACCTCGGGGTAGCAAACCATCGCCATAACGAACGAGTGAAGAAACGAGGCTGAAGTTTCCGTGCCTGCATCTAAAAGAACACGACCCATTGCTCTGCCGAAAGGATCAATTGATTTGTCCCCCAAGTCTCACAAAGGCTCCACATACCTGACTTCGTCACGATTCAACCCAAGTTCAGCTTGCGATTCTATCACGCTCTCGAGAGAACACCCCGTCCGCTTGCCGGATCGGACGGCCTCTTCGCATTGGCGAAACAAATCTTGATCGAATGCATTGCGGATTTGCTTCGCCTTTCTGCTCAATCTCTTCCATGGTGCCCAGCGCTCCGGGACGTGCCTCAAGATCGGGAAGAAGTCAAGAGGCGGATGGTCGAATGGCGCAGCCAACTCGCTAATGCATACTGTTCCTTCGAAATATAGCTCTGCTTTGCTGCCTGCGAAGCGTGGAATGGATTTGCCGTAGATGAGGGTTGTCATGACGGATGCAGTGGTGCGCTTTATGTGGGTACATATATCCTGGCATGGGTGTGAGTATGTTTTATTATTTCATGGTTGTGAATAAGCTGCGCACCTTCGGCGATTCAAGAACATCGTGAAGTAACCGTAGATATTCCGTTTGCTGGACAGCCCAATAGCTTTGTAGTGCCTCAGGTGCTAGCAGCGTGTGCGTCGCTTTGCGCATAGCTTTCCATCTATGCGAACCTTGTGCACATTCCAGCGTTCGGTCTTGGAAGTACGGACTGGCACTCACTGGCGTTGTCGAAGATTTGATATATCCCCTCCGCATGAAGAATGGTATACGGCATAAACCGGTCGCTGGTCGAGAGGCCGTTCTTGTCCAAGACGCCCTTGACCGCCCGACCGCTAGTCAAAACCACCATGGTTTGATCCAAAACCTTGAGCTAGAAGGGGCAACGTCAAGAGCGGTCATTTGGGACGCAAAGGGCGGCACTCTACTGAGTAAATCTCCCCATATTCAGCGGCCCACTGGCTGAACCTAGAACGTCCCTTCAGTATCGTAGGATACCATGATGCGCCTCGAGCTTACTGAAGGAAAGAAAATTCCCTAGGAAACTGCGGTATGTTTCCCAGAATGGGGGTGGTTGGCGGGCCGGGGGGGAGGCCCCGCTCTCGACGGCCATAATTCCGAAGCTTGAATGCAATGAACACGGTCGTCGCCACGAGTATACCAACCAACGCGCTGGGCATCGTTGAGAAAGGTGCTCCTTTAGTTATTCAGTTTTGGGGGACGAAACCACCGCCGTTTTTATCCCATGAGCCCGGTTTGACACACACGGAGAAGTGAGGTATTTGTTATTCACGACCTCCAGGAAGCGAACAATACAGGGTCCGTCTCACGCGAGTTCCACTGCAATTGAGTGGTCCAACTCCGCATCGTGTTAGATCGTGTTTCGATCTGCGAACGCGTTCTCATGCGTATATACAAGTTCTTTGCTATGCCATTTGGCATAGCGGCTGTTTCCTGAAAATCACTGAACGATTGCTTCGTGTTCACTTGACGTGAGTCAATCCGTGTGTGCAAGGCCGCAGCAGCACCGGTACCGTGCATAGTGCCTTGTGTAGCTGACCAGGGAACATTCCGTTTAGACGTGAAGGACACGATTTATTCATTACGAGTCCTGGTCGCACGGTTTGGCATTGGTCGCGACATAGCTAAATTGCTCACTGCTCCAGGCCTTCAGCGAACACGCCGACAGTCAGCAAATAATTCTCTCACTGAGACGCTCTGTGTTTCGGGTGGATGTTGCCAGATTGAGCCACTATTGCACTCATCCGGAGCCCGACGGGATCTCGAATAAATGTGCGGCGACGGTAAATTCCCGTCTCGGTGGTTTATTCGAGATGGTTGACCTGGAGAATACAAGTCAAAGCGATCGGAGTATTTTTACTCCGTCTCTTCCCGGCCAATTAACTTACCTCTTCGTTCAAGCCCCTTAAATCTAGCTCCGGCGCTTCAGACCTTCCCGGCATTAACACAAACAGAATAGGGTATACATATTCTATTCTCTACATGTTGTGTACGCTGTATACCCCGATTCCAAGCCGGCCGATAACAAGAGTACGCCTGATTCCCATAAATGTGTATAAAAGAGTTGGACATCCACGAATTGGCGGTTCACAGTGCCGCAGCCTCGTACGCCCGTCTAATGAGAGACGCCCTCGCCTCACTCCGTGCTTCGACGTTGCATGTGAACGGCTTCAGCGCGAACTCCACTCCAGGCTATACATGTATAAACGGTGTCAGTTATATGGGTAGCGGTTAGACACAGTAGGTAGTGGATAGTGGATAGTGGAAGAGAGAGGGGAAGGGGGGAACGGGGACAGGGAAGGGAACAGGGGGAGACAGGGAAGCGGAGAGAAGAAATGGACGCACAAGGTAATTCTCCAAATCCATCGTACAGCTCCCAGACGCGTCCTTGCTGAAGTTGAACGCCCAGAGGAGGTTGATCGTGTTCATCGCCTAGGCGCGAGAAAAGAGAACAAGCCACGTCTCGCTCAGCACAGGCTGAAACGTATAACTGGATACGGGGGTCACGCACGATGTTTCTGACCGCCATCTCTGCGCCTGGGCATATACGCTGTGTGTTTGACGTTAGTTACGGTTACGGAGTTACTCGAGATTCGAGATCCGAAAGGCACCCTCAAGATGGGGCGGGGGTTGGGGGTGGGGGGGACACCCACTCTACCAGCGCCGAACGGCAGGCTATCCCTCAGACCCTCCGTGTCCGCCCCAGGCTTCGTCCCGAACTCGGAAAGCAGGTACCGTTCGGGCTTGAATGACTCCGGGTCCTCGAATAGCGCTGAATGGAACGAGATGGGACGTTAGTGGACCCCATTGGTGATTTGATATTGGAGAGTCGTAGCAGAGACTCACCAGGATCGTGGTATACACCCCCTGCGATGATGACGATAACGATAGGATATTGGGTTACCATTGACAATTGACGATTAAGTAAACCCGATCTGAAGGACGGCAACTCACAGGTGTTCATGAAGATGATGGAGCCTTGGGGGATCACGAAGCCGTTGTACTAGCGCAACAGCGTCAGGTCCACGCGTCGACAAAACAATGCACCGGTAACCGCGACGTACTTGTGTATCCCGCGACGCGACGCGGGGCACCCCAGTGGGGACGATCGGCCTGAACCTGTGGAGCTAACATCACATATCAACATTAAACACCCCGAACCCCCCAAGTACCACGAAGGAACGCCCACATATACACACCTCCTTAATCAACGCATTCAAATACGGGAGACTCCCATAGTCCTCCAGCACGGCGTCGATCTCCGCCTGCGCGCGCGCCTGCACGCCCGGGTGGCGAAGGCGTGCAGGAACGACGCGGAGGTCTTCGTCCCCGCGTCGAGCAGCACGCGGCCCATCGCTCTGTTTGGACGTCGATGAGAGGTGGGGTTAGACGTTGGTTTGGTTTGAATGGAGGTGGTGGAGGTGGAGTGGCATGTTGAAGGTGAGGAGGAGGAAGAGGTGAGGAGAAGGAAGAGAAGGAAGGGGTGCCCACCTAACTTCCTCGGGGCTCACCCCCAGCTCCTCCCTCATCTCAAGCACGCTCTCCAAATAACACCCCCTCCCCCTCCCTCCCCCTCCCTCCCCCCTCACCGCCTCCTCGCACCCCCTAAACAGATCCCCGTCCATCGCCCCCCTCACCGCCCGCGTCTCGCGGCTCAGGCGCTTCCACCGCGCCCAGCGCGCGGGCACGCGCCGCAGGATGGGGGTGAAGTCGATGGGCGGGTGGTCGAAGGGCACGGCGAGCGCGTTGAGGAGGGCGACACCCTCGAAGAGGATGTGTGCTTTGCTGGGCGGGGCGGGCTGGGGGATAGGTAGGGAGGTGGGTGGGGAGGTGTTGTGGGTGATGGGAGGGGAGGAGAGGGGTGGAGAGGGGATGGGAGGGGAGGAGTAGGAGGGGATGGGCATGCCGTAGACGGAGGCGGTCGTGCGTTTTATGTGCGTGTATATGTCCTACCATATGGGTGTGGCATATGGGTGAGGATGTAGTGAGTGAGATTACGTTGTAAGCTATAAGAATAACGGAGTGGAAATGAATTGTGTACCTTGGGCGAGTCGAGGACGTCGTGGAGGAGCCGCAGGTACTCCGTCTGCTGGATCACCCAGTAGCTCCGCAGTGCTTCGGGTGCGAGGAACGTGTGTGTGGCCTTGCGCATCGCTTTCCACCTGTTCGTGCCTAACGTTTAACCACATCAACACAACATTCAGCATTCAGCATTCACCATCACACCCACCATTCAATCATATCAACATCAATATCCCAACATTCAAATATCCAAATATCCAACACTCCAACGTCCAACGTCCACCACCCCACCACCGACACCATTCAAACAGATTGACACCCAATTCATCACGAGTCGTTTCAAACACACACACTGGCAGAGAACTCAACTCACTCGCGATCTGGTATATCCCCTCCGCGTGCATAACCGCGTACGGCTGGAAGCGGTCGCCCGTCGCGAGCCCGTTCTTGTCGAGCACGTCCCTGATCGCGCGCGCGCTGCTCAGGACGATCATCGTCTGGTCGAGGACTTTCAGCTATACATCATCAAAACATGGTTTATGTAAAAAGAAGGATTTATTAGGTAGAAGGTAACCGTACCGAGTATATCTCCCCATATTCAGCTGCCCACTCGCTGAATCTAAAGTGCAAATTCCAAACCTGCTCAGCAAAGCATCTACATCGAGCACGCCTCAAGTTGGACTTGCTGCAAAAACGGAAACTCCCGCGGAAACTGCGGCACGTTCCCCAGGATGGGGTGGTCGGCGGGCCGGGGGGCAGCCCGCGCTCCCTCCGGCCGTACTTCCGTAGCTTCAGTACGACGAGCGCGGCGGCTGTCGTTAGGGCGAAGGCGCTGATGAGTGCGCTGCTGGTGGGGCTGGGCATCGTGGGATAGCAACGGCGCAACAGTGCAATAGTGTGTGTATAGTGTGTGTATGGTGTGCAGGGATTGTGGGGAATGCCACTGGGGATTAAGAAACGCAGCCTAGACTCCAGATCTCCAGAGTCTGCGTCTGCTTTTATGCGATGAGTTTGGGATTGGGGGTGATATGCATCACGGCGACGCGTAACACGCGAGGTACATCGAAGGATCAAAATCTGCATTAATGGCCCGCGCCCTGCATCTGCGTGGCCGTTCAGGTTGCGATCTTCGCATGCCGGTGTGCTTCATCCGAACGATTATAGCACGAGGGCAAAATTTCGAAGAGGGATGCTAGTAAGAAGCCCATTCGAATAGAGCAGGAGCCAAGAACCACGTTGGTTGCATTCGCGAGAACTTTCCGCCTATAGTGTTAAGACTCAAGAGCACTAGCAGGAAAACAGGGGAGCGTCGGTGTTCCAGTTATGGCAACCGAGTCGGCTGCTCGTTACGTCGGCGTCGGCGTCAATACATCAGTACAGAGTGCATCAATATCGATTCAAGTCGGCGTGCATAGTTGATTGCAAGTTGGTTGGTTGGTGCAATCCATACGTCCCAACATACATAAACACACACCTATTACCCCGCATCATGTCTCGCGCTGTCTCACGGTCTCAGTCAACGATCGAGGTGTCGAGTGTACCAAGCATTCCAGGTGCCATCGTCTGCATCTATCCCCAATATCCAATACGTATCCTCTACCGGTGTCCACTATGCAGTAACAAGGCTTGGCGGTGATGCATTCATGAATCGTTCAGTCGAAGTCGTCGTTGTCGAGACTCTGCTTGTCAATTGAAATAATGAAATAATGAATATTGATGCATGATGCCTTGCACGGTCGGGTGAGTTGATCAATTGATGAGTGTTACTAGTGAAATCAGTATCATGGAAGTCAGACATACAGTGCTACTAGTCACAGCACTATAGTAGTGCAATTTCGTAGTAAGGTTGCTGCGCGTGTAGCTTCTAGACTAACTACCACTACTAGTCCCCGTACTATGTGTCACGCGTGCACCATTCCAGAATCCAGAAGCACGAGGAGCATTGCAGTTCCCATTCACTAGTAGAGCAATACGCGCACTAGGATCCAGCAACACGCGCACTCGTATCCGGTATCCAGTCAAGGTAGTAAGTAAGCCACTCGACGAATCATCCAAGCTACTCGAGAGTCAACTCGACTCAGTATGTTGATCAACTCCGTTCAATATTCGATTCCTTCAGCTCAGTTGGTTCGTTCATTCACTTAATCGCCCGACACATGGGTTAGAGAGATGGGTAGAGAAGATGATAGAATCAGACGATCAATTCGTAGTAATACAATCAGAGGGTAGTAGTCAACAGTCAACAGTCAAACAGATGAGTCAAAGGTAACAGAGGGAGGGAGGGAAGGGGTTGTACACCGTCCAGCGGAAGATATGGTGTATCAAGTGGTGTACAATACAAAACAAACACAGAAGCAAAATGCAAGGGAACATATCGAAACAAAGAGGAAGGGATTATGCGCTACAGATAGGTAATGTGTGTATATAGATGCTACAGTGTGATTAAACGATGGCGATGCTAATGATATATGCGTATGCGTATGTGCTGGAATGGGAGGAAAGTCCAAGTGGAAAGCAAGGTGAAAGCTATGTCGTTCGTTATATGGTGTTTTTCGTTTGGGGTCGTTATGAACAAGGTGAATGAAGGGAAGCGAATGAACGTGGTGATGTCGTGATTCCTTATCGCCGTAATCGCATGAAAGCCCGTCGCAGAACGGGTAGTGAGGCGCGTCGCTCCATCGTCAGACGGGGTAATAGGGAGACGGGGTGGTAGGAAGTAGGCGAAGCCCTCAAAGACGGCGCCAGTTCGCAGCGTTAACACGGGGGCGGAAGTTGAAGTGGCTAACACGGGGCGTCTTGTCCATCTCCATCCTCTCTGCCCTGTCCGCCTTGGCAGCAGGGGCGACAACCGCCTGCACAGATGCAGCAGAAGGGGAGGCGGTGGTGGTAGCCTTGGGGCCGCCGAGCATGACGCCGCCGGTGAGGACGGTGGTCTTGCCGCCGTCGTAGGGCGTGACCTCCTTCTTGGTCGTGTCCACGTAAACGCGGGCCTGGCGCGCGCGCTCCCTGCGGGACTGCTTGAACGGTACCGCGTTCGCATTGAGCTTCGAGGCCGTCACGGGGAGAGAAGATGTCGGCGACGTCGAGACAGGGGACGCGTTCTTCGACGAGAACGGGGAGGAGAACGCGGAGACGGAGGTGGCTGCGGTGCTGAGCGACGAGTTGGAGGAGCGCGAGGAGCAGCGCGAGTGGAAGAGGGAGCCGTCGAGGGACTCGGCCTCGGAGTCCGAGGACGAGGAGAAGGTGGAGAGCGGGGACGCGGAGCGCTCGAGCATCGAGGACGCGGAGGGGAGGGATGCGAGGGCGGGGACGGGGAACTGGTCGAGGATGGGTGTCATCCACGTGGGCGCTGCGACCTCGTCTGCGATCATGGTGAAGATGTTGTCGTCCTCCTCCGTGTCCTGCTCGAGGAGCTGCTGCGCGAGCGTCTTTTTGTCCACCACCGGCGCTGCCGCGGGAGCCGGGACGGGGGAGAAGGGGGCAAAGGCGGTGGGCGAGGGGAGCTCGTCTGACCAGATGGTGATGAGCTGCGAGGGCGCCTGGCCTGCGACGCGGATGGAGACGCAGCCGGGGTCTACGAAGAGGTCGAACTCTGCGGCGCCGAGGAGGGCGATCCAGTCGAACCACTGCACGGCTGCGGCGATGCAGGCGTTGTAGACGGGGCGCGGGGGGAGGCAGGAGGGGGCGAGGGAGAGGCAGCGGCGGCCGGAGCCGCGGAGGGGCTGGGCGGGGAGCCAGGAGGGGGCGAAGGCGGCGATGAGGTTGGCCTCGAGGACGAGCTGGAGGCGGATGATGGAGGTGGCGGGGTAGGCGAGGATGAGGGGGCGGGTGAGGAAGGAGACGGCGTGGGCGACGGCGATGGTGAGCGAAGAGGCGGTGGTGGAAGACATTATGTTTGTGGTTGTGTGGTGGATGGATGGAAGTGGAAGATCGTGAATAAATGCAAAGGGAGTCGAATCGGCCTGCGATAGAGCGAAGAGGGCGGCGAGCTTATAAAGGAGTCAAGTGACGTGGATGGGTAGCAACGAAAGCGGGCTAATGGGCAGGCTAGCAGACAAGTGGAATGCAACCACTGAGAGGATCTAAAACGAATTGGTCGTGCTATCTTCTGGCCACCCAGCCGCAGTCTTTATACACCTGAGGGGGCATTGTTCCTTTTGTTCGTGAATACAACAATAGCACGCGCATTCCATTGTTGTTCGTTGCTCACATTGAGACTCCGCCGACTTCGAGGGAGGGGCTTGAACTCTATTTGTGCTTACAAGTACACAAACACCAAAAAACCACTAGCCCCTCGCACATCGTCCTCGTCGCTACCAAACAATGGCAAGTCCCTCTGAACACCTGTTGATGAATGATCAGAGAACTGATAGGCGATGTGGATGACAGCCTCTCGCCATCGACCTCCTCAACCCGTCCGCCGACTACGAGCGCAAGCAGCACAAGCTCAAGCGGCTCGTACAGTCCCCCAACTCATACTTCATGGACGTAAAGTGCTCTGGTCCGCCATCCTCTCTCTCTCCCTATCCATCTTGACTGGACATTGACATCGCACCCAGGCTGCTTCGCCATCACCACCGTCTTCTCACACGCACAGACCGTCGTCCTCTGCGGATCGTGCTCCAGCGTCCTCTGCCAGCCCACAGGTGGAAAGGCCCGTCTCACAGAGGGTGCGTATTCTTCTCTCTTTCATATCCCTGTCCTCTCTCCACCTACCACTCGCATCCACACACTCATCAATCTCTCAACCCATCCAGGCTCCTCATACAGAAGGAAGAACTAAGCCGCACCACCGCATCGCCAAAATCGTCCTTCGTATCTCGAGTACACGCATACTTTTCTTTCATCTTGTGCTTTGTGCTGTATACAGAGTATAGTACATCACACTCTGTGCCATCCATCGCTCCACCGCGCTTGTGTGCAATATACATTCCAACACACTCCCAAAGGTCAACGCACTTTGACGTCTGCATGAATCTGCATATCCAGAGTCCATCTTGATTCTCCAGTCAATGTAACAGATGGTGTATTCGGATCCGGATCCGAGATCGTAAAAAGTACACAATTGACAATTATCGAGGAACCATCGTTCCTCCGTCCCTCCTTAGCATCCCATCCTACCCTCGCTCTCTGACACTTGTTACAGTACTTACTCGCAACTACCCGATCCTATGCACTACTAGTACGCAGCTGATGTTCCACTGGTCCGTACCCGCGTAACCAGCGCAGCCATCTCTCCTTCCATCCGTCCATCCACCCAGCCCACCTGATCCTGTACCGCCCGCAATATATCCTACGCTTTGGCGTATGTAAGACTGTGTAACCCACGCAGTTACCCATCATATGCAACCTCTTCACCTCAGTCACCTCACAATAACGGATTCAAAATCAACGAATCAACGAATCAACGAATCAAAGTACATATCCTCCCGAGTGCCGAGCCTTACTAAATACACAATTGCAGTGACGCATGATGCATGATGCATGATGGAGGAACCACCCGCCCGCCCTTCTGCTCGCCCCTAGCTTCCGTCAGTTAATCAGTTAATCACTCCTGCCCTTCTTACACTTCTTACCCTCCCTTCTTACCATACCTCACCCTATCATATATATCATACCCTCCTTGCTTATTGTGATGCCATGGAGAGGCGGCGAGCGCCCTCCGCCGGCCAAGCAAAAATCTCCCAAAACACTCCCAAGGTATTAAAATATTCCCATCCCAACGCTTCCATCCCAACGCTTCCATCCCAAGCCCAGCCAATCCCACGCTTCGATCTACCAACCCTTCGGGCTGGGAGGCTGGCTCATTGTCTTTTGTCTTGCTCCTTGATTAGTGATTAGTGATTAGTGACTCCTTGTTCCCTATTCGCGTGCCTCATCCCATCCGAGAGCGTCCCTCGATTATCGACTATCGATTATTTCTCGGCCCTCGTTCGTTGTATTTCCCTGCACGACGCGACACTACATTGCACTTCCCTCCCTACACCTTATTCTTATTCTTATTCTTATTCTTATTCTTATTCTTATTCTTATTTAATAGTATAAGTATGCAGAGTGGGGATTTACCTCCGTCACGGTCGCTTGGGAGCTTCCATATGCTCCATATGCTGCTCCATATACTGCGAAGCGCATGAATAATTGGTTATAATTATAATCCATACGAGTATTGTGCTATTGTACTCGAGGAATCCTTGAGGAATGAGTAAGAGTGAGTACCAAGGCGGCGTTTTTGTCGTCGTACAGCAGAATAGTAACTGTAAAACCGTCGCCGTTGCCATTCCATGCGCCCAATACACTGCACCGCGCAGACGCCGCAGCTGCGGGAGCCCATTTCGGTGCATATGATCGCCGTTCCTCGACCGCAGTGACGACCCAAAATCAAATAGACATCCCAATGGTCCCCAATAGTCCCAACGGTCGGTGTACACCGCAAATCGCGACGTATGGACTGAGATGACGGGACAACGGGAAGGCGGGAAGGCGGGCGGCGGGAAGGCGGGGACGACGGGATGATGGCGGGGACGGCGGCTGGAGCTGGAGCGCTGAATATTGGATATTGATGGCGGGGACGGCGGGGATGGCGGGGATGGCGGGCGTGCCATATTTGCTCCGCCTGCGTTTCCATTTTACTCCCATTCTTGTTTTCGCCTTGTTTTCGCCTTGTCTTCGTGTTGTGTTTTTTTCGTTGGTGGTGTATAAAAATTCATCGAAAAGTACAATGACGTTGTTCTCCTTCACCTATTCATCACCCCATTCGGGTTGTAGGGTTGTATTCGGGTGAGAGGCTGTGTGCACTGAGATGGCGGTGGCTCCTTCCCACCAAACCCGCCAAACCCATCTAATCCACTAAACTACTAAACACACCTGACCCACCTGACCCACTGAGCACACCTAATCCACTAATCCACTAATCCACTAAACACCTAGCCCATCCCCCACATCCCGCCTATCCCGTTCCCCAGGCACATACAGCAGGCTCGCACGTACACCATACATACATACCCCGTTGATACTGCGTAACTCAATCACATTGGCGATGCGGGGCTATTCACGATCGGTAGCCCACTACAAAATGATGATGCAGATGCATGATGTAAGATGGGTATATTATAACAATAACAATAAGCGACTATGAGTTTGAAGGACATGCGCATGCACACGGTCACCAGTCAAATCACTCTAAAGTATAAAGTATAAGGGCCATGCGTATCTGCAAGAACGGTCCCGCTCTGAAATGCCTCTGAAATCCCCGACTTCAAGCGTCTATCCAGGGCCAACGAGTGCGTGGTAGTGTGGTAGTACGACTGTACTTTCTACTTATCATCAATACTCCTCAAGGCTTCAAGGCTTCATTGCCATTGCCATTGCTGCAGTAAGAGCGACGACGACGGCCTAAGTCGACCTCAGTCGCACTCTCCGGGCCTTGTCTTGCCTTCACTTTCGAGTTCGTCTCTCGTCCCCGTCGTCCCTCAGGCCTCAGCGCGCCTTCGAAACGGGTGCCATCGATTAATATTCGTCGTCGTCGTATTCGTATTCGTCAGGGCTCGGCCATGAAGACGAGGTACACGGGTACTTGCTACTCGAGCATCCACAACGAAGCGTCCAATGCTGTCCAGAGTCGCGGCCGAACGCTGAACGCTCTAGCCTCCCCGCAGAGTCCGGGAGTCCATGTCTGGGGCAAGGACCGTAGTGAGAGTGTGGGGGTTAAGCCGAAGACCTCGTAGGCTCTTGTAAGAACGCGAGTGATTGGCCGAGCGACACGCATCCGCAGAACAGCAGCTGTCCCACTGCCTGCCTGCCTGCGAACCATTCGAGGATTGGCGTTCCGTGGGGACGAGATGACGTGGCGAACTTGCGAAGCATCATTAGAACGCGGGAGGGCGCGGGGGATCGCGTATGAGCTAATGCAAATGCCATTAATCGAAATCGAAGCTGGGAAGTGGGAGGTGGGAAGTGGAAGCGATGAAGGCAGGTGCAATTTGACATAAATTTGACGCGGTTCCCGTGGGGTGGGGGGGATGAGGTGTGAACGGGGTGTAGGGGTTTGAGTAAGGCGTAGCGGACGAGACGGCAGTGGGGAACACCTTCGAATGCGGGGAATCAATTAATCACGAGTCAACCAAACGCCGTTCATTGACGAAACTCTCTGAGCCTGAGCTTGAGCTTGAGGTCCTAAGCTTAAGGACGAGGCGGCCGCGTCAGTACTCAGTGAGGAGTATCTTCATCTTCGGAGTGCAGATGCATTGGAAATGGAATCTTCCATTAATAGGTGATGGAGTGAACTTCGTAAATGCCTTCGGGGTTCAACGTTCAACGATCCACGGATCCAAAGACCCCAAACCCGAAAATGGGGAAGTGGGGCAAGGGGTATTGTGAATCCCTAGGGCCCTCAGAAGGATGGAACAAAATTGGAAGGGGGAGATGCTTGGAAGAGAAGCGAACAACGAAAGGGGAACCAAGCGAGCCTAACCCGGCGAGAAACCTAACGAAAACGGCATCGATTTGGTTGGAGGTTCTGGGGGAGATGGTAGTGCATCGTATATCAATAGATCATACTTCAAGGCCCCGCGCACGCCTTACGTCTTCTAAGTGACATTACGTTGCGTGTATAGATTGGATTAGGGCAGAGATCCAAAGATAAGAGAGGATGGGGTGCGAAGGACGTGGGGAAAGAAGGGAGAGGGAAAGGAAACTGCTGGCCCTGACGAAGACGAGGGCTGTGAGAACCTCAACGGCCGCCATGCACAGATACAATGGCCGAATTTGATATCTGGAGGGGAAGGATCGAGGGTGGATGATCGGGGGCTTGCATTTACTTCCTTGTAAGTTGTAACGTACGTTAACGTTGCCAATACTCAAACTTCTCATCGGTCATCTCACCCTCCCCATCCACGTCCAGTCCTCGGAGGCTGGAAGTGAATAGGGCGACTTCTTCCTTACAGCATAGAAGGTTGCCTGAGATTTGAAACGTCAAAGCATTGGCCTCGCAGCGGCCTCGTTCCCCCATTTGCCTCTGGTGACCTGGTATTGCAGATCCATCTTCTCCAAGCTTTTTCAACCGGGGGGTAGCAAGGTTGGGGGAGTCTAGGAGAAGTAGATCCATAGGCTTGGAACAGGTACTAGGGTACAGGCATGCCCAACCCGATGACCTATAGGATGATCAGTATACAGTAGCCAAGGCTTAATCTGAACGAAAGACTTACTTTTTAGCGCGCGTTCACGTCAACATCCGTAACTTTCCAACCTCTCATTGTCAATCTCATCCCCTTCCCCACCTGACGACATTTGACCACACGTCCGAACAACTTCCGAAGCTAAAACGGAAAGTAGTCTTCCTGCCCCTAATCTCCCCATATCTCCTGATCTTCCCCCTGATCGACTCAGATCCCCCCAATCTCCTCGAGAGCTTCTCCGAGTCTCAAAGCCCCAGCTTCTGTAATCGTTTGCTCGACGCCACGATGCACATATACGTTATGAGCCCAATATGAGCCCGAAAATGTATGTGTGCTCGCTTCGATAAGGTACTGGATATTGGATGCTGGGAACTGGTTGCGGATTAAGAAAGAAGGGGTCCTGCCGTGACGTTTGATATTGGGGTACCCCAGCATGATTTCTGGTGGAAAGGGAGAAGCGAGGCATGATGAGCGAGTGATCGATGATGCGGTTGGTGCATTGGTGTAAAGATAGAGGTGCGAATTAGATCAAGATAGCGACAAAGGCCTTGCCAGGCAAGATACATGGCCCGGGATGGCCACCTGTAGCATCAGAACTAACGGCAGCCTAATTTTGCTTACGCCCTAAAATCCCGACATTAAATCTGTGTCGCAAGTATCTGCACGACTGGCCCATGTTGAAAGAGGTTGCAGATAGTAGAGATTGCAGATACTACTTCGTGTGGATTTCACCTAGTATCGACTTGTGTTTTCTGGTTCCAGTGATAGTCACTATTAGCATTGATGTCAGGTCGATATACCACAAGAGAAGCAAAGCTGGTACCCAATAGAATCGATTGACGTGCCCGTAGCCGTTGCGACGTTCAAGTCCATGAGTCCGAGTCTCTGACCCATAAGCGGGTTACAATGTGTCGCACTGATGGACTACGCAGACGCCCATACCTAGTAGAGTTGGTCAACATAAGCATGCCCCGTAAATCAAGTAGCAACACCAGACTTACCGGCTAATGCGCGAAGTTGTCGCTAACCACGACGTTCAACTGCATAAATACCTCGTAGAGTTGGGTGTTGCATTGTCTCCCACTAGCAAGTTAACGACGCATCAATATCTAGGTGGTGTTGGTGACCAGCGATTCATTGATGCATTGAGGTGTCGATGATTGACGAGGTGACCTTGCACGGGTGTTGACAGGACATGGAAGTTGCGGTCAGAACAGTCAAACCTAGGTGGCCGTGTTACCATAATTGGTAACGCCGGCTCACGTCGATGTCGGCTCATGGCATCAGGTGATCGTCACCCCGTAACTCACACCCAGTGAGCGACTCTGCTTGTGCAGTGCAGCTTGCAGCGGGAAATCACTGCCTAAAGTCCCCCCGTTGCTGTGAGAGACATGAGGTCAACAAGCGCGTAATGATGCTGCTTTGACCAAATACAGCTTCGACAGCGTCTTTTCTTCGCGCCCATTTCTCAGCGCCCAAAACGATCCTTCAGGACCAGCTTGCAGCGGGAAAATTACGTCCTGACAAAGAAGAACGCAGGCGCGAAGAAAGTGGAGAGGGTGCAAGATCAGTATACGTTTACAGCAAAGGATGGAAGCGAACAGAAGCTGAAGTGACTGTTTCTCGTGCATTGGAGAAGGTCGCCAAGGAGGTCGGTACTGAACACATCACCGCTGGTAAGTTTGCCCACCATATTGCACCCAATCAAGCCGTCAGGATTATAGGCGTGCACCTCCGCGTGGTACCATAGGAGGCCCTAGAGTTCAACATCAATATATTTTTCCGTGCCGATCAAGTCGTCCATTTATCTACATCATCTGTGAGCATTAACATTGTCACGAGTCCGGTACGATTGTCACGAATCATGATATTCAACGCTTTCCTACTATCAATGCAAAGCCACTATCTACTAGGCTTGAATCCTTCGCAATGGTCCTCCATCAAGGACAATTGGATTTGATTAGCATTTCCTGACTCTAGGACCAACGTAAGTGTCAGACATTTGTGCGCACAGAGGACATAGCAACTACCCTTCTTGAATGCGAGTCATGCATCACATCAGCTATGGATGGGTTGCGGAATATGTTGAATCCAAGGAATACGGCCTGTACAGGGATTGATGTGACCTACTATACACGCTTGCGTACATAAGATAGGTACAATACACCGCAAGATGCAGTGAGGAGTGAAAGCAGAAATAACAGTGACAACAAGAGGGAGAGCTTGGAAAAATGAATGCATATGAACACTGCGAAAAGGGATTACGAAAATAAGGCAAACGCAAGGGGGGTGAGAACCGGGGTGCGATGGCTGGTTCGGTATAACAGTAAGGTAACTTCGTGCTGTGGGCAGGTCACACGAAGAAGAGACCAAATATTCATTTGTGATCAAGACGCAGAAACAAAAGACACGTAAACAAAGAAGTAAATGCAATCTAGAAGTTTATCAAGCTCAGCGACCCTTCCCTGCGGAGGTTCAGTAGATCGGCGACGGATGGGAAGGACCAACAATGCATCCGCGCCCTCGTAGAACACAAGTGCTTGTTTGTACTATCAGCGGGAATTTCTGCAACGTCAAGGGGTGGTGGTAGCCTGCAATGAGTGGCTTGATCGGGAAGCGTTTGAACAAAGGGCGGTGACAGATGCTTGAAATGTTGCATACAGGTTGAGAGCATGTGGAGTTTGTCTTTTCGTCACAGATTTTCTTTGATGACAGCCGGCCACGCCAGCGAGAGCCGGAACGCGGTACCAGGAATAGATCTACGCGGGAATATACACAAGACACCGGGGGGAACAGGGAATGGATTCTGAGATGAGCACCGTCAGTACTCCTCGTAGGGATAGATAGACGACCGTGTCTGACCATACGTGACCTTTGGCTTTACGCAGCATCAGACCTTGACTAACCCCACGTTGCGACAGTCGCGGGCTAGTGTGACAATAGGTTGGATTGATGAAGAAGCTTCCTGAAGCACATGGGGGACGGCATTTGCCGTCTAAAAATTGCCAGAAAGCAGGAGGTTCAGATCAAGGAGCAAGGATGAGAAGAAAAGCGTTGACCTCGAGTGAACGATCTTCCTGGTTGTCTTCCCCGGCCATGGGAGTCGCAAGGACTGGGTTCTCGGCCTCGATCACCCAGTTTGAATCGCTCTGATGTGGTAAATCCATGGCGTCTATTGTCTGCGGCTACAACGAGGCAGTGAGATGAGCATCTTCAAGGACAATGATGAACATACTTCGACCTCGGTACATACAACACCGACCGCGTTGGAATCAGTCGCTCGATGTCCATCGTGTTGCCCGGGTTCTACCTGCTCTTCATTCGTTGTGTGGCCGGGAAACGCATATAAATTGTTGCTGCGGGGTACAGAATCGATGTCAAGCCGTTGAAACGCATCCACCATCTGTAAGGACGTAAATATAAGCCGCTGAGTTTGTAAAGGCATGGCAAAGAGGCTTTGCCCCAGCTCCATGTTCACACTGTTAATGAATAGACGTGCCTCCAGGAAATCGTCCCATTCAAAATCGAAATCTCCGGCATCGCGAGTCCAGCCGGATGATTGGCCCCGTGGATATGGATGGAAGCGTTGCAAGTAACGAGCTCGATACGGTGGTAACCGCACTTGAGAGTGGTAGAACGGATTCATGAGGCGCTCCGTCGAAGATGGAACATGGGTAGCACTCATAAAACGTGGTCGAAAGTTTGGGGTCATTGTTGATTGGGCTAGTGGCAAGATGGTGAAGGGAAAGAAAGGTGAGGGCAATGTTTCCGCGAAACCACGCGTTTTGAGGCCGTTGAGTTTTGCCCCGTGAGAGTTCCCTTGATGAGGAAATCGAGATTGAAGCCTCGATTGAATGTTCAAAATAGGTTTCCTGATAGTTGTCAGGAAAGGGTAGTTTTTGAACGGGCGCCAGACTTGTACACACTTACCACCTTGACGCACGAAATCTATTTCCATGGTTTGTGAGTTCAAGTGAGGATCCTTCCCAAGACGCGAGGCAGCGGCAGCGGCACTAGGACACTAGGCGGAAAGCGAGGTATGCATTAGCAGCCTCAACCACTAAATTCCATACTCTCGTTGAACAGCGATTCAGAACGTGGAGTTCCCGCCAATACTGAGTCCTAATGTCGCCATTTGGGAGCATTTTCCGTAGAAGTGCATTCGGGAACTGCTGGAGGACGACATACTCTTGGAAACTGCTCAGCTGTCTATCCTCCGGGCACTGGCTTCCTGCTCGTCGCTTCCTACTTCCATCCTCCAGGCACTATCCTCGTTGAGCCTCTTCCCCTCAGCTTCAGTCCCAAGTCGAAGAAATAGAGGTAGACCGCCGTCCCTGGAATAGCACCAAAGTCGCCTTGTGCCATGCATGAGGCTATTCATTCCCACCGTGGTTGGTTTGCAACGTACAAAACCTCAGCTTTGGCAGCGGCGAGTATGACGGTATGCAGGACAAGGGGGTCCTATTACGAGGAAATACACAGCGGCAGGTGAAGACATCGCCTTGCGAGATAGCGCATCCCTTGGACGTTTCCCGACTCCCGCACTGAGCGTTACGACGTCACAGCGTGACGTCGGTATTACCAAATATGGCTCTGCAAGAACAAAACCCGAGTCAGTAAGTTCGTTGATCAACATGACCGCCACATTGGTGCGACTTTTCTACTGAGTGTGGAACAGCAGGAACATGAACATCAAGCCACCGAATATAAGAGAAGCGGGAACATTGAGGCCGACCGAGCAAGATAGATAACACCAGCAATGAGCATCCTTGCAGGGTGGTTCGCCTCAAACACGAAGTGGAATCGGCGATGAGGTCGACGTATACGAAGCTAGGGAAAGTGAGACCGCATTGAAGAACTCACTTTGGAACATTCACACATCAAGAACAAATTTCCTGGTCCTTCTAGACGCCTGCCTATCCGAGGTTGCGAGTCTTCAGAGATTCCACCAGAGGGCATGAGTTCCGTTTACGTCACAAAGGATGCTATTCAAACTCCAGGGGAGCTCAACTTCGTCGGGGACGTGGAAAGCGTGCTTCGTGTTGCACAATCAAAGCCGTCGACGAACTGGAGAGATGTGAAAGCACTGCTAGATGTCACATTCGCTACGTGAAGAACCTGGACGCGACGTTCGATCAGGCGCGCGAAGCCTTGAGCTTGAGTCGCGTCACTTTCCGCTCCTTGAATCTTTGGCTGCAATGCGTGAAAATTCGGGCACCGGCGCACTGCGACTAGTGTGGCGGCCGAGCAATAATGCCAGAAGACGGAACCCTGAATACGAAGACGAAGATAGGCTCTACAGACCGTAGTCTCCGGCGAGGAAAACTACGATCCGACGTATTGGATGGATCATCCGCAAGCATGTTGGACGGCGCGCTCGTCTCTTGCTTGTGATTTTTTGAATCCTTGAAGCTTTGAGTTTCGCGACTGATGAAAACAATAAGAACAAGAAGCTCCAGGACCAAAGTATCTCGTCTGGACCACAATCGCGAGAGCTGACGGCAGGGGGGTCGTTACGAAGGTCGTCGTGGATGAAGATAAGCGACGTTCGGATTGGGAACCGTCGGAAATGTGGCAGATTCCAGAAGTGTGTGCACGAGACCCGCAAGTCATCTCCACCAACTTGGACTTCTTTCACACACCTCGCGTCTCCTCGTCCTCAGCCGTACATCGCCATCTCATCGTTTGGACATTCGCTGGCCAGCGATGTTTGTAGCGGAGAAATAAGAGGCCACTTCATGCTGGAAGAGAAAAAGAAAGCGCTATGCTCGCTTGGAAAGGAAATACCACAGCAATTTTGGGTTGGAGATCAGGAGCTCAAATCAGCAACCTTTCAGTCTCCTTCAGTGACCGCACACACCCCGGTGCCGTATTGGAAGCGTCGAGCATTACTCCCAGTTTCTGGCGACTTCGCGCACACACCCTCACAGGATACAAATTTGCCGCACCTTAGTCGAAAAACCTTGGGGCAGACAGAACCGTTCACTCTTCCTCCTACCGCTCGAAATGCAGCAGAGTCGCCGAAGGGGCGGTTTGAATAATTCATGTTCATTGCCTGGCGAAAATGTAACATAGGCCGATTGCCCACATCGACACTTCTTTAGGGTTTACACAAATGCCGTCGTCTGTGTTTTCTTGTATCCCAACACAACGAGCGGACCATGGTTCTGCCACGGTATAATTTCTACTGCAATAAACCCTTTATCCTCCACATCGAATCCACGCGCTGCAGCTTTGAGCACCCGCCGCAATCAATGAACCCGACAGAAGTCAATCGAAAAACACACACCAGTTTAGAAAACCCTTCTTCACAAACCACTCGACTGACCAGATCCTCTAATTCGCCAGATGAGAGGTCATAAAGCTTAGTAGAGTCTCGGACAGCTGAGAGAAGTGAACTCGCGTCAGGCGCAGGTGTCTGCCAGGGAAGACGCGGTGGAGGCATAGAAGTATCGCCAACACTAGAAGAAGGGGGCGTAGATCCAGGAAGATCGTCGAGACTACTGTTGGCTTGAACACTTGTATTTGCCATAGCTCGTGGCTCCCCCAATGTCGAGCTGGTTTCGTTTGCCCATCCGACGCAGGCAGGGCGAGCTGGCCCGCCTTGATTTCTCATATCGTCGCTCGAGTTGTTACGGGAGGGCGGCGGTTGGACTGTGGGCACCTGGGGAGTGGAACTAGGCAGATGCATGGGCCGAATGCCAGCGAAGTCCGAAGTCGAACTGCCAGTGAGAGTGCTCGAGCTTCCCCGAGGGTCGTCGCTAGAAGGCACGCGCACAGGGGACGACGGTGGTCGTGCAGTATCTTGAAGCGGAGGGTCGCGTAAAGCTTGCGACTGTGAACCTTCCGAAGGCAGGGACGGCTGAGACGCGGGTACCGTGAAGTTAGAGGTTGAAGCCATATTGTTCCTTGTGCCAGAGGTAGCCAAGCGTGCGCTTTCAGCGGTATTCGGTGACAGAGGCCTGAATGAAGCTTGCATTCGAGAGCCAACTCCACGGCGCGGGGCAGAGCCAGCAAATGACTGTCTTGCCACCTGAGTTGGCCTTGCGCGGATCGGAGTCACAGCGTTTGCGTTGCTGGGTAATGGATTTACCTTGCAGGGGCAGACATTGCGTATGGAGTTGATGAACTCGAGGGCAGAGTTAGACGAGGCGAAAGTGATCTGAAATCGACGAAAAGCCTGTGGTAGAAAAAAAGAAACGCGTTAAAATCGAGCAACAGATCCCAGAGGGAGGACGAAGTACAGGCTGCGCGTCAGGTGTCGCGATAATCGGGTGTAGATAACGGATCCCAACGACAGCATCCCGATAGACGGCCTTGAGAGGGAGACTCGGCATGGGTTGAGCCGACGCAGGAATGTCAGAGTAGGCAAGGAGATCCAGGTCCTCCTTCGTATACTCATGTAAGTACATATATTTGACACGTCGTGAGGACCCCACATACAAACAGTACTTCATTCTTGATCCCGCTGGTATCCATGTTCCATAGTATGCGAAGCCGGACAGACTCCAGTTCGTTGTTCAGACGCGACTTTTTGATGTCCAGCACGAGTTCCAAGACGGGATTGACAAAGTGTTGCCATTCCCCGCCTCCATCCACTTGCGACGATTGTGTAGAACTACCTGAGATGTAGCATTTTGAATACTTAGTGAGAATGTGCGAGGCGGTCGTGGTCGTCGAGTGAGCCATGTTGGTTCGAACGTGGTGGTACCAGGCAAAGCTCGCAACGTGTGATCAAGTCAAGAAGTACTGCGAGTCAAAAGTTCATTGTATGCAAAATAGTATGTACGTATTCATTCGCGCACGCGGGTCGCAGCTATTATACAGATACTGTGTCAAGAAGGCCGCCCGAGTGCCTAGCAGAGGGCATCTGAATAACAGCCGTCAGAAGGGAGCATACATGCGGAGACTGTTCACGAACATTGGCGTGAAGAATGAAATCACATCTTGCGACCAGACATCAAAATTCGCTCGGCTGAGATATTCAAGTTCTGGTGGTTGTTGCCTCGTAAAAGGTGGACAAAAGAATCAAATAGAAAACGTACGTCCACGACGAGCAGAAAAATTGTACCCTTTTCCCGGTGCGCGTCACTTTCCTCATTCTCATCCTCAAAATTCGTGTTCTGACAGATGAAAAAAGGATGAGGAGTTGCCCGGGGTTCTGGAGGGAGGACTCACATCTGTGGGGCGGATTGTTGACTCTTGGAGGAACCCATCCTGCGTGAAAAGTGTCAAAGACCTGTAAAACAGCAATGAGATATGCTAGAACCATCCAAGGATCCGTTTCGTCTCGCCGGCGTTTGGAGCACGGGTATGGATGGAATCTTCTCATGTAGCCGTGTTTGTAGACCGGTAGACGCAGCTGAGTGAAGTACCAAGGGTTGACCATCCGCTCTGTCGAGCAAGGCTGGTGAAACGCGGAGGTTCGACGAGGGCGGAAACGATGGTCTTTCATCTTCGTTGAGGGAAGCTGAGGGATAAGTGTGGCCGGGGTGTTTGTAGTCGGGGTGGGAGAACAAGAACGATTTATGAAGCCATGCGTTCTGACTTTTAAGGGGCATGCAAGCGGCTTATCTGGACTATGACCAAATATTGAGCTCGACGACTTCCAAGACGAACATTAGGTAGCGCTGGAAGCCCATCCATGGGATCATATCCCTGCTTTATCTCTCGCCGCGCACAAAATAGGTGAATCCGCTGCCGAAGGTCTCCAAGCACCACGATCCAACATGGTCCATCGGCGTATACGTGATTGAAGGCCACGACCCCGACGGAACATTGACGAGGCCAATTGCTCGATCCAACCCGCCAGATAGCCTCGAGATTTTCCGAGAATACCAGACGACCTTCGTGGCTTAAGCAAAGGCATGCACGACGGAGAGCTTCACTCCAGCGGCAGTCTGGTCCCACAGTCGTGGCGAGGGTGACCAATTCTCACAAAGACGGTCAATGAGCTACGCCATCGATGAGGCAATAACGACTCCCAGCGCTGTTACATGCCCTGCTGTACCACGACACTCGACGGAAGCACTATGCTTTGGAAATCTTGGGATTGCCCTCGTCCGTACCCTCCAGCAGCGACGGCCACTGCGCCCCGACGCGTGTTGCCCGACATAATTCCCGAAATAGACTGCCTCCGTCCACGTGACTCGATCGCGTCACAAACATAAAAGAACGAGTCAACTTGAGTTCGTCGTTCCTTTTCTACCATCACGAACATGATGACTGGATGTTGTGACAGACCGTGTGCTTCAATGCTTCAAGAATAGCAAGTATTGTTGTGGCTTCTGTTTCGACGCGGGAGGTCGAGGATTTGCTACTTCCTAGGTTCAAGGCTTTCCAACACAGCAAACCATGAAGAAGTCAGCAAGTCGGCCCAGAAGATTTGAAACGGCAATCCTGCTTACAACGAGTGATAATGGCCAAACTTAGTGATTCACCAGATCCGACATTTTGCTGCAAGGGAATGAGTATAACGCGCCTCATGAAACACCCAATCCGTCGCTGCTTTCGAACAGAGCCTTCCATCCGGCTAGCGACTGGCCGTACCCTCCGTGAACCTCTGGGTTCATGTTGCTGAGGCACCGTCTCAACTGGACGCTAAGAATCTGGCTCTCTCCCGGCGGCTCGCTTGGCCGTTCTTTGCAAAACCCAAGAAATGATTTAGCTCACAGGGCTTCACAATCCTACTCGTGGACCCAGGATCCGAATTGGCGGCCGTGGGGGCGTTTTCTCGACATAGGAACCGGTCCGTGGTCGTGTCCTCGAGGTTTACAATCCGTGAGCGCAAGAATATTACGATACGGCAGACCAGCTCTGTGTTTAGCACAGTGACGGATATGAGTGTGCATGAACGATCTGAACTCAACACCTCAATCCCCAAGCTTCAAGTGCCAGAAGAAGTGGCAACATCCAGGGAGCACCAGGATTCGGGATAGAGGTGATTCGGAAAGCAAGAAGACTCGGTGAGGCCGCTGGCCACCGCCGGCCACAGAGAAGGAGGCCATCATATTCGTGCAGGATTCCTGAGTCCAGTGAAACGGGCAATTGTCGCATGGTCGTAGGTGGAAGATGGTGGTTGTGGTCACAGTCACTGAATTTCCAATTTGGCGACGTCCAATCGCGGCGAAACCAAACCCCGCCCAACGCCCTCGGATCCCTCCCACACGTCCCTAGGCCTCACTTCTCGTATACCTCAGACTAGCCGACTTCGCAGCTTACAAGGGATAAATCAGCCAGTGCAGAGCCGTAATGGATACCCTGCTTCTTCCTTCCGGATTCAACATGCACTTACACAATTTTCCACCGTCTAAAATCGCGTCAACGACACATTTGAAAGCCGGGCTAAAGCTGTACAAGTAGCAGAGTAGATTGGTGCGTGCAGGGCACAATTAGATTTGATCCTGAATTCTAAACTCTCCTTAAGACTCGATAATTTGATTGCCTCGCTAAGCCAAAATCAAGTACTTTCCCTGGGACCTCTACCATTTACGCACGCAGAGATCTAGCAGTCCGAATATACCCTTATTTTCCCTACGCCTTCTTATGTCTTGAACGTGACATCCGACATTCAATATCTAGGTTTCACCAGCCCAGGCATTAACTGCACCCCGCAGTTCCCTGAAGTCCACGCTTGGGTTGGCCGTCATCTTGAAGGCCGTCTTAGATATCGGCATTGGAACACCCTATGATTCGTTGGCTTTGGAACAGAGAACAATGGTATAAGAAATGGAGGGAGACACCGTGTTTACACCCAGCTTCCTAGGCCCCCTATTTTGGTCTTCCGGACGTATGTGATGAAAAAGAGACTGCGGCCGCTAGCAAATCGTTCGCAGTATACGGAGAGATACTTCCAAGGTCGCTTCATGCGTGGATCTGCTAGTCCGCATTGCCCTGCATAAGGAAAGTGCACGCGACGTAGGTAAACGGATGATTACCAGGATCCAACCATGCGGACATGCACGTTCGAGGCGCTTTGCAACGACGCATGGGAACCATCCGAAGATTCGAACACATTAGCATTCGGTCATGAGGGAATTCGCGTGAGACCGACATCACCTGTAGAGGTTGGCGAATACGGCACTTATCAAACCCAGGTCCATCGAGTAAAGATGGAGAATGTTCACATAGCCTCCACTCATACAAGCATATTTTCCTACATGCCCAGCTGGTTGATCAGCGCATTGGTTTTGACGAGCGCGTTGTTTGCTTATAGGCTTTGGAATTATGGCCGTCGAGAGCGTGGCCTTCCACCTGGGCCGCCAACAACCCCCATCCTTGGAAACATCCCACACTTTCCTAGGCTATTCCCTTTCCTTCAGTGAGTGCAGAGTGTGCAACGAGAGATATCAGATTACTGAGCAAAGTTCAGATTCAGCCGATGGGCGGCCGAATATGGTGATATCTACTCGGTAGAGTGACTGTACCTTCAAGCCCCATAGTATGATCGATCTTAATTGTGTTTCTTCCAGCTCGAAGTTCTTGATCGGACCATGGTGATTCTGAGCAGCGGCCAGGCTATTAAGGACATATTGGACAAGAACGGTACCTCCACCAGCGATCGTTTCCAGCCATACACTCTCTTCATGCAGAAGGAATATACCAGATTTTCGACCACGCCAGTGAGTTTTTTTCGGCGACTTCGAGCTAATCTGAGTTGAGTCCCGAATGTCCCAAAGGTTCGCACAGGTGGAGAGCGATGCGCAAAGCAACACACACCTTCCTAGCGCCCGAGGCATTAGAAGGCCACTGGGGAGTCCAACAAATCGAATACACACGATTACTCCACGACATCCTTGAATCACCTAAGGTACGTTGTCCATGAACCGACACATACGCGGTGTATTCAAAACTGCACCAGGACATATACCCACATCAAGCGCACCACTGCATCAGTGATGACTACCCTTATCTACGGCAAATCTATTCCACATTACGCCGGCAGCAAAGCAGAACTATTCTTTGAAGGAACAAAGTGCATCAACGAGTTGGCTGCTCCCTTCGACCATCCACCCCTTGACTTCTTTCCTATCTTGAGGCACGTCCCGGAGCGTTGGGCACCATGGAAGACGTTAAGCAAAAAGACGAAGCAAATTCGTAACGCATTCGATCAAGACTTGTTTCACCAATGCGAAGAGGCGGTCCAGTCTGGCAAACGGACGGGATGTTATCTCGAGAACGTAGTAGAAACACAAGCTGAGCTTGGTTCGAATCGCAATGAGGTCAGGTGCGTAAAAACGTGTCTCCATGATGTTTGGGTTCAATCTGAATTCAATGTCTTTGACAGAGCAATGGGCCGAGTTCTGCTAGACGCTGGCACCGAAACATCGGCCTCCTTTCTCCATTCATTCATCATGGCCATGACATGCCACCCAGAGGTTCAGTCTAAGGCGCAAGCGGAAATTGACGAAGTCCTCGGCAACGACCAACTCCCTGTGTTAGAGAATTACGGCAATCTTCCGTATCTCAATGCACTCATCAAAGAGGCGAGCGAATTATATTTCCCAGTTCATATAGTTTCTGATAAGCTCAACTACTGCAGCTCCATCGATTCAGACCTATCATTCCTGTGGGTGTGCCACATGTTGCGTCACGAGAGACTCAAGTACGTACACCCTACTTCTGAACGAAGTACGCCTTTAAGGACTGGTTCCATTAGTACAATGGCTTCGTGATCCTCAATCATTTTCATGAATATATGTGAGTGGTCTTAGTTTGAAAGGGCATGCAGTAACCACTAGCTAGGGGGTGTGTTCCACGATCCTGGTGGGTATCGGCTACGGAGAAACGATGTGCTCTATTAAGTTGACCGTCCATCCAGAACTGTTTGACGACTCAGAATCCTTCAAGCCTGAAAGATATATACTTTCTGAATTCGGGACAAAGCCTGGAGCGGATACCGAAGGTTTGCGTGATAACTTGCCTTTCGGCGCTGGTAGGGTGAGCAATATCTGGTGACCTGACATCAGTGTCTTGCTAGTAACTTCTTACATGAGACTGCCCTAATACATAGCGTATCTGCCCAGGAGCAGAGTTGGCATCCCGAAACATCGTGAGTGGCGAGTTTTGGTCCAGCCGATGCCAAGTGTTGAGTTCCTTTCTCCTAGGCGATGAATGCCATCAACCTCCTATGGGCCTTCAACTTTAACGAAGACATGTCTGGAACCTGCACTATGGACTTGAAGAACTATCTTGTGTGTATATTCTTTCGCATGCCGACCAGTGCGCTTATCACCCGTACTATACAGCCTGGGATGGAACTCGCGTTGAAACCGTTCACATGCAACATCGAAGTTCGGAGTGAGGCCCGGGCGGCTCTTATCAGGAGGGCTTACGACATCGCTGCGCTGTGAATGTTGCAGACGTGGCGAGGAGAGCGTCATAAAAACAATGGAAATAAGGAGTCCCTGACAAAAATATGGGTGGTGTATCAACACAACAAAAGAGGAGAAATCAAGACGAAGCGGCAAAGCGAGGACAGCAAGGGGACAGGAAGAATGGGGAGATTAGGAGAGTAACATTTGGGCAGAATAGCTAGCGCGGCAAAAACATGATAGCGTGGTGATATTTCCAAGAGCAAGTGAAAGATAAGAAAGCATCTAGATGCGTGAACCAAGAAGTAGATACGGAGATCCTTCAAGTCTAAGTGTCACACCGAGTGACCCTTGCCCGCGAAGGCCACCCGGTAGATCAGTGGCGACTGCCTTCCCGCAGACATGAGACAATAGACTCGAGGGGACCAAAGGATACGTAGATCGTCTGCAAGGTCCGGCCAACTGAGTGCGTTCCAAAGCTTCGACATTGGCTTCCACTTCCCGATGCTTCTCGTGGCTGTACCCTCTTTCAGCATCCGCTCTTCCTCTTATAAATAGAGCTGGAGGACGATCGCATACTAGCGATATAAATGTTACGGAACGCGTGGGGGTGATAGCCCGGAAGAACCGGTTGACGAGTGCGGGGAGGGTGTGGTGGTGGTGGTGGTGGTGGTGAACGGACACGGGTCGAGGCTTTCAAGGGCGTCGGTTGTATTGTTTAGTTGCTGCTTCTGTTGATGATGCCAATGATGCAAGCGCCAGCGCCAGCAAGAACACGCCACCAGGAATAGATCTATGCGGAGTTATACACAAGAAATCGGCCGTTATATGAGGGATGAGGGCAACAAATCATGCAAGTCTGAAATCGGGACGTTCAATGCTTTCACAGGATAGATCAACAACCACGTTCACGTACCATGTCTGTAACTTTTTGGTCCTGCTTAGTCGGTCCCTAGCTTTGTGCTACATTAGACCCCGATGACACCCACGCGCTGAGAGAATCCGGGACTCTGTTCGCGAAGCATCACCACAGGCGGCGATGATGCAGCAGCTTCCTGGAGCACATGGGAGGCGGAACTTCCTACCTAGATTGGGATCGAGGAAGTGTTCGAGTTACAGAGAACGCGAATAAAAAGAAGCAGAATGACCTCGAGTGGACCGTCTCTCTGGCTTTCTCCTCCGTCTCCGCCCGTGGGTATGACAATGAACGAGTCCTCGATCACCCCATTTGAATCTCTTTGGCGTTGTACATCTACGGCGCCTATTGTCTGCGTATGCGAACTGGTAGTGAAAACAGGCTCCGTGTAGGATAATGATGAAACATACCTCCGCAGATACTGTGTCAACTACGTTGGGAGCAACTGCTCGGAGATCGTCACTTTCTTGGGGTTCTTCCTGTTCACCGTTCGCTGCATGGTCAGGAAACGTGTACACGTTGTTGTGACGGGGGATAGAACCCATGTTCAGTCGTTGGAACGCATCCGCCATCTAAAAGGGAGTCAATATAGGCCGTTTAGGCTGGGACAAGTACGCCAAAAAAACTTCATCCCGGTTCCATCGTTCACATTGTGAATTGATGGAAGTACCTCTAAGAACTCGTCCCATTCGAGATCAAAATCCCTGTCATCGCAAGCCCAGCGAGGAAGACGAGACGGCGAGCCTCGTGGATACGGATGGAAGCGTTGTAAATAACGGGCCCGATACGGTGGCAACTTCACTTGCGAGTGGTAGAAGGGATTCATGAGGCGCTCCGTCGAGGATGGAACGTGGGTCGCACTCATGTAGCGAGTGCGGAAATATGGAGCCATTCTTGGAGGGGCACGAAAGATGATGATGGAGCAAAAGGTAGGAGTGCTTTTGCCGCCCACGCGTCTTTTGAGGGGAGAGGCCTGGCGGAGATCTTGAATAGGAAAATGAAATTCGGGGTTCTCGCTTGAACGGTTTGGTTTGGATAAGGTTTGAAAGCATCAGTAGAAAAAGGGCACACATATACATCAAAGGCCTTCAGGCGAGCGCCAGATTGTGATTTGACACACACCCATCTTGCCACACGACTGGTACATGTTACGTGCTTCCACGGTTCCTAATTTGAAGCTCCTGAACATCCAAAGGAAGGACAGCCGAGGCAACAGGATAGCTGACATGACACAAGAAGGCGGGATACACTGGCAGCATTGAACATAGAATGGATTCGACATTCCGACGGACAGTTACACGAAATTCGACGCTCTCTGCCAAAATCGAGTCGCAAAGACCTTGTCTTGAAGCAATTTGACGGGGATTTCTTCGACGGCTCTTGGGACCGCGCTCTTGGGGGCTGTTGATCTCTCTTCGGTATTGCCCACTCCTACCCTCTGCGCACCGACCAGCTGCGTTGGTAGTTCTTTTATTCCGCGCCATTCCAAAACACAGTACAAGGTTCGAGTGACGAACGCCATCCATGAAATGAAGGGTCAAACTCGCCTCGAGCAACAGCCAGGTTCTCCATGCTCTTCCTCGCAACGTCTCCTCAGTATCGATACATCTAGCTGCAGAAAGGAATCAAGCATTATCCTGAAGGAGATGAAGCGCAGAGGCAAAGAGGCAAGGGCAAGAGGGACAGCATCAAAAAACTCACTTTCAGCTGTCTGAACTACGAAAGGCCAATCTTGTGACCCTCCTGACCATATTCTGCGTGTGCGAGATCGCAAGATGCAAGATGCAAGATGCAAGAGACTACTCGAGTGCCTGATTTGCGGGAAGGATGCCTAAGTCAGCTCCGGAAAGGCACCGGCTCTACTGTATGCCTAGCTCGGTGAAGCAGTTCGACAAAGTGGAACGACGGAAAGCACTTCCGGCGCGACGTTTACTAGAAGAAGGCCGCGGTCAAAAAAAAATGCAAGCCTTAGGCCTAGAATACGGAGCGTATTTGTGAGGCCTCTAAGCCGTAACGCGTTCTTCTGCCTTGAATCTTGGACTTGGTACTCGTTCTCCAGCTATCCGAATTACTTGGTGGGACCATCGGATGCGACTGACGGCTGGCCCTAGGATTTGATACCTTCGACAAGGAAGAGGTTGTTCCAGTCTTCAAAATCTTGCGATGATTCTTCCACCAAAGATATTGCGGGTGCTTGGGCCAGGTTGGTATTTTCTGCTTGAAACTTTGAGTCTCTTCGAGGACGCGCGACAATAGGCAGCAAAGAATCAATCCAACGGGACTGGAGCAAAGTCGACGGTGGCAGACAAGGAAATCGCAACGTGGATTTAGACAAGCGTGGCTGTGGTGTCAGAAGGCATCGAAATTGTGGCAAAAGTACGGGTACAAAGACAACCTGCATGGCTCCACAGTCCGAATCCTCCTGAATCCTCTCCGCTTTCCACACAACCTTGTGCTCTCTTATCTCTCGAAAGGACGCCCCACGAATGCACAGCGATTCGCATTCCATGGTTTCCCTGGACAAGTTTCACGGCGAAGAAAAAAATAGGAGGTGAATGTTGGTGGATGGGAAGAAGTTACCGACGCGATGTCTTGAAAAGGAAACCGTCGGGTCTACCCAACCACTAAATAGAATATTCAAGGGCCGCCCAACTCTGATAAAAGCCAACGGCTTAGCGGTCTACGAGCGGCTCACGTCAATACTTCTTCTCTATGAAGCATCAGCAAGGAGCCGTCGAATTCACGACATTCTGCGATCAAAATCTTCTCAGTCCAGGCTGGAGCGCAACGGAATCGATAAAGACAATGTCATTCAGAATTCTCTTCGCCTCGTTGGAAGCTGAGAAACGATGTCCGTCCGTAGGTTGATAGAAACCAGCCTCTCTTCAACACTTAGTCTGATGCATTGCGGAGTGGGAGCAGTACGCCATCGCCCCTTGGTTTTGATGCCACTGGCACGAACTAAAGAAGCCCTAATCCTTCGAGCATCCTAATATACAGAGACTTCTATCGTCATAAGCCCTTGATTCGCACCATAGATCGTAAGCAGCATTCTTTGCAAAACACCTAAGTGAGTATCGCCGCTCAAAAATGGGCCAAAAGACCGTCGGGATCGCTTGGCTTGAATTAGGTAGACATGGGAATGGTAGTCGTAGTGCGGATATGCAGGGAAGTCGTCCCTATACGACGCGCTCACAGGGGGCAGTAGTTGTAGATGAGAATCTTCTGTAAATAGGCTGCGACGGGCTGGTAAGGTCTGAAGACTGAAGCTGACACAGAGACAGTCAAGAGTCGCCGCTACGGTAATTGTTTGTCTTGTAGTATGCGAGAAGGTTGCATCGAGATCAAGGGACAAAGCCAGAAGAAGTAGGTTCGGATTGTGTCCAGTGTCGCGATAATAGATAATCGATCACAAGGACAGCACCCAAGTATACAACTTTGGGTTTTTTGTGAGGACACCACGCAAGAATCCCAAACTATGCCAGGAGGTCCAAATCCTGCGTGTACACTTGTGTCATTCCGTGAATCCTCCCAGATTCCAGCTCGTTGTTGAGCAAGACGGAATTGGGTATGTATCGTCATCAGAGATGTAGAATTTCGAGCTTTGATTGAGAACATGCGAAGAAGTCACTGCGGTTGAGTGTACAGGGCTTTCGGCTTGCGACAGTACTGTACTAGTCGAAGTTTGAATTTCAAAGCGTATGATCAAATAGGAGAAAACATCCTTGTATGCAAAATATTATGTACAGATAGGCATACGCGCGTCGCTGCTATTATACAGATCCTAGTTCAAGTGTGAAGCCGGTGCTCTCCGAGGCGACCTGAACAATGAGGGGTCAGACGCGAGGATACACAGCCTGAGGCAGAGAGGATCCACAAACGTCGCGGAGAAAAATGCAGTCACATCTTGCGACCAGACATCAAGATTCGCTCAACTGAGACGTTCAGATTCTGATGAAGGCATGACATCGTAAATGGTAGCACAGATAGCAGGATAGAATACACACCTCAACAACGAGTAGATAAATGATACCCTTGTCCTTGTGCGCGTCACTTCGATCACTCCCGTCTTCATCCTCGTCCTCAACATACATCTCCTGGTAGACGAGTGAAGTTGATGGGGAATGGATTGTTTTCAAATAAGATCTTACCTCCGTAGGACGGATTGTCGACTCTTGGAGGAATCCATCCTGAGAGAAATGTGTCAGACTTCGAGGAGGGAGAAAGGAAACATATCGCAGAACCATCCAGGGATCCGTGGATTTTCGTCGACGTTTGGAACACGGGTATGGATGGAACCTTCTCATGTAGCCATGCTTATAAACTGGGAGACGCAGCTGGGTAAAGTACCAAGGGTTGACCATCCGCTCTGTTGGGCAAGGTTGATGAGATGCAGAGGTTCGACGAGGAGAAAAATAGCGGTCTTTCATCTTGGTAGTTGAGAGAAGAGACGAGAGAGAAAAGCGTATGGGTCTGAATGAGACAGACATGGAGCGAATTTTCGGGCCACGCGATTTAAGTTTTAAGGGACATGCGGCGTATTTGAACGGTGACCAAATTCCGAGGTTGAGGACTTCTAAAACGAACCTCAGACACCGCTGGAAGCCGGTCCATGGGAGAAAATCTCTACTTCATCACCTACTCCTCACAGAATTGGTGGATCCACCGCCGAAGATGTTCACAGGTAACCACACGGCGCGGTAGGGTCCAACGGCGTCTTCACGATTACACGGCACGACCCCAAAAGAACATCGGAAACATGACCAATGGCGAGATGCTTGAATGTTGCAAATAGTCCCGACATCGACCACGAGTATCAGGCGGTCTCCGTGACTTGATACAAGGCCATGGCTTCTTGGTGACTCTCGCCTCAATCGTGACGAAGAGGGCAGCCTGCCATCATCGCACAAAAGTTGCCAATCTACGTCGTCGGAATAGGTCTCGACTCCGTTGGTGCAGACAGTGAGCCTCGGCTACTTGGCGACACCTCGACGTTCTGGCCCCGCGCTCCTTCGTATCATCCAGTAGCAACGACTACCGCGTACCGACGCATGTTGCCCGACTACTTGAAATCCCAAATACCGGGATTGCCTCCGTCCACGTGATGCCGGCGCGTCGCAAACATAAAAGATCGAGTCACTGTGAGTTCCTCGCTCTTTTCGACCATCACCAACATGATGATTTCTGTGACAGAACGTGTGCTTCAATCCGCCAAGAACTTCAAGCTTCAAGTGCTGTCAAGGCTTTCATTCCAACGCGGGAGATCCAGAAGAATTCGCTACTTCCAAGTTCGAATGCGCTTCCAACACAGCAAGCTACGGTGAAGATGGAGTCAGCCCAGTCAGCCTGAAGATAAACAACCACCGCCCTGCTTACGAGAGTGAATATGCACAAATCTGCCAGTCCATCAAGTCCGACGTCCCAGTATTTGCAAGACGAGATGCCGCAACGCACCTTAAGCACCCTTGCTTGAGATCAGTCTTCTCTAATGTGTCTAGAGGCTGGCCGTATCGCCCAAGAAAATGTCAGGCTCCTTACTGAGTTGCAGTCTTCGCTGGACGCTCGGAATCTGGCTCTTTGTGCTTCTCCTCTGGTCGTTTCTAGTGAAGGTGGTCAAGACCAACGGCGCAAGAAATGCTTTGGTCGAAGGGTTCCGAGAAGCTATGTATTTCGCCATGCCCGAATCCGAAGACAAACAGTGCGATTGAATGCGCCTTCTCGTCGTAGGTGCCAGTTTACCCTAGTGGAATTGACTGGACATGAGTGCAAGATAGTCATCAAGATATACCAGAGGAAGAGTGCATACCACAACAATGGCTATGAGCAGTGTGCTTCAACATCCTGATCCCCAGCCCTCAGATCCACTTGCCCCAAGCTTCAACCTCGAGAAGTATGCATAATATTCGGCGAGCACCAGGACAAGAGGTATTGCGACAAACAAGAACTAGCTCGCCGCTGGCCGTAGACGCAGGCCAGGATTTCCGATGTTCGTTATCCCGGAAAATATGGGGACATTGGTTGGACAATTGGTAGGCGGAAGATGGTGGCAACATGACGGTCACGATTTTGAAATTCGAAATTTACCGGCGTTCCCTTCATGGCCAAACCAAACCCCGCCCTTTTGTTCCTCAAAATTCAATCTTCGCGCGGGCCTATCTTATAGCCTGCTTGCAGCTTTTACAGGCGGATCTAGAGGCCTCTCTTCCACGATAGCGATAAATCAGCAATACCCCATTTTTCTCAGCCTTCTAAAGCCTCGCAAATGGCTCCCTGCAAGTTTCCTCGAGATGGTGTACGCTCTGTCGTATTTTTCACCGTTCGAAATAGCTGAAATTCACCCACAGAAAAATCGGCAGTGTTTGGGGCCTTCACGGACGATATGGTGCAAGGCAAGATTCTATGGATGGAGACTTGGCTTCAACGCGAGAGTCGGAATTTCGGTTTGGGAGATACTTGCCCAGCGGCCCTAGCCTTTCTGGGTTCGAGTCCCCCATGGATCACCGATGGACTCTTTCTCCAGAAATATCGCAGCCCTCACAGGACATTCAATCAACACGGTATCGCCGCTCCTTCCAAACGTCATTGTCTGAGCCGCCATGACCCCGATGCACTCGCAGGCGTGCTTTTACTTTCGACAAGGGGATGCTCGTTGCAATTCCACCAATCCGCCGTGTCCCATGTTCTACCCATATTGTGCAGCCAGTTGGAATCCAATATATCGCCATTAAACCAAGAATATAAGTAATATGTTTCTAAATATCAGGCCCGACTCTATTCAAGATCTATAACTTCGCCGACCGAGTAGGTGCAACGGGTTCTCGTATATCGGCGCGAACTACGCCTTCCTGCGATGTAACCGCTACGAGTTTGCCGGAGCGTGAATATAACTAAAGCACATAAGTTTACAGCATCGGTGGAAAGGAAGGCAGACGTACACGACCGTGCATGATACCACGACCAGAGCCAATTCTCGGAGAGTCCATCTAAAGCAACGACATTGAGAGCAGTAGAAGAGCGATTTGTCAAGGAGACCTACTACGTATAACAACCAGTCTCCACAATCGAAGTCGTTGCTGTGAGCGAAACATGTTAAGCCACAGGATATCCAGGGCTGTCAGGACTTACTCATAGAAATAGATGGAATGGTCCAAGCTCGACTATTTGATGTTGCAGCGTGAGTGAGTGGTTCCAACATGTTTGTTATGCATACTCACGAGCATAGCCAGTCCTGTTGGGCCCTTGCCGAATCTCTTCAGCCCAAGTATCCGAGGAGCTGTGGAAATGCTACGGCCAGCTTGTGTCAGTCTTCTTGATAAATATCAATCATAAGGGAGGCCACGGACAAGTGGAAGTCGGACAAATAACCCAAGATACACTGTAGGAGGATCGTCAACCATTAGCATTGTCGGTAGAATCAACACCAACCTTTTGAAATGGAGCATCGTAGTGCGGGATGTTCCTTGCTTGCATCCAATACATATGCACCTCCACGCCCTTGTGATCACGAGCAATTCTTATGTCTATCGGGCTCTTCGCTCGTTCCTGTGACGAGAGTCAGTCCCTCTACCTCCCAAATTCAATTAAATCGCACCGTGGCACATGAGATGTAATATTGTTTCAGCCTGGGGTGAATACCCTCCCGCGCTGCCAGCCGTTCGTACCGCACTTCCTCTGATTCGCATTTCAGTGGTTCCGGGACGACAGGCATTGGCAACTGGTAAGAGGGTTGCCATGGCTCTGGCTTCTGGAACGAACAGACGAGTATGAAGATTGTCTGGCCAGTTTGAACTGCCTTGACCAGCCGCGAGGCATACGAACGGCCAGTACGCATGTCTTCGACATGGTACAGAATTGGTGTAGAGGGGGATGCGCTGGCAAGGAAATAGCACTATCCATATGCTTTGAGTGAACCTATACGGTAGAGAGGAGCGTGTGCGTACATGCATTGACTACGAACGAGTATCAGTATACACCAAGTCACAATTGTGGAGATAGGAGCTACGCACATGAAGAGCAAATTCCGGGCCCACACAATTCGTCGCGGAGACTAATGCCTGAGATATGACTTGTCTGAGAAGTCATAGTGAGTTAAAACTTATTCTAAAGCCACGCACTTGGAGTGGAGATACTCACCCTCCAAAAACACCGCGACTCAGCGGGGGAAGCCAGAGATTCTTTGACCGGAATAGGTTGACATCCAATGTCTCTACCTCAAGCGATGTTGAAATACGTTCGTGTTCAACCTGCTTGAGATCTTCCATTGTTAGAGCAGAGAATTAAAGTGCATGGAAAGCTTTATTATGATCGCTCAAGTAACCGCCCGTGATATTTACATTCCCCGGGCAACCGGAAGCTCATACATTGCCGAATGCTAAGTCCTCAGTCCTATCATGTCATGTCATTACGATTACCGTAGGTACAGTACACCTCTTTCTGTCATATTAGCTCTACGTCTACGGAAAAGCCACACTCATGGCATATCTGCTTGGCCATTCCGTCCGGTCCTTTTTCGAGGGGACCGAAGGAATGCCGATGCTCGTTGTCCTTCCGTTTTTGCCAGATGCCTTCTTTCGTCCGTTTTCGGAGTTGCCGTAAATTATCCTCGAACTTCTTGTTCTTTTTCTTCTTCTTCTCGGCAGTCCGCCTCTCGTACTCGGCGTCAAGTGCTTCCGGCGAACCCCACTTATTCCAAGCGAATTCCTCGACCTGGTACCGTAGGAAGAGCATCATGTTAGCGAAAGTGGATTTGTGAGGGTTCGCTTTAAGAAGGTGGGGCATGAGTTCATGATCGCGCAGCTCGGCTGTAGACTTTGTCAGTACTTGCAAGCTGGGAGATCTGGTGACATACGATCCGTCAACAAATAATCCTGTGGTGAGATGAGAACAGAAGGATGATCTGCGGGCATAGCCTACACACCTCCTTACACTCTGTCTTCGTCAGGAGACCATACTTTTCCGGTTTATCATTCTTGCATTTATTACAGACCAGACAGCCAAAGACTTTCTTATACGTTTGATCAATATCAATTGACTGGCATTCCTGACACTTGGGGTTTAGATTCGGATCAAGGTATACAGCTAAATCGCCATGTCAGAGTACGCAAGTACGCTAGCATCCTTGAACTATGACTCACGAGGCTCAAGATTCTGCATTGCACGCTGCTTCTCGCGCTCCTTCTCCTTTCGTATGAGGTTCTCGTCGACCTCCTTCCCATCCTCCACAAGGAATCCACCCTTCGTGTTGATCATACTGGACAAATCATACTCGAAGTAATTTCCGAGTCGCGAGTCGCGTTTGAGTGGCTTCTCCTTCCCTGATGTAGGAGACGAGGTCGTTGCCAGCGGACGCTTATTGTTGGCGTTATGAGATGAGGACGACGCAAATGCTTCCTGCTCCCGTTGCCGCTGGTTGGCCTTTGCTTTTGAGAATTGGCACAGACAGAACGCGATACCACAGGTGGCGAAAGCTTACCTTTCAGTCGATTGAGCTGAAATTGCTTGGCTTGCTCAGAAGTGAGTGGATCTGCTGCAGAGGTTGCTTGCGGTGGAGGAGTGACCGGTGTGCTGGTATTGCTTTCAGACATCTTGTGTCTAGGATAGTGGTTTGGTATAAGGTGCCAAGTGGCTGACTCAGGGGCTCCTAAGTCTCTGCCTCTGACAGATAAGACAACATTCACGATCGCGTACACGTACGATCCAATTCTGCTAGTTGGAACATGAAACCGGTATTGCGGCGCATTTATATCCCATAAGCTCGACACACCAAAAACAAATAGATATTCACGAAAGCATTCTTAACAAGTACATTACAAATTACCGATGCGTGCTGGCCCCATTTTCCGTCGGAGGGGGAGAGTCGACGTCCATCTCATGGGCACCCGATGAATGGATACGAGCAGATTTCTGACCGCTGGGCCCAGCTCCATGAGAAGCTCCAGTCTGAGCAGAGGCCATTATACCAGTAAGGACGCCATATTTGCGGCCAGGTGCACCACCGTTTCCGTTAGAACCATTCGAGAGTCCACTGTCGCGGTGGCTGGCGTGGTCCCTTCGCCCTCCTTCACCTTCATCATCCGAATCCGAGAGCTCTCCATCAGCTTGCCGTCTAGAGTCAAGCAGTCTTCGGGGCCGACGTTGGTCTGGCTCAATGAGATCGTCTTCATCTTGATTGGGATCGTCCATCATACTATCGATAGGATGACTTGGTATATCTAGAGCGGATAATTAAGGCAATTGCATTCGTGGACAAAGAAGAACACTCACCAGACATCTGGACTCCGGGTGGGCCGCCTATCTGCCTGAGATTCTCGAATACGATGCGTTTCACTCGATCTAGATATGACCGTGTGTTCATATCGTCCGTATTCGATGATTTCACATCTAATTCGTAGTCTGGTCCAAAGTACTCGTAGTATTCGTTCATTGGGATCTCTAAAGCAGCCGTAAGTCACCCCAACGATGTAGACAATGCCACCACGTACCTGGTCCAAGCTCAACGCCAGCTGCCAATCCAGTTTCATATGCCCACGCCCGACTGACGTTACGCATTGTATATCCTCCGCCTCCTAGAAGAAGTAGCGGTTTATTGAACGATTTGACGAACTTCACACAATTTGCGTGTCCTAAAATACGTCCAGCCTGACATAGCGGATAGGCGGAAAGAAATACCTCGCATAGACAAGTTCAAGCAACCTAGCTTATCGCCGGATAAGGAG
The DNA here is from genome assembly GCA_017499575.1 of Sanguinoderma rugosum. Taxonomy (NCBI): domain Eukaryota; kingdom Fungi; phylum Basidiomycota; class Agaricomycetes; order Polyporales; family Polyporaceae; genus Sanguinoderma; species Sanguinoderma rugosum. The sequence goes on along the minus strand of VTPW01000002.1, from coordinate 2,975,027 downwards.
TCTGTACCGCATTGCAGCACGATAGCCGAAGGATCGTATGTCTCCATTACTTGTCGTATAACCTACCGCCTCTGTCAGATACTTGGACAGGCGGAAAGAATTGTGTGAATACCGGTTCGAAGACAGATTTATAGTTTTCGTCGGATATACCATCGCGCAATGGAAAGTTTAACGCGTAATTCTTACCCTTCATCGCTCCGACATCCTGAGTGATCATGAGGGCTGCAACCTTCCACCATGAATGCAGGTACTTACTCTCAGCTCTCCCGTCCCAGGAAAGTATTCCCCGTATTTGTGGAAACTCACGGTCATTACCCGATCCGTGGTGTAGAAAGCCTCCTCTACGCCATCTCCATGATGCACATCGATATCGATGTAAAGTACCCGCTGGTGATATCTGCGGAGGAACATCGGCCCTGAATAAGGTGTAAACATTACCAGTCGCCCAGGTGGCGTACCGTAAAAGTTCAAGAATTCCAAGAACGATATCTGAAAGAACACAGCGATTGGTATGGTGTCTCCGGGTAAGGTATGCATGCCTACCGTTCACGTAGCAGAAGCCACTTGCTTCGCTTTTCTTCGCGTGGTGCAGACCTCCTGCCCAATTCACAGCAATGTCGCATTTATCACGGCTCAAGCGTGCTGCCCCCTCTATAAGAACGGGGTAAATGGTTACAATGGACATTCTGTTTTTAAAAACATGTGGCGTACCCATAGAACCCCCTGCTGATATTGAGCAATACTCGAACAGACCATCGAAGACAGGACAATCATCCCCAACATTGTCTGATGGGGGTGTTGAATGCAGTGATGCAGAGTAACGAGAGAGCACAATACGCACATTTGTGCTGTTCTTTGATAAAAGTATTCATGTTGCTGGGTGTTATTCGATTCAAGAAGTCGACATATTCATCTGAATGAAATTGTGTCATTTCGCGCTTCGTAGCTGGCTTCGCTCTCTAACATGGGGTGTAAGTGATGTTCATGATAATAGGGAGGTGACGCACGAAGATTTCCATTTTCTTGTATAAGCCGTAGTTCATAACCAACGAGTGGCACATCCGTATACGAGTCGGCTTCATTCTATGAAATAAAATGGTTATGGCCCATTCACGAAGGGGGGTGATAAGACGAGAAAGCGTACGGATGCCCGGGTCCATAGTGAAATCCCCCAATGTCAGAATCGAAGAAGTAGCACTGCGGTGAGTAAGATATGTCAACACGAGGAAGGCGAGGAGTAATTTGGTTCGTGTCTGCGTACCACACGCTTCTTGGCCTCTCCCTCTATGGGTGTCATTCTTGCAGTCATGTTGAATGAGCCTTGAGGATCAGTATCGGTCGCGGAAGATTTTACTTCCTTGTGGCCGAGCTAGTAGGCCGTGCTCAGAGTCTAAATATACGATCGTTCAATGTAACCTTGGGCGCCTATGTTCACTTTAGGCAACCCTCGGGACGCCATTCTAATTTCTTAATGTTACGAACACTCTACGAGGTTCAGGGAGCAAATATATGCAGACGTCTGGTCATCCTATTATATTGGAGATACATAAAGTATGCCTAGATTTTGGCTTTTCCCAAAGGGGCTTCCTTGCCTTGATGTACCAACGTGGATGGGGCAAACCCGAAGTCGTCTGTCAGTGTGATATCCTGCATAGAAGATGAATATCGATTGTTGTTTGATGAATTTAGACGTACTAGTTCTCCAGCGATGACCCGGACCTTATAAACTGAGAACCGGTGTTGCAACGATATTATAAGGGAACTCACCATTGACCAGTGATGTATGCAATGAAGCGCAGCAAACCAGAGCTGTTCGGATCATTCGTAAGTTGCTCGATAGAAGGGTAACATGGTGAACCTACCTCCCTACCGAAGGTCGTTTCTAGTGTTTGCGGGTACGGTGTGATGGCGTTCAAAGTTATGCGTTGGTGAATATCCACCTGGGGGACTACCTTCTCCAGCCGGGTGATGGCATCGATGAGCGCTACTCTAGCCTCGCTAAGACTGCTCTCCATCGGTGTATTGCGGCTTCGGACATCGTAGTTCAACACGTATCCTGAGGAAACGCTCTCGACAAGCAGTATGAAGTGATCGCGGGCATGTCGCAAATGCTTGCCTGTGCATAATAGGGGTCAGATAGGTGTAGATGGATAGAGAGCTCACTGTCTACCAATGGTTGACCCGGGCAACGATTTGGAATGCACCGTGAGCTGGTCGTCCGAGGTCAAATAGTTGTCCACCAGATCGACGGCCTGCTCCAGGACAGTCCTTGCAACAGCCAGAAGCTGTTGAGATTGCAGTTCATGTTCAGTGTTACCGTTCGCATTCCCGTTCGGGGCCATGGTGGTGGTTTCTGTCTGAAGGGCTGCAATCATCGCAGTAATGTGTCGATGTGGGATATCAGCGGACCGCAAAAAGGGGGGGAAAGTTGTGGCTACGCTGTTTCTGCTTTTCAATGGTCCTGTAGGCGAGCAACGCGGTCAAGGCGAGGCAGTCGTATGTCTCGGATCCAGTGTCCTTCCGCATCAAAGATTCGGATTATTGAGAACGTAGGGTAAGAGTACATGTGTGCGGTAGGTTACCTAACAAAAGATGTTCCTCGACCTAATTTCGAACTGCCCAAGAGACTAGAAGTCGCGGGATGCCCGAACTCAAGGCGAGGATGGGGCTTCAATATACAAGAGCTTCTCCCAAAAATGGGGTGAAGAGACTGGAAGATTTTTCTGAGCAGAGTCGTCGACCGTCGTCGTCGCTCTCGAGGTTGAAGGAAAAATGAAGCCACCAACAATTGCCCGGGTGTGGAAGTGATTATGTAAGCATATGCCTGTTTCGGAGTGACGGTGTTCCGGAGTGCGGTCGTTACAATTTTGTCCAGCAAGTCCTTTCCTTATTACCACCACGCAATGCTATCAGCCTCGTTCAGAAAAGCAGGTTCTTTGACTCGGGTGAGCCTCTACTCTCTTGAAATGCAGCACTTTCTCATTTCTAGTAGGCCGTGTCTGCAGGTCAGAGGCGCTTCCTCTCCATTCACGAATACCAATCCGTCAACCTACTGAACTCGGTGGGTTAACTGTTTCGGACCCTCGAATGTCTCTGAATTGAAGTAGTATGGGATACCCACACCAAAAAGTATACCCGCGAAGACTCCCGAGGAAGCTTATGAAGTAGCAAAGAATTTTGGTAGGACGCGTCTACATCTTACCGCGCCAGATGGTAACAAATTGCACCCCCAGGTCATGATAGGCTCGTGATCAAGGCGCAAGTGCTTGCTGGCGGACGAGGGAAGGGGAAATTCGATAACGGTTTCCAGGGCGGTGTACATATGGTTGGATCGTGAGTGCCCCAGGTGGTTACAGAGCTGGCCGGTTGCTAATCGTCGGTTCACAAGGCCTGAGCAAGCCAAAGAGCTAGCAGGCAAGATGCTCGGAGCAAGTCTCATCACAAAACAAACCGGTGCAGGAGGTCGTGTTTGCAACGCTGTCGGTACTCTTCCAATTACTTTGTCCACCCTCTAAATTTCCTCTCTCCCAGGTCATGCTTGCGGAACGCCGTGATCCCACACACGAATACTATGTCGCAGTTCTCAATGACCGAGTAACGCAAGGCGTCGTTCTGGTCGCGTCTAACCAAGGTGGTATGAATATTGAAGAAGTCGCTGCGAAGGACCCGGATGCTATCATCACCACCCCAATCGACTACGAGAAGGGATTGAGCAAGGAACAGGCTCTCGGTGTCGCGAAGAAGCTCGGCTTCAAGACTGCTCAAGCACAAGACGAAGCTGCCGATATATTCATCAACCTCTACCGCATCTTCAAAGACAAGGACGCTACTCAAATTGAAATCAACCCGATGGCGGAAACCGCTGAGGGCCAAGTCCTCTGGTGCGTCGATTTCCTGTATTCTAAATCCGCCTGTACTCACATAAAGCCGCAGCATGGATGCCAAGTTCGGGTTTGACGACAATGCGGAATTCCGTCAACAAGATATTTTCAATCTCCGGGACATCTCTCAGGAGGAACCCTCCGAAGTTGAGGCCCAGAAAGCCAACTTGAACTTTATCAAGTTGGATGGGAACATTGGGTGTCTCGTGAATGGTGCTGGTCTGGCCATGGCCACAATGGATGTCCTTTCCCTCCATGGTGGGAACCCCGCCAACTTCTTGGACTGTGGAGGGTGAGTCCAGGTCTTTTAGGTCTCTACAGTCTGTGTTTAAGTGTTTCCGCATCCTCAGAGGTGCTACTCCGGACACCGTCAAGAAGGCGTTCGAGATTCTCTTGTCTGACCCCAAGGTTAAGAGCATCTTCATCAACATCTTTGGTGGTGCGTCTTGATTTCCGTCTTGCGTATTTGTATCCTTTAACTCGTTCACAGGTATAATGAGATGCGACTACATCGCCGAGGGTGTTATTAAAGCTACTAAGGAACTCTCGCTCACTATTCCTCTCGTAGTCAGGCTCAAAGGCACCAAGGAGGCCGAGGCCAAGCAGTGAGTTCCAGAATGCCGTCTTCTGAACGCCGTTGACACCAATATTGGCCAGAATGATCAAGGACTCTGGTCTTAAGATCATCGCCTTCGACAGTCTTGATGAAGCCGCTGAACGAGCAGTCAACTTGGCCCATGCTTAAATATAGATACGGCTTATAATTTATGTCATTCCCCATAGAATGGTCAAGGATTGGAGATGATGTAGCTGATCATATTATAAGTGCGTAAGGGAACCATATAATAACAATCTGGACAAGCAATTTGTAACAATGTGAATGAAAAGTTCACCAAGGACGAGAAGGAAAGGGTGTTGATGGTGTCTGTCCGTAGCTTGGAGCGGGATGGCGTTGCATTGGTGGGTGACCGTTGTCGTGCCGCATGTGTCCGCGGTTCTGGTCAGTCATGTATGCATGATTTTGGGGATGGGGGATGGGGGATTGCATCATCATATGACTTCCAGCATAGTACGGGTGGGCAGCAGCAGGTGCGACAACGGGGCTACCTATGGGTGCGTTCCGAGAGCGGGGTTGAGCAATACCTGCCTGTTGCATTTGGGGTGACATGGCCGCCGTGTTGTAAAGTGTTGGAGTCCCTGGGGGAGGATAGGCTACCATCTGAACAGGAAATGGTGACGATGGCGTCATCTGCCTCACCATACCTTGACCAGGAGTTGGGGGAGCAGGGATCCAAGCTGCGTAGGCTGCTTGTCCATTCATAGGCATCCGCCCAGGTACTGGGCTCGGAGGGTACATCCCGTGAGGCATCATAGGGTAGTTATATTGAGGCATGGCTTGCCAATTTGCATTTGAAGGGTTTGCAACAGGGTAACCATAAGACGAGGGTCGAGCGATGGGAGCAGAAGGGGTGGCAGGGGGGAGCAATGGCCGCTGGCTCGTGGATGAGGTCGAAGGCGGCACTTGTTGGAAACCACGCGTCACGTCGAATGAGGATATTCGTGAACTTGTGCTGGCTTGAGGCGGCGGCGTTTCTCCTCCCTCGGATTTGACGTCTTGCAATGTCAGCGGTAGAGCAGGCAAGTCGTCCTCAATCTTCTCCAACGAGTTGATGGTAGGAAGACTTGGATTCGCCGAGATATTTGTCCAGAGTTCCTTGATATGTGGGTGGTCTACTCCTTCGCGCGCCGGACTCTCCTTCACAGGGAAGCTGCCCATGCCTGGGCTGGCCCATAGATTGGACGTATTACTTGACGGCGTCCTTGGTACATGATCAATCTATGCAACAAAACGTCAGTATGTTCCAAGCTCACAATCGTGGAGGACTACGCACCGATGCCTTGCTGTCGTTGGTGCTGGACGTCAGGGACGAAGTCTCGGGGGCCCGAGTGATGTCTCCATTTGTCTCTTTGTGAGATGCCTCGACTGGAGCGGTTCGTGGTTCCTCTGCACTACTATTTGAAGGGCCGTCCAGTTCACTTCCAACAATGAAATTCACCGCAGGCTTCGCCTCGATGTTAACGACGCGTGAATCGCGATAGACTGCAACCGCGGCCCCGTTGGGCATTTTCCGCTGAACCTTCTGGCGAACGGGATGATCCGCTTGCTTTGAAAGATCGGCCTCGGGTTTGGAGGGAGCAGGATCAAGTGTGACGGCCGCGCTAGGCGGGGGAGATCGGCTAGTTGTCTCAAGTTCCTCCTTGATGGCGGGAGGTGGCGAAGATAAGAGAGTAACGGGTTTTCTCCAGGACGAAGAGGTATCTGCGCTTGGAGGCTTACCAAAGGCGCCGGCATTATTGTTGAGACCGTTGGGACCGTTGGGCCGGGATGCTGAGAGTCGTGGTACATACACCCGATATCTGGGTTTCCCTTTGAAACCAGGGATCCAGAACAAGATATCGTTGAGAGAGAAATCACGGCGATTAGCTGCGTTGACGGGTGGATCAATGGAGAGAGTTTCAACAGAACGATATGACGGGCCTCGGTGGAACTGGGATAGTTGTTGCTTGTGGACAGGCGGGCGCGCCAAAGATACTTTGGGCAGCCGTACGTGGTACGTATTCCAGGCAGGTCGTGGGGATAGAGGTGGTTCGCAACGAGTGGAAAGCGACTCCGTATGAGCAGAGTCTTCGTGGTTGATCCGCAGAGCTGGAGGTACCCAACGATGACTCTTACCCACTGTTGGAGGGTGATCTTGATGACTGTGCCCATGTTGACCTTCTGTCACCACCTCTGAACGCGTATCCTTCTGTGACTCGTGCATACCATCAATGGCACCTTTTATCCTGGAGATAGCATCGTCAAGGGCTGACATTGTTGCCTCCTTGGGAAAGGTCTGCGAGCGTGGAGTACGCTGCTGCCCGTGGCCTGCAGTATGGGTAACTGTCACCACTTGACCGTGTCCATTGGGCCGGATTGGGCTTGAAGGTTCTTTGTCTGACATCCCAGACGATTCGAAAGTGGTATGCCTAGGGGAGGATATACTATTCCGTGGTCCTGAATCGGTAGCGGCATTGTCGTCAGCATGGGCTTCTGGCTGGTGCAAGCTGGGCTTTCGCTTCCAAGTATCAGATTGGGGGGCAGAGTTCGGTGAATCGGAATGATCCTGGAAGAAGTCGATAGCTAAGGGCCTGTTAGGCTTGCTTCGCGTGGCCTCGACCTCCTTAGGTGCAGCTGACTCTTGAGAGTCGGAGACGCCGACAAACTTCCCAAGTTCTGAGAAATCAACAACTTCCAAATTCTCTTCCGCGTTTTGGGTGAAAGAAGAGTCTGCCTGTTCTTGAGCCGTCGGTCCGGAAAACAATGGGGCAGGAGGCATAGGAGTCGCAGCTGGCTCTTGAACGGATACCGGATTAGCTTTGTTCCGCCATGAGTTAGCTTGGGCAGCTGGGGTTGTGGCTGAGGTAGGTGTTATAGGAGCATTAGAATTGCGCCTAGCAAACCCAGGCCGGGGCGATTCAGTGGGCGGACGTTGGATACCTCTGAGAGAAGGGGGTCGCTTCAATGGAGGCTTCGCAGCAGCAGGAGGGACAGAGCCTGAAGCATCTTGAATAGAAGATACTGTCGATGGATCGACAGTCGCAATCGCTTCTTCAATGACAGAGATGACCTCTGATTCCTTCACAAGAGGCTTGGTCTCTTTCGCCGCTTGGGATGCCATCTCAGCGGCCTTAGCCTTTTCTTCAAGCTGGGCAGCCTTCTGACGAGCACGTTCACGCTCCTTCTCCCTTTCGGCCTCTTCGGCCTGCCGCCTCTGTTTAGCCCGCTCAGCAGCATCGTGCATCAAATCCTTACGTAGATTGTCTATCTCCGGGGGTGCGAGGTTTGGTGGAAGGATTGCAGCGCCTGATGCAGATGCAGGAGATGCATGCGATAGGACCGGAGATTGTGCTGGTAATGATGGAGGACGTTTCGCCGACGTTGGGGGCTGAGGGTACCTATCTCGTGAAGGCAATCGCTGAATTGGTGCTTTAGGTGACGCTTGGGATAGATGAGGAGGTAGTTGTCGCCCTTCAGAATCTCTCGCATGTAGAGGCACAGGAGGCGGGCCCATATTAGAGAGGCGACGACCTCGTTCTGGTGGAGTGTCACGCTCCCTCATCTGAGAACCAGAGAAGCTGTCAGAAATCCGAGGGCTGCGTAATGGAGGGTGGCCAGATGACGTAGGATCCCTGATAGTACTATCCCTGCGAGCGAAATTGCGATTGCCAACAGCGGAATGATAGTCAGCACCTTGCTTCTGAAGCAGTTGGACGTTACCCGAAGCATGAGGGGGAAGGTCGCGCCCTCGTCGAAAGTCTGAGGGTGAGGTAGAGTAGTCGGATCGCTTGCTGCTATGAGGCTGGTCATGTGTGGGCCGGAAGCCACTGTTGCCCGCTGAGTATGGCTCAAGCCTATTCGAGCGTTCGTTGAAGAGGACCCGCGAGGACTCCGTTGGTGAATGGTGATGTTGGGACAAAATTGGGGAAGCCAGGGCCGAAGGGGGGGCGTGGTGAGTGGCGGATGGTAGCCCTCGACTGGAATTGCTGGGCGATGGTTTGGATCGCGGCCAACTACGGTCGAAGTCTTCGGCAAAACGCTCCTCCTTGGTAACAGGTACTTCGGCAGAAGGCTTGCGAGAGTGCCAGTTCCCACTTGATTCGCGAGACGCAGGGCGAGGAGGTGAACTTGCTGACGCAGAGGCTTCAATCTTGTATTGTCGACCATCGTTGAATTCGATGACACCGTCCAAGAAGTTGTCATCGTCTTCCTCCATCTTGAAGATGATGTCAGTTCGACCATCCTTGCTTTCATAACAAACAACACACCTCATCCCAGTGATGGGCATTTGGATCCAAGTGGACACCACGAAATGATTCAGCCTCTTCGTTGCGAACTGCTTTATTCGCCATGTTGACCTCTTCAGCGCCTTTAGACTCTGCCGCCTTCGACTTTTGTATCAACGATGCGCCTACGGCGCTGGTGTCAGTATACGCCTATTTTCGTAGCCTGAGAGAGCACTACACACCTTGTGCAACTTCAGCAGCAGTAGGGAAATCGTTTTGTACCGTCTCATCTGACTTCGCAGAAGCTGCGGCGCCCTTCACGTTCCCCCACACGGGCTTAGGGCTACCTTTCGGTGTCACAGTAGAAATTTGCAGAAGCGCAGACCGCGGCTGCGGCTGTATAACCTTCCCAACATGAGGAAGCTGAGCTGCTGATGAAGACACAACGGCCGCTCCAGTGGATCCAGCTATTGATGAACCTGGGGGAAGGGGGGAAGTTCCGTTGGGCGTTGAGCCCAGTATAGGACTGGCATTCGAAGTAACGGTCGGTGTAGCAGACGACGGCCGTGACCACCCTGGGCCCGGGCTTGAGGATTGTGGCGTAGCGGTGAGTTTCGTCGTTACTAACCGCGAATGTGAAGTGGCCAAAGTAGTAGTTGGACGTGCTGTTGTATGAAAGACATGAGTTGCATGCCAATACCGACTTTTCTCCATCCGTTGTACAACTGTAACCACGAATAAAGATGCGGGGAAAAGATATAAGGATACGCACAAGTGGGTCCGTTGACTTTGTGACCGGAAGCATTCGAAGCATTTGCTGCAGATCCTGACGCCGAGGTCTTCTCTAAGAATTTCTTGTTGATGTTACTGGCGCTGAATTTCTTGTGTTGTGCGGTGGGTGTCGTCGAACTGGAGTTTCCGAGTTGGACGAGGGTTGGCCGTGCATTGGTGGCTGTAACTGCCGGTGATGGCGCGGGGCTTTGCGCTTTCGAGTCCTGCAATCCTTCATTTACTGCAGCTGCGTCCTTGGTGCCTTCTGTAGGAGAGGGAATGCTACCCGAGCCCGCAGCCTGCCCCTCCTCCGCACCCTCCAACCCCCGCTTCTCTACCCTGTCCAATTCAGACTTCTCTTCAGATTGAAACAGTGATTGGTTCTCGTCGATATGAGCCATAGACGCGTCGCAAGACGCCTCTGACGTTATGCGTTAGACCGTAGATTATTTCTCTGGAAGGGCCAATGAAGAAGTTCGGAATGCAATGAAAGCGTACAGCATTGTATTTGAGAGTTAAAATTGGGAGAGCAGTCCACGTTATGGAAATCAGTAAGCTAACAAGTGCACAGCTGCGAAGAACGAACCTTGGTGATCACACCGGCCTCAGTTGGTGGTTGAGGGAAATTTGAAATACCAAACAGCAGGTGTCAGGTGAAGTGGAAGCCAGTCGGCGGGTCCGACAAACGGGCGCTAAAAAGGCCACCACTTTGCAAATGTGACTGTACCCTCAGTTTGATTTTGACAAAAAAAACAGACATAAAAGAATACAAATTAAACGGGCGTAATCTACATAGCAGCCAAGTCTGCCTCTTTTTTGTTGAGCCGGTCAATGTCTATATCTAAAGCGACGTTTGCCATCTCAATTTGCAGGATGTTGGAAATAAGTTCAGTCCACCGCGTTTCTAGCGCAGTGAGTTGTGCTCCCAAGCGTGTCTACGAAGAGTTGTTATTCTTGTGAATTTCAACTAAACATAAACGGGACTCTAACCTGCGAGTTTTTACGTTCACGATTCAGGTCAACAGTCAGCTGCTTGAGATCCTCGAGAGCCTTCTCAATCTGTTGAGAATTCGCTTCTAACAAGTAGTTATGTATCCTCCAAGCATTTGAGCCGTATGTTTGCAATAACGTCGCGTTCGATTGCCTACGAACAATAAGAACCAGTTGTTCGTGATGAAGTAGAAGAACATACCGTAAACGCTGATGTTCAAGTTGCGCTTGTGCATTCTTGACGGCTGCCTGCCACTCTTCGTCTGTACCTGGCACGGATGTGGGTCCTGGTAACTGATACCGAATCTGATCAACTTGAGGGAATGGTTGGTGTGATTCAACGCGTTCCAGCTCAGCCTGTAGCAAGGGGTTCTTCTGTATATCATCGCTAGTTAATATTCATCAACTCATTGGCATAAAACTAAGAGCCTGTGTACTTACAGCAAACAGTGTGATTGGAGGCGGCACGCGAGGATGTAACGTCGTCGGGGGTTTACCAGCTCGCGCCAACTCTTGCTCAACTTTCTGCCTCAGCTCTGGATGCGTATCAAGATCATTATCGTAGTACGGAAGTGAATCCAGGAGTTCAGTTGGTTGTGTGGAGGACATGGTTGGGTGGAACGAAGGGAGCGGAGTTTAAACAGACTCTTTCCGTACGACGATGTTGCACCGCGCCGTGGCTCGGGCTCTGGCTGGCTCCAAGCTGGCAAGCAGACAGTATAGGTCAATACACTCCTCGACTTGTCGGAAAGGTATATATTTCCTCCGCCCTGTAGCCAAACCACAACTCAAGCACTTTGGCAGCCTCCACATCCCCCTTCACCGAGCCGACTTCACCCAACCCAGCGCTCACGAAGCATGCTGAGACCACCGAGTCGCTACACACCTACGGCTCTTATCTCACTCAATGCTTGCCAAAATTCATCCAGCAGTTCTCGGTACTCAAGGACGAACTTACGCTCTACGTCGCACCGTCCGCTATCGTTCCGGTTCTCACCTTTCTCCGCGATCACTCTCAGTGCCAATTCAAGAGCGTCGTAGACATTAGTGGCGCAGATTATCCGGAGCGGGAGAAACGGTTCGAAGCTGTCTATCACTTGCTGAGTGTAAAGCACGCAGGAAGGATTAGAGTGAAGACCTATGCTGGGGAAGCGGACGGCATACCTAGCGCCGCCGACGTGTTCAATGGTGCAAACTGGTAAGGTGTTGTGTCCGAGCAAAGCCTCCAACCGCTGACGAATGTGTAATATAAGGTATGAGCGAGAAGCATGGGACCTGTATGGCATTTTCTTTACCGGCCACCCCGACCTGTAAGTTCCACTAAAATTGACCGCAACATAGTATGCTTAATGCACTCACCCTCAAGCCGCCGTATATTAACGGACTACGGTGAATATGCCAATTTTCTTCCTTGATCTCGCCTTAATACTTTGCATAGGGTTTGAGGGTCACCCTCTTCGCAAGGATTTCCCTTTGACGGCAAGTATTAATGGAAGCCTGACGTCGCCCTACTTATTCTGAATGCTTTCGCAGGGGTATACGGAAGTTCGCTACGACGAGGAAAGCAAACGCGTAGTGTACGAGCCACTACAGTTAACTCAGGCATTCCGGTACGGTGATCTACCCTGGGCTATAAATCTCGCTAACCGTATATTTGTAGCAATTTCGAGTCTTTATCACCGTGGGAGCAGGTTGGCGACGGCGCAACTCCTCCCCGTCCAGCTGAGCTCAAACACCTGCCTCCACCTCCACCCGAAGAAGCGAAGAAACAGTAGATTAGATAGACCTTCCATTTCAACTAGGATGGCACCATGTCAGATTTATAGTGATACGTCGCAACACTTTCCAAAACCCTATCCGTGTTCCTAAGCTACCAGGTAGACGTACATGCTGAAGAAAGTATAACTAGACTTCTGTTAGCTTGCTGCCAGCTTCACCGCCTTGAATTTCGTCGTTTGTCTGAGCTTTCTTGCCTTTAGCCCAACCCATCCGCTTAACAAGATATTCTTGACCAATGACTTCCAATCCTACTCGTAGCGATTCAGCCACGGAGTCTTCCACCCAATCGTACTGATCCCATAGCTCCAACCAATGACCTGGAACAGTTTGAGTGACCGTCGCGCAAACCAGTAAATGTTCGGGGTCCGATAGATGCAGTAGGTACTGAAGCTGGCTGTGAGTTTCCGGTTCTGATTGGGCAGATTCAGTCCCATCCTCAGCTGCCGGAAGCTTAGTAGATGGTATTGTGAGGGAGCTAAGGAAGGGTTGAATGCGCAAATAAACGTGAGAATACGTCGTTGGTGTTTGGGTTGACGCTGGGTCAGATTTAGCGGTTTTGGCCACATTAACCTTGATAATCTCGTCGATATTGGCCTACAAACGAGGATGAGTGCTTGAGATCAATGTTCAATGAGACACTAACGATGCCCTACCTGAGCGAGCTTCGAGGCAGCTTCATAACCTTCAACAGCATTAAGTTCTCGACCCTCGTCACCAGTCGTCTTAGGCTTCGACTCATCGCCGCGATTCACAATGAGATCGCCGCCCTCAACTTGCTCCAGAACCTATGCAGATGAGGATGAGGATAAGGAGTATACGGGGGCCCGCCACATACCCTACTCAGCGAACGGTATACCAAAGATTCGACGCCGTCGTAGCCACGCATGTCGTGGCTCAGCCAGATTTGTATGACTTCATGTTCTGATATAGGCGGAGCGACGACATTCAATATGTCGGTGAGTGTGGACAACCCTAATTGCTTGAAGTCCTTGCCTGTAATATGCTCAGTTGCATTCTGCGTTGTTTAGTGAGATACGCATACCGAGCTTGTCCAATTGCGCTGTCTTTGCATACTCCATGACGCCTTCACTCCATTTACGAGCTTGCTCGTTATTTGGTAGGTTCTTGACTTGCTCGTCTACAGCCGTTTTTGCTTGCTGGATAGCAGCAGACGCGGTAGTCCAGACACTACCCCATCCCCATCCTCCTTTGCTAGCAGTTGATGCAGAAGGCTCAGGAGATTTGCCCTTCTCAGCGGCCCCAGTCCCGCTGGCTGTAGTAGATGGCGTGGCTGGGCCACTTGAGGCGGGTAGCAACGGGGATGATGAACCAACGCGAACCCGTTCAGTTGGCTTTCTCAACGACGGCGTGCCTGCGCGCGAACTCGGTCGTTCCGTAAGACTTATGCCAGGTGTACGGTGGGTAGGCTCGGCGGACTTCTGAGTGATTTCGTCAAGAAAAGCTAAGACTTCAGCCTCGCCACCAGGTTTACCCTGAGCGTTGGGATTTGGAACAGTAGGGGATGGATTTCCGAAGCCTTGGGCGGACAAGCTAGAAGGACTACCCTCTGACCCAGTCGGTTTCTCTACCGGTGTGAAGGAGTCGAGATCGTCAAGGAATTGGAGGACTTCCTCTTGATGCTTTGATTTCGACATAGTGAACGTATTGAAAGTGCTACTCGCTCACGTGAGTATTCGTCTAGCTTTAGCACCGCAACATTCTGAGCCCTGAGGAATTCGAGTACTAACTTCAAGCTTCAGCTCGGCGCACCCGAGGTCTAACGCCAGAGGCAAGTCTTGTGGCGATGGGTAAGAAGAAGAGTAAGCAACCTCAACCCGAAGAATATCACGTCGGTGAGCAAATCATGCAAAGTCTGACCGCGACACTCACTGACGGAGTTGATATCGCGGATTGCAGAAGTGATAACTGCAGCCAGAGTGCTAGATACACTCGAATGGGTACGCTCATTCCCAGTGCTGTTGAGACATGGTACTGATCTGTTCTCTCTAGGAATACCATGTGAAGGTACTGCAATGAGTCCTCCTGGCACTTATACTAGCCTGACCTCAAGGAACTTCTTTCATTTTAGTGGGCCGGCTACGACTCGGAATCAGACAGGTACGTGCGCTATCTCGCTGGGGTACTGGTGTCTAATCCTATATAAATATTAGCTGGGAACCACAAGCAAACGTCGAAAGTTGCACCGAACTCCTGAAACGCTTCTGGAAACATATAGGTCTTGATGACGAAGATTATCCAGCCGGACATGTGTGCGAAGCTAAGCCATCCTGGATTAGTATGCATCCCATTTACCACCGCCTGTTATACCCTCTGAGCCCCATTTCGGCAGGGAAGGAGAAGAAAATGTTTGCGAATAATTTCCCCGAAGTACTCCAGAATCAGAAGCAGCGAGCAAAGGCAGAGAAGGCAGCAAAGGTCAGGATCACTGTATGTTTGAATCTGTATTCTCGACATGATGCATAAGTTTATCTACTTGCTTCAAGTCTGTAGGAGAAGCGTCCCCCGCGGCTTCGTCGTCGTCGAAGACCAAAGGAAAGCGAAAACGTTCGAAGGTAAGAGCTATTATGATTTGATAATGTCGGCCCAACCTCCACACTCTCGTTCTGGCAGGGAGTCTCGAGTATTATAGACGATGAGGTAAGCTGTTGCACATACGAACAATTGTACCAAACCACAAAAACTGCATAAGAGTTCAGATGGCGAGCCCCTTGCGAAGAAAGCGAAACCTACCATCGATCAAACAACGCCCGTTCCTCGGGATAAGGTATGCCCCATTGGCTCATACTATTTCCATAATGTTAACTCAGCGTACAGGGCAAACAAAAGGCGACAGCATCCCCTTCATCGCCAGTATATTTTGGAGGCGACGTGGCGGATCTCTTCACGCCTCCCGATTCTCCATCAAAGGAGAGTCCTACTCGTCCAGCTGAACCATCATCTCCCGAGGTTCCAGCGGCGTCTTCTTCGAGTTTCCCTGTTCCATCTGAACAACATTGGCGACGAAAACTTCAAACTCAAGCTACGGCTCCTCAGACAACGATCGTTGGCAGTTCTCTATCCACTAAACAGCGCCTCTCTCAAAATGCGTTGTCTGTCACCGTACCTAACACGAAAATAGCCAAGAAAACTTCCTTGGCTGGGCTCAGTTTCAAGAAAAGGCCTGACGCTGGTGTTGCTCCACTAGGTGTCGCAACAAGCTCTACTCCGGGTAGCATGCCATTGCCCCGTCGGAAAACTACTGGGACGGAACCTACCATCACCGTGCCCGATAGTCCAGTCGCACCTCGGGAAGCTTCATATTCAATGTTTCTCCCCGGGGTCACGCAACCTTCGCCCCCGCTGCAATCGCCTGTTGACTTTTTCCAAACCACATTGCATGCTGAAGAGACGCCTCACTATGAAGACTATAATCCTCATATAGAAGACTTGTAAGTGGATTATTTCCCTAAATTATACAAACAGGCTTAGACACGCTCAGCATGTCGGAATTGCACTTGCCAAGCCCAAAGAATCAGTTACTAGATCAAGCTGAACAATTCTTGCAAGCCGCCATGCCGTTGGAGTAAGTGATTCCCCAGCACTCGCCAGCTCACGATACGTTTTGACACACATGTCTACCGTTTAGACTTGCTGCTCCACTCCCGCCTGAACCATTGGCCAAGTAAACTAATTTCTCGTCCTCTCCTCTTTTACACGTATCTGAGCGCTGTTTTGCCGCATTGCAGGCAACAGACGCAAACCAAAGACAGCGTGCAGGAACCCGAGATTCCAGCACCCGTAGCAACGATACTTCGTCCGAAATTACCGCCAAAGTAAGTCCTTATGCCTCCGACCGTGGCAGCCATCAGAACATCCCATTTCAGAGCGCAAATTAAATACAATTGGAAGGGACCTCTTTGGTCTGAGGATGGGGACAAGTCTGAGCACATATGTGACATTTGTCTCACCGACGTGTCAGATCCTCTTCCTGATGGTCTGCGCTTGAACATTTTACTCCAAACGGTTGACTCCTTCCGCTGCAAAGGACTTTATGACCAAATGGACGTTGTACAAATACTTCTTGCCTGCAAGAAGACCCCTCAGCAATTCGCGCGCGTAACCCCCAAAGAGCCTAAAGACACAGAGGCTTTGACAGCGCTCACACGCAGCATCAATCGTCTCCGCCAGGTAAGTGTTTCCAGGAACACTATAGATCTATCGACTCAGTTATCGTTGAGGCCATCGTACTCCCCTTATATCTAGACAACAAGATTGTCTCTTTGCTACTTGTCTTCTCTGCGATCGGGTCAAAGCCACTCGCTCGAAAACTGAGCCTTCCGTCCAATTACCAACAATCCAAGACCCCTGTCGCAGTCCTGCTTGCATGGTCGCTACCCAGCTACGAGCGACAGGAATGGCGCAACCTCGTGAATAAACCAATCTACCATAGTCTCCCCTACGAGCCACCTTCAATATCGAGAGCCCAATACCGAAAATTGCGTCATTTATGCACGATGATGAGGGTGCTCCGCTTTCCCCAGGATCTTTACGAATTCCTGAACAGAGCGCCTAGATCTTATTGTGTATGGTGGGAAGGTGGCGACGGCACATCCAAGCAACAGGGATGGGAGACGGACACATTGCAGACAGTGCTGGAGGCTTGCGGTGCTGAGGATGGCGGCCACAAAAAAAGCGTCCGTGTAGTCTTCGTTCATGTGGCGTCCATCCTTACGTTGCATCGCTTGCCCGATTTCTTGGAACGAAGGTCAAAACGTCTGGATGTGTGTTTCTATACGTACGGTACCCATCACAGGGTCCCTCCCTCCCTTTGGGGCATTCGCCCCATATACCCAGCTGGTAGGCCTTAATCATTGCAACCTTCGTTGGTCATTACCTCGGCAACTTACCTGAGTGCATTAGGTGGCATTGTCACATTCACCCCTCAAGCTCTTCTAGGCAACCCAGACGTATTGCGCATGAGAATCAAGCAAATTGTTGCCCATACCTTCTGGGACTGTTATGTACTCCCGACAACGGTCGCGATAGCATCCTTGTTATCTGCTGGAAAGAATGATCCATTAGACCTATTTGATCGGTAGGTGGCCGCGTTGGTTGTTCATAGAGGTAGATGGCTTACCAGTCTACAGGGGTAAACTGTTCACCGAATATTATCTCCAGATGATCGAAGAAGGAGATATAGCCATGATGGAAGCCCCTCCATTAGAACCATATTTCACAAACCCCAGAGCTCTCGAGTGGCGGGCCGCGACTGAAGCTCAACGTAATTTTACTCGACGCGATCATCTTGAATACGCATTGAAGGAGTTCAATGCGTCTTATTCTAATGTACCAGAGCCAGATTGGCTTACAACGGCTGAGGGTGCTATAACCAAGGATCTACATATGATGCAAACTCAACCATGCTTCATGTCTGAATACCGACGATTCGTTGTCATCCGCGGCTCTCAAGAATCCTATGAACCGGATGTGCTCAAAGATAGCGTAAGTCACCGCTTATTTTTCAACTGCCGAGTTCTGAATGTTAAAGGTCTTGCAGTTTGAATGGGTGTCCGCTGAACGCTTTGATTTCAACGACCAACTTTTTGAAAAGTGGAGCCGTAGCCAACTCGAGAAATTTGACGAGTGGGACTTTCCTATCTTCTAATTTTCTGATACATACACTACTTGCTGTACTACTAGTATATATCTACTTGATCTTAGCCAAGGTTACGTCTTGAGTGGTTTGAACGGATTGCCGGCATCCGAACCGGGACCACCGGCACTTCACTCCTGCCATGTGGCATGTGATTTCAAACATCTTGTGCCATACATAACTCTGCCTTCCGCCTCTGCTCTCGAGCTAGACGAGCAATGTCGAGCCTCCTCCACGATATCATCACCAACCCGGAGTACCATGACTACCTTGCTATTCTCAAGGGCGCACGCAACGGGTTCGTGTACGGTGTCAAAGTGCGGTTCCCTCATGCCCTGATCATGGCTATACTATTTGGGCGGGGCAGGTGAGCGTCTTCGACCGCACTCGCCCCATCATGGTGGTCTAATCATTGATGTTCAAATGTAGCTGGGAAGCCCGCATGCGTGTCATATATCGCGCGACCAAGCAGCATGCGTTCAATTTAGCGAAATTTGTGACCTTGTACAAGTCGTTCCTTCTCGTGCAGAAGAAGGTCAATGGGGGCAAGGCGAGGAGTGCGGATACATTCATTGCAGGTCTGCTGGGCGGATACCTGGTGTTTGGTGAACGGACAGCCATCAATGAGCAGGTATGTGGCCTCCATGATGTACTCCATGCTACCGGCTCATCAGAGCCTTGTCCAGATCGTGCTGTACGTCGTATCGAGGGTCGTCGCTTCGTTTATCCCAAGAGCTGGCGCGCCGTACTCTAAATCAACCTCCCCCTCCGACGTGGTCAAGCCATTACCGCCTGATTCACGCTACTTCACCGTGTTCGCCGCTCTGTCCTGGGGCGCCGTTATGTGGCTGTTCACCAATCGGCGAGAGTCAATTCAACCGGGCATGTTCAACTCCATGCAATATATGTACAGAGATTCGGAGATCTGGAAAGACTTGAGGACGCTCCTCTGGCACAATACATGAACATCACCATACCCCACAATGCATATTCCCCGCATCACAATATTCACGACGAGTAGACGTGTTATTGTACTTATGTTATAGAACGTAACATTGTTAATGGCGATCTATCACTTGGGACTACATCAGACCGGAGGCGCTTTCAGTTTGATACCCTTGGTTACCCTGCTGCATTTATACTTTATTGACGCATCAGTTGTAGAGGCCAAGAAAAAACCGATAGGGCTCACGCACAGAGAGCATTTCTACAGCGGCGGTGCAGGCTTTACTACAAGCATCACATGAATCAAACGATTCTGATACATATGCCATCTCACCTCCGACGTCCGTGTCTTGGATCTATCAGCTTCGGATCCTTGGACTGGCGATATAGCAGCAACATGCTTACCGGTCTCAATACGCCCAACAAGTCTCCTTCGAGCCTTGTCCCAGAGTGCCCTCGCCTCCTCGTGGTGAGGTAGACATATCCCATAGTTAAATGGGAACATGTCTTCTTCAAGCAGGATCTTGCGCATTGCCTTGACACGGTTGTCTTGCAATTGCACAAGCCTATGATAAGCTTCCACCGTTGGTATGACCTTGATTTCTTGGATGCTAAATCCAGCAACCGGTGGTATATATTTGCTTGCTTTGGTGGCTATCCGATCTAGACCATGTTGACAAGCAAAACCGTAGACCTCCAGGGGGTAGACAGGGGCATGAGCCAGGAGATGTTCATGGAGGGAATCCACCAAGTGCTGCGAGAGCATATATTTATCGGCCAGGTGTAGCAGCGCTGGTAGCAAAGGCCAAGGTATCATAGAATCTGATTCATGCGTCCTCGTACGGATTTGGGAAATCTCTGATTCGTTCTTGATGTGGATTGGAATGGGCGCCGGGGGTGGTGAATGCAGCAACTGGAGCAGGAGATGGAGCGTCTCAGCCTTCTCGTCAATTTTCAGTTGATCCAGAGGGGTATCAGTTGACCCCCCGGACGAGCAACATGCGAACATATCATCTAGAAAGAAAATTCGTCAGCGCGTGCTCGGTGAGCACATGGAGCAACGTACTGAAGACCTGGCTCCCGTTTAAAATGTCGCGACGGACAAGGAACTGTTCGTTGTCAGGTATAGAATAAATAGCGAAATCTGGGCTGTCGCATTCAAATGTTTTGCTTGAGAATAGCATGGCGCTTGGAAGCAACTTGATGTCGATGAGAGATAAACTGGTTCCACGAGCATCGTCCTGATATGATTGTCAGCGCAGCAACCACACGTTGGCAGGCGTGTTGCTGATGTGGATGTTAGAGGAAATCTCAATGAAGTTTAAACTGATGGTGCTGCTCATCAAGGGGCAAAGATGCACAGCAAGGACCGACTGCCCACGACATACATGTGTACATTATATGTAGTGAATGGGGAAACATGGGTTCCATGGAAGTAATACAATTGGAGGCGCCAGCCAGATAATCCCAGCTGGAGAGCATAGGTTAACAGCGATAACGGTTCTCCATGAAAGAATGAGGTACGGGAAAACGGAAGAGCAGACGACGTGGTAATGAACCGGAGAAATGAAAATGGTCGCAATGGTATCATCAAATGAGGTAAAAGCGAGGCGATCTAAACAGCCCAAAGCCCATAGAAAAACCCTCTCCTACATGATTACACACTTGATCCGCCTGCCACCGGGCTTGTCGTCTTTCACTGGTTTCGTCGGACCTGGGCCGGGTTCTATGTTTCGTGTCTTTCGTAGTGCACGGACGAGGTTCATGAATAGATGTTGGACATTCTCGGCTGTTTTTGCGGATGTCTCGATGAACTCGCAGCCAAACTGCCGTGCGAGGGCAGCGCCCTCCTCTTTTGATACTTCGCGCTCGTAGCCCTTGTCGCATTTGTTGCCGACCAACATGAATATTGGGTCGCCACGTTTCACACGCCGCATTGACTGGCGGAAGATCTCGAGTCGTTCAAAGGTCTGCCGCGATGCAATCGAGTAGACAAGAATAAAGCCCTGCCCTTCTCTGGAAGATCGGATGAAGGGAATGAGCGGATATCAGTGGATCAACGTCTGGTACTCACCGCACCCATTGGTCACGGAGTGTGGCATATTCCTCTTTTCATGCCATCAGTGGGAATGAACTGGATCTTGAGTAAATAACGCACCTTGGCCAGCAGTATCGATGACTTCCACAAAACACATCCGGTTGTCCACCACAAGCTGCTTGCGGTAGGCATCTTCTATCGTCGGGTCGTATGTCTAATCCAGGCTAATTAGCCTCAAGAAGGACGTAGATAACATGTCTGCACACCTCTATTTGAATGGAAAGTAAGCATTAGTCACAGAGGGCATCAGGAAGGTAAGCTTGCTTACCGACAAAGCAGTTCAAGGTAAACTTCACGAACAGTCATTCTCCCGGGCCTAGTGAAATGCTACAGAGGGTGCGTACCTGCACTGCTAGAGCCGTTTTGCCCACACCACCATCGCCGAGAACTGCTACTCTCCAGTTGTCCATTGCTACTTGGAATCAGCACAGTGGAATTACACGGGCGTCAGCAGAGAGAGGAGCTGTTGTGCTTCGAGAATGTCGAGTAAGTCGTAAAGGAACGTCCTTGGGGGAGGATAGTCGGTTCCGTATGAGGCTTGAAGTGAATGTCAGAGCAGTCGAGCGTCGTCGAGATAGGAGAATGGAAATGAGTCGAGAAAATTTGAGTGGAAAGGGATGAAGAAAGTGAAAAGAAAAGGTAGGACTTGGTCGTGCGATTCGTGGAGAGGTCGTAAACGAGAAGGCTTTGGGAGAGCCTTGGAGATCTTGAGAGTCGAGAGGAGACGTATGGGCCAACAACACTTTGGTTTCCGGCTCAAAGGTCCTATTGCTACCAAAACACTGCCATACAATATCTTAAAAAGCACTCTTTTCACACGATTTAATTATTCCGCCGTCTTGCACAACCAGAGTTTCCCAGATTCTTGTAGAAACGTTTCGACGGAACTAGTCGTACAGCTTTCAAAACATGCGGTACAACGAGGCTGCACCGAAATCGACCGAAGTCACACGCATACCTTTCAGGAGCTTTTACAGGGGCCAGGGGAGCGCCTCGTTGCTAGCGCGCGCCCTCCTTTTGTAGACATCTCGGCAGGGGCTGTAGCTCAATAATCGATGTCGCCGCATCTCAATCGCCGGCGTTCTCATGCATCCATGCTAGTCCTCAAAGTCTTTCCCACATACGCTTGGCAGAGATAAGTGCTTTGCCGCATACCGGCAGGCAAGATACTTCCAACATGAACACTTGCTAGAATAGGCGAAATTAGGTGACGTTCTTCCGGGCACGAAGTCACTCAAGTTTCCAGAAATCACGATTTGCGTGTTTAAGCATTCCACCATACACCCCCGATAATCTATGAAAGATAAAAAGAGTAGGAGCAGGTAAAGAACTAAAGGATGGAGCAGGGACACGGTGCGTACGCGGGCATTAGCGTGTGTGGAACTAGCAGGCAAGAACGGCGCCGAGTGGCGTAGCGTACAAGTAGAAAAAGGAACAACAAATGACTGTACAGTGATACATGTGGAACAGCCCAGAACTCTCTTTAACTTCGTCTGGATTCGGCGCGGGGAAAGGTTGCGGGGAAGGGGGTGGGGGTGGGGGTGGGTGCAGACAGATGACTTCTATAGTACTCGGTGTACGGAGAAAGGAGAAGACTGAAAGGTATCGAGGGATGAAAGGGGAATGGCAAAGGAAGTGTAGAGAGTAAAACAAACACCCCGGGCTCGGTGACAAGACGTGAGCGCGCGTGTATGGATACGACGCCAGATGCGGTAGTGTTTCGGATTTTGAGAAGCTCCAAATGCCTGATTGTGCGCTCTCCGCCGTGTTGGACCCATTTCGCCCACACCCACACCATACACCGCAGTTCCATGCACGGCCACTACACGCATGCCCAGCGGAGCGCGGGGAGGGTTGCCCTAGTCCTGCCTGCTGAACTCTGCCTGCGTGAGGTCAAGGACAAAGGTGCCTATTTGGTTTTTCGGCGGCTCTATCAGCTTGACGGCTTTCTTTGCGCCTGGTGCTGCTGGCTTCCCTGGTTGTTGAATTGAGTTCGAAATGGAAGGGAATGGTCGGAGGGCGCGTGATGACGGGAATGAAGTGTTCCGTCGCGGTATGACACGCTGGGTGGCGGCGGTACGTGACGACGAGGAGTCTGCGAGAGGCGAGGACACGAGAGGTCGCGACATTGTGAGGGTGGCTAGCGGAGGAGTCAAAGTCAGTCAAAGCGGTCGGCTTCGGAAGCGAGAAACTCACCCATTGCACCAGCAGCAGAGAAGAGGATTGCGGGGAGAGGGCGGGGAGGAGAACAGGTAAAGAACGTGTTGGGGTAGGGAGCGTTGAAAGGAATTATATAGATTTTGTCGTTGGGGCTAAGGGAATAGTTGGGGATTCGGCATTGGCTGACAAACATCCAAAAAGGGAAATCAATGATGGCATTGCCATTTTCTCATGTAGGTTCACTGCGCCTTGTTGGTTTTACTCGCCTTAACGGAGCGGAGACACTCTGACCGCAGAAGTCTGATGTACAGAGTACAGAAATACTTCTCCGAGTGACCACATGCTATTCTCAGTCTGACCCACCGCCTTCACCACCGAGTCCTTTTTTTATTTGATTTTCTACAAATAACAAAATGCCGAGCACGGGCGCCCGCGACATCTATCTGGAGAGTTCCCGCCATATCTTCCCTGAATTCATTAGACGCCCTCCTCGGCCCGAGCAGTTAACGTGGCACCCCAGTGAAGCTATCTAAAGCCTATGTCCTCACTAAACCGTCATGGCAAAGTGAGCTTGGGTGTACAAGTCCACTCGTAGCATGACACGATGCATTGACAGATATTCGATGTCTCCCCAAATCAGCTCACCTGCCGCTAACGTATGTCGTACGGCCTGATCGTAATTACGGGCATTATGATGAGATGCTCGGATTCCGCTTCGTCCAATTAATATAAATGTTTCTCTTCTTCATTCATGGTAATTATATAGTTAGGTTTACATTCGGCACGTATGTGTACAATTGGGTTTCGGGAGAGGGGGAATAGGGGGTGGTTGCCGAATGAGATGGGTACACAACGGTAAGAAGAGTACGCAAACAAAAGGCACCAATCTACAAGCTTCAGGTGGTAGAGTGGGAAGGCGTACTGAGGAAGGGGGTGGGAGATTGGGGTCAGAGACACGTTGACTTCTATACGTCGGATCGGGAAGGATGGCCAAGAACCAGGCGATTTCCTTGTGTTGGCGTCATCCGTCCGAGTCTCTCTTCTAATGTACAAGGGCCGCATGGGCACAATACATTGACCTGCAAGAAATGCGGCGATGCTGATTTAGATCATGCCGAGACCAATTAGGTGTACACGGCTCGGACGGATGCCAGCCGAATATGGGTGAATTGGTGGATAGGAGGGCGACTCGGGCGCTCGGCGCTTCTAGCCGACTACTGGACGTCGACGAGGAGATTGCGCTCGAGGATGTACTTGCCCTCTTTGTACTTCTGGCTGGTTTCGTAGGCTCGGTCCTATCACGTATGTCAGAACTCCCGTTGATGGAGGGTAAACGTGATTTCACAGCGTACATATTTCCACCCTAATGTGGTACCGCATTTGACGCAGTAGATGTCGCGGACGGTGTGATTGCCCGTTGTCATGGGCCGGTCGCAGGGCTCGCCCTCATCGACATTGACACTGGGTATGTCAGCAAGGGGTCGGAACTAGGAGGTGGTTCGCTACTTACACACCGTCGAATAGGTAAGCTCTGCCGTGTTGGCCATTGAATGCCTGTCGGGTATCATTAGCATGTTGCTTCATAAATGATGATGACTTGGCATACTCTTGAGATCATGGAGTGGATGGTCGCGAGATGGGTCTTGCATGTTGAGCAGCCGTAGATGCGCTCGCCAGTGAGGTAACGACGGTAGGACATGCCCATCTTGAGAGGTGAAGGTGTTTAGGGAGAGGGGCACTGGGGAGGACGATGGCGGCAGTGGGGGGGAAGCAGGCTAGATGACGCTGAAAGACAGATGTCTTTATATATCGCCAAGGTCGTGTGAAGGGGTAGTCAGATAACAATATTCAGCTCGGAGTCCGTGAAGGGAGGACGGCATTCCAATTGCAGTGATCACTGTCACGCTTGCCCCTAACCCTAGTACCCGGCAACTCAGTTGACCTGCTACAACCCCTAAAGCAAGGCCCTCTCGTGTTCTGCTGCACTTCATTTACGTTCAAAGGCCAGCAGGCTCACAAACAGGCACGCTGCTCAGGCATTGATTAGAATGATAATATCTCTGCCAAGCCCAACCCGGTGTCATTCCTGGCTTCGAGGAATCGCGAAGAAGCGAGCGTTCTCGTCGCCTATCACCTCAGTGCTTCACACACCACCGCTGCGAGCATCTGCCGACAGAGCGCAAATCCTCCCTTTCCTGCGATCTATGTCCGCTATCCCAGCTACCCGCCAACAGACGACCGCCAATTTGGGATGACGGCGGTCCTCCATGTTCCTGCCTTACCGCATTAGTCCACCGATGGCTAGCCTTTTGATTGTAAAAGACGTTATCGGAGACAACTGGGTGACATGTCGGGTGTATGTCTGGCGTTATCATGGAAATCTTTATCTGCCTCCCATGGTCCACGAAGTACTTCTATTATTCGATTATCCGTCACAACCAATCCACCTCCGACGCGAAAGGGCGATGTGACTGGGCATCTATAGGATCTGTGGTTCAGTCTGGTGCACGCATGCGCGTGATAGCTGCTTCCACTGGAACGGGGCGGAGTCTGTGTCCAGTCTCTCAGGTACGGACCGTATTGCAAGCTCAGCGTACACACCAACCTTCCTGCACAAGTAGGCTAGATTAATCGATAACTCGGTAGCTTGACCTACTGACCACCCTCAAGACCTTATTCATGTACGGAACTCGTCCAGACTATCTTACGTTCATGGTAAGTAACATCCCTTGGAGTGTGCGTGGGTGTGCCCATGCTTGTGGGATTCCCTCGGATTGTCAAGTGCGTTCGCATCCGCGGGTGTTGGTGAATTCACATAATGCAGGATGTAGTTATGTTCACCACAGCCGGAGAGTTGGTGTGCACGAGGCGTTGCTATTCTTGACTCTATGTTGGATGTAAATGATGCTTTGACTAGCCTTGTGACTTCATCATGAATAAATCGACGGGAACTATCTTGATGAGCCAGCGACGTGGCTTTGGCACTTCATCCTAGATAATGGCACCGAGAGAGATTAATTTAAATAGAGGCCCGAAGGACAAGTAGACTCATTGTCGCCCCTCAGACCCCTCGCGGGAAAGTGGGATAATGGGTGTGGGAAGTGCGATACCGTGTTCGGTGATGATCTTGTCTTCGAATTATCCTCTGGCGACGGCCTGGCTGCGTTGGACCCTTCGCTGCTCGCAGTCGACCCGCTTCATCTCCTTCTCCACGTAGCCGACATACAAAGCTGCGTCTGCAGCAGCTTTCATGGCTCCATCCCACCCTCGATCCTCGACATCCTCAAACAAGCGTCCTGCCCCAGAACAACTCGAGCGCCCTGCGAAGCACCGACGCACGACGCGCCGTCCGGGCATGGAACAGCGCACCTCAAACGCGAGCAAAACACTGTCCCAGCGCTGGATATCATACACAATCGACGGGTTCAGGCTGCTGCTCGAGACGGTCTCACACTTCTTGCCAGGTGCGTTTGTGCCTACGGGGTGAAGTATAATTATAGCAGCGAGGACGAGGCTCTTACCTTTCGTTCTAGGCGATCAGCCGAACGACCTTACCCGCCCGCAGGAATCACCACAGCCATCGCCTTTGTCCTCGCCCACACCACCCATAACAGCGAAACCTCTACCTCCCCCTTCCGCCCGCGTTTCTGACGACGTTCCACTGACACCACGCACATACTTGAACAAATTGAAGCAGAAAAAAGCTGAATTTGCCCTGTGTACCTCGCGCGACCCGCGTTCAATACCCCTTCCGCCATCCCCTCCACCACCAACCGAGCGCCAAAGGAAACGAAAGTCATACATGAACGACACGCCGGAGACGGGTAATTCGCGAGTCCGACTACCAAATGGACATGCAAATATGGTTGCAAGCAGCTCGAAGACGCCTTTGGTCAATGGGTTTAACAGACCAACAGCAACGTCATCCAATTCATCGGGCTCGAAGCGCCTACGCAAGTCTCAGGACTCGTCGCCTTCCCTTGAAATCATCGACTCCTCAATGCCGCCCCCACCTGTCCCTCAGAGGGATCAAACCAGTGGTTCTTTCGAATTCACTTTCCGTGATCACGCATCGACACAACCTATACCCGTACGACGATACCAGACGCGGGAACACATATTCGCGAAAAGAGTAAGATATCATTCCCCCGTGTTTTGCTATTGAAATTAATCACATCTGCTTCAGCATAAGCAACGCGTGCAAGAAGAGAGGATAGCAGATCGGATAGAGATGGAAAAAGAGCTGTACAGTTACGAGCGTCGGAACGGTGCGTCGCGTGTCTTCTCTATTCATTCACCATGCTCAGTTCATATCATTTCAGGGTACCAATCAAGTCTGTCAGACTTCAAGGGCCTGCTTAGCTATCGCGCTGCGTTGGAGAAAGTACAGTTCCGGGAGGCCTTGTCTCGTATGCCATCCCTGTTTTTGAGGCGTTTCTCCATTCGTTAAACATCTTAATAGCTTCCGCCTCCCTTACCGATCTGAGAGAGTTGGCGCCATCCTCAAATCGCAATCGACGGTATTCGTTCGCGGATGTGAGATTAAAAGTCATCCTCTCGCTTGACTGCTACTAAATACTTCTAGGCCGACGGAATCTTCCTCCAACGAGCCCTCGACAAGGCGCGTGCAACATTTAACAGTCCCAAACCACCGAAACCATTCATCCCAACATGGGAGCAAATGCAACTTCGCAATAAAACGCGGGATCAAGAGATTGAGGACCGCCTCCGTCCCAAGCGAGCACCCTTACCAACGCAGTTACCACCGGCGGACGATGCTAAGGTTACGGGGATCCTGCAGAAGCGCGGTGCTTTGTTCAAGTTCGCTAGGGAACAGGTGACTAGCGAGGATATTGCGCGTTTGCGGCCGTGTCAGTGGTTGAACGACGAGATCATCAATTTCTATGGGTCTATGATCCTGGCGCGCTCGGAGTCGTCGAAAGAGAACCCCGGGGGCAAGGCGTCGAAGCCGCTGAAAGTGCATTATTTCAGTACGTTCTTTTGGCCGAAGGTGTTGGACGGGTATGATAAGTCGAGGCTCGCAAAGTGGACCAAGAAGGTGTGTATGTTGGTTTTCGGGTGTGATCTGGTATTAAAGGATATGGTGTAGTTCGACATCTTCGAAAAGGACGTCGTTCTTATGGCGGTCAATCATGGCAACACGCATTGGACGTCGGCAGCAATCAACTTCCGGCAAAAACGGATCGAAGCCTACGATAGCATGAATGGTGATCAGTCCTACGTGCTCAAGGTATGTCACTTTATACGTGAAACGGTGTCCCCCTGTGCTCACCGTACTTTTTCTCAAGCATCTTCGGGCGTATGTTGACGCTGAGCACCGCAATAAAAAGAAAAAGCCGTTTGACTTTACCGGATGGGAAGATTATTCACCCAAGGTTTGCCTAATTGCGTCTTACTGGGCCGCAGCATCTCCATCTCACACATTCTTTGTCCCCGTTCCGCAGGATATCCCACAGCAAGAGAATGCCTACGATTGCGGGGTTTTTACCTGTACAATTTTGGAATACCTGTCAAGAGGCGAAGAAGTGTTTAACTTCACGCAGAAGCATATGCCGTATATCCGAAGGAAGATGATTCTGGAGATTGCGACGAGTCAGCTGCGTGAGCCGTCGTAGCATCCGCATTCTGGAATCCAGACAGCGTAACAGCATATCATACGCCTCCATATATTATTTTTATGTTTGCTCGCTATAATATTCGCTTTGATTTATGCGTTCGTTCATGGTTGTAACATAGACGCTTTTGATGTCGAGTTAAATGTGTATTTTCGAATCCGAGATAGTTCTGAAGTAGTCCGTGGCGGGGAAAGTGAGGTTGAGGAGGAGCAAGTGAAGAGGCATGGATTATCGTCGAAACCACCATACAACAATGAAGAACCAAAACACGAGGATTAGGAAGACAATGTACCAGAGCCACCGACAACCTTGTCGTTCGGCCATATTGTTCATTCGTCGGAAAGTACCAGACAGTATACCAGATGTTTCCGCGAATGCATCGTTCTAATTGAGTAGTAGACAGTCTCAACCTCGGGGAGCCCTCTTGGAAAGTGTTGTTGTGCTCACCATTTGACTTAGTTGGACAGCAGATTCTCGGACCTCGTTGCCAATACCAATGGTGAGCTGGGAAGTTGAGACGTGTTTAGCTATTAACACTTGCTTAGAGTAGGACAAACTCACTCACATCCTTGAGTAGCTTGACTTTTGAGTTGAGGCCTTCCAGGGCTTCGTCATTCTGACCTTCAAGGTCATCGGCATAGCGTTGGCCATTGTGTAGTGGTAATTCGCGGTATGGTGACGAGCGTCCTGACGGCGGAGGTGTTACACCCAGCAACGAGGAGCGGTCGCGTAGAGACGCCTGGGACCTCACACTATCTTCATAATCAGCCAAATTCACGTCGCAGAGATAAACGAGCCTCACCGTTGAGCCATTAGTTGAAGTAAGTAGTAGGAGGAGGACCGATCACCGAGCGTGGCGTGTCACCGACACGGCTGTTTGGTTCCGAGGAGATGGCCAAACAAACCGACCCTCAATCCGGGGTGATATTGTTCAATTGGCGTTGGCCACCCTTCAACTCGAACCACCACCGCCTCCTCGTTCTCTGTCGCCACTGGCGCGCGCAATCCGCTAGGGATATTGACGCGTGAAGGACACGAAAATGAGCGAGATTTATACCAATCTCCAAGTCTCCCCGCGGAAGAAGCGTTGTCTACCGGGGTCGGACGATGAGAGTGTACTCACCCCCAAGAAACTTCGGAGAGCGTGCGTAACAGATAAAAGCAATGCAGAAATATGTCTGACATGTTAAACGCGTAGTCCCCCAACACCACCTCCAACTGTCACCCGGAAGACAGTACCTGAAACCTCGCCGGCTTTACCTGCTCATCTGAGCAGGTTACATTCAATACAAACAAGACTACAACATGCTATCTCACATGCGCTAGCTACCTGCGCAGTCTCACCTACTTCAGATACGGGGATTGTCCGGAACGTGTTGAACCACCTATCGCTGTCAACCTACGCTGGTTTGACCACGCAATTCGACATCGACGACCTTCGCCGACTGTGTTGGCTCTGGGAATGGGATGGCGAGGAGGTGAAGCTTCTGGTTGAGAAGAAGAAGAAGGAAGATGATGATGTGTTTAATGAGGAAGAAGACAATCCCTTCTTGGAGTCTGAGGCTGCGCCAGCACCGAAAGAGTGGACCAGAGGAGCGATGGGGTTCGTTATCAGCACGACTACCCACCATTCCAGGCGGGAAGGGAAACGAGTACCTGCATATGGCATTGGTATTGAAGTTGAAATGGACATTGATAAAGATATGGGCGGTGGAATGGCAGCAGTAGCCCGGTGGACAGCAGCCAGCGAGAAACGACGTGCTGACTTCCTCCAGAAACTAAAATGCTGGGTAGAGGTAATGACTTCATCCCATTGGACATCTAAATATTCGCTAAATAACGTTGTTCGTAGTTGCACCCTGGTGCCGACCCAGTCCCAAGCATCCCCTTAGCAGATTTACCTGAACTACCTGCAGCACCGAAGACTACGTCGCTAACTAGACTCTTCGCGGCTGTTTCTCCTAGGGCGTCATCTTCTTCATCCCCTTCGAAACTGCCTATCGCACCACCCTCCCCTTCTCGATCCTCTACGAAGTCCCCGACTAAATCCAACATACTATTCCCGTTATTGTCTCCAAGGAAGAAAACTACGGACAATCGTCCTTTCCCCGTCCCTTCGTTTCCTGTAACTCCTTCGTCACGATCGGAGAAAAAGAACTCTATTTTGTTTCCTGTAACACCCTCTTCTCACCACGGAAGTGCAAGCTCGGTGAAAGCTTTACTCACCCCGCGCACACCTACCACATCGTTCTCCG
Organism: Sanguinoderma rugosum; assembly: GCA_017499575.1. Lineage (NCBI taxonomy): Eukaryota > Fungi > Basidiomycota > Agaricomycetes > Polyporales > Polyporaceae > Sanguinoderma > Sanguinoderma rugosum. The sequence goes on along the minus strand of VTPW01000002.1, from coordinate 2,944,035 downwards.
ATTCTGGTTCTGAATGCTCTACGCCTACACGTCAACGCACATCAAGTACGACGACAACACCTACTCAAACGCCTTCAACGTTGCGCAGGCAGGCTCTTTACGAGCGTGTCCGGCAAAAGTCGCTGACCTCCTCACCTACCAAGACGCCCTCTAAGAGAGCAGATGGGACCACCCTAACCCGGGACCAGATGCTGAAGCTCAGTCAAGATGAGATGAGGCGACGTTGTTTACTCGGCCGGCTCGACGGAGTAGCAGATAGCGTGTGGATGTAAGTCTGTTCGGCTGCTCAGTTGCGGATTGACCTCTGACCGTTGTCTCCCCAGGTTATTTTCTAACCCCACAGGATCCATGTCCACGCCATCGCGGAAACGGAAGGCGTTGCGGACCTCTGAGGTCGCCACGGCGATCGTCAAGTCTTCCCCTGTTCCTATCTCAGCCAGTGAAGCCAACGAATCAATCACTATGCTCACTACGCTGTGCCCTTTCTTCCTTCGAAAGATGAACATCGGGAAGGAAGAGTGGCTGGAGATGCCTGCGCCTACTAGTAGTGCTGATAGCGGTGATGGCGATGCCGCAACGAAGTCGCCCACGAAATCACCCACGAAATCGCCAACGAAGGCTGCTCCTCCAAGCCCTGGAGGCAAGGACAGTGTTCAAGAGCTGTTGACTCGAAGCCCGCGCCGCGTAAAACGCGAAACTGGTGGCCTCAGAGAGGTTCGCCAGATCATCAGACGCGAGCTGTCTCTTGCAGATTGATTTATTATTTGCTATATATATCTACCGTCTGCGTATATCGTTCTCACTTGTCCATATCGATTTGTCACTTGCGATTTGTACCCGTAGTCTTGTCCTCCAGCTTAGCAGTGGTCAATGCAATGATAGCAATTTACTTCCACGGTTCCGATCCGCAGGGTTAGTCTGCAATTGTGCAACACCGAGATATACATGTTGTCTAGGATGAAAGATAAATAGACAAATCGAAAGGGAGTAGTTACACCCCGGATCCACGGGATACAAACTACTAAATGAAACGCACGCCAATGAAGGAATGCAAATATTGTTAAAAGAATAATGTATGTAATACTTGGGTTGCGAGAACGATGAGGAGCGGGCGGGAGGTAGCGGGTAGAAGGTAGTGGTGGAGATGGAGATGGAGAGAAGAGACTATTGGGATCGGGCGTAGGAATACTGTGATGCAATGTCCATTATCTCAAATAGTTATCATGTACAAACGATGGAGCCGGTAATGCGAGGCGGGGAGTAAATCAGTACAAGTAGTGTGACATGATGTGGCTGGGTTGTGTTGGAGCACGAGCTCGGAGAAGTTGAAGGGATGTAGGTGTTGGATGTAGGAAAATACTCGTAGGGATCTAGTCGATGCTCATGCGGTTCAAGTTCGTGCTCGCTGCGCGGCGGTGTGGATTCACAGAACCACCTATCTTTGTTGTCTTCTTGCGCTTTACTACTCCCAAGTGTCATCAGCTATAGTTCCCAAAGATGCAAGTTTAAAAAGGGCTCCTTACTTGAAGTCTTAAGGCCACGGCCAAAGTTGCGCATGACAATGATAGCAAACGCAAATGTTGCTAGCAGTAGAACAATGGCAATCATAGCTGCCGAAAGAAACTTTAGGCGTATTCTCTGCGGATGGGTATCAATTGACTCACAAAACACCGACAAAGTCTTGTAGATGGCGAGGAACTGGTCAGTGTTCCTGTATATGAGCACTTTCACGAGCTACAAAATCTTGTTTAGCGTGAAGATAGTATGATGCCAGTGAGGTTTCACCTTGTAAACGAAGTACACCATCGCTCCAACACATCCTGCCATGAACGTAGCCATCATCCACTTGTTCTCATGCCTCGCCGCCAAATGGCCTTCAACTAGCAAAACAATGGAGAGCGGCAACGCTGCACACGTCACATAGTACTCCCAGTCGTTCTTGTTCAACACCAGCCAGATAAATTGCACCGAGAAGCCAATCCAGAAGAAGACGTCGAACTTGATGAGACACTCGAACACCTGGTAATTGGCGTACATCTTCTTGACCCGCCTGTCAGCGCCGAGTTCCTTGTATAGTTTCCACCCGAACTCGTGGTAGATCTTCCATCCGAGGGCGATGTAGCATATTTCGGCAACAGAGATAACGATGGGGATGATGGTCGTGAGGACATTGATAGGGATGTCGGATATGCCCGTGACGTCGGGAAGCAGCTCAGAGGATGTACGGATTTCGAAGATTTGGATGATGGCGTAGAGAAGGAAGAGGGCGTTGAAGATGCTAGAGACAAGATGAGACGAGTAGAAAACCTTAGATATGAACGCACGTGAGGGCAATGAATTGAAGTGTGTTTCGGGCATAGACCGCATCTATCGCTAGCACCAGCTGGAAAACACTAGGCAATGGCTCAGTTGTTAGTGAATGAACTAAAGCCTGGACGACGCACTGTGCTAGGGCGAAAATGCTCAGGTAGACGGGCATTTTCTGCGAGGGTATCTTGCCATCCACGCCCGCCAAGTCATTCTGCCGATTGATTCGCACCAGCAGCTCCCCCTCAATGGCCAGATCTACTGTTGTTTCTATGAGAACTGTAAAAACATACAGTCTGCACGCTATTGACTCTGGCAGCCACTGCAGATACCAGTATTCATTAGCAATTTACACATGAAAACTTGAGTCGGCGCACCTTCTGCCAGAAAGTCCGAGTGTCGATCTCCTTCAACGGTACTGGCGGTGGATAGCCCACGTACGGCGCACCAAAGTCCGTTTCTTCTGATTGCTTGGAAGAGAATTGTGTTGGTTTCTGGAGTTCCGAGATTGTTGGGCCTCGACGCAGATCGCTTGTTAGCGGCGTTTCGACGTTGAATGTCTTGTGGCCCGACGTCGCGCCATACGGCGTTGCATATTCGTCGATGAGGTCGTCGTATGAGGCCTTGTACTCTTGTTGATAGGGCGCGTGCTGGCGATGTTGCTGGTAAGAAGCTGAGTCGTTAGGATATGGCCCAGACATGATTCTGGGTCACGGAGTTGGGTTGAAGGTGGTAGGGCAAAGAGTGGGAACGAATCGTCCAGCGAAGGGGTTTGTTTTCGTTAAATGAGAGTTGTGAAGGACTGGAAGGGCGCCTGCGTTGCGGTTGCTGTGCTCTGGCCAAACGAACGCTGTTGGTGACCGAGTGACCAGTGAATCACACACTGATCCTTCTTCCTCCTGTTTGCACTTGTTGATTCTCCACGCCCAGCTCTTCTAGCACCTGTTCCCACAAATTTCAAAGCTTCACTGTCGTCTTGAATGATGCTGCTGCTGAGAGCGGCTTACGATGCCCTTTCCTTTTCCCTTGACATCCACAGACACTTGGCGCGGTCCTGTTACACCGCTCGCTGCCGCAATCACCAACGGAGTTCTCGGTTCTGGCAATGCTATACAATATCTCCTCTTAGAGAGTTCAATACCACGCATCTGCGTCAAATGAAACACACTGATCAAGTGAAGACGCGATGAGGGGATGCAACTTTAGATATATGTTTCCCATAGGAAGGCTACCCAAAGGATGTTTCTCATAGGAAGGCCACCCAAAGGCCACCAACAGACAACGGATTCTATGTAAGATACAAGGAAACTTCTGTAGCGTGATCATGATGTTGATATGGAATGAAGTTGTGTTCTCGTCCCCAAGTTACTTATGATATATGATGTTCTGAGCGGCGCCCATGCACGTTTCATAGAAGCCTTAGTTTGCCTGTGACCTGGTTGATCAGCCTTGTGGGTCCAACGATTCCAAGCACGGTCCTGGAGCCTGCCGCGATTTGAGTCCTGCCGCTGATAAAAATAAGGCTAAGTGCTGATAGCAACAGAGAGCCAGCTCTTGATATAACTCACGCGTCCCGAATGGAATGTGCACATAACCTGAGGCTTTTTGCCTGCCCTTGTAGAAGGAGCAACTGTTCCTCGTCGTCACATTGCAGTGCGACCTTTGTCTGCCTGCAAGCGGTAACGCCCAAAATTAGCTCGTTGGCAACAGTGGATAGTACGGCCACGAACCCTGTGCGTTCCCATCGTCGTAGGAGCTATAACATCGCACAGGAACATTAATGGAGTACGACTATGAATGAGGTCTCGCAATACCCACCGCCGGGTTGGAAGCAGCGAGATCCCGGTAACACGCTAATGCGGCATGGCTGGGCAATGGGCGGAGAGAGCGCCTCAAGATTCAGCCTCGCTTGGCCGCTAGGATGAAGCGTGGAACGTACGAGCACCTGCAAGTCCCGAAGGATATGGTCAGCCGACTGTAATATAGCTATAAGAAAGCATTCTCACTGAGCAGCAACCTTTCCAGCTGACATCCCCAAGTCTTTCCGCACCACTAGAACCTACAAAGCCTCTCGGATCATTATGCTTTGCCCGTTGTCACTTTGAACTGAATGGAATGCTCAAGCACCATTTTGCATGTGTCCGTCGGGCCGAGTGGATCGCCCTTCGAATCATTTTTTGGGTCGAGGGAACGGGGACGAGGCTGTGAACGAGTACCAGCCCAGTAACCTAGCGCAAGGGAAGTGGTGGTCAGAAGTACGAGATATGGCGCCACTAAAATTCGTGTAATTCGTGGAAAAATAAGTTGATGGTACTTTTGTAAGAGGCAGGACACACCGCAGTCCGTGAAGGTCATCAATCGCGTGTATGTATCGTAAGTCGCGTCGCGTCGCAAGAACGGAACCAGAACGGAACCCAGTGGAGAAAGCTCACCTGACCCTGGCGCTTAGAACTTGTATATGTTCTGCCCTTGACGCCCGCCGGCAACGAGCCTTAGACTTCTTCACGCGATACTTCAGTCGTTCGCGTCGAACGCTTCTTCAAATCAACTCTTCATTTAGATCTCTGGCTAACCATACTCGCGGATATGCTTTGAACTTCTCCGGATGTGGCCCCCCCCACCCCCACCCCGGATCTCCCTCGCCAGTAGTTTGTGTAGTATCGCGCAGTCGCGTCCACGTAAAAGGAACATCTAGTCAGAAACGAGGGATCGTCAAAAAAAATTGCATCAACACATCGACAACCTGGCTATCATGGGGGCGTGTCTTACGTTGCCGGATCTCGAGTATCGACGAGATGCATCGGCTCATAATTACTCTATCACGACCCTCTCTTCCCTGCTGTGAATTCATCGCAGAGCTCGTGTCGTCGGGATCCAAGGCCGACCGGTTGGCTACCATACACTAGCGCTTGGGAATACTTTGTCGCCTTACAACTCGTTACCGCATCGTACATACGCGATTCCTCCTGCTGGCCCCCGATGGGACGTCTTAGTATCTTACCGAATGCTTCTGGTCGTTCTACTCGCTTCTCAAACCCACCTCCTCGTCGTAAACATGACATGTTCTGGCGGCCTTCCTTCGATTTTCCGAACGGTTCCTATTACGCTCGCTTCATCTTGGAGGACACCGGACCGATTCTACGTTGGCTCTAACTGGAACGTCTTTTGTCGTGGTGCGGATGGGGAAAGACCCTTGAACACACTGCACGCATCTACCTAGCGAGGTTCGAACTTGGAAAGTCGCCGCCACCCTAAAAATTGGGTATATCATGGCCTTGAGACGAAAGTAGATAGCACAGTACGATGTCTTCCATTCACCTTCAACTCCAACCTTTTGCTCTCGATTCATGTGGTCCCAACACCCTCCGAGAACGCCGTCGCAGCTCTATCCGCCCTCGAGCCCTCTTTCCTAAATTATTCCAAGGCACTAATGCGAACATCCATGGACGCGACGAGGATAGTGCCATCGACGACGAGGTACATGAGCCGATCGCACAGGCTACCCGAGACGGAAATCTTCTAATACAATATCCTTCTCCCCTTGTAAATGCACATCTCTCTGGTTATTCGACCAACGCCGAACCTACGCGCCATCAAGACACTTTACCTCGCTTGCACTACACATCGGAGCCACAGACGCCCTCGCAAACAAGCCCAACTGCCAGCAGTAAAAATTCCATCGTGGATATACCCCCTGTTGTTCCTGCATCTCCGCCAGAACGTCTAGCGATTCGACTCGCAGCTGGGTACTTTATGTATTTTATGTGTGGTTGGGGTGATGGAGGTAAGGTCGTCAATTGCTTGTTAGTGAAAATCTCTCACTTTCTTTCACACAGTTACTGGCGCTGTTATACCTTGTAAGAGTTCCTTAAATAAGTCTGATAACTCGATCTCATCCATGATTAGATTTCGAACGCGACTTCGATTTAACACCTTTAACGTCATCTTTGTTGTTTGCAGGCAGCACCGTCGGGTGAGCTTCATCCCTCGTATGTATCCGAATTTATGAATTCATGAGCGATAATAGGTTTGCTGCTGCTACAGTCCTCGTGGAATGGACCTCAAAAGTGCTGAGCAATGCCTGCACATCGTCCCGAAACCGATCATTCTTCCCCGCTATCCCATGGTTCTCTCGAACCAATCTAAAAGGTGACATTGGCACGTCACCAACACAAGGGCGCTATTTTGCAATCGCCTACTTCAGCGTCCTTCATGCTTCGTTTTTCGTTCTGATGGGCTCGAGAGGCGGTTATCCCGTCTTGCTTCTTGCCTATGCATTCGCTGCCTATGCTCGTGGAATCATCACAGGTGAGTCATATCTTCTTCCTCCGTAGACTCTAGTTTAATCACTCTCGCTAGCCCAATTGTATGCTTGTACCCTGTTTCACTAAGTCAGTTGCTTAATTGTCTTATAGGAACCTCTACTTTTCTACATTCTCGCGCCCATCCCTAGGCTACGCTTATGCGACGTGGAGTTCGTTTTCTCTCCCTGAATTGCGAGCATCAATGGATTATTGACCATATTTTCTAGGCTTTGGTGGAGCCATTTCACCTCTCATCTGCCAGACGATCGTCGCGAAAGGCGTGCCTTGGAATCACTTCTACTATGGATCCTTGGTTTTGTCGGCGTTCAACACCTGCTTCCTGGCGTATTCATTCAGGCCTACATTAAAAGAATTCGCTGACGATAGGGAGACTGCGCTGTGCCGCATCTCCGATTCGGAAGTGAAGGACTCGCAGAGTAGCCTGCCTTCACCCATTTCAAGGCAGACTTCTAAGATGACATCAGACAAACCTGCCTCGCCAAATGGTAAGTGCTCGACGTGGATGCTACCGTAATCGTAGGGCTCACGATTGCTTGCAGCTTTAACTCAGGCAGTCAAGCTTCCTTACCTATGGGCTGTCTGTATATTCTCTTGGTTGTACTGTGGAAGGTTCGTCTTTCCTTCACTCAGCCAACAATATTATTCAAGCCACTCATGTAGTGAAACCACGACACAAGGATTTGTGAGTTACACCGTACCAACTACTTAATTGAAATTTATTCCCTCTTCTAGATCGTGTCCTATTTATTGGCTGTACGAGTATGTGTATTTCCTTCGAACTTCGTATATCTTGAGCTGACTATCGCCTCAGTCTGCGGACCGTAACACTGCTGGCTACGTGACTTCCGGCTTCTGGGGAGGCATCACGGTCGGTCGCCTTCTTTGGGGAAGATACAATTACAAGTGCGCAATTTCTCGCCTTGAAAGGAATTCGTCAACTCAACATTATCTGTCTTCCAGGGTTACTTTCGCCCGTCGCAAATACATCGTTTTGGCACTACTGTACGTACTCCAGTACTATCATCACTTAGGCGACTACTGACACAACTTGACCACAGATGTTCGTCACAGCCTCCAATTTCTCTTCCAGAAGATCTGATCGCTCTTTGATACTAGTGGTCGCTCTGGTAATGCAGCTGCTCATCTGGTTCGTCAACTCCAACGCCGGGAACGCATTCTCCGCTAGCATGATCGGCGTTGTGTACGGACCCATTTTCCCCGCTTGCCTCGCCCTCGCCAACGATCTGCTCCCACATGAAGTCCACATGGTGTCCATGGGCATAATGTAAGGCTTTATTCTTGCTCGATCATCAAGTGAATCTAAATAGTTTTCCTAGATCCGCGTTTGCTAGCCTTGGCGCATGTACGTATCTAATCTCCACTGAATTGCGCGCCTGCTGATCTGAATGCTACCGTTCGCGTTAGCTCTATTCCCGTTCTTCACGGGCACGATAGCGACGGTCAAGGGAATGCAGACCCTATCCTACATGACCGTGGCCCAGGGTGTCGTACTCATCGGTATTTGGTACCTCTTCCCTTCCTTAGCACCCAGGCGCACTTGAATTATTTCATGACCGGGCTGTGTTGTTTATTTTTGGTTTATAGATTGTCGGGGGGTATGTATGTACATAAATGCTTATAGCAGCCGATAGATAGGAAGAAGATCGTCCTGTGTTAGTTTAGAACGGATATAAAACATACGATAACTATCTATGAGCTATCAGTATCTGTCGAAGATCCGGTCTCGTCTCCTTCGACGTCTGAGTGGATGAATTGGGGTCATTTTAATGAAGCTGCGTTAAGGGGTTCCACTCGCCTATTGCATAGTCTAATGGCACCGCCGGCGGTGGAGGCGGCCTGGGAGGACTTAATCTCCTTGGCGGGCCGGTCCCAGTGACTTTCTTCGGTGGTGGATTGAATATGCCCTTACTGGAAAAGCCTGGACTCCGAGGACCAGAGAAGGATGATGATGTGGCAATTGTAGCTACAGATGCCACATCTGGAGAAGACGACCGAGACGATGAAGGAGATCGATCTAAGAAAGTTGAAGTCGATGAAGCACGGAGCTTGGAAGGGACTCGGGATATCGAGTTGGTCGATGGTAGTTGGGGAATTTGCTGTTGAATGTGAGGATATGGAGCACAAGAAAGGTGTCCTCACACGTACGTTGGAAGGGAGACCATTGTTATCCAAATCTGACTTCAGGCGTGATACGGGTGACGCTGCACTCGTGCTGTTGTCAAGTAGGCAAGCAAATATTGGCGGAAGGGACCCACCTGTAGCCTTCTTCTTTGGTTTCTTAACGGGGGAGGTTTGAGGTGAATTAGGCTGCGAAACAGCTTAATATAGGGTACATATACATCTATTCGTTGTATACTTACTCGCTTTCTTTTGAGGTCGAATTCAGCTTCATCTAACAAACAAGCCGGCATGAGAAGTGAAGTGAATGGAAGTTAATAGATAGGTTACCGCGCTTGCCTTTCGTCTTCACTGGACGTTTGTTCCCGCCCTTCTTAGCATCATCCGAGATATTCCCAAAGTCTGAAGCAGGGGACATGGATTGGGATGGTTCCCCAGGAGCTCTGAGCAACAACATCAATACCCAGTGAAAGGAGGGTGTGTAGAAGACTTCACGTACTTTGATTTGGAGGTATTGCTACCAGCTCTAGACAAGCCCCTTCGCGAGCTGCCGTTCACGCCCATGCATTGGCTCAGATGATTCGCGTAGCGGTTGAACGCAACCTAACCGTTCGATCGACATTGTCTATATCAGACTCTGCATAAGCCATGAACGTACCTGTCTATCACAGTTCATGCACTCTAGATTGACGACACCCTCAGACTTCGCGTTGCCCGGCGTGTATGCCCCACTGTCAGAACCGTTGCCAACCGACATGGGCGTACCAGCTCTCGATGAGCCCGCAGTGGTTTGTGGCTGGATATTGGAAGAACCAGGAACATGGACTTGCACACGAACGCTTCAGATCCTCGATGTCGGTTGAGTGACAAAGCTCTCACCTGCTGCACATCTACACACAATGCGTCAGACTCAACGTACCGCCGGTTCCATGACCACTCACCGGGTATGGCACACGGAACAGATAGCCCTGCTCCGCGCAATTTCTTGATGGGCTTGTATGGTCGCGTCGAACACCAGATCGTCCACCATAGACGACATCAACCTGCTCGCCTGTGGTTACATTGAACACCCATGAGCCAACGTGAACCAGGGGCTCGGAAATGAAGCGTTACCAATTCATTAACCAATTCCTCTCTTTCCGACTTGCGCATCGTCTTGATGGTTCGTGGTACGTCGCAGGCTGTACAGCGAGAAGGTCAACTCTCTGGAATGAACACTAAGGTCGCGTCACTGGCAGTGGCGAACACGGAAGCTCGCGGGCTTTGAACTTATCGCCCTGACAGCCGGTGATTTATGCACATGGAGCATTCAAGGTCATTCAATTGTGCATGATCATTAGCAGACGACATCGTGAAGAATAACTAGATTATCATAGCAAATTTCGTAAAAGCTCTAATGCGAAGCAATGGTAAGGGAGTGTGAGTTATTACGAGAACGAAATTTCCGAATGCGCAGACAAAGAAATATACTGTAATATCATAAAACTCAATATCTTGACCCCGTCATTCTGGAGACGGCGAATACGCCGATAATAACCACAGCTAGGGCACCAATGCTGGCGGGGAGCAGGAGGTCTTTGGGGATCCCAAGGACCTCCTGGGGAGGAGGGGGAGGGACATGGACGTGTGCCGGAGGAGTAAAAGTTACGGGTTCAGGCAGGACTGATTCTTGTTTCTCGACTTCTTGTGTTTCTATCTGAGCAGCAGCGGCTGCCTCAGCTGCCTTGGCTTCTCCCTTATCCGCGCCAGCCTCAGCCCAGCCTTTGCCACCTTGCACGAACAATACCACGCGGTCGGTCCCAGCGGTGCGAGCGATTTTGACTGCGTCTGTGACGTCGTGGTCAGATGTAATGAGGACGGTGTCGCCGTCAGCGTCCGTGTACGACAAGATGAAGTCGATTGGGTCAGGGTGATCAGTCGAACCATCACTGGGTCTGAACTCGGTGAAGAAGGGATCCGTGGCGAGCTTCCCTGCAACGATCTCGCGCAAGTGCTCCACGTCGTCGTGCCGAGATTGGAATCGGTGAGTCCTGCCGCTAGGAGTACGGAATTTGAAGACATAGGTACCATCATCGACGGGGAGTGCCTCAGTCGTAGGGGGAATAACCAAGCCCTTTTGGCGAGTGAAGCTGTCCAGAACTGAAGTCGGTTCATCGTCGACCACTGACGCAGAGTCGTTGGGGTGAACTTCAGACATCGGGGATTGTTGAACGTGTGAGAGGTGGTGCATAGAGGAGAGCGACTTCATGTGACGGAGATCTGGTGTGTGCGGTGTATGAGCTGAGCCAGATAATACGGAATCGCCATCGTCATGGCCAATGGAGTCGAAGAAACGTCCCCACATCGGGCCTCCCTCGGCTTCTGTAGGCTCTTCAGTAGCCATAGAATTCATCTTGGTACACAGGTCAGAGTGCGAAGACGGAACAAACGGAGTGAAACATACTTGTTCTAGTGTGGCATATGTGAGCTTCAACACATCGACTATAGCGACGAGCCGGCCATCTTCCTCGACCACAGGAAGATTGAGATAATGGCCAGCTGGCAACAAGATATCAGGCAAGTACAAACTAGCTAGAAATTGTGACGTACTATGCATCTTCTTCAATGCATCGTGCACCGTCATCGTGGGCGGAGCAGTGTCTGGGTGAGGCGTCATTACGCGTACGACACTGCATCTGCCGGCGTCAAGGCCAGCAGCGATGACTCGTAGAACGACATCCTTGCTGGTGAAAATGCCGGCAATCTTAGCGGGTTCCATGGACGAGACGGGGGCTTCCATAACGCAGACAGCCGTGGTGCGTCTCTCCTTCATGAGCTTAGCAACTTCGCGAACGGTAGCCTTCGGTCCGACGGTAGCTGGGTGCGTGCGGGAGTCCATGACGGTAGTCAAATCCGGAAGCGCAGTCTTCTCTTTCAGACTCTCAGCCCACGCCAACATGGCAGCAGCTTGTGGATTCGCAGAGATCCCGCCTCCGAGCTCGGACTGTACGCCAGCCATGGCACTGAACAATTGCTCAGAGGCAGCAGAACTGCGTTCAACTTTCGCAAGGGCTTCATGGAAGACCTTGGTGATATCGAGGAGACCAACTACGTTGCCCTCTTCGTTACATACAGGCTGTAGACTAGGTGAGATATGTATTCATGGCAAAGCTGCAAGGAACCTACCAAATGCCTGAAATGCTTCGAGACCATCAACTGCAGGGCCTCAGTAGCACTTGTGGTATCACGGGTGACCATGGGATTTCTGGTCATAATTTGATGGACTTGGGTGGTATGGGGTTCGAGACCATCCGCGGTCACCTGCGAATGCCGTATTAATATGGAGTTATTCAAGAAGCTGCAGTTTACGCTCACCCGGTAGGCCAAGTCCTTCGCAGTGAAGATACCACTGAGCCCTTCTTCGTCGTCCACGACAAGTACACAATCTGTGCGTTTAGCAGCACATAGCTGACTGGCTTCAGCAACCGTGATATTCTCGGGGACAGTCAACGCCGGGGTGGGCTTTAGTGCCGCAACAGTGCCCTTCGCTGGTGCACTTTTGCTCCCCCGTTTGCCACGCGAACCGTTATAGTTCGTGGTCGAGATAGTTCGTTTCCTGGAGAGTTCCGACTCTATCTTCTTCCTGATAGCCTACACACCGACGAAACACGGTCAGTCCTCGCTCAAAACACTGCACGACAGTGCCCTGCGGTTCCAAACGGCAGCAGGACCTCACCTCGTCGCGTTTTGACTGCTTCTTCCGAATCTCGGAGAGCGAGCCCTGGTATCCGGATATTGAAGACATGGACGTGGTGGTGGCCGAGCGTTTTGGACCCAAGGGCGAGGCGGCTCTCTCTGGGAAGGGGATGGGGGTCGGAGAGGTAGCACCTAAACCACGATGATGTGAAGGGGAGGAAGTAGGCACAGGTATGCGGGACATCAACGACGGCGAGTCTCGCTCACCCGCTAGAAATCAACTCGGCCTAAATTGTCTCGTCACTGTCACGTTCGTTCTGCCGAAGAATTTATTTGACTGTGTTTATGCCCCTAGAGGCCCCTGTCAACTGTACTTCGCTCGCTTTTGCAGAACAATTTGAGCTTGAAGCGCACAGGAATATTCGAATAGATAATTCGTAAGTCCATATAAACATGCATAAAAAATGTCCACAATAAGCATGCAGAAAGTCCAAGTAAAGTGCGAGATAAATAGATAGTGATCAACAAAATTCGTGCAGTGTCATGGTTTGGACTTCCGAAAGCTCAAGCTCAGGCGCCTTCTCCGCACTGCCTGGTATGCCTTGTAGCATCTTATCTGAAGGGCGACATCAACATCCCTCAAGTCACTCCTCATCTTCTCCAGCCGTGACTTCTTCGCTGGTGAATACTGTTCCTCAAGCTGCTCTCGCATATTGCGGGCGATCCTATCAAGCAACGATTGACTTCGCTTGTTGTTGGCGCCGTCTGTTTCGCTATGAGGATGGTGTGTTTGCTCTGACTCCCAATCGAAGGCGTATGCACCGAGGTGTATGGCTGAACCGCTGCCTCCCCATTCTGATGGGTCGAGGACGATTGGTTGTGGTCCTGAATAATAGGCGGGTTGTTCGGTGATGGTATGCGAGAGCAGGGATGGTGACTGGCAAATAGTAGTAGAAATGGCTGGTGGTGGTGTGCGTGTGGGTGACATGGTGGTGTTATGGGAGGTTTATTGGGTACCCTCCTCCCGAATGGCTGGCAATTTATACAATCCCGGGTCTGTCGTTGAAGGAGCGGATCGACATGGTCGACATAGCATAGCGTAAGTTCTATTTGACGAACAACAAGGTGCTCCACCAAGATATGAGGGAGAGGACGAAGGGGTTAGGGAGAGCGACCTCCTGAAAGCTGTTTGACCTCTTCACGGACCCACCTGTCAAAGTGTTCAAGACGTCTTCCGTCTTCCGTCTTTGTCAACCCGACTCCAGTGACTGTTACACTATGTCCATCTTGATCTCTTGGAGTTTTGAAGGACCTCGAAGTACCAGGAAACCTCTATGAATAGTGATAGTGTAGGTCGTGGAGCTGAAGTTGAATATCTCTAGAGCACAACATACGGCCAGATTATTGCGTTCTATATCTACATGGGTACTCTTCCGAGTCTTCTGACGGAAGCATTTATCTCTCGGATACGTCACTTATTTTGCACGAACGGAACCATTTTTTGGATCGAATTCACCGCCATCGCCAAAATGCCTCAACCCCTATCTTTGACCCTACGTTCTTGGAGGTAACTTGCCTCGTCCTCGTCCTCCCTGATCAACAGCAGCCTGCTCCCCACGAACACACTCAGTGTAGCTTCATAAACGGTGCTCCCCTACACAAATCTCCCATACAAATAATTATCAGTTTTCTTGCGAATTCGGATTCACCCCAAAGGCTGTGTTTTTGCTTACGCTCACCCGACGGTTCCATGTAAAGGAGCCGTCGTCGATGCATTCCCGAAGTGAAATTGCCTTCCGCTGTCGAAGTACTACGTTCCGCCGTACAGCCCCCAATTCTTGCATAAATACCAGCGTACCCTCAGAGAAATCCCCCAAGGCTCTCAACTCAACACCATCACAACCAACCAACCCAACCAACAACCAATTCATTACCATCACCATCATGCTCTACACATCGTACGGCACACCCATATCATACGAAACAGCTGCAACGCGCTACGAAGTCGGCGTCTCAGCAGCACAATACACTTCCTTCCCATCCTCGCGCACTCGCGTTGAGCATCATACTGCGTGGACCCCTGAGATGGGGACCGCGTTCATCACCCCCTTCGACCCGCCAGAAGTTCGCGCACTTAAATACGGCGCCGATCCCTTTGACACTGGCACATCATCCCGGCCCGACTCGTTCTACCTTCGCGACTCGGAGTTCATCAGAGAAGCGTTGGGGCAAGGCAAGGCGAAGAAGGCTGCGCCCTCTCCAAAGAGGAAGCAGAGTCTTCGCCGCCTGCTGAAGAACGCTATTAAGCAGTCGTGCAGAGGGATCATGGATGACTTGAAGGGAAAGCGTCGTGACACTTCTCAATCATCATAGCACCACCATCTCATTTCTACCTCATTCACGTACTTCTTATGGCTTCTTATTTATATCTTGTCTTGCAAACTTGTGCCCGCTGCATAAAAACGTTCACAATCGGCAAGTGTCAGATGTTCAACGTTCGATTATACAAATGCGTGTATCATATGTGATAAATAAAGGATCTGAAGTTTTCTATGACTTGATGGACCTTTTCTGAGTTCTGGTGCCCTGCCGTGACTGGTACACGAGGTACGCGCCAATAAGTACGGCGATGATAATGAAGTTGCCTGTAGGACGGTGACCAGATCTCAGCATCATCAACACACATAAAAAACACTGATTGAACTCACCAGCGACAAAGCCCGCTAATCCCTGGAATACATCCAGAACGAGCTTGACCAAGCTATTACCCAGGCTAAACAGCCCAAGTATAGCACCCTGGCATAGAGCGAGTATGGCCGTGAATACTGCGATCATCGAGTTCGCTAATGACCCCGCGATGGCGGTCAGCGAGTGCAGGAATTCGGAGAATGCGCTTGTCAATGTGGGTGCCATGGTCGAGAGTCAATATTGGGATTATTGCCATTTCTCCTCAAGCATGCCCGCTTTATATACGACATGCCAAGACTCCTTGCCCCACAACAGGTACGTCAGTCGATACCTCATCGAGTCCCAAACATACGGCAATCTAAATCGGATTGTGCTCCATGGAGTACGTAGTATGCTCAATCAAGTACAAAATAAAAAGACTCGATTATTATGGGAAGCCATACATAGCTGTAGCAAAGGAATCACGTAAATGCCGGTCCCAACTCATTCTAATCGGAGACACTGTATCAACTCAATGACATATGTCCAGTTTGCACCCATCGATTTATCCACGTCGCGGGGCACCTCCGGCAGCGGGGGCAGGCTCGATAACGCTGCCCGCCCATCGGGAGGCCAAGCCTTGCACTTGACTCCAAATGGTGACGAGAACCGGGGGGTTGCCGGGCTTGCGGACGAAGCCGTCGATACGTCCGTTGGTGAATGCGAACGCCTCACGCGTGAAGGCAGATTGATAGTAACGTTGGCGGAGGAAGTGCGCATAGATAAGAGGGGACAGGAGAGAATTGCGGAATGTGATAGCTCCCAAGAAAACACGAACGAAAATCAGGAGTTCGGTGTAGGCAACGACGCGCATGGCTCCATCGTAGTTGGCTGTCAGATGTGTCAGAAATGACGTAACAAACGAACAAAAGTAAAATTTATCGCCGCATACCTTTGACCCAAGCTTGCAATTGCTTCGCGAGAGGATGGGGTTGAGGCGCACCACCTTGAGTTGCGGCGGGGCTGGGAGGCAGGAAGCGGGGCATCAAGGTCGTACGAGTGAAGGTGAGAGCATGGAACAGGGAGAAGATCGTGTAGGGAAGGAGGGCCACTAGTGAAGCGGGGAATGGTGAACACCGAGCATACTGGGAACTCGTAGACAGCACATACATGCAACAGGTTTTGAGCTCCACCAGAAAAATGCGACCGCGAAATATTGAACATTCTGTCAGAGGGGTGTTGAGTTTTGCTGTCACGCCATAGTAGTGAAGAATCCCTCTACCTCATCAGGAAGAGCACGACGGAAATACGCAAGGTTGGGTTGGGGTGGCTGCAATGTCTAATCAGACCGACGGTTCATTTCGGAGTAACAGTGCACGCTTACACCTAGTGCTTTGCTAGCAAAATAACCCAGTTAAGCTTCACGCTCCACGGCATACAGCATGAAAACTCACTAGCAGACGATAGCGTAACTTATGAGCGCGCCAGTAAACCCGGCTACACACATGTGCCCGTCAGTTCAATTTCCACGCCTTCGACGCATTTCAACTAGCAACCGACCTTTATACCACCAATCAGAGATGCTCCGGAAGAGCAGCGTCGCCAGGAAGTAGCGAAACGCCGCCGCCAGGAGCAGAAAGTGGCCTGTCGCCCAAACCCAATGCTAGACGTCGAACACGCGTAATCAGCCCATTTTGTCGCCCGCCGGCGAGGAGGCTCGGGAAAACGCCCACCTGCGTAGTGACCATTTTCTGCGTTTTCGCGATAAGAGAGATTCAGAGAGGCGGCGGGGGCGTTGGGTGGAGTGAGATTATGGCGAGAGCAGGTGCAAGAGGCGAACGTCGTTCATAAGTGTGACGCAGCGTGGACATTTAGGGCAGGTTCAACGTGCTTTCCACGTGCACGCAGCTGGGCGCTTGCACTCAACTGCACCGCACTGCAAGCAATGTGGATCACTGTACGCGATGGGCGTTGGCTGCGCGCGTCGGGCACGTATGTGTTTCAAGCTCATGACACGTAAACAGTGCAGTAAAATAGAAAACATACACGCGGCACAATACTACATACTACCTGCTCCATTGCGCTGATTTGGCCATCTGTTTACGTTCTTTGCCTTTGCGGTACACCTCCTTGTCAACCTTTTTCTGCCCCAGTGCTTCTATCCGACGCCCCTTGTTATTTCTCTTGAGTTTCCGTGACGTTTCTTCGAGATCGTCGTCGGCGTCCTCCTCAGCACCGGCACCGACTTCCATCTCCTCCAACACCTCGTCCTCATTCTCCTCCTCATCTCTGGGCCGCTTTCGAGCTCCTTTCGACGTCGTGGAGGTCCCCTTCCCAGGCGCCATGTTAATGTTCACTCTCGGCGGCACCGAGAAACCAAACGCCTTGCCGACCTTGGCCAGATCAAGAGCATTCACATCGAATATCTTCTTTAATGAATACGACGCGTAGGCCTGCAGGTACGATCTGAAGCCATCTTTCGCCGACTGGTGCAGGAAGAAGTTCTTTTGTAGTAATTTCTCGAGCTACCAATCGGCGTAAGTTTATGCATATAACGTGAATAGTTCAGGAGTGCCTACCTGGCTTTGTACATTTGCTATCCGATCCGCTGGAAAGCTGAATTCGTTGAGAGGTACTTTGGCCTCCTTCAGATACCGCAAGAATCCTAGCTCGCTCGGAAGCAAGAACATAAGACTCTTCCCGACTTTCCCAGCACGAGCCGTTCTCCCAACACGATGGATATAATCACGGGGGTCGTCTGGGGGGTCGAATTGAATGATCCAGTCGACGCGCGGGATGTCGAGCCCTCTGGCGGCGACGTCGGTGCATAGAAGAATACCAGATTCGGCGTTCATGAACTCGAAGAACGTATTCGTTCGCTTTTGTTGCTTTTGTTTACCCTACACCGTACAAGTAATGGGCCAGTCAGCACAATACGATGAAGAAAGGAGGTAGACTCAACGCACATGGAGATCCAAAACAGGAACATCAATATAATTCAATAACTCAGCGTGGTATTTCACCGAATTACAACTCGAGAAGAAAACGATAACTTTCTTCTTGAGGTTCTTTTTGAGGAAGGTGTACAGGAGGAGGAACCGCCGTTCGGACGGGCAGACGACGTAGCCCTGCGATAGTGTGGCGACGGTGCTTGTCGTTTCCTCTTTGTCGACGTCGACGTGCACGGGGCCGGGACGTAGTGATATACGTGCGAGATCCTGTACTTTTGTGGTTTGTGTGGCGGAGAATAGCATAGACTGACGGTTGTCTAGAGATCAATGAGTGTGTGATATATCTTTCGGAAATAACTTGGGACGTACCATTCGGGAGGTATGATATAATTTTCTTCATTTCCTCTTCGAATCCGATCTCCAGTATTCGGTCGGCCTCGTCGATGACTAGTGCTTTCATATTACGGTATACAAATCCTTTTGTGTTCTGTTTATGCACAAATAAATATGACTTCGATAATAAGACCAAGGTGCAGAAGGTACTCACCATGATATGATCCAAGAGTCGCCCAGGCGTCGCGACCAGCAGATTCACGCCCTTCGTCAGCTTATCGGCCTCCGCACTTCGATTCGCCCCTCCAATCACAATCCCAAAGGTCTGCGAATGGTGTGCCATCAAGTCCTTCGCTACGCCAAATATCTGCAGTGCCAATTCGCGTGTAGGCGATACAATAATGATACCCGTCCCTGTTATAACTCTGTATTAGCCTTACAAATTCGTCTATGAAATGGGGTGGACCCGAACCATTCATTGGCTTGAACTTCAACCGATGCAGCATCTCTACTGCCGGAATCAAGAACGCCAGTGTTTTCCCAGATCCCGTACGAGCAGCGCCCAGCACATCCTTGCCAGCCAACAATATCGGTATCGTCTTTGCCTGGATCGGGGTCATAGTAGAGAACCCCATCTCCTCCAAAGCCCTCGTCGTTTGCGCAGACAGGTCTAAAGTAGAGAACGGAAGCCGTCCTTGCGGATTGGCACTGGGGCCTGCGGCCGATGTCTCCTCGGCTGTCATTTTCTTAAGATGTCGAAGGCGGCGTAGTATACGGCTTGATGAGACCTTCGAGGATAGAGGGTACGGGCTACAGGGGTAGGAAATTAGATGTGTTACTGTAGTGCAGTAATCGAAGACTGCAAACAAAAAGCCACGAATGAGCTCGGCAATTGCCGTCGATCACAAAATGTCTTCCTCACCTTCGACACTGCGTAAGTCACTGGAGACATAATTGAACCTCATATTTGCTTAGCTTCTCCTAGTCCTCGCATCATCCTGCGCTGCAGTTGCAGCATTCGCACTAGGATATACCGTTGGATCTCGCGGGCCTTCAAACGCGTCTCTTCCTCAGGCAGGGCCTGACAAAACAGCCTTAGTACCTGACTCGTCCGAGGCACTCATCGATGACGAGAAACATAGCGAAAGCGACGACTCGGAAGAGGAAGACGAAAGCCTAGCTGACGGTGATCTCTCCGTAATCCAAGCCGGATTCATGGAACCATGTAAAATGGTAAATGTCTGCTATTACACAAATCGCGATCGCCCTATAATCGACGTTGTCGTAGGTTCTTGTCGTGCGAGTGGACCTGAACATGACGCCAGGCAAAGTAGCAGCTCAGTAAGTTATACCAGCCCCGTTTAAGATATTGCCTGATTGCCTGACTTGTTTCCGTATCATTAGGTGTGGGTCAGTGAGTCTTGAACTCGAAGCATATTTTTGCCCCATCCTGACTATGCGGTATGATTAGACACGCCACTCTCGCATGCTACAAAGCCCTCGTGAAGAAAAACCCTCGAGTAAGCCATTTCATTCAATATTTCGCATAAGGTCATTCTGCTGAATGTCACGAATAGCTCGTTAAACATTGGGAAAGAACAGGGTAAGACGCTTCCATACGACGTCTGTATTTGCTGACGTCGATCTACCAGGCAAGCCAAAATCGCGCTTAAAGTCAAGTCTGAAGACCAGCTCCTTGAATTGGAGGCTATCGCTAAGAGTCTAAATCTCTGCGCACGGTCAATACAGGACGCGTGAGTAGACGTGTATCCATACCGTCACCGTGTACATCGATGATACTGACCTGATCCCTCGCAGCGGACATACTCAGGTCGATCCAGGGACCCGCACGGTTCTTGCCATCGGACCCGCTCCAGTCGAGTTGGTCAACCAAGTAACTGGGAAACTCAGGCTATTCTGACCTTCTAGGCGTCTGTTCTATATGATGAATCGTGTTTCGTGTTGTGATGGTCTAGGAATACAGTGTGTTGCTACATCAGACGCTCAACGTCTACCCCGGGGACCTAAACTTATAGAAAATGAGGAGCGGAATCTAACCGCTCTTACTATCACCACTCTGCGAGCCGCCGCCACTCCCAGCATTGCCTATATATATGCGTCAGTATCTGTTCGTAACGGGCTTTGTAAGTCTTAAACTTACCGGACCCGACCTGCAAGAGGGCCGGCGGGGCGTTGTGGACTGACCCTCCTGTCGAGTCCCCACCTACTCCGGTGTACGCGTTCTTAACGCCGGCTCCCTCAACTCTATTGGCAGCCCCCGATGACCCAGGACCGGCACCCGACACGCCAGAATTAGCTCGACCGCCATCTCCCGCGTTGTCTGGGCAAGTGTGTTAGCCGGAACGCCTTTATACACAATGCGCTTAGACGTACTGGCATTCATTTGCAACACGCTACCGCCTATGAGGGACATGAGCCCGGTACCCTGGAAGCGCTCGTTGCTCGGGTGAATGCTCTCTACGCTTCCGCCTGTGGCGTTCCCACCCGCTCCAGAGAAGGAGTTGCTCTCCTTGTTTGCGTTTAGCTTGTTGTGAGGTGCAGCCAGGGCGAGAGTGGCAATGAGGGAGAGTGTGGCAAAGGCGGTGAAAGTACGCATGATGGATGATATGGTAGTGTAGCTGTGTATGTAGGTTGGGCTGTGTGATGGTGGTTGCGGAAAGAAAGACGATGGGGCTGCCTTTTTCCTGCGCGCCCATTTATAATCCCCCAAAATCTGTACCAGTCCAGCTAGTTGTGGTGTTCTATTTGCTGCTGAATTACTTCCCAGAAAGTTCGCGATTCGTCACGTGTATGTTATCTGACGTCACGGGCGATCTGGAAAGTCCCTATTTTTCGGCAATGGGGTCAGCGGGGTCTCCAACGTCTGCGGCGCCAGACGCGTCACAACGACTATACCCAGCTGTGGCGCATATATAAAGGCACGACGTGGGATCCAGCGCCCTCCCTCCCTTGACCCCCAATGGCAACCATCGCCATTGCCAGAGCCTACCAGCAGTCCTTCGATGCACGTCCACACACAACGCTCGCCATTACAGGCGGTCTCTTCAATGCACTGGGGGATTTTGTAGCCCAGGTTTATCAGAACACGGTGCGCCGCCCTTTTCCTGGTCTCGAGGACCACGAGTTCATCATTGCCCGCTAGATTGGATTGAAACCTCGAGAACGGCCTCGGACGTATGATATAGCGCGCACATTGCGCTTTTTCTGCTTTGGATTCGCGATGAGTACGTTCTCAGAGCTTTGGACTCTACACTGGGCTGAGCATGGTTGCAGGTCCTCTGTTGGGACGGTGGAACCAATTTCTGGAACACACATTTCCCCTACGAACCAATGGTCCTGCATCGAAAGTCAGTTGGGTAGCATTAGGGAAAAGAGTAGCTTGCGATCAAATAGTCTTGGCTCCTATTGGTGTGAGTTCTGCTTGCCTCTTTATCGTTGCACCGCGAGCTGAGCGAGTTTGAAACAATGCTTAGCTCGCTCTTTTCCTTGGCACAATGGGAATCATGGAAGGACGTAATCGACGCCAAATTCAGCAGAAGTACTCCGACATTTACGTCCCGGCACTCCTTACCAATTGGAAGGTTTGGCCAGCCGCTCAGGTATGAAATGACCTGCCTATCTGAGATTGCATCTTTATGCTTAATATAACACTCTAGCTCATAAACTTTCGGTATATGCCCCTCCCATACAGGATACCATTCCAATCCACATGCGGCGTATTTTGGACGTTATATTTGTCTATGCTCAACTCCCGGTATGTTTTAACTATCAACTATCTGCAAAAAATCCGTATTTACGTCGGCACAGAGAAGACGCAAAACAAGATAGAGAGGCTGCAATGCATCGCATACTTGGCTAGACTTTTTACAACACCATCCACACTTCATTCGTAGTACTGCAACCACTCGTATACTGGACTCACTGTTAATTGTCACAAACCCAATGTAGCATATAGTTCTTAATCCCCTCTTCGCTGTATGTATATAGACAGATACAATCATACATTTTCTGGCATTATGATGCGCCGTATTTTGGTTTGAAGTAAGCAGGCGGTAGTGTCGCCAAAACATCTACCAGAGGTCGCTCCACGACTACCAATTCCCCAGATGCCACGAAGTCGACGTAGAGTATCGGTCTATACTGCGTAATCATTTTAAAGTGCCGGGCAGTCGGAGTCTGGCTTTCAGAGGTTTCGGCATTGGTCTCGCGGTGGCGTTTCTTGCTCACCCTCCCACCCGAAGGGTTGTAGTTTAGTTTACATATCCAAGTCGAGCCCCAAAGGAGAACGAAGCGTTGCGGCGAAGGCGCAGGCGAGTCAACAACCATGTCAGACGCCGCGGGAGCTATCGAATCAAAAGCAATACCAAGCACCGGGTCATGGGCATGCGTGAACCGTTTCGGCAGCGAATTGCAGAAATCCTGCGCCCAGATGGGGGATTGCTTCGCCTCGACATCGTACATCTGCATCGTGTTGTTCGGGAACGCCATGATGAGGATATTCGGCTGCTTGGGGTCGAACGACATTGTCTGGACGGGCAGCGGGGAGGAGGGGAGGATGCAGTGGTGTTGTATCGAGTCCATGTTGAATATATGCGTCCGGGAGAGGTCGTCGGAGGTCGCCAGCCATTGGCCATCGGCGCTGATGACCATCCTCGTTATGCGAGCGAGGATTGGTTTCTGGTCTTCGAGCTCTTCTTCGTCTTTTTCATCCTCTTCGGCTTCTGAACCCGAGGATGGGTCCGCGTCGACTGCACGGCGTCCCCGCACGACGCGATTGCCAATATATCCATTGCTTTTCCGGTGCTGGTTAAACCGACGGAGGACGGTTGGCTTTTCGTCATGAGAGTGGAGGTCGACGATCAGGATGTAGCCGGAGAGGGCTACTGACATGGCCAATTTGGAAGAGTCTGGCGTGAAAGCGAAGGCTAGCGCTCCGGTCGTAGCATTTGCTTCAGGGAGCTGTGCCTTTATCGTGGATGAGAAGTCTCGTATTCTCGATGGAATAATGTCGCCGTCCACCTATATAATCCATCAGCTACTGTGCGCTGCATGGTAAACCGTTGTAAATGGCTTACTTCTTTCAACGAGAACAATTTTGTTTCGTACAGATCTGAAACCACTAACCAGCGAGCATCGTCGGATATTCGACATGCGACGAGGTTGGTGTTGACGTTAAGTTCCATGTCCAACACTTTATCCCACCCTCTCTCTTCAACAGGTGTGACACCTTCAGCATCTTCGTCGTCTGCCGCCGACGTCTTCGGGTGTATTCTCCATATGCTCAGGCTGCGTTCGCGCATACACGCCAACAACCGCGTCGCTTTCGCTAGACACAAACCAGACGTCGACGACGGGCCGGTGGTGTATGCTATCTTCCTATGATACGCGTCGTCGAAGGTGGCATGCGAACTGGTGTTGAGCGGGTTGATCACTTTCACGATGGTGTTCGTGGAGAGGGCTGCGGGGGTCAATACCACTGTCATGTCCAGACCACCAGATGCCAGGATGGGTGCGACGTCGATAGGATACCTGCGCCTGTGGGAAGAGGGGAGGATGGTGTACGGTGGCCACATAGCTAAGGCTCGGACATCGTGCGCGTGTAGTCTACGGGAGGCAGACTGGACCCAGCGGCTCGCAGGTGATTTTGTGGTAGTCGAGTTGTTTTGTTGTGCTTTAATATATGAGAACTGGGTAACTTTCTGATCTACGCCAGACGTATAGACGGTTCCACCATCCTAGTAAACATTGTTAGATAATGAGTAGCTTTTAGGGGCGACGTCGCGACATACTGGTCCACAGATCAAACATAGGACATCGGCTCCGTGCGCCGGGAAGCTCTGGATCTGGGTGCACGTCCGCGAGTCCCAGAATTTAACGTTTCCCAGTGAATCACCGGAGATAATTGTGCCATCGCTGCAAGAGGGGTTCAGTTATGTCTTAGCTTGAGTGTGCGTTAATAACCTCACCCCAAAGCGCCAACCGTCCATACAAGGGTTCGTTCTCCTCTAGTCTTGTCCACCATTAATCTGTCAACAACTCTGCCAGTCGACACATCCCACTTCCGCAAACTACTATCCGAGCCCCCAGTTACTATCCATGAATCCGTCCAATCCTCCTCTTCGTCGTCACTAGAGTCGTCGTCATCTTGCTGAGGTGATGTCTGAGCTACTCGAGGAATCGGCGGGCCCCATGCCAAGCTCAGAATGCGACATTTTACTTTGTCGAATTTCCGGAGGTGTGTCAATGTGTCATGAACGAGTGATATTAGTCTGACCGTGCCGTCTTCGCAACCGAGTGCGAGGGTGCTGGATGCTGGATTGGCAGCCATACACCATATAGAACCACCTTGGGAGCCAAGGGTACGCTTTGGAACGGATCATCAGTGAGACATAAATCTTTCATGAATCTAATCACATACGCGGACGCAGTCCTTCTCCAGGTCCCATTCCAATAGGTCACTTCCTCCTCCGGAACTAAACAGCCGAAGATCAGAGCACGACGGGACACTCTCGGACGGTAGTCGTTCCGGGTGTCTTATCACGAATACGAGGGAGTCGACTTTCGAGGGGTAGGGTGCAGATAGGGTCTGTAAATAATATTTTAATCGATGAATGTTGTAACAAGGGGGATAATAAGTACCTGACGCGTTACCCAAGCTTGGGACGACTGCAGCTGCCTCGGCGACCATTCACAGAGGTCAATATTGCCGTTAGCATGGCCCACGGCCAAAGTCCCGAATTTCGGAGCCTCCTTCGACGGTGCTGGATTTTTCCCCTTCGGAGACGGCAGAGGGAGCGGTGGCAGCGCCAAGGCCGTTATTGCTGACGGCGCAAAATCAACGAATCTGCATCGATGCACCGACAATGTTGTTGGTTCGGCCATTTTCAGGACTTAGGAGGTCGTCGCGTCCAAGATCTATCTAAATTTTCGAGAGCTGACCGAAATAACGTGACCAAAGCCCTTTCCTTCCGTTCCACCACCAACCTCCAGTCAAAATACACCATGTCGTTTCTCGGACGGGGACCTGGAGGACCTTCTAATGGCGTAAACCCAGAGCGCATAGAAATGGCCATTACTGAGTGAGTACATTCAAAAGTCGCTGTTGCTGTTTTGCTCATCCAAGAAAGGTTGGACACGGTCACAGATTTTTTCAACCGCATGGTCTCGTTCGTGTTTCTTGTCTGCGTTGTGACTGTTCCAGTATACTCAAGAGCCTCATGTAGTTCATGCCACGCAAAGTGCATTAGCACGCGGTATGCCGATCAAGACCTCAACAAGGGTGAAAGCGTATGCATAGACAGATGCGTCGCCAAATTCAACGAAGTGCAGAAGAAAGTCGGTGAAAAGCTCCAAAGTCGGGGTGCAGCGGCGTCGGGAGGAGGAGCGGGTTCGTTCACTGGTCTGTAAACCGTTACATTATACCCCATCATCTATATGCCATCGTAGATGTGTCTAATCTAATCCACTCGGCGCAAAGAGCACAATAGACGTGAATTCAGAAATCATCTCGACACGAACAAGCTAAGCCAATGAGTCCGGAGCCTAAGCTTTAACGCCCGGGAAGCAGTCAGCCATCGTCTTGGAGTGCTTGTTCTGCGCATGCTCCTCCAATCTGTGCAACGTGAATCAGACATTGGTCCCAAGCTCGGTCTCCATAAGACTTACGCTGGTGCGCGAGTGGTGATAAACTACATCAACGATGGGTGAGTTAAACTTCGACGGAAGTGCGCGATGACTTACAAATGACTGCCTGCACGTAGAGCAAATGATGGACTTGGCAGCCTCATTCACTTTGCTTTGGCTTTTCGAGCCTTTTGCAGCTCCTTTCTCGGCATTGCGCTCTCTCTTCTGCTGAGCCTTAGCACCCTGGAAAACAAGACCGAATCAATTCCCTCGATACTCGACCATCTGCTTTGCAGAGAGAAGCCGGGCTAACATTACCCATGTCGAGACCGATAAAGAAGAGGCGAAGTGTAGATCGTGAGTGGTCGTTCAGTAAAGTTGCTCAAGCAAGAGACGAAAACTGGTGGTGAGCACGCATTTTTATTACGTAACCTTGTATACCCAGTTGAACCGGACCGAGAACGTTCAGATGTTCCCCGATCCCGACCTCTTGCATATTCATAGACGGGGCCACACGGACACGGAGCTCGCAATCCAATCTGTATATGTTGAGCTTCTTTTGTGCACGCTCACATCTTCGTGTATTTGTCACGCAGATACGAAACCCCCCTTCGTTTGCCTCCCTTTCCCCATCGTTCTCGACGATGGCCTCGAACATAGACGCAGCTCGCGCAAAGATTGCTGAACAAGTCAAGATAGATATCTTATCAAAGGACCCTGTCAAAGATAATGAATTAAAGTGCAAGGAAATTGGCCGTACCTTTATCTGTGCGTCCCTTCGTCGTTTTGCTGATTAACCTGACTCGAGCCCCAACATGAAGCCGACACTATAACAGGTCACGAACAATTGCTTTCGTGATTTCAATGCGTCTGAATGTATTAATCAGTTCCTACCAAGGAGATGTATCAATACGCGGTTCTCTCTACTTTGGGTGATGATGTTTATCACGAACCATCTACAGCGTCTGCACTTCTTAATCTACTTTTTGAGTTTCGCTCGACTAAATTGACTAATTCAGCGCCCTTGAAGCACATCTAGCGCAGCTCCTTGGCAAAGAGGCAGCTCTATTCGTCGCTTCTGGGACAGCATCCAACCAAATCGCGTTGAGGTCGCATCTAAAGCAACCTCCGCATTCTGTGCTATGTGATCACCGTGCACATATTTATAAGTACGACTCATGCTGAATTGAAAGCCTATACTTACCTATCGGAAGGTATGAAGCAGGAGGTGTCGGCTTTCACTCTCAGGCTGCTGTCACTCCCGTAATTCCTGCAAACGGTCTGTGGTTTTCCATCTCGTGCACCATGAAAATCGGCTTAATTATGATAAAGGGCATCATCTGACACTTTCGGACGTCGAAGCAAATACTATCATCAGTTCTGATGTCCATTTGTGAGACGGTGTATTGTATCCTCGTCCTCCTTTCTCATCACCTTGTAGCGCACCAACGGAAGTCATCGCCTTAGAGAATACGCTCAACGGAACCATCATCCCTCAGGAGGAAGTTATCGCCATTTCTGACTTTGCCCACTCCAACAATATCAAGATGCATCTCGACGGTGCTCGGCTCTGGCATGTCGCAGCGGAGACTGGTGTGTCGCTCAAGGAGCTTTCTGACCCATTCGATTCTGTCAGCGTCTGCTTCAGTAAAGGACTGGGTACACGCCTCCATCCACTCCATCTAGTTGATCTTTGTGACTGACATTCCCTTGCAAAGGTGCGCCAATAGGTTCGTGCTTAGTGGGCAGTAAGGAACTTATCAAGAAGGCCCGTTGGTTCCGCAAACTCTTTGGAGGCGGCATGAGGCAGACTGGCGTCCTCGCTGGATGCGCTGCATATGCATTATCTCATAATTTCCCTCTGCTCCCAAGAGTACACGAGCTTACACGAAAGCTCGAAACAGGCCTCGAGAAGATCGGTGCAGAAATAACCAGTAGAGCCGAGACTTGCATGGCAAGTGTATTTTTTGGGGTTTAACGATGTATCCTACTCATGCATGGCCTTATAGGTGTTCTATGATCCGTCGCCAATCGGCGTGGACTATGGCGAGATCGCTGATAGAGCAAGTTTGCTTCCTGAACCCCTCTTCTTGGGAGGATCACGCTTGGTCGTCCACATTCAAACCACCGAACAAGCTATAGACGACTTCCTTTCGCTTGTTGCGCAATTAGCCGAGGAGAAAAAGCAAGCAGGATTTGTTCCCCAGCCCGTAGAAAAGAAAACGGGGAGGTACCACGATGTGTATGTCAGGCGGCCTCCCAAGCAGGCGTGATAAGAGGATAGAAAGAGGATAAAATGCTATATGATTGATTAAGATATAGATATCTACAAGTTATTGCTAGCTGGGTCCAAGTTGCATCAATCAAACGAAGGTCCATCTGAGTAAATAATCTCGGCACTATCGTCGACGACGAAGCTCCCGAACTGGTATTCGTCAGGACTTTCGTTGCCACGCTCTGGAGAGCTGGATATGATACATTGTTTCGCTCTTTTAGGACCGAAGGCTCCTGTTCTCACAGGTTTGTCCTTGAAAGCAGGACCGGCTCGTCCAGGATACTGCGACAATAGACTCTGTCGATAAATCAGTGATTGGTCATAACTTGGCGAAACTTGCGTTGCAAGATCTTTGATAAAGGCCCGATCGGTTTCATCTTCGACGTCATCTTCGCTATGAGAAGAGCCTGCGCTGACTTCATCTCCCGAGTGTTCAGCAGCGACGTCGAAAAGCGGGTTGAGATGCTGACGTCCTGGGGTTTCGCGGGCCTTCCCCTTCCCCTTGCTGACTTTGGGTACATTAGATGAAGATGTCTTACGCTTCAATCGCCGCTGAGATGGAGGCGGCATCTCGACGGACGGAGAGTCGAGCTCAATATCTGGTAGGGCTCGTTTGCGTTGTAATCTCCCGGCAGGGCGTACAGGGAATGTCGTAGGTGGGCATCGAAAGGTCTTGCTTCGGCTTGATTCGCCAACCTTGCCTACTGGAGGAGACAGAAAGTTCGGAGACCGTAGATTCGCGCCGTGGTTGGGGGGCGAACCCCACGCCTGGGCAACAATGGGCGAAAGTGGTTTTCTTGGGGAACTCCAGAGTGGTGAACTTGGGCGGGAGAGGGGATCGAGGGGAGGAGTTACTCTTGAACCACTATCATGGCAAGCTACTGGCATCGGTTCGCCAACCTCCATAGAATCATCCAACGAGAATGCGCCTGGCGGTGGAGGGCTGGAGCTGATAATCTGGATACTGGGGTCGTCATCTGATCCGTCTACCAGCCACGCCATGCTATCTACAACGGCGTTGTTCGAGCCAGATGCTGAAGCGGGCTGAGACTGCGATCGTTCCTTGCTGCGTGGTGAGTCGATATCTTGGCGACCCTCGTCCTCATCCCAAGAAAGCTCTAGGACGTCTGGCAACCGCTTTGTTGGTGGAGATGGCGGTATAGGACTGACTGGTGGAATTGAAGGAGCCTTCTTGCGAACCTTCTTAGGCGCGGATTTTGGGATTGTCTTGTGTATGGGTGATCCCGAAGCTTCCTTCTCATCACTAAGGTATTTCTCTGGAGAGGGACTCCGCGCGGGCTCTGGCGACTGGGCAGCTTTACCCTTCTTCGTACTCTTCTTCTTTTTGGCGACGCTGGTAGTGGCGGAACGCTTGAGAGTTGATTTGGCCTCGCGCGTGGAAGTAGAAGAGGCCGCTGTCGATGATTGGGTCCGCCGAGGGGGAGGAGGATAAAAAAGTTCGGTTTCAATCTCTCGATCGGAAGAATTATCGACCCCCGCAGCCTCTAGTTCTTTGTCGGAAATCTTGATCTTTCGTTTCTTCGTTAACTTCGAGGCGGCTACGAAGCCACTTATTGCACCGTAAGGCATGTTTCGATCTGGGGCTTCCTTGCGTTTGCGCTTTGGAACTCGAGGCTCTTTTTCTGCATTTTTCCCAGCAGATTTGGTGCGGCCAACTCTCTTGTATTCGTCGCTACGAACGTATTCCACGATGTCCATCGCCTTCTCCAGACACTGAGGCTTGAAGTGGCTAGGAAGGAGGCGCTCGACGTCACCATATAACTCCAGGTCTTCGCCGCTGCATATTGATTTCTGCACATGGGAATAGGCGTCTTTAGCCTTGTCGAAGTTCTGTTCCTCACGACCTTCTGCAAGTAGGACATGAACAACGCCCGAACGCTTGCGACCAGTTCGGCCAACGCGTTGCAACTGGAAAGTAATCAGAAGCAATCCCACGGAATGCAAAGCGACCTACCATCCGAATGGGTGTCTTCTGAGCATCGTAGCAAATGATCAGGTCCACTTCGCCGATGTCCAACCCTTCTTCGCCAATGGAAGTCGCTACTAAAACGTTGTATTCGCCGGCTTTGAATTTCTTGATGAGCTAATGTCTGTGTATTAGGGCATAGCCGCCTTGGGACGCTGGAAATGCAAACCTCAAGCTGGTCCTTCTGCGCGAGTCCCTTCTTCCCTTCCTTATCAGTGCCTTGCCCAATGAACGCAGCCGCTCGGAGCATGGGGCGTTCGAAATTGAGAGCTTCTACTATCTCCTCGACGCACTCCCGGAAAGTCACAAAGACCATGGCTCGGGTTTCTTCGGGTGCTTCAGCTTCGTCAGCTGCATCAGCCAGGCGGCCACCGAAATGCTGGACCAAGAAGGTCTTGAGACGATCCAGTTTGGGATGCATGGTAAACTTTCGGGCCTTCTGAGCCTCGAACTCTTGTATGACAGCTTTGTACATAGGATCATTCCGGAAGTTCTTTGCATTCGAGACAGCCGTAGCTTTCTTTTGTGTGCCATCACCGGTACTATCTTCGGCCAGACTTAGAAGGCATTTGTAGCACATCGAAACACTGGCCTCTTGCTGTACCAGGATGTGAATAAGATGAGGATAGCATATAGATTGCAACGACGAACCAAGTAGCCCATGGCTCGGGCTAACCCAGAGAGTCGAAAGAGAGGCTGATATGCCCATTTCTGGTTAGGACCCAGTTGCTGACACTGTTTCTGAAAGTAGAAAGGGTGCGCATTGCAGACGTTCATGGAATGGACGACTCCCCGCGAGGTGAGCGGTTTCAAGACAGACTGAGGGGGAGAGGTTCAACGGCGAGTAAATGGGAGAGATTGAGCTTACCTCCATCAGTTTCGCTAAAGGAGCCATGACTCGATTTATGTCGTCGTTCATTTTGATGATGTGTTGTTCAATACGCTGTAAATTGTTGAGCCGAGGGGGGCGTCGTAAAGGCAGGTCCTCTACCTTTTCGTGAATGAAAGGCTTAAGATCTAAGCTGTGCTCATCTCGTATCTCAATGTGACTAATATGAAGAGCGTCTACGAGATCTTGCACTTTCTCTGGGGTACCACCAGGAGTGGCGGTCAGAGCAAGTATGCGAAAATGAGGATTCTTCGCCATGAGATATCGAACGGCTTGTGAGTATGCGTACTGTCCCGTGGCTCTGTGGGCTTCGTCTAGAAAGAGGTCACATACGAACGCAAAAGGGCGCAACCAACCTTACCGATGACGAGTAGGACAATGTCCATCGGATCGCAGGTTTCCTTCGTGAGGTCATTAACTAGAGTCTGAGGTGTCATGTAGATCACCCGTTTGTCATGCCACTGACGAGCTGTTAATGACGAATGCACTTGAGAAGATTGGCGGAATGCTCACCGCTTTGGCCCTGAGGGCCCTTGCATTATCGCCGGTTAGCTCGATGGCATCATTGCCAGGAATACCGCACACTTGGTGGCATGCCTCGATTTGTTGAGACACAAGTGGCTTCGTCGGCGCTACAAATACTACCTTGCCTTCTGGAAACCAGCGATAGTCTGAGGAATTATGGTCGTCAAGAACTAGCTGAAGAATGAAGGAAATGCCATACAGTTCAGCATCACAACACCAGCGACGAAGGTCTTCCCAAGACCAGTAGGAAGGGCAACGAGAGTATTCTCAAAGAGCGAATGTTTTACAATGTTGAATTGATAGTCACGTTTAGGACGGTTGAGAGGAAATATCCAATGCCTTGCCTCTAGAAGATCTGGCTCGAGTTTCATGGGTGGAGGCTAGATGGGCAAATATGTTCAACGATCTGTTCAGACGCTACGATAACGAAGAACATACTGGGCTATGATAAGGAATATAATTGGAACCTTCAGCAGAAACTTTGTTATGAGATATCGACTTACCCAACTGAAGAAAACGATAACCGCAATTACTTCAGGAACATCCAAGCTAAGATTGTCTGTGGCCTTACCTGGAACGAATGGAGCGGGGAATTGTTCGAATTCTTCACCTTCCTCGTCGCTGTCGTGCGCATCCTGTCCGTCCTTGTTCTTGGACTTTGGGAGTGGCTTACGAAGCCCAGTCTTAGCGAACGCAGTATGATCCCATTTCTTTGTCTTAGGGGCTGGCCGTCCAAAAGGTGTCTTCGGATTTGATTTCGTTCTTTGTATCGAATTGGTCGGTTTTGGCCGACTTGAGCTTGCTTGTGGCTGAAGTACATCTCCGAACAAAGTTGTCTGAAGCGTCGCGCGAGACGTGGATCGCGAAAGCGTACTGGAGCTCGCCGAAGGTTGAGCATCTACATCAATGACTTCTGCAATATATGCATCGAGTCGCGCCGCCTCTGCGGGGTCGAGGGCCAGAGAAAGGTCGCCAAACGAGTCATCGTAGTCCGACTGTGGAACGTTGTCGACGGCGAGGGCGGCAGCTTCTATGGCATCCAGTTGTCCGAGGGCCTCCGCGTCGAAGTTAATAGGGTCGTCGTCAAAGTATCCCTCCGAGTCGCTCATCTGGGGAGCAATAAATACGATACTGAGTCCGTGGTGGTATGCTTTGAAGCGATTACATTGTTTACGCGCTTTTACGCGCCACATCTCAATTGAGCACGTGACCACGACATGGATGTAGTCGCCCGGGCCGTTCTCACAGGCTGAGCGTACGATATTGGTACTGACCACCATGTCCGCCAAGTCGGTCGCCCTGTGGAATGCATTACCAATGCAGCCCAACGAAGAGTCGCATGCTATCCTGAAGGTACTCATATAATGCTCTCTCAGTGGTTCATACTTCCCTTCTTTCCTCGGCCTTCCTTTACCAGCGCTCAAGAGATGACTACGAGGCCTCCCACGACGACGACGACGACGATGTTTCCATCGCATCTCGCACACACTCACCCTCTCCAGGGGATGCCATGGACGTGGACCTGGCTTCGTCATATAAATATGTCGAGTATGTACGCGGGCCCGCTCGGGAGGTTATTACCGTTGAGACGAAGATCAAATCCACAAATAAAGGCTTTGCCATGCTTGCAAGTATGGGATGGACGGAAGGCCAACCCCTGGGATTATCTGGTGAAGGTACTATTTCCCGTAACCTATCACATTCGTTGATTTGACACTCGGTCCTCAAACGGTAGGCCGCACGGAACCAATTCCGTTTCAAGTGAAGAACGACTCAACGGGGCTTGGTAAAATCAACCAAGACGTTCGCATGATTGAGACGACAGTTTCCCAACGGCGGGGCTTAGACTCTGAGCGCCAGCACAAGGAAAGCGAAGAGCAGCGGCGGATTCGAGAGGTTATAGTTCTGGTTCTAGCTCCTGCGGCCCG
The DNA here is from genome assembly GCA_017499575.1 of Sanguinoderma rugosum. Lineage (NCBI taxonomy): Eukaryota > Fungi > Basidiomycota > Agaricomycetes > Polyporales > Polyporaceae > Sanguinoderma > Sanguinoderma rugosum. The sequence goes on along the minus strand of VTPW01000002.1, from coordinate 2,910,390 downwards.
CTAATATCTATTTCGTATACAGGAAGCAGTGGCTAAAGAAACCGCCCGCAGTGTTGAAATCTCTGACACGCTGAAGGCATTCTATTGCAGCCTCTGCGACAAGCAGTTCAAGAATGTAGCTCAATACGACGAGCATACTAACTCTTATGCCCATCACCACAAGGCCCGCTATAGGGACATGCAAGCCAACGCTCGTATTATTCCCAAGGAAGAACTCGACCGGAGAAAGGAGAAGGAACGTAAACGAGAAGAGAAGGAGTTACGAAAGATGGCCGCCGCCATTGGGATCAAGATGCCGAAGCCTGTTGAAGGTGGTCTGTTAGCAGTACCTACTCCCGGTGACTCCATCCCCAATGGCGAATCGCCCCACTCAGTTCCAGAACAAAAGCCAACAGGCTTCAAGAAGTCTGGATGGGCCACCGTTTCTTCGCCCGCCGCGCCCGCGTCTGGCTTCTCCAGGGGGAATGGGAACCCGCCTGCTGAACCCGCCCATCTCCAGCAACCCTCGGGTGGCTGGACGAAGGTGCCGGCCCCTCCCCCGCAACCGCCCACGTACGAAAGCCCCCATTTCCGAACTGGCGGCTGGAGTTCGCTCGATCCTGGACCACAAAATACACCGAGACCACCCCCACCAACAACAACAGATGGTTTGTCTTCTTTTTAATCTCATAGTTGGTAGCATTCATGTCGCGGTCAAATACTTGGCATTACAGATACTCCGATACCCCCTCAGCCTCAACCGCCGACCTCAGCGCCAGCAGCCCCTACGAAAGACACCCGATCTAGCTGGCAACAGTTCCAGAAGTTTGGCAAGGCCCGACGATAATCAACGTTTTATAATTTCGATGTTCGTAAGCTCAACCTCAAGGATAAGACAGAATTGGATATCGACAACTAATTAGCTACACTGATCATTCTCTTGGGGATATACCTATTGTTGTATAAAGTGAATATACTTCGAATGTATGTACGAGTGAGTAACGACTGAAAAGAAACGCTTTTGGGTAAAAGACCAAGAAGAATACAAAACTAGGAAAACGTGAGTTGTAAAGTCCATCACTCAGAGTCACTTCCTGAGCTATCAGAACCTGAGCTTGAGTCCGACGAATGTTCGCTGTGGTCGTCTCTGGCCATAGCGCGCGGTGCTGCTGAGGGGTCTCCTTGGTCGAAAAGGGCCATCCGACGCTCAAGCTGCCGAATCTTCTCTGCTTCAACATCCTCGTCCATGCTTTTCCGCTTCAAACCTCCCGTTCCTGTACCTTTGCCAGGTCTGCTGCGCTTCGGAGCGCTGGTCCGTAGTGGACGTAACACAAAGTTATAAAGTTTCGTCAACACTGGTGCTGGGAGCATATCAATCTCGAGTTCAATTTCATCCGTGCTCTGCAAGATGAGTAACGATCATTAGTCATCAGCAGAGTGATGATTGAAGCTGAGACTTACGTCTCGTATTTCTGGGACACCTTCGTGGATGATTTGGATGACCTTCTCCAGTTTCGGGCCGTCCAATTTGCCAATTGCCTCGCTAAGGTCCTTCTTCTGCTCGAACGTGAGGACGTCGTCATCAGCGATAGGCTTCTTCGAGCGCTTCTTCGAAGGAACTTTGGGCGGTTTGGAGGTCTTGGAGGTCGAGGCGACTGGAAGCTTTTCCTTCTTCTTTTCTTTCTTCTTCTCTTTGGGCTTAGATTTCAGAGCTGCAATACTGCCTCGCATTGTTTCTATCTGAGACTCCATCATTGCAATGGCGCCTGGCAAAAAAATAGTCAGCTCAGAGATATAAATAGAGCTGTAGTCATCACTTACGAGCACGATCATCTTCCTCATCTTCCTCCTCATCTTCCTCGTCGTCATCAGAGACACTATGAAGTGGCGGAAGGCTCTTCCACTTGTCATCGAACAATCGCTGGAGCTCTATCCCGGCTTGATTCACGGGCGTCCCCGCAGGGTTGAATGCAAAACAGTTGCGAATCATGAGCTTGAAGTCGTCAAAAAACTTGTGAGCATTGGGATATTCGTGAACGTCAAGTTTGCGTCGCATCGTAGACAAATCCATGGGTTTTTTCACGATCTTGGGATAAGAAGGAATCTCAAGCTTAACCCAGTCTGCGGATGCTGCATAAGTGCCATGATCCAGGACAGATATGGTCTGTTACCTACCGACGGGCTCGTAAAAGGGATGTGCGATTGCGTAGTGTTGCTTACGATGGAGTTCCTGAAGGATTTTCCCGCAAAATTTGAGTTGTTCGTTGGTGCCGTCGTCTTTCGTGCGCTTGATTTTACGCTGCTTTTTGGGAGCGTCGGCATACGGAAGATCCTTCGGGGGAGGCGGATGAATCTCTCGTTTGGGTCTGGTAGTGCCTTCTTCGTTGCGTCGTATGACAGGAACGGAAGTAGAAGGACGACGGGCGGTACTTGTCTTCTTCGGTGGTGCGACAACTGGCGGGGGAGGAGGGGGAGGAGTGGGTTGTTTCTTAGGAGGAGGGGGCTTGTGCTAGAAGAAAAGGTTGGAGATGGTTATTAGTATGTGAGAAACGGAAGCGTACCTCTAGGGCGGGGGGCATATGCTTGATCTGCTTATCGAACACTTCCTCAATCCGCTTCCCCATGGCCGTGATAGGGTGGTCTGGCCCGTTGAAAGTAATGCAGTTCGTAAAAATGAGTCGCACATCCGCGATGAACTCGTCCACATTGAAGTAGCGGGGATTCTGGGGATTGGGGTCAGGCTTCGCTGGATTTGAGGACGCAAGCTTGTGTTCAATGGTGGTGAAATCCATTGGGTGCTTTATGATGGACGGATAGTGTGGGACATTGAGTGCGACGGGATCAACAGGGCGAAGGAAAGGCCCGGAATCTTTATTCTTCTTCAGTTGGCGGATAGTGGAACCACAAAAGCGGTACTGAAGAGTGCTGAACGTTGATGCTCCGGGTGAGGGCGGGGATATGGTGGAAGCGGAGGGCGGAGGTGGTGTGCCAGTCGGAGGAGGTGCCGGAGTAGGACCATCGGAAGCTCCAGGGGTCGAGGCTGGGGGTGGAGTTGCGGACTTCAGGACACGGGGGATTAGCACGCCTATAGCGGCGCACAAGATGATTAAAACACTCACTGCGATCGCGCGCGACGCTTTATCCGCGTCCGAGTACATCCTCTGCCTCTTTGCTGGGGGAGGTTTCGTATCTTCCTCCATCACTACTGATTCCGAATACGATATGCCATTGGTGTGCACAGAACTCATTGAAGAGTCAAAGGGAATATTGGGGCTGTCTGTGGGAGTTGGACCTGACATATCAACGTCAACGGAAGCGCCATTGGTGGATGGGGCGTTTTCTTCTATCATGCTGATATCTTCCTGCGACTGTGCCTGTGGCGGGGGTGAAGAGGAAGGCGGGGCGGGCGGATTCGAGACTTTGCGTTACTGACGCTTCAGACATCCTCCAAAACAAAGGAAAAAATGAGCACAAACCTAGATCAACAGGGGCCTCCGCCAAAAGTTGTGTCGACGCGTCTTGGACCATAGCCACGGGCTCAATGATTTTGACGGGGATGGGCTCGTGTCGGACATCACTCTCTTGCTCCTGGTAGTCGATGTCTATCTTGACATCCGGGATTGCTGAAGAGGATACGGGCGTCGTTGGAGAATCAACATTAGGCGAGTCGACGCCGTTAACGCCATTGGGCTTTTCGTTGTCGGCACCGTTGAGGACGACATCGACGACCGCCTTGTCGTCGTGGTGGGTGTTGCCGCCGTTTAGAGTTGTCGGCGCGCTGCTCATGATAAAAATACGCGTGACGGTCACGGCGTGACAGTGGGCAGATGGACAAGGGAAGATTTGGGAGTTAGGGGGATCCGAAGCTGACTAGGTCTTTATAGCCTACAGGAATTAAGGTTCGATCTCCCGCGCAGGGGCCACCCTCTCAAATCCCCATTTCCCTGTCCCCTTTCCCCCTTCTCTTTGTCTCACTGGACCGCGCATGTACATGCCAATGTACAACCTCATCAATTTACTTCTCTTCGTCGTCCTCTTCCTGAGGCACTTCTGCGAAAACGGGCTTGGGTTGGTTTGCTCGCCAGGCTGAGAATCCGGAAAAAACCGCCACGTCAGTCCGCCATCAAAACAAATAAGACCAAAGCGCAGCTTTTATCGCGTCACGTGCAAAGATGACACAATCGGCGTCGCGAAACGGATATTGTGATAATCGCGAAGCCAGAAACGTCAACTCACCGCCTGTCCATTGCGGATCCTGCTCTGCAGCATTCGCATACTTGAGCAGCGCCTCGCGGGGCTACAGAGAAAGATAAGTCAGTAAAAGCAATCACCTAGTCTCCATGAAAACAAGAAAACGTGAGAGCCGCAAACGGCACCATTGCAACCGTCAAGGCGCCAATCAATCTACCCAAAATGCTCCTCCCGGCCTAGAAGATAAAGGGACGACGAAAGAAAAGCTGAGCCCCAATATCAAAGAAGCAGTACCGTGTTTCCCTCTCCGAAAATTGATAGGGCAAAATGGGAAGATAGAAAGACGTACATCTTCGTCTCGGGTCGTGTCTCTGACCAGATTTTGAACGACGTGCTGAGTAGCACTCGCTCCCACCCTGCCACCTCTCCCTGGTCCGGTCACAGGGAGTTCTGGCCGTCTGCTCTTTCTCGGGTCCAATCTGTCCTTTTCTCTTTTTCTCTTACTTCCACGCGCTATTCCATCACCATCGCGGAACATCGGAAGTGCGTGAGGCGTGATGATGGTGGGCGCAGCGAGGGCGTCCGACATGTCTTCAATTGTAACCTTCCTCGGCGGCCCTTTGCTGAGCAGCAACTTCGCTCCGTTAAGTGAGGTTTGTGGTGAGTATAGCACACATATTTGACCGCTCGAGAGGCCAGTGACAATCTACGAAGGCACGAGTTAGACTGGGAATCCATCTGAAAGCTGATGTATCAATACATGCCTGATTGATCTTACTGTGCCAAAAGACCTTAACGGGCGTAGAATCGACGTCCAGCGTCTTTACGACATCCAACGTGTCCTTCTCCATGAACAACAAATGCCCCTTCCCACCTTTCGTAGTCGCAGCAGCGCCGGTGATAACGTACTTATCATCAGGGCTAAACATAGCATTAGTGTTGGGATAAAGAGTCCCAACATCAGATCGTACAGCCAAAGGCTTTTTGAACGCCCTCAGATCCCAAACTATTTCCATTGAAGACGTTACGGTTTCGTTGGCAATATGGAATTTCAGAACTCACTTTTGACCGTGTCATCTCCACCTCTGGTAAGAACGGTTCTTCCGTCGACAGAGAACACAACGGAACCCGTTTCGGTGCCCTTCGTGTGTGCGCCTTCTATGGTCATGTTTGGTCGAACAAAATTCGAATTCGCCTGCCACATGTGCAGCGCTCCGTCTACGCAAGCTGGATGGTTTGGAAACTTTGAGCGAGTTTCATAATGATCGCCATGTTGCTCACCTCCGCTGATGATATTGCCATCCGGAGAGTATGCACAAGACGTGACTTTGGTTCTGGCTCCTCGTTCCTTCGACTTGACTACAATCACCGATTTCTGCTTCCGTTTGTTCTCGACTTCCCAAATGCTGTTTGGAGTGGTTTAGAAACGGCGAGCTTACGTATATGTACGACATACCGAATAGTGGAGTCGGCGGCAGCAGTGATGAACGTCTCAGGATTCTTTGGGTGCCACGCACAAGAGGACAGCTCGAAAACATGGCCGCTGTAAAAAGACCGTTGGACTCTCGCTTGAATGCTGAAGCGACGAACTCACGCAGTGTGCTTCATGTCGCGAATATACATGTCACCTTTGATGAAAGTGGCCCTGCCAGTCAGTTGAAGCTATCCAATCTATACTGAAATCACCGCACGTACTCCTCTTCTCCGTCTCGGTCATACAATTTGGCCTGCGTCGTTCCCGACACTACCAAGAACCTTTGTCCGTCTATCGAGTACTTAACGTCATGAATCTTCAAATGAATGTGAGTTGAGCTAAAACTCCTGCAAGATGAGTGGGAACATACGTGATACGTCCCAGACGGTTCCCAGGTCTTGAATGGTTTACACCGGTAGTCCATACCACCGAAGTCCCATAGTTTACAGTCGTAATCATGCGAGCCGGAAAGAACTCGCGCGCCAGACGGATCGAGGGCTAATGCTGAGATAACTTTAGTGTGATCCTTCATGACAATTTCGTGGGTGATTGGGAATTGAGGTAGTTGGCTGTCTTCGTCGTCGTACTCAGGATCTGAGGGGTCGAACTCCGGCTCTTCGTCGCCGTCCTTGTCTTCGTCTTCATCCTCCTCTTGTCGTGTCGGCGGAAGCGAGGGTCTAGGCTCGTCAGAATCCGACCCAGGATGCGCCGTCGGTTTTAGTGCAGGCCGTTTAGACGACGAAGGCAGTGACACTCCGGCATTCACCTCCTCTGTCGACGAGGAAGCCACCTCCTTTGCCTCTCTTGAGTTTCCGACAAGGCAAACGTACCAAGTCAAGACATACCTCCGACCGTTTGTTCTTTTCGAACCTGTTGGGGTCGAGCTGGCGCTTCTTCGTCGCCTTCCCAAATCCTGCGATGCCCATAGCTGCGAATACATCTTTGTCGTCCATGGCGAAGGTGAACAATTCAATGAACAACCTCGAGTCAATATTCAGTTGCCACGCGCTGACTATGCCGACCCTTAACATGAGGCCACGTGACTTGTGGCTTAGTGCGCGTCGGCACCGCACTCCTTGAATGCTTCTTAGCATCGCGTCGATTCTCTCGCAGCCCCTAGACCTCCACCAAGCCCACCAGAATCGATGATGTTGAAACGACAGAGACCGTCGTCCCCGTTTCCCTCTTCATCAGATTCACCGATAACTTGCGACCCGTACAACGACCTTCAATTGCCGCCCGCAACGAAACGGCAGCGAATTGCGCCACCGAGCCTCGATGGCCCTTCTCGTGGGTGGGGGGGATCTCACACGACTCAGACATCAGACAACGCAGACGACGGGGAGGAGGACTTGGAGTATGAAGACGACCATGACGCTACATGCGATGCGAGCAACACAGAAGCGCACCTCATACGAGAGAAATACAAGTCCACGAATACCATGCTCTCTGAGCTGCATATTCTTCACCAACATCGCCTACTCTTTGTGCCATCAGCGCCGCAGACACGCAGTACACCGCTCGCATCGGCTTCAGCGGGTAAATGGATAAATGCACCTATCACACCGTCAAGTCTGCCTGGGCACTCGAGTGGTCCAAATCGCGCAGACCCTTCTCTCCGCATAGCATCAAAGAGCGAGGGAAATATGGCCCCATCAGAGGAGGATCAGGACGTCGCTGAGAAGTACAAGCAAACGAACAAGTCAGTTACATGTCTTTATGACAAGAGCAGTATCTAAAGATTACTTCTGCAGGTTGCTAGGCGATCTAGTCCTCTCAAGGAGGCGTCAAATAGGTGGCTCATCATAACAGAGCTTCTCGCTTCTCCTTGCGATCGTTTTGTGTTTCCCCTCTCCTTATCGCGAGGCAACGCTTTCCCCTCGTCTTTGTACTCCGCGCGTGCATCTCAGTTGCTGTGCTAATACATTCCATCCATGTTCATTTGCATCCTATCGCATCGCATTCCCCATTTCTTCATTTGCATATTTGCATATTCATTGGCATGTAAATTATATCGGTCTTTTTGTGGACAGCATACGACCGCACCTACACTTCATCACTATCATGGTCACGCGATATCTGCTATATACTGGGTGATATCGTCGAGCCCTACATCCACGTCCCTCCCGAAGACTTCGCCAATCTCTTGATTGAGTAGGTCCCCCATAGAACTGTCGTCTCGAGCGTACCGCCAGTCGTCGTGCTTCGGCGAGTAGTCATATCGTTTAGGCCCACTAGTATTCCGGGGTGAGGTCAAGACATGGAAACAAATTGAGAATAGGACACACCTGAAAGGACTAGAAAGCCATATCTGCTTGTTGGGTGGTTGCTTGTTTATCACGTACGTGCCCTTGTCTCCGAGGGAGAGAGTAAGGACACCACTCTAACATAGGCAACAGTTGGGACATTGTTCTCTCATGAAAGCCAACTGACACTCACCAAGTATTCTATCTCGTACCCCGGCTTTCCCTCCTCGTCCAGCAAGATCTCAAAATTTTCTAACAGAACCTCCATGGTCGCATCCGCAAGTTCATGGTATATCTCATTCGAAAGGGGAATTGGGCGACTGAGGGAGTAGATATCGAGACGTGAATGAGGTTTAGGGTTCGTTTAGTCGAGTTCTGGGTCGGTTGGGGGGAATCCTGACCTTGGGTTGCTCTGGGCGGCTGCAGTGCTCATCGGGCGGTGTCTCAGAGCAGACGTAGGGGCTAGCATCGGACGTGTGTTGGCATGGCGAAAGAACTGGTTGGCGGCCGACCAGCTACGTCTACGAGCAACGCAAAGTACTTCAGAAGCAAGCCTACGAGGTATCATGGATGGAAGTTAGAATAGTCGCGCCGGTTAGGGTCGTATGTTTGGCTGGCAGAATTAGGTTATCTCCGAAGACGCCATTGGTTGGCAGAAATCACACCAACTCAGATATTCGAATCTAGAAAGTAAGCAACTCTTCGCAATGGGAACACCGTCGATATGCATACGTCGTTTGGTTGCTTTGAGTGCCTCGCGCAGAATAATGATTTCCGGCTGTGTGCCTGCCAAACGACATCGAAGATATGCAATATGACTAAGATAACTTAGGTTGCCTTCTTGCCTTCCCTCTCTATCCAATCTAGCCATGACCCTTCGTAGTTATACAGACTAGACGAACATCAATAGATTGTCAACGCGTAGCTTTGGCGACTCACTTGGTATATCCGTTTCTTTTCGCAATATCGCAGGCCGACGCGCTGCGTTTTCCGCTTCTGCAGTAGAATATAATCTCTTGGTCTCTCTTTGGCTTCGTAAAGCCATGCTTCTCCTGAAACGCTGCTGCAGGCAGGTGAAGGGAGTTCCCGAGTACAGACAAGGGTAGATTCACGGCCGAGGGGATTGAACCTTGGATCACTTCGTCGGGTTCACGAACGTCTATGATGTACGCGTCCTAAGAGGCACTTTAGTCAGCACGCGAAATATTGCAAGTCGATATGGATGGCTCACCGGCGTCGGGCTCTGTGTTTTGGGCTTCATTTGTTCGTATGTGAGCAGCCGAGCATCCCAATCCCGTTGTAGATCATCATTGTGTTTCAACGCTTCCTTCACTTTATCCTTGTCTGTTGGCGCCTGGGTTGATTGGGAACGAAGCTGCAGCGGTGACCGTTGAGCTGCAAGACGGCTTGCTACAGACAAGCGAGGCATCCTGGCTGCCCTCGAACGAGACAATGCGACTCGAAACATCCTGGCTGGATATTATATGTTTAGGAAAAGTCGAAGTTAACGTCAACCGGAAGAAGAGGTGGATGTCGCACGCGAAGATCATAATGTCGACATACACGTTACATAAGCCTGCATCAGCCTGACAATCACCAGTTTCCGGGGTCCTCAGGGTAGATTGAGGCAAATTTGCTGCAGTCGTCTGCGGTTGTTGCTTGAACCCAATCCACCATGTCGCCCCCATATCGCTTCATTTTCTCGTATCTCTGCCAGTACACCTACTTCAAGAGCGAGCTGGAGCGTAGTTCTCAGAAAGGCTAGCTTCTTGACGTAGGGTATTGTAGTCAGAATGCGCCAGCACCTTCCCAGATCAGTCCTACTAGTCTCAAGACGCAGCAGCTGTCTTTCCACCTGTCGCCGAACTCCGTTGATTCGCTTTCTTCGCCCTCTATGCCATGCTGGAGCAATACTCTTCCTCGTTCAATCGCTTCGCGTTTCGCATACAGAAACGGCCTTTACGATTCCGAAGCGCACAGATGCTGAGGTCACGCCGACACTCAGGTTTCGTGTTGGTCACATGCCGGTCGCTGGTCCTTCGAAAAAGTTTTTGTCTACCTTCCATTTCTGCCAGCTCTACGACTTGAGACTCCGCTCGGATTTCACCCTCAAGATATTCTCAACGACGGTCGTCTTGTCTGTCACTGACTATCGTCTCTCTTCCCGCTCTGTGGATTTTCTTCGGAACGGGTTCCTCGTCACTCGCCTCATCCTGCTGCACATCCTATCCAAACGGCTGCGATGTCTCACGGTGACATGGATATGTCGGGTTCAAGCTCAAGCTCAAGCATGTCCCATGGCTCGGGCATGATGATTCCGTGGCTTCATTTCGCCGGCGGCGACAACCTTTTCTTCGAGTCGTGGCGGCCTACCTCGCCAGGCGCCATTGCCGGAGCCTGTATCGGTTTATTCATCCTCGCAATTATCGACCGTTGGATGGCTGCTGTTCGTCGATTGATGGAAGCGTACTGGCGACGAAGGTAATTTACACATATACCACTCTTCCATTTTTCACGAACGTCATTCTAATATACTGTTAATGATCAGGGCATTGCTTGTGACTGCCGAGCGAACGCAAGCGCCTTTGCTATCAGGCGACGCTAAAGACGATGCCTTCGCATCTGTCGAAGCGGCGCCAGCTCCTCAAGAACTATCCTCACCACGCTCCCGACATTCTCGTGTCAGGAGGACTATCGCACCGTTCATCGCCATGCATGACCTTCCACGCGGTGCTCTATTTGCCATACAGTCCCTTCTCATGTACACGCTGATGCTGGCGGTGATGTAAGCATTCTAACCCGGTAAAGGCGTTTGCTTGGGGCTAACCCGGATTGCTCAGGACTTTCCATGCTGGCTATCTCATCGCCATTATAGTCGGCCTTGCCATCGGAGAAGTCCTCTTTGGCCGACTGGGCGATGTCCATGGCTCTCACTAGTACTTTGACTATGACGACTACACATCTTCCCAAGTCACTACATTATATAACTTCTTTATGACATGAAGCATTGTACTTATACCACGATACTCTCTTTGCTCAACACGCATCACAAGTCTACGCCACTTCTTTTTATCTCAATCATCGACCGGTCCTCAACCCTCAATATCTCCGTGGCGCAATGGTCGTCGGTCGCTTTCAAGTTGGATGTTGACGTTGCCTGAGCCAGGGGACCGTCGCGGTGGCAGGTAGGCCTTGGCATTCTCCTCTAGGGTTGGAGTCTTGGCGAACGGTGAAAAAGTTTTTTCTACTTACCTCCTCCTCCCTAGTATGCTCGAGCCCGACGAGTATAAAATGCTGGACTAACGCCGTCTATTGCTTCAAGGACTAACGCCCTCCCTTAGTCTCTCGACGATCACGACCAACCTCCACACGTCACATTACCACTACTCCTAACGCCTCAGCCATGTTCAAGCTTTACGCTCTTGCATTAATCGCTTCGTTTGCGGGTGTAGCTAATGCTCACTTCCGTCTTCTCTACCCGGAACCCCGTGGCCCGTTCGTCTCTGATCAAGAGCCCAACTTCTGTGGTAGGTTGATTTTTAGTTGAAGTTTGTGTTCAGCTACTGATTGATTCTTCGATAGGGGGCTACACCAATGTTACACCCAACCGTACCGCATTCCCAATCAGCGGCGGTTTCTACAGCATCCGTACTGGACATGGGGGACCCAGTAAGGATACACATCTATACCCTAGCAGAACTATCCACTCACGGCGTTATTTTTACAGTTGGTGTTATGGTCTCAACCGTACAGAACCCCAACAACTTCGACAACTTCTCGTCTGCTTCCGGGGAACCACAATTCGTGAACGCGTTCCAGAGTTCACCTGATGCAGGAGTGCTGTGCTTCCCCTTGGACTTCTCGCAATCGAATATCACTGGTGTTCGCGATGGTGCCAACGTTACCGTGCAAGTAGTCGTCGCCGGCTCAGACGGTAGCTTGTATCAGGTAATTTATATATCCGCTGCAGTTGTGGTGGCATTTATTGAACCGATTCCTTGTGATGTAGTGCGCTGACTTAACATTGTCAAGCAATGCCACCACCAGCTTCACTTGCGCGAACGAGACCACTAGTAGTCATGATTCAGGATCTAACAGCTCCAGTACCACCGGCGGCTCAAGCGACAGTTCCAACAACAACTCAGGCTTAGGACGTGCAAGCACGTTGTCTGCATACGCAGCTGGCGTCATGGCCGTTATTGGGATAATGGCTGGTGCTCTATGAGTGCTGAGCTACGACGGTGTTCCTTCTGTTTTTACGCGCAAAAGCGACGTCCTGGAGGATTTCTTGGATACCATATCATTGTCGCGTCTTCGTTGCATTCATTTCGAACTTCATGACCACCGTGCATGTATTTATCACGATTCTTCATTGCAAACACATTTCTGATGCCACACCCGTGCGAGAGTGCTCGTCCATTGGATTCCAAGGACCAATGGTAACCTCCATTTCCATTGAATAGGCATGCGACCGCGACAGTGCGCGCGAGTCGCATCATCAATCTCTTTGGCTGTGGGTCTATTCATAGCACGACCTATATGGTCCTCCTATGCGCAAACTAGGCATCTAGTAGAAAAAACTTTTTCACTCGAGCATAACGAGAGCATATAAAATGGTCGCTGAACGCGATGGACTAAATATTCCAAGCCACAACACTAAACACAATGCGCCTCGCCCTCCAAACACTCCTGTTCGCCGCGCTCGCTGGACTCGCAAGTGCACACTTCCAGTTGCAGTTCCCCGCACCCCGAGGCGCCTTCGTCGAAGACCAAGAACCTACGTTCTGTGGTATGCTGTGCCATTGTATGATATGTTCTCCAAGTTTCTGATTATTGCTTTAGATGGATATAACACTGCGTCGAGCAATCGCACTGCGTTCCCGCTAAGCGGGGGATTTTACTCGCTGAACTCTGAACACCCGAGGTGGACAGGTAAGCGTCCACGCTGGTGTGAGAAGGAATTGTTTCTCATGTGGGTCGCCTACTAGTTGGTGTTCTAGTGTCCACGGCTGCGAACCCTACATCATTCGACAACTTTTCCCAAGCCCTGCCGTTCACACAGCTGACGGGAGAAGGGGCCTTCTGCTTGCCCTTGAACTTCGCGACTTCCAATGTCACAGGGCTCACTGAAGGCCAGAACGTTACAATTCAGATCCAGTTCGATGGCGGGGACAGCCCTCTCTTCCAGGTAAAATAGATTTCCATCGAGCAACGAATTAACTGTCACTGAAAATGCAAATTAGTGCGCCGACGTTACGTTGACGAATAATGCATCTCTAAGCAGCGTTTCGTGCACGAATGCGACTCAGCAGGATACCAATGGTGGTCTGTCGGCGCACTATGATACCCTTGGAATCACGCCCATGTTTCTGGCTGTCTTCCTCATGATATCTGGATGGATATTATAGTCGTTCGGTCTGTCATGTCTTATGTCCGAGATATTGAATCATTTGAATGTCATCGTATATGAGTCAGGCCAATAGGCGTGTGCTGCCGACTATGGTCGTGCTCCTGTCCTCCGTAGGACGTGCCGGATTTGAGTCACTCGGGTGAAACGCTTCACAAGTTTTGCCTGCGCTCGACGACACGCAGTAAGCGCAGATTTGTGGCACTCACTTCCGGAACAGCCGCTGGGCTAGTTCGTCTCGGCTCGCTTGGTGATCGCTATCATGATGCATCCTCTATGGCTGCGATCCATTTCTGTGGCAATGCCAAAAGGGCCGGAGTTTATCAAGCAGCCCTTCCGCCAATATACATATATAATACGGTTGTTCTGCGGCTGCGGCTTTTCTTCCAAGTATATGTAACTGCCCACACATTATCTCGCTAACAGCGGCGAGCACTACCACCCTACGCCATTCCATCCCTACGTTTCTGGCTAAACATGCTATTCACTTTTCGGCGTCGCGAAGTGCCATGGGAGGTCGTCGATAGCAAGTCGGTCCATCCTGTTCCCATGTACTATGAGGATGAAGGTTCGTAAAAATCCGCCTCCTTTTCTATTGTGATTGCTGACATTTGACCCCTTGGCTGTTTAGACATTGACATTGTCACTGTCGCGGAGGCGGACACGTGCGGGACGTATGTCTTTGACGTGAAGAACTGGAAACGAGGCAATGAGCTTCGGAACGCTGTCTTGTTCGCTCAGAAGCAGCTTTTGAAGAACGTATCGAATAATGGGTATAATGTGCTGCTGCTGGAAAGGTAAGCTTCTTCGTGTCCGAGACCAAAGGATCCCCTTATTAACTCGATATCGGCAGCTGGCAATTAACTGTACTGCGGAGAGGCAAACATCATCGAGTAGAAGTACGATATAATGGCAGACGTGAGTTGGTCTTTCGCTGTGGCATTGGCTTCAGTACTCATTCTTTTCCGCCCCCCAGCCGCCAGAGCTGTAGGCAAACAGCCATCAAGGCGCCCACCACCGTTTATCGGTGTTTTAGGTGGCGACCCTCAAACTGCATAAACTGTATATCAATACATTCGGACTCTGTAGTTGTTTGATCTAGCATCCCACCTCACTGCATTGTAGTATAGCTGTAGAGACATGTTGTAAACCCCTCCCTCTCTCGTAATCGTAGTGTATAAACCAAATGTCATCTTTTTGCATAGGCATGCCGCTGAAAGATAAGATTTGATTTAGAGTTGAAATTTAGATCATGTCGACATCTCAATTTTACTGGACGATCGCAAGGCATATCCTGTCCATGACTACGAAATTCGAAACTTAACGATCGAAGTCAAACGCAGCAACGCACCTCATCATACAACGCCACTGTTTTCGCGCCCAATAATTCAAGTCCCAACCAAAGCACGCCGGCGGTCATTCCGCTACCACAACTTGTGATAATCTTTTTATCCCCGTTGATAATCGATTCGGCGACTGCGGGGCCAACAGCATTTAGCAGCGCTCGGTGTAAATCGGGGGTCGGTAACATGGTAGTATATGTATCTCCATTGGGAGAACGGTGTTCCCTCAGGAACGTTGTAAACGGTAGGGAGAACGATCCAGGGATATGACCAGAGGGAAGACCAGGTCGGGGTTCGGGTGCTGTTCCGTCGAACCTAGAGAACGAGGAAGATAAGCTGGTACTTGGTTCACAGGTTGCGTTAGAACGGCCCTACGTACCTAGCTCGTGCACGGGCATCAAGGATGAGGCTCTGGGCCGTGTCACTTGGGGACATCTGGCTGTTCTTTACGATCTGATCATAAGCTGCCAGTCGTAAAATTAGAAACATGAACGGTGCAAGTCAAGTGGAAGGCCGAACATTGTATTAATGACGTCTTTAATTCGGGAACTGGGTAGGTAGTCTGCTCATGAGTGGGTTGGGGTTCGCCTTGTTCGA
Organism: Sanguinoderma rugosum; assembly: GCA_017499575.1. NCBI lineage: Eukaryota > Fungi > Basidiomycota > Agaricomycetes > Polyporales > Polyporaceae > Sanguinoderma > Sanguinoderma rugosum. The sequence continues at coordinate 2,895,153 of VTPW01000002.1, read as the reverse complement.
TGGGAAATCCCTCTGTCAGCCAACGAGGAATGCCACCGTCGATCACGCTTGAGTTGGTGTGCCCAAATGCCCTGAACATGAAGAGTGCGCGAGGCGAAGAGAACACCCCGTGACCATCGTAGCTTAATATGTAACCATCGAATCAGTTCCGTGATGAGTAGTCGGCAAGAGAACACTTACAGAATGACATGAGTACTCGGGGTTATACCAAACTGCTCTAAGTAGACCATTCCTTACTCAACGGCGCGAAAATTTGCATCGAGATGAAAACGTAACGAACCGCATGCGTTAGCGAAGATGCGTTCGCTGGGCATCATGTGCATGAGACCCAGTTCACTGGGAGTGGCGACTTCATCAAGGTCAAGGTGCTGAGCCCGTGGTATGCGCCGTGTCGCAAACTCTTTCCTGGCATTACGCGTCGAGTTCGGCATGAACCAGGTGGCATCGAGAATCTTGACATCGCGTGTCGTAGGAAGCTTGTTGACTGCGTCGGGCGGCAACAACAAAGGGGCCACAGTGGTAGATGACATCGGTCGAGCATTCCTGGACGCCAATGCCACAAAAGAGCCTCGAAATCTAGCAGATAAGATCCTCGAAAGAGACATTCTGGCTGTACCACGTTGGTGGAAGGCAAGCTGGAAAGCAGTGAGAAACGAGGTCACCTGGCGGGGATATGTCAATCTCACATAATAGGTATTCGCCTCTACATGCCTGAGTTTTCCTACAACCAGAATGCAAGTTTCAAGTATTGAACGGTCAGGGCTGGCACGCGAGTTTGTCGAACGTTGAACGTTCTGGTTAACAGTGAACTTCTTGAAGCAGCTTTGCTAAAGTGCTACGGCGCTCGGCCTTATTAGCGCTCATCACCTTGACCCCAACCGCCATGCCTTCAGATCAGAGTACTTGGCTCATAGCAGTCCCGCTGGATGGCGACTCAGAGGGTCTGATCCCAGAGTTGGGGACGAAGCTCTCCCAGCAATCAAAATCGTTTCCCCGGAACCACATCGCACAGATAGATATCCCGTCATTCAAGGTATACTCGCCGGTCATTCTATAGTCTGCGATGATGTCTATAAAATAGCCAGACAGGGACACTTGATACGCTTATAGGGCTATCGGAGGATATACCCAAGCAGGAGACGTTCTTCACGGCTACCGTCGCGAAAACGGTCGACACGCTACGCAGCTTGCTGAACAATGACCCAACGAAGCTGGCTCAGCACGTCTTGGTTGATGAGCAGAGCGTCGATGAATACCTCTTGAAGGGGTGGAAGTGGAATGAGAGTCGGTATGGTGTGCAACGAGGGCTACGTGATATGGTGGATCTCTTGAATAAGGTATGCGAGTATATCGCGGTCTGTTGCGGATCTGATCTTGCTGCTTGTCATCAGGAAATGGTCTCAATCGACAACGCTATGAAATCGAAACTCAACAATTACAATCTCGTGAAGGGCTCATTAGTTCAGATGCAACGCAAGAAGCTGTATGTCTCTTGTCTTCCGTGTAAACATTGGTGTTCTTACATCGTCACCAGAGGGAATCTGTCAGTACGCTCACTGGCGGAGGTTGTTTCGAAAGACGACTTCATCCCGGATTCTGAGCACATGGAAACGCTGTTAGTCGCCGTGCCAAAGTAAGGTCCATCTTGTCCGTTACCCTCACGTATTAAACATCAGTAGGAGCCAAGTCAAAGAGTGGAATTCAACGTATGAACGGCTGACAGCTATGATAGTGCCAAGATCGTCAAAGTAAGCGAATACATACCTCGTTGTAGTCACCTTCCTGACTCTAGGGTAGGTTGATCGCTTCAGACGACGAGTACTCGCTGTTCGCCCTCGTAGCTTTCAAGAAAGTTCACGACGAATTTATACAGAAATGCAGAGAACATAAGTACGCGTATCATTCATTGAACATAAGCACCTTCGAGGTTCTAACTTCAACATAGATTCATCGTACGCGACTTCGTTTTCTCCGAGGAAGAGGTCGCGAAACAACAGCAAGAACTCGAGGACGCGGATACAACAGAGAAAGAATTATGGACGGAACTACTTCGTCTCTCGAGGACCAACTTCTCGGAGGCCTTCCAAATTCTAGTACATCTGAAGATTGTCCGTTTATTCGTGGAGAGTGTCCTACGTTATGGCTTGCCCGCGAACTACCTTGGAATCGTTATCAAAGTGAGCAAAAACGGTTACGACGCTACTGCTTATTACTGACAATGTACTAGCCTGAACCCAAAACCACGAAGAGAATATTCCACGTCCTGCAAACCCAATTCACCTACCTTCGTCCGCGAGCGAACAGCGCCCAGGGAAAGGTCAGCTCAAACGATGAATTCGTTGGTGAATACCAAACACTCATGGACCAAGACTTCTTCGACTTCGTCCTCTACGAAGTCCCCTGGATTGTCTTCTAATTTAAGCAGCCTCGTAATTCAACATGTTCTCTCCTGTGGACGCTTGCATGCATATCACATACATAATTTTATTAGTGGAGCGATAAGAATATTTTAAGCCAGCCCCGTCACGAGGAAAACAAGTAGTGTACAGGTATAAAAGCATGAGATATCTGACAGAAATTCCTTTAAGAAAGGGAAGATACGATAGATGTTTTTGAAGGAAGCTAAACAAGGGAAGGCATTTTGATAGCAATTGTCCGCCACTCCTGTGTACACCAGTTGGATAGCGTTATAGACATCCGAGTCAACGTAATCTAGGTTGACATTTAGAGACCCAAGTTTGAAATTACCCGAGAGACTTCTTGAATAGTCTCGTCGTCCAGAATGTGACCTGTCCGCTGAGCAGACGAACCCACGACAGTTCCTCTAGAACCGTAAACACTGGGGAAGGAAGGCGCGGAAGCCGACGTCGGACTTGAATTGCCACCAGTGTCACCCGTCGAATTTGTTGGGGATTCGGGTGGAGGCAAATAGGAGGGCGACTCGGTAATGCGGGATAGGGAGTAAGTTAGATCCAGAGATTGCGCGCGGTTATTCAGCGAGCGTGGCTTGGATATCTGTTCCTTCAGTTTGGCCTCGAGGAGGGAGTCAGAGCCACGCTTGAGCGCATCATCGGTATGTCGAGTGCGATTGGTAAGTCCGGACCCCTGGAAAATGTTGGCTTACTGACGAGTACGAGCGGCATGGGTAAGGACTTACTATAGGTGCTAAGGGTGTCCAGTAATCCTGAGAACTACCGGACATGTAGCTCGCTTGTGAGTCATCATGGGTTTCCAAGTTGTAGATGTAAGAGGGTGAATTGAATAGGGCCTTTACATCCGGAGACGAGCTGGCGAGCCGAAGTCGTCGTTCAACCATGCCATCGGACCGACCCAAATCGATGGATTCTGTCAGCACAGTTTGGTCAGCATACCACGGCTTCCGCAACAATAGAAATTTGACTGACGTTGACCGCGCGTCCTAGCGGCGGACAGAACTTTACTATCGAAATGAGGGAAGGCTTCCGCGAATGAATCTCCCCTCTTGTGGGTGTGTGCGGTAGGAGAGGGGTACACGTGAATGTTATGATTGATGAGAAACTGTTCCAGCATCTCTCGGGCCGTGACAAGGAAATCGCTATTGCTGCGTTGACATCTGAACTTGAAGGAATAGTCGGATGGCGTTTCCGCGCCAGAGCCATTGCCGTTGCCAATGTGCGACTTGATGTTGGGAGTTATCGCTACTTGGAGCTCACGTTTAACCCGCTCGACGAAAGCGATGAAGTCGGCGGAAGCGCAGACGCGCGGTAGATCCGGCGAGGATGGTACGACCATATCTGCCTCGAAGGGAACATGTTCCTGCAGAGCATTGTTAACCAGGAAGTAAGTAGTGCGAAGTGGTGCAACTCACGAGAAGCATAGTCACGGCAATCTGAACCTGGCTCTCAGGACCGAAGATCGTGACGACATCCGAAGCAGTTTCTTTATCAGGGAAGCGGACATGCGAGTTTGTCTTGGTCTCGATGTCGCGAATGAATATACTCTTCTCGCCAAGAAGAGTCCTATGGTACCGACGGGGAATCGAGACGGTCTCGTTTACGTAGTCTTTATCCTGGAAGTAAAGTTAGGATGGCACGCTTATAACAACGGAAGCGTCTTCGTACCTTAGGGTTCACAAGCTCCATGACGGATTGCTTCAAGTTATCAAGGTTGATGGCATTCTTAGCTGGGGTCCTCGCGATGACATTGTCGTCATTGTCATTGTAACCTCCCAAGGAAGCAAACTCTTCGGCGTTGGAGAACTTGACATACACGCCATATTTCTTCATGATCCTCTGGATGCTCCTTCCACCGACACCAATAATGCGCTTATGATACGCTTCGGGAACATGGAACGACATTTCCGCAGGCAATTCTTCCTGGAGTAATGACAACCCCTGGAGAACTGAGCCATCGGGACCGGCGATGTCAATGAGGAAATTGTGATCATTGAAGGTCTCGAACTTGATCTTCACATTGGTCGTCTGCATGATCTTGTTGATCTTGCCGTTCTTCTTCCCGCTGATGAACTCGCGGTGTTCGTTGGCAAGCTCAATTTGGAAACGAATCTCATGGTGGAAGTTCTAATCGAGAGTCAGATACTTCACATTGTGAACATGGGTTCACGCACCTTGATGACATCGAGTTCAAGGATCATGCCTACGGCAGCGCAAACTTCTTGCTCCAGACCATGCATCTCGAAGCACATGCTCTTGAAGACAACCTCAGCGCCGGTGCTGATGGAGATCTGCTTTAGCAAGGTCGAGACTTGAGATGCGTTGAGGGTTGTAGGTGGGAGTAAGACATTATACTGGACTGGAAGCAGCCAGAAAGAAGCGACATAAAATTGGCAAGCCTGTATGTAACTGTCTATAAGCTCCCGTGCTTCAAAGAGAAGATGATACTCTACCAGTTGCATGATAGACCGGATGGTCCTTTGAACATTAACCCTGTGGTCACCGAACACTGTGATCAGGCTGGTGGAGCTGCCTAGCGGCGGGAATTGTATAAAAGTCGCGTTGTCGCTCATGATGGTCTTGAGATCATCAGCCCTGTCAGTCACCATCCAATCGAGCTTGCGCGGGAGTATTGCAGTATCACGAGAGATCACAGACTTCGTCTAGAAACACGCTGAGCAAAGGCCGTAAATATGACGTGGAGGGTTTACCTTATTGGTAGAAACTTGAAACAACATATCGCGAGCACGCTGGACGCCAAAGAACTCGCCGGTGATCCAGATGACGTTGGGTGTACGAGGAGGGCCGCTCGAGGAAACCGTGACATCAATATCCGGGCCAACAAGCCCTTGAAGTGGCGACGGGTAATAGATGTTGGTCCCGGTCTCTTCTTGGATAGATTGGAGCATGCTGCGCTTCTTGCCTGCCACAATTGCATGCAGCTTTTGATCAATTTCGCAGTATTCGGCGTGAAGGCCGCTCTTTAGATAAGAGGAGTAAATGACTTGTGAACTAATTATAGAGCGTGAAGACTCACCAGCTCATCCAGCATGACAAGGAGGCGGACGCGAGCAAGATCAACGGAGTCACCCTGACCGGTGACAACCAATTCGCAGACACGCTCGGTCTCCAAGCCCGTCCACCCAGCATTGCTACTGATGCCATCCGGGGGTGTACGATTGGAGAGTGACAGGGGACTGTTCACGACTGCGATGTGCGCCAATGTTTCAGAAGCAATCTCATCTAGGCGGCGGCGCACGTCAGGCTTCAAAGAAGGCGCCGACAGAGGAGAATCCAGGATCTCAGAGCGCATGACTTTGATAGCTGCACGATGCTGGAGTGGCTCTCGTCGGCTTCCGTGCAGTTTTGGAATCGAGAGCAAAGACTCACCTGAATCGGGCATTCCTTCAATATGGTTCCTCTAGTTTGCATAACCTGCTGATACGGCCCAGTAACATGAAAATTCCACCCTCTTCCCTGGTCAGCCATAAGATAGGATACATGGCAGCCGTGTATTGACATTGCGTTCATGGCTAGCTTTTGGATGGCCTCGCTATCTGACGCCGTAATCGAGGCCTCTGAGAGATTGCTCCTGACATGGCGAAGGTGGCGGGCAGGGAAGGGGTCGTTCTGACGAAAATCATTGCCTGCGATGTCGAAGGAAGAAGCTGGAGAATGAATATGGCGCGACCTGCGTGGGTAAGTAAAGGAGGTAGTATAAACATCCATAGTGGTCGTCGTCGTGGCGGACGGTGTCGAAGGGGTATGTGGTCGATGCCGAGGGTATTGTCGCAATGAAGAGGTATCAGAGTCGCAGTCGCCCTCGCCAAAGTCCGGTATACGCAATCGCAGGGGACAGGAGGCGTACGACTGAAGACAGAGCCGAAGAATTCAAATATATAGGAGCCAAGATCAAATTTATTGACTCTCTTTGCTCTCACCCGCTAACTGCGTCGGCACTTCAATTTTCGCTGACATATTTGCGCTTGCGGCTCCTTGCGGTGACAGAATGTGCGTTTATCTTTTTGCCTCTCTAGGTAAGTAATGCACGCCCTCGTAACCACGGCAACCCTAAACCGCTCCAAATGCCCGCTCAAAGTTATCAAGAACCTCCCACTCTTCCTCTTCAGCGTTAAAGTCAAACAGTTTGTTGTAACACGGGATCCCCAGCGTCGAGAAGTGCTTGTATGGATTGCTGGGATCCAGTTTCTGCCCGCATCGGTAGCAGAAATGCTGTTGGCATTTCACACACGTCATCTAATGTAGAAATCATCGATTAATTCAATGCCCAGTCTGCGAGGTGTGAACTTGAAGCATACGTGATTACATCCCAGTGACTTCTCCACATGCACGTTGCATCTCGGACACGCCATGGTGGAAGCCTCGAGCCACTTCATATTCAGCAGCTCTTCTTCATACTTCGCGATCAGCTTCGTGAACATTTTCTTGCCGATCCGCTGTTCTAATTCGTCTCGTTTACGATCGCCTTCTGGTAAGGCGCGGTATTCCAATATCATAGATTCAATGGCTGAAATTGGGCAACTTGACAAAGGGCCATGCCTGCAGGTACCCGATGAGCGGATAGATTCATATCGGTAGCTTGACTACGCACCAGGAGCGTTTACAGAAGTTACAAAAAGAGAAACCGCATTTGGGACATGTCCTCAGCTTTACCCAACCAGACTCTTCGTCCATCGATGGAGGAGATGGAATAAGTGCTTGGCAGCAAGGGATCGGACACGATACCGCGCCGGGATCTAGCAATGGTTGTGAACGTCTCTCGCAGCCACGAAGCCGATGTAGCCGTACCGTTCTCTAGAGCCCGCTTTTCTCGTAACCATCTCCATCTCGTAAGTTGATCCTCCGTCACAATTCGGCAGACCTCATCTTCTGTAGCCGCACGACCCGCTTTAACACACTCGGGGTCGGGGCAACCTACTCTGACTACATCACCCTCGGTGATGCACAAACCCCAGAAATCTTCTAGGCAGGATCGACAGAAGGTATGGTTGCATGAAAGCTGGACGCATTTGGTTCCCTTGTATTCCGTTAAGCAAACTGAACAAGAGTAGGTAGATTGCATGAAATTCGCCGAGACTATCTGTTTCTGATGCGAAGCGAGGAGGTCTGCAAGGAATTTCGGGACGGGATTGGGGATTCTGACATTCCTAGTTTGCATTAATCAAAAGCAAGAGGTGAGTGCTGCTTACCGAAAGGCGCCCTTGTCTATCATGTCTACCGACTTGAAGAAATCGCCCGTTCTTATATATTCTATCCAATTATAAAGGACGGTGCATCCCGGCGTCCACATCTGAAGCAAGAGGGCCTGCAGACGAGATATTCGAGGTAGCCACGACTGGCTGGCATTGATATGGACGATGTCCGGTGGAGCATCCGTTGGGTAGCTTTTGGGTAGAACGAGATGGAGCAGTAGCGGTGGCAGTACCGTGAGCGATAGTCTCTGGATTCCTTCAAGGGTGCCGTCCCGATTACATGGGTCGTGTATCACTACCTCCTGAGGTGAATCGAACTCTATCGGGATCTCGAGCTCAACAGTGGCGCCGTTCGCCCCCCTGCGAACGTACTCTGGATATATGGACTCAAAGCAGGTCGTATAAATAATCTTAACAGCATTGCATAAGCTGAACGTAGACTTACCTCCAGGACCTGCAGCTCATCCTGCTGGAGCAGTTCACATTCGTGCACCGTGTCCTGCATAGATCACCAGCAGATGTGGCCGATGGTGGAGGGAACAGAAAAACTCGAGGCAAAGTCTTCTATATTCCATTGAGTAAATAGCAGTGTCCGACCAAAGGGGTATTTATAAGCCGGATGATCGAAAGCCACAGGCGCCTAAAGATTTCGCTTTCTTCACGCCGATCAGTATGGCCACTTCCAAGTCAGGATTGGATCTCATCCATGCCTTGAAAGCCTCATCGGACCCTCCAGTTCACGGAGAAAAATCAAAAATCGACATTGCGACAGAAGCATGGAATGACCAGTCATTTTACCTCCCGGGCAAGGCTGAACTTCTAGGGGATTTTATTCTGACGCGCTTCGCGAAGGATAAGGAAAACGATTCGTGAGTTATAATCGTCTGCTGCGAAGATGATTCACAGATGAATGGAACATACTCTGCAGAGCAACGAGCTCCCTGTTAGATATACGTTACTGGACGCTTCTTCTTGCTCTCTTCTCGACAAAATCATGGCTATCTTCGAGTGTCAACAGCTTTCCTGTTGCTTCGGTCCTCGCCAAGTTCTTGAAACACCATACTACCGGACCGTTACCCTCGCCGGACTTAATCTCCGTGTCTTCCAAATGTTTCTCCACGCTGTGGTCATTAGCAGGGCCCAAACTCCCTATGGACGCCATCCTCGACTGCTTTACCAGTTTCCTTGAGTTTACAAAACGTATTGAATACGAGGGAAACGTCGTGCGGCTTGGTTTCGCCATTGTATCTACCCTGCGGGTGACATTTGGGAATTTGGCAAACAAGAAGAAGGTGTGGTCCCTCCGCGGAAGAGACGACGAAACATTTAATGACATTGTATTATGTATAGTGGTACATCACCTACGTTCATCACAATCTACGCGTCTGGTTAGAATACTGCCAAGAAGTGCAGGAAACTCGATACTCTGCCCTTAGTGACGCGGTGTACGATGTCGGCACAGATATTATATTCAACGTCGAATCCCTGAAGGCTTCCCTGGATCGTGACGACGACACTCTGTTCTCGGCGCTGAAGGACGTCATTGTGCAAGCACCGTTGATGATGCAATTATTGCCTCGTCTCTATCGGTCTTATATCCAGGTTCTCAAGACGAATAAACATGCCCTGTTTGATCAAGGTTCCAGTCGTTTGACCCCAGGCGTTGCACAGAAAGTGGCCGCAGAAGCCCTGGCCTTCTATGCTTCGTGTCGATCGTTACTGGACCCGCTTGAAGTTGACCGAGTAAACGCGACGACAAGAGTTGCTCTGCTTTCTCTGATTCAAGAGGATAAAATATACCTCCCTTCGCAATTGGACGCAGAAATCACCCTAAAAAAAGACGTGGAAATCGCTATAGCCCAGCTCCAGACTGGTGAGTACTACCCGTATATATATATATATATATTAGATTTTCACTAAATACCGTTTCCCAGGCGTGGAAGAGGAAATACAGCGATCTGCCATCGAATGCCTGAATACTCTAACGCGTATCGATTATGAGTTAGTCAGCTTTGCATTGTCGCCGCTACTGACGCGGTTGCTCCTGGTTTGTCACACTTCTATCTTACCGTACGTGCTTGCTGATTTGCTCCCTAGTTGACCACCCCGCCAGCCTTCAAACTCCTCGATCTCCTGATTGATTATCACGCGAAGTCACGGTCGATAGACGTCTACGTACACAACGTGTTCGAAGTCTTAGACCCCACACACATCACCGCACTTGGAAACGACGGTCCGAAATTATATCAGGCTTCTTCCTCCGGTGCATTATTGCATTCAACGCACTTGGACCATCTGGGGAGAAGCATCCGGAGTTTTGCAACCCCCAATCAGACGAAGGGACTCGTCAAATATATCGTAACCCACCTGCAGGACGCCTGGAGCAGATACGAAGAGGCTTCAGCTTCATCCAGTAATGGCGATAGCGGCAAGAAAGCTAGAGTCTCGGAATGGGACATAGCGTCTACCATTTACACCCACTCAGCCAGACTCTCAGCCATCGTCCTCTCGTCTCTGTCTATCAACTCGGTATCCTCTGAGCAACGTAGCGAAATTGTCAAAGACGTGGATGAAGCCGGCGAGCTCTTAGTCAAGACTGTCCTTGGCAAATTACTGAAGTTATCTCGGTGGCAGAAGTCTCCCACAGCTTGGTCTGCGCAGATTGTGGCCGCAGCTGCTTTGCGTCTACACTACTCTTTACGCATAGATCCTAAGTGGATTCTGACGCGCTCCCCCACCAAGTTACTCTCCAAGGCAGCCGATGCTTTCCGGAAGCAATGCTTGCTTCCGGAATTAAGCTTCGAACTGGTAAGTCTGTATGCATTGGCAATTGCACCATGTGCTCATGTTAACCTATCAGTTCCGCACGTTGATGTTCTTGGGCGTTGATTCGCCTGAAATTCGCCAAGATGCATTAGATCGTGCTCTGACTTATATCATCGACCAGCCCAATGAGAGCACCGCTATTTGGAATGGACAGACTCATTTCCTGACCCAAACTGAGGAAGGCGGCCGGCAACTATCCCTTGCTTTTCTCCACTTAATCATTCAACGTTGGCTTCCATCGATCGAGTAAGTGCCGTCGCATACACTGAAGCATTGGCTTACCCCAGTAGTTCACCTCAGTTTGAGCCACAATTGAGAAAGCTTGCGGATATCATCCTCTCGACGGATGTCAGCGTTCCCATTGGGCACGGACTGTCCATCACGGCGATCATAACGCAGGGGCTGCAGTCAGCGCAGACATGGGAATTACCAAATTTTCGCAGTACGTTGACTGTCATAGTTACTTATGTATGTGCTAATATCGGAGGTATAGAGGTGTTGATAGCGTCGGTCATGGAGAGGACATCGACGAAAGAATCGCCCGAATCAGATTTGGTGTTTCAAATTCTCCTCCTTTTCCCGACAGATTATCTCCCTCGATCCTCTCGCATCGAATTGATCAAGCGAGCGCAGAATTTCGACTTCGACGCCAACAATGAGCTAACACGTCCAATATTACGCACTTTCCTGGCCAGGGAATTAGCACAGCCTGACTCCCTCGTACGTTTCTGGACCTCACGTCTGTTCGAAACTAACACCGCGATATCCAAGCTTCATAATGCATCGGAATTCGTCTACCATTTACTTCATTGTCAAGGAATGTATAACGAATTGCGAACGATCACAATGGATCTGATTGGGCTTTACTTACGGTACGCTATTCAAGCTTCTATCATAGCTTGGACTCAAACCGTTACATAGGAATGCTATGAGGGACAACAAATCTACCACCCTCTCCAAAATTCTGGAGCTATTATCACACTTTGATTTGGTTCGAACTTCCGTCGGTCGCGACCTTGGGAAGCAATTGGCCGATGCACTGAGCGAGTATCAAAGGGAGAGGTAGGTGAATGCTCTCAGCACGAATGCTAAAGCTGATTTGAACCCATCAGCCTATCAAAAGAGACACAGGGCGACCTTTTGTCGTTCCATCAACGATGGCTTGCGGCTGTTTCTCACCACTTGGAAACGTTCATCGAGAACAATAACGGGACTTTGCCTGAGACGTCAATATTACTTACCTGGGTCCACGTGCTGTCTCTGGGACGATGGTTAGAATCACCGGGTAGGTGACGTTTCCTCCTGCCGATATCATGATTGACTCCCAATTTCACAGCGACTGGCCAGTTTGTGAAGCTGGGCCAACTGTTGGTAAAGAAGCTTCAGCAAGAGGGAGCGACAAGCGAGCACTACACGGCCTGCCTCGCTATTCTCATCGGAGAGCTAGATTATTATGAAGAAACCGAACTTCCAAACCAGTTAGATACGCTTCTAGCCACATACGTTGTGTTCCATCCCAGAATCAGTTCCACAGGCATGTTGATTGCCAACTCTTTGTATCAACAACTAACACCAAGATGATAGACAACACATTGATTGACTCACGGCTAGCTGGGTACATTCGCACTTCATCGACTGCACTATTCTCCCATGTCCTGGATCAACTCGCTTCTCTGCTCACCGCTGAGGTGCTCCAGAGTAGCAGCGGTACATCGTTGCTGCATCTTGCTAGCGTTCTTCTTCACGACCCTCCACAAGGCGAGCAGCTATCATATTGAGCGACTCTCTATTAAACCTCCTTTAGGAAGTCTGAAAGCCACACAAAAGTTTAGTTCGGAGTGCTTCAGAGTCTTTGCTGACGCCATAACGAATACGCCTCGGTCGATGCAACAACAAGTATTAACGTTCATCTCGATTTGTTGTTCCGAAAGAGTGAGTGCTCCCAACTCGTCGTAAAACAATATTGACATTTCCTAGCCTGCTGTCCTACGACCGACGGATACAGGAAATCTCTGGTCTACTCTGGCGAAGATGGTCGCAAATTCCAAACTGCACGATGGGCACACTTCGCATCCCATGTTCCAGCAAATCGTTGCCATCATCAGTACAGTTATGCGACTTCGTCGGGATCTGTTGGTCAATAACCTCCCACAACTGGGGCACACCCTTGCCCGACTTTTACTTTGTCTGAGAACGACTCGACATAATCTTGGAGCCATGCAGAAATCGATGGTGCTGGATACATTTCCCCAATGGATCACGGCCGATGAACCTCTGACGGTCCGGGAAGCCAAAGCACTCGCGAGACTGTTAGAAAATATCAACGCGAAGACCGTTGTGCGCAACAACGCAGCACATCAGGAGCTCCAAAAGGCGGAGTCACTAGCGAAGCCGTTTTCAAAACACGCATCCTACATCCTTAAGGCTTACGTTACCGTCATGAACGACCCCCTTTGCGTACTTCCCCTACCTATACGGAAGGAGCTACGTTCAGGCCTCTTTGTTCTCTGTGGCATGGTCAACGACCATTCCAGAGACGCCATCATGGTTTCCCTTGATGTAGGGGGGAAATTGGCTTTGAAGTCGTTGTGGCAGGAGTACGAAAAGCAACGATATCATGGTCAAGGGTAGAGTCGAAGGGTGCCGTGTTAGTAATGTTTTTGGAATATATATTAACAATGGGAACGGTTCGCTTGTCTCTTGCGTTCGAATGAGTCGCAAAGCGAAGGACTTGATTCCTACGCAGATGCAGTTCTTCCATGATATTGTCGCCCACTCGCATGCTCATCTCATTTCCATCGCTCATTAACTTGGCAATCATTGGTACGTGCCTTCTGTACTTTAAGTTGGTGATCTAGAAGTCATTTTGGGAGCCGAGGCGCTTCAGAAATAGCAGAACAATACTATCGTTCCCACAGTTCTTGAAAAAGCACCCAGTTCTTAAAAATGGGATTTTGGAACTTTACACAGCACATATGAGCTCGTCAATTTAACAAAGCATAGGTATATGGTATTCAATCATGGTCCCGAAGTCCTGGCCAAATTAAATAAGGCATTGACAGTGGGTATTTTAAATAATGTAGATTTTGGTCGTTATATGATGCTAGAAAGTTGACACGGTAAATTCAGAGGACAATATGGATGAAGTATATTAATGGAATATTTATAAGTAGAATTGCCTCTTCAATCTGCTGTGAATTGCAGTACACGACTAGCAATGAAGTGTCGGAGAGAGACTGTGACAATGAGCTCCTATCAATTACAGCTCCGACGAACCGACTGGGAAGAGCCCCTGAGTTTCCTCAACTCCGGACGTTCGGCACAGTTTGCGGAGACCGAAATATCTGTGATCATTCGTGACGAAACATCACACTTTTTCAAGAAGTGGGTGCATTATGAAGACATCTGCCGGCATCACATTAAATACTTGAATTGCATCGAAATTTACTCAGGAAAAATTGACCAGCTAGCCATACATGTGAACTAGGCTTGTGCCAAACCCGAGGTGAAACAAAGCTGTGGAAAGACTGCAAAAATATTCCTCCTGGGGGGTTTCAAAACTTTTTCAAGAACTGTGGGAACGATAGTATAAGGCGTATCGAAGAATGCAGCCGGGCCGCACACATTTACAGATCAATTTGCGACAGATTAAATGCCTAGTCTAGCAACGTTGACGAAGATGCATCAGTTACAACTGAAGGTGGTTGGCTCCCTCATTGCAACAAGTACATTGCCTGGACAGAGAGTCACTTGCGCTGAGATGTGTTTGTGTGAGCGGCGCGCGGGGGACTGCGAGCCCCGTAGAAAGTCAGAGTTGCGAGAAGGGTGAATACTACAAATATATATACGGTCCAGCATTTTACAGCATGCCCATGCCATCGTCGCCACCACCCCATCCACTGGCAACGACTTCCTCTTCTTCTGGAAGATGAAGGGATGTCAGACTGCTTGGCTCAGGCGAATGTGCGCGCTCATCATCCTTTCGATCCGATGAAGGAGCCGTGGCTTTCGTCGTGGACGACGTATACCAAGAAATCTGGATGGGATCTGATATTGTCGGTATCTTCGTTCCCTTTGCCAACCCCTGGAGTAACGGTTTGAGTAGTCTGACACGGAGTCGATAAGATAGACCAACCTGTTCTGCAGCGGCTCGACTTCGGAAACTGACAGTAACATCACCACTTTCCGAGATTTCGGCAGATTCAAGTTGCCCAGTCGTCTATGGAAGGAATAATGAGCGGTCTTGGCAAATGAACGACAATTGCAGTACACACCTCATACCAGTCACGCACTGCTTGTACATCGCGCTCTGTGACACCTTTGACTAGCAACTTTTTAGGCCTATTATCAAGTTTGAGATTCGTACGAGGACCACCGCCACGGATGGCACCGCGGTAATAGCTTCTTGGAGCGCCCCGGCCCCGGCCACGATATGGCCTATAGCCGCCATATGAAGGCGGATGGTTGCCATGTTCCGAGATGCCCAAACTAGCTGCCTGTAAATATGGGTTAGAATCAAGCTGAGATAGATACAATGTAGGTACTCACCTCAGCTTTGAGCTGTTCTAATTTGGCCTTAAGGTCCTCCGTTGTCTCGCTGCTGGTACCTGGTGGCCCAGAGTTCAGCGCTTCGAGCTCCTTATCGAGTCGTTCTTTCTCCCGATCTTCAGGCGCGGTGGTCGGGGGTTTGGAAGGTGCAGGGGAGGCAGCGGGCTTCGAGGACATTTCCTCGCCTAGTTTTCGCAGACGAGTCATTATCGTCTTCTTTTCTTCTGCGGACGCGGAGGCAAGCGAGGCCATCAAGGATTTTTGCTCTGCTATTTGCTGCTCCAACAGCTGTTGTTTGGCTGCCAGTGCGCTGGTGGTAGACGATTTTCTGGAAGTAGAAGCAACTGGCGTGGGGGTGGCGGGAGCTTGCGCCGGCGCGGGTGGTTTGTGAGGTGTATTCGCAACCAAGTGAGCGGACGCCGCTAACATGCGTGTTCCAACCTGTCCCTGTCCCTCCATCGGTCGATGCCAAAACACTTTCACGAATCGGTTACCGAAGACAGCTTCCTCTGCCTTCCAAGCGGCATGCGCCTCTTCATGGGTGGAGAAGCTGACGAGAGCCTTGCCTCCCGAGACGTCAACAGCGACATTTGTCACAGTACCGAATTGCTTAAACCATCCATTGACTTGGTCGAGGGTAAGCTTGTCAGCTGGTATTTTTTCGACAACCAGTGTTTTATCTTTCCGTCGCTCTGGTCTCTGGAAGTTGTGGACCTCGCCACCGAATACCCCGCCTCGCCCTCTGCCCACATAACCTCGTCCACGGAAACCGTTCCCTCGGGCTGGCATCGAAGGACCTACGTCAACTTCCATGGCAGAATTTGACATGTCGAGGAATTGAGGTTGTGAATATTCGCCATTAACGTGCACGATGGTATCGGGAGTGCCGTTCTGGCGGAAGGGAGGTACATGAGATTGTATTGGCTGTGGCGCATTATCTGATTCGGCGGGTGTTGTTGTCGACTCGGTTTGGGGAATTTGAGGAGTGAGGTCTTGGATGACGGGTAATTCGCCTGTGGTCTGCACTGGATGCACAACCTTGCCATCTTCTTGTTGTATCCGAGGAAGCAGCGGTGCGCGCATATGTCGACCACCGTTCACTGGCGGCCGCATATCCATGCGGGCTTGGTTGGGGTCATATGCACCTCCACCCATGTCAAACGGCATACCGGGAAACATAGGCATAAATGGCATCCCTGCCATGGGTCCGCCATTCATCGGGAAAAATTGACCCGGGACGACCGCATCGTCACCGTGGCTATATTTGCAGAGTGCGCCTCTCGCGCAATATCCGTTGTCTACTCCAATGAGTCAAAGGAAGGGGAGGAAACGACTGTGGGCTTACTGTGATAGTCTCTGCATACGCCCCGCCGCAGATCGGGAGGTCGATACGCTTGAGAGCGACGTCCGTTCATGTACGCCATGCCCCCAGCTCCGTCCATATCCATGCCCATGCCCATCATCCCTGTCCCAATGTGCCCTTCATTAACCGGCCCGTCCCCTCTGCCCTGCCAACCACGCCCGTCCCCTCTACCATTCATGTAGCGTGATTGCCCGTCCCCACTCAGCCTTGGGCCTTTAGAGGGTGGTCGCCCGTCATGTTCATCGTGTTCCATGCTTCGCTTTCGTGTTCGTTCGGATTGTGTCGGTATAGAGGGCGAAATCAAACCATCCAACGGTATGGGGATTCCGGTGTCGACGCTGGGTGTGGTAGTCGGGAATATTGGGGTTGACGTGGTAGCATAAGGAAGATATGATTTAGTTCTGAGAACGGTGAATAATGTATCGATAAATGAAGGGCATTCTGCAATGACGCGGGTCAAAAGGTGAAGCCAGACGGGAGCGAAAGTCACTCGGGCGCACCTTTTTCGAGGAACTCCTCCAGTTGCACAGATAGTTCCTTTCGCATTTCACTTTCAGCGACATTGTGCTTTAGTAGCGCCAATATATAGTCTGCCAACGCGCCCGGTTCTGCATCACATCTGTTCCAATTACGAAGTCAGTTCTTGACATTGGACGAGTCACAAGCTGGACGTACATGGGCTCTAGGGTTCTGACCAACCATGGTTTGAGTTGGGGGGTCGTTGATGGATCAAAAATCATAAAAATAACGGATATGGGGTCAGCGTTGGTGACCTAGGAGAGCGGAGGAGAAGTGTCGCTCGAGAAATGTGTCAAGGCATTTTTGGAACTTCAGGCTTACGTAACAGTTCGAGCGCTTAAAACTCCTGTCCCGCCGGCATCTTTGTGCAGCCTCGGTCAACGAACCAGAGTTCTGCGGTCAACCGATGGTCAACCGCACACATTCCTCAACTCATCTAGAACGACTCTTGCAGCGGTAAGAAATCTTTCGGTGGCGGATATTGAATGCAACGCCTTGCAACGTTCCATAGACGAGTACTTGATCTCCATTGATTCTAGGCACTGATAAGCCCTCGGTCACGACACCGAACGAAGTTGTTTAAGAGATCGGAGAGATCAGATATATGTGATACAACACTTGATACGATAGTGTCGACAAGGATGATGGTCTAGACGATATTAGACTTGAGATTGACATAGGCGCGAAGAGAAATACCCAAGAAATACCCAACATCATACCCGGAGTCAGCAATGCAATGTCTGCTTCAACTGTTGCAGGAGGAGCAATTTCATAGAACATCGGACGTGGAGGTTTTGGAAAATGTGGAGTTCATTCAAAATGATCACATGCATAATATAGTCTAAGAGTATACAATAGTTTACAAACAGTAATGGTACGCCAATGATCATAGGAGGTCCATGGACGTAAGATTGAAGGAAGAGAGACCTTCCCGAAACAATGGTATCGGTTGCCATTCCCCGAGTCATCACCATGTGTGCCACTGAAAGTCCATCAGAATATGTCGAAATGATAATTGGTTGGCGACGTTCCCCGAGTCAAAGGCTGACTCGGGAACCTTGCCCCATGCAGAACGGTGACAGCAAGATCCGAGGATGATGCCAGGCGAGGGCGACGTGGAGGAGCAAAGCGGCCCGTTGTTCGTGCCGGTGAGGATCACATGGATGGGTGATTGTCGACGACGTACAATCACATGTTCCATAAGAAGGTAAGAGAGGCTGCGGCGACGTAGAGGAGGAGAGTACGATGCGCAGCGGAAGACGGTGAGCGAGAGCACGCAAACATAGACGAGCCGTGATGATAGACAGAATGAGCACCGAGATTCACCACTGAAGTTGCCATTGTAGGACACAAAGAACAGAACAGATAGCACAGAGAGGGGCGAAGCTGAAGAGGCTACGGGCGTAGCTCATTGACCAGGAGAAAATGAGGGCAAGTGCCCGGAAGTTTGGAGTAGTTTCTGGGAAGCGAGGAAGAGGAGGGAAGGTGAACGGAACAGCAAGACGCATTAACCTTTGAGGGATTTATATACGGGGCGATGAGTCATTTTCGCTTTCCGCAATTATGCGATTGGTTGATTGCCTATCAAGGACCCCGGGAACTTAGATTACCGTCATGTGATCCCTGGTGTCGGATTGATCTGATGATCGTCGATGATCACTAGATCACTACTACTTGCAGCAACAGGCGTTTCGTTCCACCGAATGACTTCTGTATATAAGTTCAAGGGGAAAATAGCTCTAAAGTATCGAACAAAATGGCTGAGGAAGTCCAAGATACTTCCGAGATAGGTGAAGCTCCCCAGACGAGCCTTGATATCCCCGAACCGAGTATACTACTATACATCGACCGTCTTAGACCACCCATCGGGACATCCTACTTCAAGAGGTACGCTATACATCAGCCGCACGACGTCTTATCGCTGCTGACTATCCGCTAGAGATACCGTTACGCTGCTCGACAATGTGGCTATTCAGAAAGACGGACAGACTTACGCCAACGTAACCTGGTCTTTCAACTACTACTTGTATGTCACAGGAGCGAGGCCAGACGACCCAGACTTCCCGAAGCGTGGCCAGGTCTATATTGTCTTCGTACACACCGGGTCCATCGACGTCAAATCGTCAGCGTTCGACACGCTATCGCTCACCCTCACGGCTACGTCTGAACACTGTACGGCGAGTTCGCAATTGCCAGAGTCAGGCTCAGGCGAGCAAGTTGGAACTTCAAAGGACTACAAATGTAAGTCATACGAACCTTCGACATTTGCCATGTTGAATAACGAGCATTCAGACCTCATGGACTTTGATCAGACGATGAATATGTTCAAGAACAATGGGAATGCGGTCATGGACCCACCGTTCGACGCACGGTATCAGAACGACTTCATTGCCAAGGACAGCAAGCAGCGGGGGACTACGCGAGAGAAGAGCGTTGAATTTGGTGCTTCCAACGGTGTAAGTGCTATGTAACACACTGTAGAGTCAGCGGCTGATCATGTATTGTGCCTATCCATGTAGTGGTTCTACAACCAAAGCGTTCCGATATACGGCCTTTCTGTCTTCCAGAGTGATTCTGTGTCAGACGTTCCATATAAATTCAGTAAGTCTTCCACAACTTCGATTATACGGCAAGTCCTGATTTGCAACGCAAGCTGGAAGCACAACGATTTCCGAAGTAAGTCTTGTCCCCACTATCATGTTCGATGTACTGATGTAGTCAACAGGGGAGTAGTACCAAGTATTCCACACCCGATCCTCAGCCAACGCTCAGCATAGATCTGAAGTTTGATTGAACTCTTAACCGGAGGTTTACTATCATGAGTGCTGAAGCAGTTGTGTACGCATGCCCTATATGACTCCGACGCAAGATTAAATTAACGCTTGAATTGTCTTGATATCCCAACAATGATGATGCAACAAGCCATGGCTGCCAAGAAGGTTGGATTCTAGTAGGAAGGTATGCATTAAGTAGAATCCACATAATATCCTATGTATGAAATATAGCAAAGGGGTATGCGCAAATGGTCCCGACAACAATATGTAAAATCCTCAACCCTCTTCATCATCGTCCACGATTAGCCATTCGGAGTCAGATCCAGGTCCTTTGACGCTGGAGATGGTATCCCATCCTTCGTCAGCGTCGTGCCATTGCTCCCCTCCGCCTCCCCGTTTCCCGACTGCATAGATACCTGCGACGATGTCTCCGCGCCGTTCTGGGCGGCATTAAGGTCCTGCGAGGACGCATTGTCTCTCCAGTTGATCACGGCTTGATGTTGAGATCGCAGGTCCTCGTAGAACTGGTTCGCCTCGTTCATCTTATTGGCTTCTACTTGTTTGGCATCGAGCCAACGCTGCAGGAGTTTCGCGTTATCCTTGTTGAGGGTTTGATTGCGTTCCTCGATTTGACCCAGCTCTAGCTGCAGCGTGCTGATCTCGTCGTGTAGGATCTGGCAACGTATTCAAGATACAGGGCCTCGTCAGACTTAAAGTCGCGTGAACACACCTGTATCGTTCTATCCTTCTCGGCCATAAGCTCACTATGCTGATCCACCTTTCGCCGCAGAGCAGACACTTCATCTCGTGTTTTCCGGAGATTTTCAGAGTCGATTCGCGAGAGTTCCTCCTTTTCTCTGAGCGTCTCGTTCATTGATAGCAGACGTTGGGCATTCTGGCCCTGCGTCTTATAGACAGTGGCTAGTTCGTCGCGCAGAGAAGATATCTGCGACTCTAACGATGCCATGTACGCCGCGCGGACTGGACTCCTGAAGAGCATGACCTGCAATTGAGCATCCCGATCATCAAAAATATAATCTACTCACTCTTCATTGGTCCCCGGTACGAAAACGGTAGAACTGCTTGGATTTGCCTTGACAGAATTGACCGCCCGCAGTAGCGACGCATTACGTTCCTTCAGCAATTTCGTCTGCTGAGCCAATCTGCGATCTTGAAATAGTGAGCACCTGATGAGCGTTTTGGCAGGGCAACTTACATTGCTCGATAATCCCAGCGTAAGCCCCATCCTTTGCATCGCGTTCGACTAGTCGCAGACGCAGCGTTTCTTGCCATGACGGTTCCGCCATTCGTCTGCTGCACACAGACGTAGCGGCTACAAGGGAGTGATGGAAAGGGAATATATTTGAAACTCAGCCCGTTGCTGCTGTGCCGGAAGCGGCTTCCCCAAACTTGCCTCCTCCCTCCTCGACTTGTAGACCTTTGCTTAGACACCGCGTGTTTGCTCCTTTCCCGCCACTTCACTTTCAGATCCTCCTCGGCTGCAGTTCTTCTCGCAATGGGCAGAGTCCTTCTCAAGGTACCCCATTCCGGCCTCAACAGCTATCGTGACTCGCGCTGACGAATGCCTTGTTTGTAGGTTATCATCCTGGGTGATAGTGGGTTAGTTGCTAGATCCGTTTCGCTGCAATGGCGCGACCAATAACGCTCGTCTCGTAGTGTCGGAAAGACCTCGCTCATGAACCAGTATGTGAACAAGCGCTTCAGCAACCAATACAAGGCCACCATTGGAGCCGACTTGTGAGCCGTTCGACTTTTCGGGAGCTCGCAGCGATCTAATTCTTTGAAAGTTTGACTAAGGAGCTTATGGTGGACGACCGGCTGGTCACCATGCAGGTGTGTACGCTTATCTCTGTTCACGACGCCGAAGGCTGACCGCGTATCATTTGTGTAGTTGTGGGATACCGCCGGCCAGGAGCGCTTCCAATCGCTCGGTGTGGCTTTCTATAGAGGCGCCGACTGCTGCGTACTCGTCTATGACGTGAACAGCGCAAAGTCTTTCGAAACTCTCGATAGCTGGAGGGACGAGTTCCTCATCCAGGCCAGCCCTCATGACCCCGAGAACTTCCCCTTCGTTGTATTGGGCAACAAGATTGATGTCGAAGAGAACAAGCGACAGGTGAGGGCGATTCACGAATGCCATTCTTATTCTGACCATTCTGCAGGTGACCCAGAAGCGTGCAATGACGTGGTGCCAGTCGAAAGGGAACATCCCGTATTTCGAGACTTCCGCCAAGGAGGCTATCAATGTGGAGCAAGCATTCCAGACAGTGGCTAAGAATGCCCTGCAGCAGGAAGCTGAGGAACAGATGTACGTGTCATCCCTATGCGAAATTGCCTCAATCCTCACCCTCGCTTAGGTATGGTGATTATCCAGACCCAATCACCCTCGACCCGGAGACGACCCAAAGTTACGGATGCAATTGTTAACTGTCTTCGCCACGCCAGCATCTCCCCTGTATTTTCCTTGTTTACTCTTCATTGGATATGCGTGCATGATCTTCTCAGCAGTTCAGTCTGGACCTTGGACTATTCATGCATCATATGGTTACCCCTTTCAGCAGTATGATACTTTACGATGCCTCTGTCACAGTACTAATGACAACTATATATCTATTTGTTGTCCGTATTGCTTGACCCCCCGAATTTCACTTGTGGTGCTAAATGGAACGCCACTTGAGTCATTTAGGGCCCCTTTCCCGATTTGTGTTGGCCCACCTTGCTGATAGTCCTTATCATTCGGATGAGTTTACCACTCTACCTCAACTTCAGCCGCCATGGCTCACCACGCACCGCACGCACCGATTCTCTTTTCGTTTCGCAATGTAGATGGCATTGTCGGGGGCCTCGCCTCCTTTATCATCAAGGCACAGAAAGAATCCTTAGACAAGAAGGGCAGGTTCACCATTGCGCTTTCTGGTGGCTCCCTGCCGAAGATGCTCAGCGGCCTTATTGGTAACCCTGCCGTGAAATGGGATAAATGGTAAGCAACAATGCCCCCTCCCAAAGAGACTATGGTGCCAATCCAATTTCTCCGCAGGCATGTATATTATGCGGACGAAAGGGTTGTCCCCCTCGATCACCCGGATTCGAACCACCTTGCCTGCACAAACGAGCTCTTCTCCAAAGTCCCCATCCCAGTCTCGCAGATACACACAATCGACACAGATTTGTTGAATGACATCGAGGAGCTGTGTGATGCCTACGAGAAGGAGCTCATCCGCGAGTTCGCACAGAAAGACGCTGCTCGATTCCCCGTATTCGACCTCATCCTCCTCGGCATGGGGCCAGACGGGCACACAGTGTCGCTGTTCCCCGGCCACGAGCTCCTCGCAGAGGACGACCGATGGGTTGCGTACATCGAAGACTCGCCCAAACCCCCTGCTAAACGAATAACCTTTACCTTTCCCGTGATCAACCACGCTGCCCGAGTTGCTTTCGTAGCCCATGGAGAGGAGAAGCAGGATGTTTTGAGCGAGGTCTTGGATGATCCAGAGACGGGCCTACCAGCTGCTAGGGTCCGCCCAGCCCACCCGGGGCAACTCTATTGGTTCGTCGACGATGCTGCCGCCGCCAAAGTCAAATACCCTCGCACCCCAACCAAAGTGTAATGCCACACGTGTGTATGCTACATGCCCATCGGACGTTATCAGGTCGTACGTTGTTTTGTAACTTGCTATGTATTAATCTAGCTCTTCGTTACCGCGGCGAGCATGCCCTTTCACGTAGTCTCTGTTCGTACGGCTGGTTAAAGGGGTACAATGTCTAGAATAATTGAATCGATCCGTATAGATGTCAGTGCTCTGGAATCAACGAGCACAGAATTCCAGACCTACTAAGTTACATGGCCCCAAAATAAGTGTTCGACGCCAAGCGGTACATTCGGGATTAGAGTGGCCTGCTACTGAGTAACAACATCCGAAGTGGTATCTCCAGAATGTACCCCAAGCTCCGGGAACAACGCTAACATGACACGGTCCAATATTAGCACAACTAAGTGCGCATTACACGCAGCATTCGTGAGAGGGTCGAGCGCCGCGGCTAAGGTTGCCGGATGATCTCGACCCAGGACCAGCTGGAACATATGGACTACGGGATGTCAGCGATAGGCCGACGGACGAGAGCACGGTGAACATACCCAGGGAGCCCTTGGGCTTCCATGAAACGAGGCGTGCTCGCATGATGGCTTGCTCTTCGGGTGTCGGGTCTGGTGGCGCTGGGGCGGGGTATCCATTGGGAAAAAGTGTGCGCTTCGCTATGCGTACAATATTGGTGACAAATTGCGGGCAGAGATTATTATCCAACGTATATGGGAGAAGCCTGGAAGCAATAAGTACAAAGGCGAAATGTCGAGATAATTAATGCCCACCGGTCAAGAAATTTCATAAGTAGAGTCGTGAGGAGCGTCATTGTAGTCGTGATCATATTTGAAGCTAGTCGTTCACGGGTGCAGAATATTTCGTTAAACATGAGAAGAGGGCCAAGCGCGTAGTTGTCTGGCCGCGAGATGAAAGGACCCGCGGTAGTGATAGTTTGTGGAGTGTTTATTGGGCTATGTATAGACGAGGTCGACGAGGTTGTTGATATGGGGGGAGTTAGAGGGGTCGGTGGCATCGTCAGTTCCACCACAGGTATTGGTGAAGACGGAGATGGCGATCGTCCTTTGGACGTTGATTTGTTTACAAGTTTAATAGTGGATACAGCTTGCTTGTATGTATTGATGAGGACTAGGCAGAAACCTGATAGAGATTGTATCGCTGACAAGAAGAAGACAGCGATATTGTGAAAGGAAAACGACGGCGATGACGGTGGGGCCGTTGTTAAGGTCGATTCGGGGGCCTAGAACAGATGAGTACTGTGCACCGGCGAACATGTTGAGGTCAAACATACTTTCAGTGGTACGAAGTCCTCCGAAGGGTCCAAGAGGTCCAGGATCACTTTCTGTATAAACCAAGGTTGTATGATCTTGGGTATCACATCCTGGAGGAGCACTTTCAGCACGACCTCTCGGACTATATATCGCTCCGCCTCCGCATCGTAGTTCGCCGCAGGTAAGCACGACTTGAGAACGTGGTCTATGACCTGACGAAAGTATTCGGGTTCCAGTCGGCCGTCGGCCGCTACCGCCATATGAGGTTGAAGCTGGTGAAAGAGATGCGCAGTGTTCATTGCGCCGCCCCCGGCATAAGAGGTGGAGCGTTTGGAAGCTGCATTGCGATAGTCTTGGTAGTGTTGGGTTATTATCGCTGGCAAGTCCTGGAATACGAGGGGGGAGAGGTCGGCCGCAAGCACGCGACTCTCCAGGGACTGCAGCACGACGGTTAATACAGCAGTGATTTCAGGCAAGAAATCTTTGTCGTAGCGGGTAATCTTCGTCCACCATGGATTCACGAAAGCACGCAATGCTAGCGCGATGAAGTCGTAGAGCTCTGCAGTCAGCTCGGGCGGAACGGTCGCGGTCTTAAGCAGCGGCGGAAGATCATTTGTGGGGAGGGCGGGGAAGAGCAGGCGTTTGGCGAGGGTGACTGGCGGCTGTCGTGGCTTGGGCGGGGCGGATGTGTCTACGGAATTGATGGAGTGCGCCGGCTGTGGTGAACGATGGCGAGAGGATGTGGCCATCGTTCAGGACGACTCCGACGAGCCGAATCGGAGTACCTGGTGAATTGAAATTACGTAACGCGTAACGAGGCACGGCTTCCGAGAACGGGCAGCGCAATGACAGCTGCTTACGTGACGGTCAGCAATTCATGCGAGTTTCCAATTTCCCTGTTTCTGCGCCAGACTTATCAGAGAGCGGCCAAGGGCGACGGTGTGTTTTCTCCTTCTCTCTTCGCGACGTCGCTGAATGTCCTTGTCGACCGTCGCGATCAGCGCGTCCGCCCGAGGCCATCTCAAGAATCACCGACTTCAAGAGCTTAACCTAATAGACCCTTGCTGGTCTCAGCCCTTCCTTAGAAACAGTCATTTCTTTACCAACTAGCTGCACAATGCCCTACTATCCACATACCCGTAATGCGCCGCACCCCCGCCGCCTCCAGCGCAGAGCGACCGACGACAGCAAGCAGACAACCATCATCATCGCCGTTTGCGTGGGCGTCGGCACAGCGGTCATCCTTCTTTTTCTTATTCGCGTCATCTGCAGAATGCACGCCCGGCGACCGTCGAATACGGCGCCACTGCCGCCGGTGCAGCCGCTCGCTCATGACCGTGAACGACGTCTAGCCCAATTAGACGCCTGGCGGGATTCGTCGTATCCTCTCGCCGTTCCGGTCACATTCGGTAGCGCGGTTGGGGGTAGTAAAACCTCTTTGCTGACCAAAGAAGCGGAGAGCGGGTTTCAGGAGCCTTCTCGTCACGCAAGTTTCATACACAGCGAGCAGGGAGTCGACGATATCACCGTTCTTGCATCTACCCGCCCAATGGATCCCTCACTGCCACTACCGAATCCTTCATTTCATCACGATAGCGCGAGTTCTAGCTCTCTTGGACTCAGTAGTGAAAGCGACCTTGGATCAGGTTCACCAACCCCACCTCTCACGCCTTCGCTGTCCAATGCGTCCTTTGTGCAGCCTACCAATTCTGGTTCGCGATCGGGTTCACCTTCTACACCACCTCCCACCCGTACGACATCACGAAGGCGCCCAGTGTCATCAGTCTCTGCTACAAGTATCCGCACGACGCGCTCGACACGTAACACCATCCGTGGCACACCTCATAGCCCTCATAGCAACGTCCAGATCATCCTCCCAGCGCCTCTCGCCCCGGAGGTGTTCCATTACGCGACGAATGATGATCACAGCGTGTATGGACGTCGGAGTATCCATTCTGATCCGTCGAACCATATCAGGCGGATGAGCCTCGCTGACAAGTGGGCGCCAGGCTCTCTCAACACCGGTAAGCCTTCTCAATTGATGACGGATGTCATCATTGACCAACTTTACACAGCTGCGCGTCAATCAACCATTTCCAATAGCGGCGAGCGACCTCCGCCCATCCCCAAGCCTCCTCGTCGTTCCTCTTCTACTCCCCACGGCCTGGCCTCCCGATCCTCTCCTCCCTCTGCGTTCCATGCCTATGTCAACTCGGTTCCTCCCGTACCTCCGATACCCTCTGTTCACGATGCCCACAGTGCAATTGACCTTCCTATGCGTGCCGTTACTCGACCGCCGAACATGCCTTGACTCAGGAAAATTTTAGACCCGACCATCAATTGCATAAAGGGGAGCATATCACATTTTCAGAGAGTTGACTCGCGTGGCTGCCCTCTATCTTATATTCCCAGCCTACATTTTTCCATGTCCTGATGCCATGTGTAGATATAACGCCATCATATTGGTCCCAGTCTCTGGAACACTGAGTGCTCATTGGTTCTATCATCGGGGAATTGGATTGTATATCTTTACTATCATCATAGACAATGCCACTGTAGCCACACCATTATTTATGTAGGATTTTTGAATACCAAGATCCGTGTGTTGCAAGCAATGATTTCTGTGAAGGTCCTTCCAAGTTCCGAGCGACTGAAGTATATAAAGAGGACGCGGGCTTATATAACAAGTAGACGATCAAGCATCCCTGACTCGACTACATAGTGACTCGAGCGAAATTGTATTTCTTTCTCTAAACCACCACAGACTGCTGCTCCAGCCCCGGTTTATCTCCCCAGGCTTCGCGCAGGTGCACCACATTCGTTGGCGCGGGACAATGTCGACCATGCTTCGCTCAATACACACTGCAGGGAATGTCGCGCGGCGCGCGTTCAGGCCGATCCATGGCACTCGTCTCATGAGTGCCTATGTCGATCCGCTCTCGGGACAGCCTGCTGAACTACCGGATATTCAGGTGAGGGACTGTTCAATTTTTTATCTCTGCAGCGGAGAGCGTTATGCTGGTCGGCCGAATATACCCTGGGCACCGAACGCGACGATGCTGGCTATCGGGTTGAGGATATTAGGCTAAAATACGTTGTCGCTGCAGCACGGGAGACTTATCATCGACAAGAATGAACAACCTACCCCTCCACCTCCTTCAGAAACGCTCGTGTTCGGAAGAACATTCGTATGTCATCAACATGTCAATTGCTGAATACTATCATACTCACATCTAGAATTATAGACTGACCACATGCTGACTATTGAATGGAGCGCGACGAATGGGTGGGAAGCGCCGCACATTAAGCCGTGTTCGTCTTACACCTCCATTTGAAGTGTTTGTGGCCGCAATGTCTGACTTCACGCAGATGGTCCCCTCAACCTGGCGCCGAGTTCGAGTGTGCTGCATTATGCGCAGACACTGTTCGAAGGCATGAAGGCGTACAGAACAGATGACGATCGTATCCAGCTGTTCCGCCCCGACATGAACATGAAACGGATGAATAACAGTGCAAGGCGTATAGCGCTTCCCGTAGGACATACCCCCATCATTTAACAGTTGCAGTCTCATGAAATGGCTCGTAGACATTCAACGGTGATTCGTTACTGGAGCTCATCAAGAAGCTCATTCGCATGGACAGACACTGGGTACCGAAGGAGCCAGGACACAGCTTGTACATTCGACCAACACTCAGTAAGTCTTCCCCGTTTTCCCTGAATGTCAACGCTTGCTAAACGCCTCAACTTGAATAGTCGCAAGTCAGCAAGCCATCCAGGTATCTCCTCCTACCGAAGCTATCTTGTTCGTCATCTGCAGTCCTGTCGGGCCATATTTCCCCAAACCAGTCTCATTATACGCGACGACCGAATATATCCGTGCTGCACCTGGCGGTAAGCTCACAGACTACCTTCATTTCAGCATTGTATATCAATGATGATTTGCGTAACAAGGAACTGGCGCGTTCAAGTTGGGTGTCAACTACGCTCCAGCCGTAATGCCCCAGAAAATGGTCGCTGCAAAGGGTTATTCGCAAAATCTCTGGCTACACGGCCCAGAACATTATCTGACTGAGGTGCGTAGCATGTTCTTCTGGTCAGACGATGCCGTCTGAATATGTCCCCGGATTCCTAGGTTGGGACTATGAACATGTTTGTTGTCCTCAAGAAAGATGACGGAGGCAAGTTCTTCGTCTACTTCTATCAAATAACTCACCTCTAACTTCTTCACATAGGTCTTGAGATCGTTACCCCTCCCCTCGACGGGATGATCCTCCCTGGCATCACTCGCGACTCCGTATTGCAACTCCTGAGAGATCACATTTCCGGCACACGTCCTATTCAAGGCCTCGATAAAAGGGAGAAGCTCACCGTCTCTGAGCGCGGCATCACGATGAAAGAGGTAAAAGACGCGTCGCAGTCAGGAAAACTCGTTGAGCTCTTCGGCGCTGGTACGCTTCTTATCCACGTTTCATCCGCGCCACTGAACGTTGATGTTTATTGTTCGGTAGGTACTGCTGCCATCATCAGCCCCGTCCACAAGATTGGTTACCTGAACGAAGATATTGAGATCCCAACAGGGCCTGACGGCATGGGCCTCATCGCTCGGGCGGTGAGGAAGGAATTGTCTGACATCCAGTGGGGCAAGATCTCCCACCCTTGGTCCGTTCCAGTAGACGAGTAAATGCTAGCACAATGTAATAGACAACTAGAACGCTGTGTTCACGTATATTGCCTAATTATATCTGTCTTTTTGTCTTGATTCCCCGAGCGTCCCTTCAGAAAATGGCTCCAGAGAATGTCGCACCGTGTATGTGGAAACTGTAGGAACGTCAAGGTTGTTCTTATTCGTTGGCAGAGGACGATATTTGTGTCGTTCGTGTAACATTTCGGGGTTTGGTAAGAGTGCAAAGTGGTGTAAAAAAGTCGAGGAAGGATACATACTTAATAGCAATAGGCTGATACTGAGACTGAGAAGAAAAAGGAAAGAACTATCAAATCGGTGGGGTGAGTGTGTGAGCAAGAAATGTATGAGCGTGGTTGATACAGATGGGCAGAATCACGATGATAGTTTTAAAAAATCAGTCTGCAAGGGGTGAATAAGGGAGTGGATGAACATCAGAGGCGGGGAGGGGGAAGGGGTAGGAAGTAAGAAGTTATCATAAAATCAATTTGAATGAAACGAGGAGTTAAGTTGCAGATGGTGGACGGCGAAGACGTCTTCATGCAACGGGAGGCTGCATCTGCGTGTCACCACCAGGTTGTCCAGCGGCTTGGCCGTAGTACCCTACGACACAATGAGTATACGGCTCATTACAGAAAGAATCAGCCGACTTACCGCCCCAGTAGTTATTATAGTACGAAGACGGATCAGCTCCACCCCATTGGGCTTGTCCTGCCTGTCCACCAGCGACGGCACTAGGGTCTGCGTTAGGCTGCTGGCCAGCAGTCAATCCGAGTCCTGCGCCTGGCGCAGCAGCGGGTTGAGGCATGCCAGGCGATCCTGCACCAGCAGCCCCAGGGGTACCAGCGGTTTGACCGGGGAAACTACCGTATGTCCCGAATCCAGGATAGGCATACCCGGCTGGTTGTGGCATGTTGTACATCGGCTGAAGGAGATCGATAAGTCAATGCTTTACAATCTAAGGAAACGGTCCACGTACCATGCTAGCATACGCTGTTGTCGCTGCGGTGGGGCTCAGAGGCGTTCCTGGCTGCGCAGCTCCTCCATCGGCCCTGTCCTTACCCCAGCTGCACTTGATAGGCCGTCCGTGAACCATCTGACCTTGCAATTGCACAATAGCCATTGCAGCATGCTCGTGGGTGTCGAGTTTGACGAAGGCGAAGCCACGATCAGCTTGCATACGGATCTCAGACAGATAGCCAATGGATTGGAACAGAGGAATGAGATCGGCCTGCGTGCAGTATGGAACGAGATTTCCGACATAGACAGTCGTGTTGTACGCGGGCGTCTGCTGAACGACTGATTCGTACGACAGGGGTCCACCCTGGAAGTTGATGGGGGCGGGGGCACTGCCAGGATTGCCAGCTGGACGACTAGTGTTGGCACTACTTGGGGCAGGCGGAGCACCTTGGGTCTTTTGGTTGGCCCAGTTGACACGAATGGCCCGAGACCCAAGCCATTCGCCGTTCATGGTAGCGATGGCTTGTTCAGCATCCGTTTTGTCCCTGAACGCAAGGAAACCGTAACCGCGAGACTTTCCAGAGTTCATGTCCCACATGACACGAGCGTCGGACAGGGTGCCGAAAGCACTGAAGGCTTTGCCGAGGACTTCGTCGTTCACTTCAGGACTGAGGTCTCCTACGAACACGTGGAAATGTCCACTGGTGTCCTCCTTGTTTTGTTGACCTTGGTAGGCCCAATTGACGCGGATCTCGGTATCGAAGATTTTACGTCCGTTGAGGGTCTGAAGGGCAGTCTCAGCCGCACGCATGTCCAAGTACTCCACGAAACCGTAGTTCAAGCCTCCATGCTGGTAGTTGCGGTCCGGGATGATCTTGACGTGCTGAACTGGTCCAGCTACAGCAAAGATCTCGGCAAGCATGTACTCAGTGACACGGGGGCTCAAATTCCCGACATAGAGATGGGCTCGTCGCTGTGATATCGAACGAACGTATGTTGAGATAACCGAGTGATCGCACGCGAGATGAACATAGATATGAGCAGTCGTTTGCGATAAGATGCAAACTACATACCGGAGCCTCCGCAGGATTCCCCATTCCAAGAGCATTCATGATTTTTTCGGTTTACAAAAGAAAAATGCAGAACCTGGTGATTTGGGGCCGGTAAAATGTCAGTTCATACAGAGAGCAGCGAGAGCATTAGTAGGCCTTACCAAAGACTGGAATAACAGACAAATGACAAAGTCGGCCTGAAATATGAGATACGAGAGGAGAGAGAGAGGAGAGGAGGAAACGATAAGAAACAGAGGGAAAAGAGACGAGAGAGTACAGACAGTCGAGGAACTCAGACGGTGGTTGAGGAAGAGAACAGAGGCGCTCCGCCGTGCGAAACACTCCCAGAGGCTACAGCCAAGCATACGCACACAAATGAGACTAAGCATGATATTTACCTACTTGCTACGCTACTTTGAAGGTACGTTTAACAACACATTACCTCCACTGCTGGGGATGTATGAGACGTTGGGATTGTTCGCCAGCGACTGGACGATGGCCTTGCTAGCCTCGATTTTTCTCAGAGCGACGAAGGCCTCGCCGGCTTTCTCCAGTGACCGCGAGATCACTACGGCAGCCTCAGCCTCTCCTTCGGCGCGTATGACAGCTGCTTGGCGTTCTTGTTCAGCCTAGAGAACGCAGCTTAGTAGTGGCTAGAACATAGAAATAAGAATGCATACTTTTTCAACGATGAACTTGGCACGCTCCGCATCTAAGTCGATCCGTCAGTACCTGCGCTTCGAATGGCAGTCCTTTATAAATGACACCAACCTTGTTGGGCAATCTGCTTGGCTTCAACAGCTTGGGTAAATTCCTAGAATGGCGCTTAGCATTGAGTGTGCAAAACGCAACGGTATGACGCACCTTTCCGAACGTCAGATGTGTAATAGAGACATCCTCGAGTTTGATGTGGAATTCGCCTGCTCTTTGAAGAAGGTCTTCACGTATTCTTGACGACACCTAACAAAGTTGATTTGAGGGATTTAATGAAACGCAAGGACTATGGTTTACATACGACTTCACGCTGGGTAATCAGCTCAGCAGCGTCGAATTGTGCCACGATACTTTTCAGAACTTCGTTTCCAATCGAGGGGAGGACACGCTCGTCATAGTCCATGCCGAGACTTTGGTAAATTTTGGAAAGGTGGTCGACGTTAGGTCGGGACAGAACACGAAGCGTAATTGAAACCATTTGCAGATCCTTGGAACCGGTCGTAGTTGAGATATTCTGATGACTATGAATCAACGGAGGTTCAAGTGAGGGAACTTCTTGACGCGACACGCACTCTGGGTTTTATACGGCAGTCGTACAGAATCGCTCTTTGAAGCCAAGGAACCAGGAAGTGGGTACCTTCTTTAGTTGCCTAGCACAGGTATTAGCAAGCTGTATGCAAGACTTAACTGAAAGAGCTCACTTCATCCTTTACTCCAGAAAAGCGGTCGAACATGACTGCTCGGTATCCTCCTGGGACATCGTAGATGCTCGCCTGCCCTACGGCGAACAAGATACCAAGTGGAACTAATGCAAGAGTTGAGTTCCATCTGAGCAGCGAAGAAGAGCATATTCTACGCACCAATGAGACGATTTGCTGCCTGCAACGCCATGGTCAATGAGATGCAGTTGTCTTAGGTGTCTGAACGGCACTCACGCCGAAACTCGAAGCCGCAGACAAACAACAGACAACGCGTTCCGAATCGCAGGGGCAAGATAGGAGTTACTTCTAAGTCTATTCCAAAGGTACATCGCCTTTCTTCTCCCCATGCATCCGAGCTGAGTAACTACCGAACTGCATAGCTCTCTTCTTCCGTTGACTAGCTTCCACCAAGCCCAACTTTCTTGCGGCTAACCGCAGAAGCATCTTATCACCCATGCCAGTCTCCAAGCGTGGATCCAACTTGAAATGAACAGGAAGCGAGGCCAAGAAATTCACGACGCTGAGCGACAAGAAGGGATATCGTGTTTCTTTGCCGTGAGACGAGATAATTCTGTCATCGCGACCGAGATTGCGCGTCGGAATCCGGTCGATTTCTAGTTGTAGCTAGGACCGCAGGTAAGCACAGAGTTGCGTTAATAAACTCTGTTCATGTCACCTCGTCTACCAAAGCTTTCCATCCATGTGTGAATGCAGTCCTGTGACGACTATATCCGCCCAGCAATTCGTCCGCTCCCAGTCCGCTGAGAATGACCCGCGCGGGACTGACATACGGCTCTGGCTCGGTATCTTTCTGTCGACGTACCTGGCCGA
Source organism: Sanguinoderma rugosum (assembly GCA_017499575.1). Lineage (NCBI taxonomy): Eukaryota > Fungi > Basidiomycota > Agaricomycetes > Polyporales > Polyporaceae > Sanguinoderma > Sanguinoderma rugosum. The sequence continues at coordinate 2,861,650 of VTPW01000002.1, read as the reverse complement.
CGCCCCTTGAAGCAAAATATAGAGCCATTGCGAGGCTCTGACATATTTGCATGTTACTCCACTGTGATCATGGAAAGAGAAGAGCACTCTACCAAGTCCATGACGGTATTTGATGGGAACATCAAGGCTTCAATAGTCGGCCTTGCTGCTTGGGATTCTGCGTATGGAACATCGATTTCTACCTTCAGCGCCCAAACATTAGAGATATAAGTTAGTGGCTTGGACTCAAACCTACGAAATTCCATTGACGATCAGGGCACAACCTGCGCAGCTCCTCCAATTCCTCCAGGCCCGACATCCTGTCTGGGACCATATACACAGGTCGCCGCGGTTGTTCGGGTTTCCCAGAATTCTTGCGTTTTGCATGCTCGATGTCTTGGCCTTGAAGCTTGCGAGGATTCTCAAAAGCCACGTTAAGAAGGTCGATGGGTTCATCTAATGGGATGTTCCTGCTATCAATCAATTTACGTTGTCACATACAGGGGGGTAAAAACCAACCGGTGAGCGAGATATGTTAGAGCAGTACAGTCTATGCCGCCGCTGAATAATATCGCCACCTTCGAAGGATTGATACTGCAACAACTGAGCTATCCGTAAATGGTATCACCCAAGTAACTCACAGATTACAGTCGATGTCCAGCACGCGGAGTCTCGTACTTCTGTTCAGTTGGTTAATGAGATCGACAACTGCTTGTGAGAGGTGTGGAGGTATGACATCCAATGATGTGAGCTTTGGGAAGTCGTCTGGGGGTAATACTGGATTTACTGGTGATGGAATCGCCTGAGTACGATATTTTTATGGTGCAATAAGTTGTCGGAAGTTCAAGAGAATCGTAAGGACTTACGAAGGGAGTTCTAACGTTGGATTCGGCGTTCTGCCGAAGTATGGTTGACAAGCAGGCCTCATCTACGAAACAAGAGAAGTCGATATAGTGAAGAAACTCTGTCGATAACTCTTCGAAGTCGTATCCAGGCGAGGGCCCGCATGTCGCTGATGAAAGTAACAGATGTGGCTGCAATGGGGTTGGTCTATGAATCAATAAGGATCGACGGCCTAGTGGATCCCTCCCGAAAAATAGATGCTGTGATGCTGCCTGTGCGCAGGTTATGAGGATGTTGAGGGCATCTTGCAATGGCGTTCGCTCACATGGAAAAACACAAGCGCATAACTTCAACATAATCAATATAGATATAGAAAGAGCAAAGGACAACCTTACGGGCCTTCTATACTCCCAAATAGCGTGGCTACTTCTGAAGGTGACTGAAGCTTGCAGAGCTCTTGGAACAAGATAGCACCGTCATTTTGATCGGGCTTGATCTTTGCTCAAATACGAGATATTAGTTTGTAAGTCCACTGCGTCTCATACAACGTACATCCAAGCCTTCAAACACCTATATATTGCTCGGAGAGTGTCCATTGTGCGATGTGTCTGGACTCACTTCTCCGTTCCAACATAAGATATTATTATTCGATTCGTGCGGTTGTATGATAGGTGCTGTGCCTCGTAACCTTAACTCAGACGAGAAGAATTCTAAATGGACGATGGGAGGTGTCGTTGTGTCGGTGTATGCCAAGGGGGGAACTGGTATGGTGAGGCTGACGGTGCGCTGGGCATCAGGTCCTGTCAGTATTGAAGTAGTGTCAGCCTCCAGTCACCTTCAAGCAACTAATCTGTCAAGTGGAGACGCGCGTACCACGCTGTGCATTGACGGTCTTTAAAGCAGCACGTATGTCGTGAAATGAAGGTGCTTCAGGATCGAGATTCGGCGACAAGTTCCTTTCTTGATGCAAGCAGAAGAAAATTCCGCACATGAGAGTGAAGGGAAGAAAGACTGAGATCGATCACACTCTCAGGGGTTTCAAAAGGAGCCATAGGGGCGCAGACCCACAGTTATTGCAAGCCACCCAACGTAGTCAAGCACATTCTAGCAATCGTCCGCAGAAGCGAACGATGGCTTCCGACGGTCCTACAAATACTTCCACTACTACTCAGTATAAAATAGCCACACTCGCCTTGCGTAAAGTCCGCAAATTAAACTCGCAGGTCAAAGAGCTTGCTCAGCGATGCGCGGACCTGGAGCACGTCGTCGCACAAGCGGAATCAGAAGGACACCTAGTAGATTATCGGCCCACAACTCTAACACAGTCCTCGCCTCGCAATAAATTGAGCAAGAAGCGGAAAGCATCTGGTGCAGAACGGCGAGCGTCACGAACGGATAACGACAGGCGGTCGGCGTTATTGGGCGCATATGTCGCCTCTTTACGTGTCGAACGAGCCTCTCGATTGATGAACACCCTCGCGAAAAGGCGGGCATCTGACGCTATTGTCATTGCCTCCAGGAAAGAAGACGCAGATGAAACGCGTACCACCGAAGGCAGCGTTGGAAGCCATTCTCGTCAGTATTGCCTACAATGCACTCCACAACTCTTGCTGATGAGGATTTCTGAAACTAACAGGTAACGTACCTCCCACTGGCGCAGAGGGCTACACAATGGGTTGTGAGCTGAAACGAAGTGTGTGTAAGTGCCTTTCGCCTGCGTGACGACCACCTGATGAATTTAATCTCCATCTCATTTTACAACAGTCCTAGACAGAGAAAGCACAAGCGGCACAAGATCATGAGTTGCTTCCCGAAGCGTTTTAGCACACACCCACCCCTTTGAACTGAAGAGCATACCATTCGGAAGCCTGTGTTGAAAGCCACAAGTATTATCTACAGGTGTATTTCAAAATGAGAAATGTCCCAAGGGCTCTATTCCACACTATATTTCAGTAAGTAACTGTTATCAGCCATGCAAAGGTTGCGAGTGGCCTGAAAGCCTGGAGCCCCTCAAGGCTCCTAGTACTCGAATAGGGGAAATCACGCGTTTCGTTGCTTTGGACCTTCCCTTCAACTAGTGAGCCTGCGGGCCTGCACCATGGATCCAAGCAGAGCATGATCTCGCGCACATTTGAATCCCCTTCACGACTTTTACATATATATAGATACGTCGCTCAGCAATGTCCTCAAATACCCAACCACAACCTCCGAGTCGAACCCGCGCGTCAATTGCTGTGGCACCATCGAATATGACGACCGGGGTACACGTACCAGGGATCTCTATTATCTTCGAAGGATGGGTTCTAAAGAAACGAAGGAAGAAGATGCAAGGTTGAGCCACCTACGTGTTCCTTCAAACCGACACTAACGCGATCATATATGTAGGCTTTGCCCGACGCTACTTCACCTTGTTTCACACCGGAATCCTATCGTACGCGTTTGAGCCTGGGCAGCCCATCCGAGACCAAGTCTCCTTACACCACGCAGCCATATCCACCGCGCCTGGCCGAAAGGACATTCATATTGACTCCAACAACGCAACTTTCCATCTTAAATGCCTGAGCACCGAAGACTTTGACCATTGGATGGCCGCTTTGAGGTACTTGCGCTGGATCCTTATTATTTGTGCCATCGCGTTACCTGACCGTATACAGGACATTCATGCCCAATACTCCCGACGGGAGGAAATCGGTCAATTTCAGGCATTCGCGTCAAGGAAGTCTCGGATACGTTCGTCCGGCAGTGGCAATCGAGGAAATGGGATCGGTGAGTCCAAGTGCCCCGTCTCTAGGTCCTTTCTGATCGGGGACTCTTTAGGCTATAGCAGAATTAGACAGTGCAGTGCACGCGCTGATCAGCGAAGTCGCCCATATCAAGACCAGCAGCTCCTATAAGGCAAAGCACGACGTTTTCGGATTATTCAAAAAGAGTGAATATTGTATTGTACTAAAGATTAATGGAAGTCAGCTGACGCCGTCGTTCGAGATCCCCATTATCCAACGGCAAACGAACCTACAGCAATGCCCGATCCTGGAGCTCAGCTAGTCGTGCAGCAACGAGTTGAAGAAGCGTTAGACGCGATGAAGATACACTACGCCCTGCTGCTCAGATCTGCGAACCACCACCCCCATACCCCCTTTGATCAATCACAATCGAGCCTATCCTCCCCCCTTCCAACAACGGCCGAAGAGGACGAAACCTACGCGACCAGGCGACCCCATAGTCGAACTTCGGTTCGTGCAGCTAGCAGGGCCATGAAGCGCGCGTCAACAGGCACGAGCATAAGCGATGCTGAGTGGTTCGACGCGATGGAAGGTGATGGGCCTGAAGAATATGTCCTGGATTCTCAAGGCGCGGACGGTACTAGCACTGAGCCTCCTAGCAGGATTCTGACCAACGATAGCCGAAGTAGCTTGGGTCACGATCATTCTTCGAATGGGGATACTGACTTTGGCGAGCCCGAGCCTGGCACTCCGCACCCATCCGACGCAGACAGGCCATACAACTTACATGTGGTCCGACGTGCGGTGTTGCCTTCGCCCGTCGTGGGGGATGAAGGCAGCTTGTTCGCCGTTCTGAAAAAGAACGTCGGGAAGGTGCGTTAACTCGCATCTTCCAGACTGAAATACTTAATTGATGACATGCAAGGATCTTTCGTCTATTGTGATGCCAGTGACCTTCAATGAACCTCTTACGCTATTGCAGCGTACAGCAGAGGAGTTGGAGTATCACGACCTTCTCAGCCAGGCAGCAGCTACATCAGACCCGGTTGAACGATTATGCTTTGTTGCTGCTTTCGCCGTGTCAGGGTACGCCCATACGCGCCATCGCAGTGGCCGAAAGGGTTTGTAAGTGTTACTTTCGCCAATTGTGCGTGCACGTACCGATTCTATGCATAGTAATCCTATGCTCGCTGAAACCTTCGAGGACGTACGTATGAAGTTGATAGCGGAGAAAGTCCGACATCAGCCAGTAGTAATGGCTTATCACGCCGAAGGGCAAGGTTGGGAACTCAATGCAACTTCGTCAGGCCGGACCAAGTTCTGGGGTCAGTGAGCGCAATCTCACCCCGATGTTCGCCCGGTATGCTTACGTCGGACAATCTAGGTAAAAGTTTGGAGATTATCCCTCTTGGCATTACTCGCGTCACGATAGGAGACGACAGCTTCGAATGGTAAGTCTTTCCTCTTCCGGGAAATAAGCACTGAACGACCATCGACTATATAAAGGAAAAAGCCGTCGTCATTCCTGCGAAACATGATGGTGGGAACGAAGTACCTTGAGCATTGTGGTAAGATGACCATCGAGAATACCACGACTGGCGCTCGATGCGTGCTTGATTTCAAGCAAAGCGGTTACTGGGGCGCAACTAACCTCGTTTCCGGTGTCGTGCATTCTCCATCGGGCGCCGTTGTCTCGCAGCTGGACGGCAAATGGGATGATCAGCTCGCGCAGACATTTGACTCCGAGCACTTCCGCATGCTCTGGCGAGTGTCGCCATATCCGAAGAATATCCACGAGTACTACGGGTTCACTTCTTTCGGCATAACATTAAACGAGATTACCAGCGACATCGAGGGAAAGCTCCCGCCTACGGATTCTCGATTTAGGCCAGATGTCCGAGCCTTGGAGGAGGGCGATTTAGATAGGGCGGAGGATGAAAAGTTGAGAGTGGAAGAGATGCAGCGTGAGCGGCGGAGGGAAGGGAAGGATCGGCAGCCAAGGTGGTTCAGAGAGGAGGGTGAAGAGTGGGTTTACACAGGAGGATATTGGGAAGCTCGCGCGGCTGGGTGGAAGGGATCCGACGCCGAACCCTTATGGTAACATTCAGTTCATATTCATCAACAACTCTTATTCCTTCGGATTAACGCATTTAACCTACGAACCCATATATTTCCTATTCCAACGACTCGCCAGCATGATCATGTGGAAGCCCTTAACGCCGGATTCTATCAGTATCACCACTTCGAGCTACGTATACGAACGCATCAGCTTCTCAGACGTGAGTTCATGCATACTGACCAGTTTTTCCGTGGTTCGCCATCGTCAAGACTTCTTGGATGGAGATCGAAATCCCTTGACTTCGAGTATATCTCGGACATAGTCGTTTCGAAGCGACGTCCGATGCGTATAAAGGCGCGGTTGTGGCAGGTCAGCTGGAGACTCTAGTCGGGAACCCACAGGATAAGGCCAGGAAAAATGTGGTTTGCTTTGACACTTGCCCTTGGACTGGCGTTGCTCGCTGTCGCACAACAAGCAGTGTATCAACAATGCGGAGGCATTGGCTGGTCAGTGTATTCAAGCATCAACATAGTAATTGACTACATGTGCCTCGTATTGCAGGACTGGAGGAACCACTTGTGCTTCCGGATCTGTCTGCACAGTTCTCAACGATTGTGCGTGTTGCGATACCGGGCGATCCTGAGGTCTACTAACTCAGAAGCTTCCCGTAGATTATTCTCAATGTCTCCCGGGCACAGCGCCTCCGAGCTCTTCATCTTCTACACGTCCTGCAAGTTCGTCATCATCACCAACCTCGACGTCACCTAGTAGTACAACCTCGGGTTCTGCCCCATCGAGCACACCACCTGGTATGTTCCCAATGTATGATTTCTACGACATTCGAGATCCTTACAATCGCACACAAGCTAACCTCTCGCCGGCATGGCAAGCCGCGTACACAAAGGTCGGGAATTGTACATAATTCTAGAAGTTGCACTTTCTGAATTGACATCCTTCAGGCCCGCGCGAAATTGACTGGCGTGTCCCTCCAAGACAAAGTATCTCTGGCGACTGGTGCGTCCAATATTATGACCTCCTTGCGGAGCACCACTTTAAGCAATGTACAGGTGTCGGCTGGATGAATGGTGAGAATGCTGCATATGCGTCAACAAAGACCTATGCTTATCTTGATTCACCAAGGAAACTGCGTGGGGAATATTCCAAGTATTTCGTCCATAAACTTCCCTGGCTTGTGTCTACAAGGTATGGCAACAGTGTTTTTCCCTGCAAGTTAATATTTATTCTCCTTGTAGATAGTCCTCTTGGTGTTAGATTCGGCGACCTAGTCTCTGTGTTCCCAGCGTGAGTCAATGTGTAGCGAATAAACCCTGCGGAACTTCTTACACTGTCTGACAGTGGCATCAATACCGCCGCGACCTTCAATCGCACGTTGATGAGACAGAGAGGCGCAGCTCTGGGCACTGAATTCCACGGAAAGGGTGTTCATGTCGCGTTAGGACCTGCCATGTATGTGAACTACCTTCTTCTCGCAAGAAAGGAACCCCTGATCTCCGTCCAGGAATCTAGCACGAGCTCCGGCAGCAGGCCGAAATTGGGAAGGGTACGAGTAAACTCGCGCTGCTGTTGGAATCACCAAACTTATCATCATTGCTTGGGTCCATAGTTTTGGAGGCGACCCATACCTTTCTGGCGAGGGGGCATTTGAGACTGTCACTGGTATCCAGTCTGTGGGTGTTCAAGGTACTCTGAATTCTAGTCTTCGGTATATATCCTTGCTCAATGACCGTCACAGCTTGCGCGAAGCATCTCATCAACAACGAACAAGAGCATTTCCGGGAGACGAGTTCTTCGAATGTTGATGATAGGTATGCTCAAATTCATTGTTCTCTTCAAGGGACAAGGCTCATGGGTTACACGCAGAACTGTAAGCTTTCAGATGGAATTACTTTCTGTCTTCAGCGAATACTGACATCGAATAAGCAACACGAACTCTACGCCCTTCCAGTAAGTTGTTACAGAATCCCCTGGGCTAATCCTGAATGTTTTGTTTAGTTCCTTCGCAGTATCCAAGCAGGCGTAGCATCAGTAATGTGCAGTTACAGTAAGTTTGACCTGCCTTATTTAGGATACACCATTGACATATCATCCTAGATCAAAGTGCGGTTGTTTTTCTACAATGGTATCTGCTCTTTAACACATGAACAGTCAACGGGTCGTTTGCATGCGAGAATGACAAGGTTCTCAACGGAATTATCAAGGGCGAATTTGGGTTCCCTGGCTGTAAGTTGTACGCTATCAACGGCGTGGCCATTGGTGCTGACGTTGCGTCGCAGATATTATGTCGGGTTGGTCATTGATATGCTAGCTCAGACGACTAAGTTGCTCAAACTTGAATAGACTGGGCTGCAACACATTCCACTGGATCAGTCAACCAAGGCCTCGATATGACCATGCCTGGAGACATCACTTTTAGTTCGGGCACTACGTAGGGGTTCCATACTCACGGCTTTTCTGGAGGCTGATGTCCTCCCAGGTATTTCGGCCAGAATCTGGTTAATGCTGTTCAATCTGGTAGTGTTCCGCAATCTCGAGTTGATGTATGTTCTCTCCGAGTCGCTATCTTTTGGATCGAGCAGATGACACATGCATCATAGGACATGGCTACCAGAATCCTAGCTGCATGGTAAATCATCTTTCCTCTATGGAAGGCTAACATGTGCATTGAACACATCTGCTGCAAGGTATCTACTAGGCCAAGACTCCGGGTATCCAGCGGTCAACTTCAACAGCTGGAATGTCAACGGTCCTGGCAGCACGCACGTCAATGTACAAGGAAACCACAAAGAGTATGTAGTCAGCTTTCAGTCTCGTCAATTAGCGGTAGTTTACATCCTCGCCACTAGCCTCATTCGTACCATCGGTGCTGCATCAACTGTATTGTTGAAGAACACGGGCAAGGCACTCCCACTGAACAAGCCACGAACGATAGGCATAATTGGCAATGGTGCAGGTAAGCTATATGTGTTCATTTTAGACACTATTCACTCAATGACCTGTCAAGGTGCGGGTTCCAGGGGCATAAATGGGTAAGTGCATTGACCATTTATCTATTATATCTGTTGAGTGTATTGTTGACTGTAGATATACCGACCGAGGCGGACTAGACGGTGTTCTTGCACAAGGTACTTGACCTTTCCCCCTCGCTCCATTATTACCCGTCTGACAAGCGCTCAGGATGGGGAAGTGGCACAGCGGATTATCCATACCTCATCACTGTGAGTTTAGACGACTCCCTTGCAAGTAATCAATTAATGATGCAATGTGAATAGCCCTTGGCTGCTATCACCTCCCGGGCGAGTACCGATGGTTCTACTGTTTCTTCTTCTCTCAGTGATACGGACCTCAATGCCGCTGGGACTACCGCAACCGGAAAAGACGTTGCCCTTGTTTTCATTGCAGCTGACAGTGGCGAAGGATACATCACAGTAGAGGGTAACGCTGGCGATAGAAACGACTTAAAGGCATGGCACAATGGAGTAAGACCCTCATCTCGATCAAATATGTTGCGCAATACTCATGTAGTCTATCAGGATGCTTTGGTAGCTAGAGTTGCTGGCGCCAACGCGAACACCATTGTCGTCGTAAACAGCGTTGGACCCATTGAGGTGGAAGCATGGATCAACCATCCCAATGGTGAGAGATACTGCGGCTCTCAGCGTCCTTCATTCATCTGACCTCATTATAGTTACCGCTGTGGTGCGCCTTGAAGCTGGTCTTCCCTTTGTATCTCCCTAATATTTGCCGCGTTGACCAGGTTTGGAGCGGTCTTCCAGGACAAGAAGCAGGTAGGTTGTGGTCGCATAAACGTCGACCTGTACCTTAATCTCTTCTTCTTAGGTAACGCTCTAGCGGATGTCCTGTACGGGGCGTATAATCCTAGGTCAGTCCGGAAGCTAGGCAAAGCCATGCACTCATAGCTGACGAACTGGATGCAGTGGCCGGTTACCTTACACAATTGGCAAGAGTATCAACGACTACTCCGCGAAGGTCATATATAATTCGAACGCCAACATCCTACCAATACCATATTCCGAAGGGTTGTTCATCGATTACCGCCATTTCGACCAAGCCAATATCGCGCCGCGCTTTGAGTTTGGCTTCGGATTATCGTACACGACGTTCTCTTATGCATCCTTATCCATCTCCGGATCCGTTGGCACAGGTACCGCACCAACAGGACCCGGCTCTTCTCTGGACCCATGGTAATTGTGCACCGGCATATCTAAACCAGACCCTTTCTAACGTTTCAACAACAGGCTCCACGAGAAAGTCATCACCGTGACCTTCTCGCTTACGAACAGCGGCAGTGTCGCAGGTCATGAGGTGAGGAAAATCAAAATAGATTCTACAACTGCAATTTCTAATCTATTGAAATAGATCCCGCAGTTATATATCACTCTTCCAGCATCGGCCCAGTCAGCTCCATTGAGCTTGAAGGGATTCGACAGTGTCTTCCTGGCACCCAACCAAAGCAAAACCGTAACGATACAGTTGTCGAGATTCGACCTTTCGATCTGGAACGTTGCTGCCCAACGATGGCAGATTCCTTCCGGCTCGATTGGAGTCTCAGTCGGCGCAAGCAGCCGTGACATACGACTAACTGGTACCATCTAAACTATAATACGTGCAGCACATGCATGAGTTTCGATTTTTGTCGTATTAATCATTTCTATGTATATCATGTACTCGTGGGCGTGAACGGACGTCGTTACTTTACAAAAACGAGCCGCCTCATTGGTTGAAGGATTAAATTAGGGTTGAACGCCGCGACGCGTCCCGTTACATGCCACGTGGAGTGACTACTCTCCGCTCCGTGGTGTCTTTCAATTTGTCGGCCGAAAATGAAATTCGTAATTCTCCCGTTCCCTTGTCCAAAACTTTGTGACGAAGTACCGTATACTTCACCCAGCCTCGCCTGGCCCACCCGCGAGCCATGACACTGGCCGGACGACGCCTCCAGCAACCCATCAAATGTCTACGACGCTCGCTCGCTACACATGCTAGTTCAACTGGTTCGGTGCAGAAAGATTGCTCCTCGGTCACGCCGCCATATTCGTCGTTGATCAGAAACCTCAAGACTGTACGAGATATACTCGGAGATCGGCCCCTCACTCTAGCGGAGAAGATCCTCTACAGCCACATCCATGCTCCTCAGAAAAGTTTGGCTAATGGGAGACTCGTCAGGGGTGAAACGTACCTCCAACTCAGTCCAGAAAGGGTTGCCATGCAAGATGCATCTGCTCAGTGAGTCTTCAGCTATAAATCTGTAGCGTGATTGGGCCTCACGTGTGAGTGGGTTTCTAGGATGGCGTTGTAAGAATTCTCGTATTCTGCCTCGGAGACCAAGTAGTGATGATATTTATAGGTTGCAGTTCATGAGTGCTGGTCTCGCGAAATGTGCAGTGCCTGTAAGCATTCATTGCGACCACTTGATACAAGCAGTAAATGGGGCAGCTTCCGATCTTGAGGTGTGTCGCGTGATATCGTGCTCAACTACTCAGGCCTCAGGTTTGACGTTCTTGATCCTCAGCGGTCAATAGTCTCAAACAAGGAGGTATTCGACTTCCTAGAAAGCGCTGCTCGGAAGTATGGGATCGAATTCTGGCGTCCAGGTTCTGGCATCATACATCAAATAGTCTTGGAGAACTATGCTGCACCGGGGATGCTAATGTTTGTACTCTTCAACTAACGAGTGGTTTGCTGACGCTGATTTTCGAGGAATAGGTTGGGTACAGGTGTGTATTGCTTCCATAAATTACTCTATTTCGTCTAATCTCGCCCTTGAGATTCCCATACGCCGAATGCTGGTGGTCTTGGCATGTTGGCTATTGGCGTTGGAGGAGCAGACGCGGTCGATGCGATGACGGGGACACCCTGGGAACTAAAGGCACCTGAGATAGTCGGTGGGTTCATCTCCGTCCAAGTAACTCCCCCATGCCATCCTCTGACGAATTGCGTATTCTAGGTATCCACCTAACGGGCAAATTGAACGGTTGGGCAACACCCAAGGACCTCATCTTGCATCTTGCTGGGAAGCTGACCGTCAGGGTGCGCCGTACAATATGCGTTTGTTCATACTCTCCCCTAACGTGATGTACAGGGTGGAACAGGCAGAATACTGGAATACTTTGGGCCCGGTGTTGCCGATCAGTCATGTACTGGTAGGCTAGAGCACAACACTACCTCCACTATCCTCTGACTTTCGTGTAGGTCTTGCAACTATCGCAAACATGGGCGCCGAAGTAGGAGCGACAACTTCAACGTTCCCGTACTCGGCGAACATGCGTGCGTATTTAGAGAAAACAGGCCGTGCACCCGTTGCCCGGGCGGCAGACGAAGCGGCCGCCCAGGGCTTCCTGAGCGCGGATAAGGACGCCGAATACGACGAAGTGATCGAAATTGTAGGTCGCTCCCAATTGACTCGGCGTCGTGGTTAGAATCTAACGGGAAAATGCTATAAACAGAATTTATCTGAGCTAGAACCCACTATCAATGGACCATTTACACCAGATCTAGCTACCCCGATCTCTGCTTTTGGCAAGTTTATCGAAAAAGAAGGCTGGAAGGACGAGTTTTCTGCAGGCCTCATTGGCTCGTGTACTAATAGTTCCTACCAAGACATGGTATGTCATATGCACGATTCTTCTTGTTCCCCTTACTGACATAACGGCCACGTCAGACGAGCGTGGCGGACCTGGCGCGCCAGGCAAAAGCAGCTGGGCTTACCGCTAAGGTACCTTTCCTCTGCACACCGGGATCAGAGCAAATACGGGCTACCATGGAACGAGACAATTTGACCTCTGCCCTGGAAGAGGTAGGGGCTACCGTACTTGCGAACGCTTGTGGCCCTTGTATCGGTCAAGTAATGATCTTTCCTTCCGACGAAAGTATCATTCTCACAGCTTGTACAGTGGAAGCGTGCAGACCAGACGGATTCAGAAAATGGTATGCCTCTTCCCACTCTTTTTATTTTATTCTGACGGTTGCTTGTAGCTATCCTAACATCCTTCAACCGAAACTTCAAGTCAAGGAATGACGGAAACCGTCTCACAATGAACTTCCTTGCCTCCCCTACTATCGTAACGGCAATGTCTTTCTCCGGAAAGCTATCGTTCAACCCGATCACGGATTCAATACCACTCCCTTCTGGCGAACTATTTAAGTTCTCACCGCCTACGTCACAAGATTTACCTTCTGCTGGGTTCGCCGCGGGGGACTTGTCATATTACCCCACACCATCGCCTGCTCCTCAACCTGATACTGAGATTGTGGTGCGGAAGGATTCTCAGCGACTGGAGCTTCTGGAGCCATTTGGTAGCCATTTTGGACCAGATTCGGGCAACCCAAGAGGGTTGGAACTTCCAGAGCTTAAAGTTCTACTGAGAGTTCGGGGCAAGTGCACTACCGACCACATATCTGCAGCGGTGCGTTCATTCCTGTCCCTTAAAGGTCATCTTATTTAGGCACGTCATTCCTAGGGCCCCTGGCTGAAATACAAAGGCCATCTAACCAATATATCGGAGAACCTCTGTGAGTAGCCTGCTCACCTTTCTTTGAATGGAGGACTTAGGTGTCGTACTCTTTAGTGATCACAGTATGGCTTGCTCTTTTTTATTTGCCCAAAGTAAACTTAGTAAGGATCCTGTAGGCGGTTAACGACGAGGGCGGTGAAGTGAACGTCGCTTTCGACCACGACCATGATGCGTCTCAATCCGGCACGGATACCATTCCTGGTGTAGCCAAGCGCTTCAAGGCTCGAAAGCAGCCTTGGGCACTGATTGTCGACGACAATTATGGTGAAGGCAGCGCCAGGGAACACGCGGCCCTTCAGCCAAGATTTTATGGTATGCATTCTCAATGCTCAAACGATGTCACGATGATGTCCTAATTCGCTGTTCAAGGATGTTCCATGATCATCGCCCGCTCTTTTGCTCGCATTCACGAGACAAACCTCAAGGTACCTTGACTGCTTCCTTGATTTGCGCATTAGCTAACTCGTCTACCTAAATAGAAACAAGGCGTGCTGCCGTTATGGTTTGTGGATAAATCGGACTACAACCGAATCGGTTCAGGGGATAAACTAGAGACGATCGGCCTCGAGGATTTACTGAACGGTGTCTCTGATGCAGGAATCCGTGTCAAGGTGACGAAGCTCAACGGAGAGGTGTTTGAGATTCCAACAAGGCACACCATGTCTACCGACCAGCTGCACTGGCTTCGCTATGGTTCTGCGTTGAATTACATTCGTAGACAGCTTTCGTAGCCGGATTGCCCCTAACTATGAATTCCCACGTGGCTGCACATACCGAGGCTTCCGTATTTGGATGAGCAGCGCATTCCGTCGAGTTGAACAGTTCCTTCTTTCCGTTTCACCACCAATGCAATGTCCTCGAAGCCTGTTGCCCAGGTCTCACGAAAGTCGCTCGCCATAAAGCGCGCAGACGGCGACCCCCTCACACGCTGCGACATCCAGTACGACCTCCTCAAAGCCATCTTCGAGGACACCCATGCTGTATTCACCGACCCACACGAGACCCTCCACGGCGAACCAGCAGGCTCCAAGGTCTCGTTTCATGACCTGTACATAAACTCAATCATGCGGTCGTCCAAGGCCACCAAGGTCCTCAGAGAGAAGATGCAGGACGTACCAAACTTTGCCACTGACTTTGCAATGCTTGCACTGTTAACCAATGTGGGCAGAATCAATACGACCATGAGCTGTGAGTCTGCTGAATTGTTTACCATATAACTTGCGCACGAGCCCTTGACAGTCTTCCCGGAGATGAAGACCACCATTCGGACGTATCACCCAATCCCTGCTCTGCAGCGGACCAACGGCAATCTCCAAGACGCCCCGAGAATCAAGCATATCCTCAAGGCCTGTACACTCGATGATGGCGACAACAAGAACCCTCCTTCGACCCCTTCCGATATCTTGGCGCGTGCTGTGAGCAACCTCTTTGCATCATTCCCTTCAATCAATATTAAGCCCCTGTTTGCAGAGAGCCGGGCAGATCCCTTCAACCACCGTGACGAATTTAATATTCGTGATGGCCAACCACTCCGTCGTAAGTGCGTGGCCGTCTTCTGGAAGCATCGCAATCTAACTCTGCTTAGCCACTCGGACAAACTTACTTCGCGGATGACCTCGAATTCCTGGATGTTTTCCTCGCCACGCAAATATCCTCAGCTTCTCGAGCTCGCGCGTTTCTCTGGCTGTGCTATCACTATCTAGAGTCACCGAACATTGATGTGGATGATGACTACGATACGGAGGGCTCGACGCCACCCAACCCATTCGCTGACCACCACCGAGAACCCGGGAAGCTGCCATTACTGATTAAACTTTCCCCTGAAGAAGCGGCAGAGGAAAATCAGGACACGGAGGCTGAGAAGCTTTTGGCCGAGAAGTTTGTTCGCCAGCGCTCTGAGATCATCAAGACGCACGGACCCAAAGCCGTGACCAGTGATATAGTTCCTGATGAAGACGACCAAGCCAGCGCTGTCTCCGATGTCAAACCTAAAGAAAAGCGGACCGCAAGCACCGCTGGGGCTTTGGCCAGGACAGCAGCTGCGAAAGAGAAGAAGGCAGCCGCAGACAAGATGCGTAGAGAACGAATGAAGCAAGCGAAGCGCGAACGGGCGTCTGCAGCATCGTTCGATGAACAGTTCGATAGCATCCTACCAGAAAGTATGGCTCTGTCCTAAAACATCTGTACTAGTCTGCTGATTTATGTCCTCAGGTCTTCAGCAGCACATGCAACCCCGCCCACCACAGGTAGACGCGCAACCTACGCCCCGCAGAATCTTATCACCGCCGTCCCAAACCCGCAATCCTCAGTGGACGGGGAAAGTAAGTACAAACCGACGGCGATCAAATCGAATGTCGCCCCTCCCGACTCGAGTCCCTCGTGCTCCTGCGCCTCAACGTTCTATATTACAACGTATGTCACAACCGTCTCTGCGTTGAAAGCCAATCATTAAATAGGTAATTCTCCCTAGAAACCTGGCATGTTTTGACGCACGGGGATCCCCTCATCGACTCTGACGAAGAGTTCGCGGATGAACACGTCAGGCATGATTATCGTAAGTCCTGGTCGCAAACCTTGAGACTTTTCGGCTAACCATATCCCAAGTCCAACGCTTGGATGTTCTATCTCGCATCCAGCCCATGCGAACCGAAGAAGACTACATACTTCCAAAGATTTCAGATTCCCGATCGCGTGTAATTCCGCACTGATTTTGCGCTTCATGGTCTCTCGGAATACAACACATGTATCGGAGGACTCCGTATTTATTTCGCATTATCCATATGATGGACGGATTGTTTATTCACTATGTTATCTCTTCCGGATCCACCAGATACTTTATTTCGGTTTATTTCTATAGCATCCGCCTCGAATTCGACCATATGTCTGTAAAGTAGTATTGCTGCACATAGAACCCCTTAATCCAATGTTGTTCCTTTCAAGAGCTTGTATGCTTAGTCCATATGGCAAGTGGTGAGTGGAATCTTGGTTGTCTCATTATCCTACAACTACACAGACGTTATGAATGTGCTACTCTGAAGATAACCAATATGTAAACGTAGAAACGTAGAAGTGAGTACTGAATGCTGTTATAGACAGGTATGAGATGGTTCCGCAGCGCAAGAGGAGCAAATATTGAACAGATATAGTACGGGGTTGGGGAGGAAGAAAAGTGGATATTGTAGAGAAACAGCGCAATGCTATGGTCCCAGGTTCCGCAGGAGCACGTATTCTATGAATGTGGATGCTATGAATACATTAAAAATACTGAGGTTTCCCTCCCCGAAGACGGCAAAACAAGCACTTCCCTTCGAATATAAGATAACAGCAATTAATCCACAATTAGTACCTTGTGAAGATGGAGGTCCTGAATTATGAGCACAGCGTTCCTCATTCTTCTAGCCACTTTTCGCATCTCTTCGCATACTTGTCTAGAAGTTGCGCCAGATCACGTATAACGAAGGTAAGGATAACGCTGGCAAAGAATTCAGAAGACCGTCTGAGTTTCGCTTCTGCTGCAGATCGTAGATCGGAGGGAAGAGCGGCGTATGAAGGTGCCACAGGTTGCGACAATACAGCTTTTGCGTGCTCGTCCAGGAGTTGTACATGCTGAAACAGTTGCTTAAGGCCTTGAACATACGCAGCAGGAGAGTCGAGGCTGGCGTGAAGACATGAGTTACAAACTCAGACTGTATCCATATGTCGAACTCACTTCTTTCCATTGGTGAAACCGCCAAAACGACGTGATATCTTGTTACCCCATGTTGAGACCTAGAACAACTGTCAATTCAATGGGCGATGCTGATAGAGGGAAAAACATACCCCGGTGGTCTTCTTTACAACAAAACCCTCACCAACTCCGAGTTTCTTGCCGAAATTTGCCACAACATTATCACAGCACAGAGAAAATTCTTCTAGCTTGCCGATCCAAGCCTCGCCTTCCTTCCTCCCAATGCTCCCAATGCCCAGGGCCATCCCGCTGCTTACATTACCCGCGCCGAATGACTCAGCGCTGGTAATCTGGAGCTCCTCTAAGGACGAGCAGAGGACTTCTACAACTCGAATCTTTTCTGCTACATTGGCCAATTTCACCCCACCCTGAGTCCAGACCTCCTGGGGGACATGTAAACGACGGGTGATATAGCCACCGGTAGGGGACGACATTGTTGTCATGAGCAAGTGCATCATATAGAATGGCTTCCGCAGTGATTCGCTTGGAGCAATGGGTGGCAGCGGTGATGGAGGCGTAGTTGGCAGTGTACCCGAAATTGAATGAGGCGGGGGGACCAACGAAGCTGCGGTAGGCAAACCAGCAGACATAGGTATATCAGTTTGAACAGTTAAAGGTGGGGGATGGCCTGGATGTTTCGAAGAAAAGGATAGCTGTCGAGGGAAAGGCCCGTTAACGCCAGCGGAGACGGGGATGGGGGGAGGATCGGGAGATGAGCGACCATTCATTCGCCTATCAGGTTGAGAGAGAGCGCGGCTCCTCGTAGTAACTTGTACGGGCGCAAGTGAGGGTAAGGATGCTGTCGCTGGTCTTGAGAGAATGGTGGATTTGGACGGAGGAAGTGACCCGACAGATGCGGTTGATCCGGAAGGTGAAGAGGATCGTGGGGTGGAGGCAGTCGAAGGCTTAGATCGCCGTTGATGGATAGTCCCTTGGCTGGTAGAGACATTAATAAGGCTTGCAGCAGATTCTGATCGCACAGGCTGCGAAACACCACGCTGGCGGTTGACGTTGGCAGAGGGTCTTGGTGATGGTGGGCCTTGGTCATATGCAGTGGGGGTGTCGACGTCGGTCGCGGGAAGAGGAGGGAGGGGATGTGATTCTCTTCTTGCCGTCTTCGGGGTATCTAACAAGAGCGATTTACGGTAATCTTGCTCGTCTACACGTTCATTCTCTTCTTGCAAAGGCCCAAGTCGCCCCCCGGAACCGGTGCGTCTATGGCCTACAGATTCGCCTCGTTGTCGGATGTCAAGGCGCGTTTTCCCCCCTTGGAGGGACGCGTCGGGGTAGAGATCGGTAGAGTTAGGTCCAAGTGCTGGAGGAGGGGGTGGAAGGGCTGATGGGGGTGGAGCTGGAGGGGGGAGACTCGTCGAACCTGAACGTGAGCGTCTACCTACTGTTCGA
Organism: Sanguinoderma rugosum; assembly: GCA_017499575.1. Lineage (NCBI taxonomy): Eukaryota > Fungi > Basidiomycota > Agaricomycetes > Polyporales > Polyporaceae > Sanguinoderma > Sanguinoderma rugosum. Next base: position 2,843,362 of record VTPW01000002.1, on the reverse strand, counting down.
CTGGGTGAAGAGTGATTAGAAGGCGGAGCTGTTGTGGGTGCGACTACATCGTAGTCCGTATGTGTGGCGTAGGGATGGGCTATAGGCGTTGTCTGATTTGATGATGTATCTACGCTGGTGGTAACACTGCCGAAAGAGTCAGCGCGATCTCGATCATGACCGGTATGATATTCGATCTCGTATCCTTCGGAAGGATTGAACGATGAAGCCTGAGTCGTTTCGGACGTAGGCGATGTGGAAGTAGGAGATGGTGATTGTGTGGTTGAGCCCGTGGAGGCAGACATCGAATCATCGAAGGCTGCCGCGGAATGAGGCATCGGTGGAATACTGTAAATTAGACTTAGAATATTCATTCTGTCGGCATACGTATCGTGCTAAAGGTGAGGCGATGAGCATCAGAGATACGCTCACAGGGAAAGAAAAACGTGTATGGTATTACTCACGATTGACTTCAGCCTCCTTACTTCCTCCTCCTGGGCGACCAAACTTCTCCTACGACTGCCTTTCTTCCGATGCGAATCCGTACTGTCTTCACCTCGCCTTACACGCTCCATTACCTCACTTAACAGGGCCACGCTTCTGCCGTACGCCTTGACAGCGGCTATGGGGTCATCATTGGTGGAGTCCAATTCTACTGCTTCACGCGCAAGCTCGAGCGCCTTCATCAGGGTTCGACGCGAGGATGGCTTGCTTTCGCGGGCAGAGCGTGGTTCAGGCGGCGTCAAGAGGTAATTGTCGTTGTAAGCGTGATTGGATACCTCCGGTGAGCGCCGCGACGGTGGGAGGGAAGACGGTGGGGGAGGATCAGTCAAGTTCTCCATCGATGATGAGGCAGATAATTGAGGACTTTGAGAAGAAGAAATGGACGTCGAGGGCTGCCTAGACGAAAAAGAGGCAACGGCGACAAGGTTTGCTGATGCACTCGGTCTGGGGTACGAAGTCGAAGGATAACCGCCCGAAACACCATTGGCATGATTTTGCATATGATGGGCCCGCTCCGGAGGATCCGGCGTCGTAGGGTGGGTTCTCGGGGGACTAGAGGGCTGGGAAGGAATGCTCGGTATGGGGTGATTTGGGGGAGGCGCCGCTGGTCTCGTATGTGCGGCAGAAGATCTCCGTCGCTGCGAAGACAATGAAGGGGTATTCATGTATGTCGCCGAGGTCACTGAAGGCCGTGAAGGCCCGGGATCTGCTGTCTGCTCTGACCAGCGCGGCGCTATTGATATGGGTCGCGCATCCAATTCCATTTCTCTTAGTGATGAGAACAATAACAGCTGCGTCTGAGCAACTTCCAATGATAGTCGCTGGCGCAGGTGATCGTTGCGCGTTGCCCGATGGTACTTTCAGCGCCTTCCGTGGGTTGGGAGTAGCAACGGCTGGTTCTGGAGATGGCTACGAATTGTGGTCAAGTTGTGGAATGGGAGAGAACCGCCGGATTGATGGTAGAGCACGGGGTCGGTGGTGGGGAGAACGAGAGCAACAGCGAGCAAAAGGAGCGGGAATCAGGCGGACGATGGGCTGGCGGGCATCAGCAGTCGTCTGAGGGAAAGGAGCATGAAGTGAAGGATGTCCACAACAGTGGGCGGGCAATCAGTTGTCTTCCAAATTAGGAATGCATTCTCACGCCACTAAGACCTGGAAACAAACATTCCTTCTACTCTCACAGGGCCAATTTCAACATCACGCAGGCAGATCACAAGCGTTATTTAGCGAAATTTTGTCAAAAATGCCATCAATGATACGGGGCCGAGCGACTAGAAGACCAAAAGACAATCTGAAAAAAGATTGATACGTGGGTAACGACAGACGTTTCATTATCCGAGGTGTAAGGACGCAAGAAAACAAAACAAGAAACGAGCGTCTGGGGTAAACGGGGTATATACTTCCGTGGCAGAGTAGTCCGGGACAAATGTTTTAGGTCCTACATCGAACGACCTTCCATCAATCATCCGTCTAGTCGCGGAATTCCGACTGTGACCCTTGGGCAGCAAGGCGACTCTCCAGATTCCTGCATTGAAATGTGACGTCAAATTCACTAGCCGTGAAAAGCAGAATGATGAACCAACCTGAGGGATTCCTCCTTCGCCAACAGCTCTTGTCTCTTCTCGTTGATCTCACGTTGCACCTTCAATTCGATCTCGCGGAGCTAATGGGAAAAGCATTTAGTATGTGGTCATCGACATAGGGGGCGTGAAACCGACCTTCTCTTCTTCACGACGCAGTTGCTCTTCCTTGAGTCGCACGCTCTGGCTAGCAAGCTCTTCGGGATGAATAGAAGAGTCACTGCGAACATCGGGCTCGGTTATTTGCGTGCGAGAAGAAAAATAAGGATAAACATACTGTGAGTCGGCGTGGACGGTCCTTGAGAGCTTCTCGGTACGGTAGGTTTCGTAAAGCACATCATGAATGAGCGATTTCAGGTCGCCTAGGTGAGAGCTGTGCAGGGTCAGGGTTAGCGCACGATCGAACGAATTGATGATAAAAACCCTACCCGAGCAAAGCACTTCGTAGGCGGCTAAAGTCTGAGTGCTTTGGGTTGTCGACCTCTGCAATCCCCCAAGGGTATATTCTTGCACGAACGAGTTGGCCGTCAATCTCAACTTCCTCCTCAGAGCCAATGATGGCAAAGGGCAAGAGTGCCTGGAAAAAAATGATGAGGGTGCACAAACAGGAAATAATTGCAAGAAACATACCCGAAGCTCGCTGTTGTCCTGGATTGTCTCTTCGTCATCTTCCTCGACATCATATGGGAAGTTGTAGACAGGGATGTCGTAATGTTCGATGTCTTCCATGATCTACCGACGCGTCGTTTCAATTTCTGTCATATACTGTGGCATAACTTTTTACTTACCCTCTTCTTGAAGCCCTTGAGCTCACTTGGGGTCAAAGAATCTGCCTTACCAATGACGGGAATAACGTTGACTCTAGGCGACAGGCGGCGCATTAACTCGATGTCCATTTCTCTCAAGCTAGAAAATGTAATTGTGGAATGTAAGTCGCAAATACGTGTAGAATGATAGAAGGCTTACGAGTGGCCAGTAGGGGGGATAAAGTACAAGAGTGCGTGTACCCTGTTGTCACGGAAGCGAGGGTTACGCTTGATGCGGGACTCTTCCGCGAGAATATCGTCGTATTGGCGTTCCAAGTAACCAACAATTTCTTGGAAGCTAGAACAGAGACGTTACATGCTGCTCGGTCCATTCTGATGTTGGCACGTACGCAAATTCATTGTCAATGTTGTCGCCAAAACCCGGGGTATCGACAATGGTCAATGCGATGCGCACACCGTCTTCCTCAAGCTCTGTTCGGGTTACGTGTTTAGCGAAGCCCTGCCTACCAACAGTCATCAAAACCCACCAATGTTCACAGGCTTGATCCTGATGCCCTCCTCAACCTGAGCCGTCTCCGGGTTGTCGCAGATTTTGTGGGGCAAGACCTCAGACTCGCAGAGGGTGTTCACGAAAGTCGTACGGCCAGTGCCTGAAGCACCTACATGTCCCAAAAACCACGCTTTACAAAACCCGCCGAGCTGCAAAATCACGGTAAATCACGCACCGACGACCATAACGGTGAACTGAACACCCTTCTTGGCTTTGTTTCCTCGTCGGCGTGGAATCATGGTGAGGGAGATGAGTTGTGCGTTGGTTGGAAGGGAAGTTGGGGGAGTTGAATTTTGTAGGGGAAGCAAAAGTCAGTTCGACTTTGGCTTGAAACTCCGACTAGGTTGCCTTCCTTTTTTGGCGCCTCGCCCAAGGGCCAAATTCAAATTCCTGGCGACCAACTTCAGCTCTGGTGAACCAGCAAGCCGACATATGCTGTATGCATGCTAGCGATTCTAAAAAACTTGCGAAATGCCGCCTCCCACTGTATAAATAACAAGCCGGTCTCTCTTGGGCAGCGCATATGTTGCAGAGCCTTTACCGGTGCTGCTTCCATCGAGTCTAGCACACCAGGGACCATCCAGGTCAAGCGTAGGACTCGCAAGAAAGCGGAAGAGTTACCTACGACTTTTGTCCTTGCAGATGGCACAAAAGCGAAGCCGCTACCAGAGTTCAAAGGTGGTATCGAAAAGCCCATCAGACCACGAAAATGTACGCCCATTTGAAGCATGTCATTTAGGTTGAGGAAATAATGAATTTTCTTGCAGTAAAGTCTCCGTCTACTTCTCTTGAGGGTGGGCCCACTCCAGTCAAGAAAGCCAGAAAAAAGCGTCAAACCAAAGTCGTCGCATCAATAGTCACGACCGACGCGCTTCCAGCGGCTGTCTCCGTGGAAGAACGTGATGGTATTTGAGTTCCTGTCGCGTCTATAGGCCACAATCTGAAGCACCACATTGCCAGACTCTGAACTACAACCAAGGAACCAACTCGCGCGCGAAATACTCGATAATCTTAATAGATTTCCTCATTGTATCCTTCTTACTCGTGTGGGGCAATTTTATGAAGTAAGTCTTGGCCCTCAACACGCGAATGGACATCGCTGATTGTACGGTGTATAGTCTTACTTCGAGCAGGCTGTTGAAGTGGCTGCTCTCCTCGACATCAAACTTACTACGCGCAAATGGGATGGTCAACGCATACATATGTGTGGTTTCCCTCTAATGCATCTTGACAAGCATATGAAGACCCTTATACAGCACCACAAACGGTTTGTGGCCATGTGTGAGGAGTTCCCCAAGTTCGTCGCGGGAGCGAGATACTTCGAGCGACGTGTTGTACGCGTCATTACTCCCGGCACTCTCATTGACGAGAGCTTCTTGAACCCATACGAAAACAACTACCTGCTCGCCGTTCACAGTGATGCAGACGTGATCGACGCCAACGGAATCGGTGCACTCGGTCAGAAGAAAATCGGTCTTGCTTGGATTGATATCTCGACTGGGGACTTCCTTTCTAAGTTGTCTTCCCTTGACACACTGCGGGACGACCTCGTACGAATTAATCCTCGAGAAATTGTGCTTGACTATCGGCTTCAAGGGTTACCGTCGCATCCAGTACGAACGATCCTAGAGGAGGAAAATAGCTTCGTATCCTACGCCCATTTGCCTACTACTTCAAAGAAACCGCCCCTCGATGAAGATCATCCAAATGCTGGACATGATGCCACCGCATCGGACGATATCACGGAGCAGACAGACGATAACAACTCTATTGCGCCTACCATCTCCTACACGCCCCAAGAAGAGAACGCGTTCAACTTGGTCACTGCCTACCTTCATGCGAACCTTCTCGACAATATGCCAACACTCAACCTACCGAATAGGGAAGGCAACGACGGTCGAATGCGCATCGACGCTCATACCATCAAAGCACTTGAAATCCGCGAAAGCATGAAAGAGGGAGGCGTGAAAGGCAGCTTGCTGAGCACCGTAAAGCGAACCGTGACGAGCAGCGGTAGCCGCCTCCTCGGTAGATGGTTGTGTATGTACTTTACACACCCTAACGTCATTAGTCCCGAATTCATCCATCTCCTATCAAGGTTCTCCAAGCACATCACTACATGAGATAAATGCCCGTCAAACCTTGGTTGCATTCTTCCATGCAAGGCCTCATTTTTGTACCAGTTTACGTGTGGCCTTGAAAGACATCGAAGATGCTGGAAGAATTGTTCAGAGATTCTTACTAGGTAAAGGGGGGGCTAACGATCTTCTGGCCCTCGGCAATACCATAAAAGCATGGGGAAGCGTTCGGCAGCTCGTCGAAGATGAACGGCGGTTCGAAATGCAAGAGGTACCTCACCTCAGCAGTCAAGATTGGGCTAGCATCGATGCTTTAATGTCTCGCCTCTCGGAGCTTGGCAGTATACAACAACGCATAGACCTTGCTTTTCGTAAAGAGATCAACGACTCAGAATCGGACTCAGAAGGTGCGAGCGATGAAGAACTTGTGGAGCCAGGAGATGCCAAAATCCGGACGGCTTGGAAGTTCGGCCATGACAAGTGGCTCATTAATCCAGCGTGAGATGGATTCACCCTTGCTCGTGTCGCTCCCTGAATGATGTTTCTCTTGTCAGATTCTCTGAGGAATTGACAACGTTGCACGAAAACCTTAAGAACTTTCTCCAGCAACGTGAGCAGAAGGAGCTTGAATTACAACGACGTTTCAGTGAGTACCGTCGTCCCACTCAATCACTATCCGACTCACATAACCTAGATGCCCCTTCTTTGACACTAAGAACGTCGCCTGCGTATGGCATGCATGTTCATCTTGCCAAAAAGCGCGAACAGGGAGAGCTGAACAAAGCAGAGGCGTTCATCAGCATCGCAGAGAGTGGAACAACCAAGTGTTACTTTAATCAGGTAAGTCGATTACCACATGCAATTACAAAGAGCCTCATTTGCTCTAGGAATGGTCCCACCTAGGGGCTCGAATCGTTGAGACGGCGCAGGCCCTGGAGATAGCTGAAAGAGATGCTTGTGAGTTGTTGAGAAATGAGGTAAGCTCCTGTCAACCATTGAGCGCATTGACTGAGAACAATCCGAACACAAGGTCAATGGACACGCACCGCAACTCAGGCGCAACGCGCGTATTGTAGACGAACTCGATGTCACGCTGGGATTTGCCCAGCTGGCTAAGGAGATGAACTTTGTACGGCCAGAGATTCGGGACGAGTCAGTGGTCATCTTATGGTTCATCGGCAACAACTAACCTTGTTTTAGCCATTCCTATTATGTTGAGAATGGCAGGCATCCAACTGTAGAGCTAGGCCTCCTCACCTCGGGAAGAGTTTTTACCCCCAACACTACTCAAATGACGCCAGAGTCCCGCCTCCATATTATCACTGGCCCTAACATGGCCGGGAAATCGACCCTTTTACGCCAAACAGCTCTCATAGCGATTCTTGCGCAGACAGGGTCGTTCGTCCCAGCTGATAGTGCAACAATTGGCCTCGTAGACCAACTCTTCTCCCGAGTGGGCGCCAAGGATGACTTGTTCCATGGAAGGAGTACATTTATGGTGGAAATGATGGAAACAGCAGAAATTCTCCGCAAGGCAACGCCCCGCAGCCTCGTAAGTCGCCCTGCTAGATGTGTTCTGAATGTACATTGATCATTGATGGCAGGTTATCATGGATGAAGTAGGTAGAGGGACGACAGTAAAAGATGGTCTAGCCATTGCCTTTGCCACTATCCATCACCTCCTGACCGTCAACCGATGTCGTGCATTATTCGCAACACATTTCCACGAATTAGCGGACATGGTTGGGTATACAGAACAACAGGAGAATCCTGCCGGCAGTGGTGTCTTTAAGGATGTCACCTTCTTTCACAGTGATGTCCAGGACATAGGGGTGAGCGATATCTCGCCAATATACTTCGCAGCAGACTTACACGTTGTGATGTCCCTAGGATGACCGATTTGCATACTCTTACCGGCTCAGACCAGGTATCAATCGAGATAGCCATGGTCTGAAGGTCGCGCAACTTGCAGGATTGCCTTCAAAATGTCTGACTATTGCCTCGGCGACACTGGACTGTCTTAAGCACGGGGAGAAAAGCACCCGTCAAGAGGAGAGTATGGTCCATTCCGAGTTCTGGACAACGACGTGAGAACGATGCTGCCGAACATGCGGCGTTGAGGAGTAATTACGGTATACTTGCAATCGTCGTGCGATAAAGCCCGCAATCTAATACACGTTGTTCATAGTCATTTTGAAAAGGAATTATGTCGCGACTGTGAAAGTCTGAACACGATGGCCGATGTTCGACACATACCAAGATATACGCGGTCTTGAACTGTTGGCAACGGGCGCATGTGGGTACATTGTCACTGTGTAGACGTTGCTCTGATGGTCCAGGCCAGTATCATCGCAGTATGATATCGCGACAAGTGGCCGTTGTCACATGACTAAGCACTGTTGGAGCGATCGAGTGATCGGTGTATATTTCGCCCAACATTCCCTCTTCTTTCTCACTCATTCACCTTCCCCACCCGGCGGCGTCGCATGTAGCCCGCATTTTCCTTTCCTTGCTCTCCAGAGTCAAGGCCACTAATGCTACACCCTCACTTTCTTCCATGGATCGTCTTCGCTCTGGTCGCCCTCGTCACTCCTTCATCTGCTGCCACAACAACGTTCAAAGCTGGCGATCCTGGATTACAGTTCTCAGCAGGCTGGACCAACAGCACGTTCAATGGTGTTCCCTTTGTAAATTTGAATGGAGAGGGGAATATAACCGCGCGTTTGCCTGGTATGTTTGCCTATACCACATTCTGGCTACTCCTAGCGCTCATGTCTGTTTCCCGCAACGCATTTTAGTTGGTGTAACACAAGTCCAGTATACCGGGTTCAAGCTACCAATACTCTCGCTATACCATGTCTGCCTTGACGGTATTTGCTCGACGATTAATGCCACTGACTCTACGGCCAACTTCCCCCCTCCAGTATGTGATGAACGCCATGACTCGGGCGTGTGGCATGAACTGATATCCGACAGTCCGTGCTCTTCACATTATCCGTAGATCCGACTTCGCCTCACACACTTGCCATCGTCAACGGCCTTTCCACGTCGACAATTACATTCATATCACTTGTCGTCACTACTTCCGATAGCAATAGTGAGCAAATCAGCGCAAGTAATGCTAATCCCGCTGACTTAACATTATTTTCACAGCTACTTCCACCAGCTCATCGGCGTCATCGGTAGCCACTGCCACTGCTTCTGCTAGTCCGACATCAACAAGTTTGTATCAGCAATCCCTTGACCGAGTGATCATCACTGATGCTGTTTTGGTCATCAGACGGGAACCAGCAAAGCAATTCGGAAGGAGGGCCTGGGAACCGCGCCTTGTCGACGACAATCATCCTATTGGTCCTCTTGGGCTCCATTTCAATACTTGTCGGCCTCGTCGTATTCTTGCAACGCGTGAGGCAACGTAGACTGGAGCTCATCAGGAATGGTGGCGACGATAGAGCTGGTAACCAAAAGGCGGACCCTCCAAATCCGTCGTCTGCTCCCCCAGAAGTATCCATGCCCTCTATCAATCGTCTCAGCTTCGTCGCTTCAAATACATCACAATCACGATTTGAAAATGGGTTGAATTCGTCATCTCGATACAAGTCACTACCCCCAGCGCCAGCGCCCTCGCGTCCGCCAACACTAGGTCAACCCTCTACAAGCAGGCTGGCGCAACTCAATGAAGTCAGGCGTCCTCCTCATCCAGGTCATCCCACCCTTTTTCTACCTAGTTTCTTGGACTTTGAAGAGCCATCAGTCTCACATTTCTCCGCGTCAGCCACAGATCACAGTTAGATATGCGCATATTTTTATTATGGCTATAGATAGCTTCAATTATTTACTTACGCATCCTTCATCATGCATATTGGATACCATTCATACATACTATCAGACACGACAACGGACGAATGCAAAGTATTATATACATTTCTCCATACGAGTCTACAGGGAAACTACAACACAAAACGACACAAGTTGGTTGCTAGTGTGCGTTGCGTCGTGGTAGGGAGTAATATAAGGATAGAACTGAATAGCAGACCCAGAATATGGCCATTTGATCAGGGGCAAAGGGGACTAATTTACGAGCGATATAAAATACATAGCCAACGTATGAACTGAGGAAAGAAACGACTGGATGGAGTGAAGACTATGCAAATCCGCGAATGACGAAACAAGTGAATAATGCAGGGAAATAATGTGCCGTAGAGTATAAGATGATAATAATGGACACTTGCACCTGAAATCCTGTTGCCAGCAAACCTCGAAGGCAGCCACAAGAAATCATACAGCCTCGGAACGTACCGAGCACGCACTACGACCACTGCCCTCTGATTCGTTCCAGGATCTCCACTACGACCGAGCTTTTGTACATTAAAGCATGGTCTGCGCCCTTGACAACTTTGACAACGCATCGGTCGCCCATATTGCGTTCCATCCATCTGACGGCGTTCTCTGCGATCCTCTCGTCCTTATCACCATACCATATCCCGACCTGGTGGGGATAGGAAGAATACGAGAAACCCCACGAGTGGTTCTCATGATTCAAGATTTGCAACAAGTCGCTATGGGTGCCTTTTGCAGATTCGGCATGGGATGCGGCGATCAATGCATTCCCAAGAGCGGCCTGGTAGCTATTACCGCTACCATTGACCAGGGAATATGTGGAGTCGGGCGTAGGGGAGGAGGGGAGGGATGCCGGTCCGCGTGATGAAGTGAACGATATCGATCGTTGGCCGACAGAACGTGAGTAGATACTATCGTACCCATTTGTCCTCCCAAATTGATCGGGAGAAGAGGTTTGACCCCCAGAGTTCGGGAATGACGTATCCATACCAGCCTTCGGCCAGTAGATCTCATCTAAACCAAGACCAATTTCAGTCGGTAGAGGCAGCGGAACGGTCGGTGTCGAAGGCTCTGATCGGCGAGGAGATGAGGATTGCTTGCTCTTCAAGGATCCCACTGAGCGCAATGACTTTAGCCTCTTTCCGAGCGGAGGTTTGTCATCGGGAGGAGTTTGCGGACTGGGAGAATTACCCTTGAGCTTATTAAGGAAGCCCTTCGATGGTTTCCTCTTCGATTTCTTCTCGCCGCCAGCCTGAGCGCCCAGCGTACTTTTACTCTCAAATCTACCGTCAAAATCCCCCAGGTCATCATATTCGCTAAATGAACTCGAACCTAGACTCGGGCGAGAGTTGGCAGGAGAGGAAAGATATATGGTATTGGGAGCGGTGACCGATCTAGTGGGCGGCCTGCTACCCTTGGATGTTGGAGGCGCTGATTGAGCGGTGTAACCAATGCCTTGATACGACAGAGAAGGGGGTTTCCCTATCATCCATGCTTGGAGTTTCCACTCCGCAGCTTGTGCGGTCTTCAAGATGCCATTCGGTACATACTTCAACCATTTGTACCCACCTGTTTGCAACGACTCAGTGCTTACTCACGCAGGAACTACGCATTCAACGTACCTCCCTCGCTGCCTCCAACCCAAGGGGCCATTAGGCAAATATCGCCCACGATCCTGTCCGGAAGCTTGTTGGCGAAGGAGAGAGCGTAAGGAGCGCCTGCGGAATGTGCCATGATACTGCATTTGTCGATATGCATCAAGTCAAGGACCTCTTCGACGATGGACGCCCATTGCATGATGCCTTTCGCAGTCTTCGGTCTTTGATCCGTGCGACCTAGGCCCCAGCTGCAAACGATTGAGTCTATGGACTCTGTAAATAAGGTTCGCACATACCGATCAATTGTGATCAATCTCAATCCTAAGCATTCTGCCATCTCATCATACAGTCCCATGATATGGCGGACACAGCCCAGACCCAGAAACACGACGATGGGAATGCCATTTTGGCTGCCGAGGTCGGAGAGGCTTACTGTGAGTGGTTGATCTTGTGAGGCATGAGGGGAGCGTGTTAACCGCAGCAGCGTGGTTAATCGCGTCGAACGGAGGTATTGGGCAACGGCTTGCGATGGTGTAGGTTGAGGAATGGATAAAAACGAGGGGATATCGGATACCTGATGCGAAGGAATACTTGAGGCGGCGGACGAAGAGTAAACCGAAGATGCAGCGGCATGTTCAGAGCGAGGGGAGGAAATGCTCAACGTGTCGGAGTAGGAGGAATGTCGTTTGGCGAATGATTGTGAGCGTTGCAGGGCGGGCGCAGGTGAAGATGCAGGTTTAAGGTTGCGCTGGTTTCGAATGGTTTGTCTGATCTCATCAGCTATACTGTCAATTGAAGACCGGGAAACTATATCGACCTCCTCCTCTGCCAGAGGATCAGGCTCAGACTCTGGTTCTTCGCGAAGTGGTTGATGACTTTGCTGGGAATGTATAGAGGAACCACGGGTAGGAGGCCGAGACCGAACTTGCCCTTCTCGGGGAGCATGCGTCCGAATGATGTCAGATATTGAAGGAACGACACTTTTACGTCTATTGCCGTTGGGGAAAGGAAATGAAGAAGGTGGTGGAGGCGGAGGTGGAGGCGCTGGGGGCACTGGAATCTTTTCTTGGATGGGGATTGGAGAAGGGGGAGGCGTATCGCCTTCGCTGGGTGTGGTAGGGGAGGAGGATGGTAGGGTTATGGTGGAAGCCGATCCACCCTGTGAACCAGCACCATGTTTGTGTCTTCGCCGGCGCGGGCGTGGAACCGACAGGGATCTAGGCGATGTTTCTTCGTCTTCACTGGACTGGTTGGCGGGTGGCTTCTTGACCGGCGTTCGGCGAGTCTTGCTAGCACCGCCTAAAATCACACCAGGTGGTGGTGTAGGAAGAGGCGGCTGGTAAAGTGGGTGATGATTGGGAATGCCGAACCTGGCTCGGCTATTGAAACTCGCAGCGCCGAGAACATCTCCAGTCCCATTCATCCCATCCACCAACGCATCCATCGTTTCGACACCAGCTACGGGCGCTGCAACTAAAACAGGGAGATATTCGAATGAGCTTCCGTACGGAGTAGAGTCTACGGGCGTTTGTGGCGGCGTCTCCGTGTGTTGGGTAGACGATGAGCCAGAAAATCTGAGTGCTGGTACAGCTGTCGAAGCTGATGGATCAGTTCTCGTCCGTGGGCGTGGTTGAGCTTTCGGTGTCGTGGGTGTCGTGCTGTATGCTGTGTCGTAACCTGTATCAGATATTGGAAATGTATAACATGGCTTGACAAAAGAATTGGATGTACTAGTTTCCCCAAATCCACTATACGCCCTCGCATGTTCTTGAAGCGCAGGGTCGCTGCGACTCGGTTTTCTACTATGGTCCTTCGGCCTGAGCTTGTATTGACGGGAATGTGGGTGTGTTTTAGGTCTGGGATAGACGTCGAAATACGAATCTGCCTCTGAAACTGATGGGACCACAGAAGTGTCAATTTGTGGGAAATCAGTTGGAGAGCGGGTCTTGTCCTTTTCGCGTCGTAATGATAGAAACGAAGGTGTCTTGCGGGGAGCTCGCTGAGAAGGGGCAGGAGAACCGACCATGGTTCGCGATACGACAGATTGCATGGAAGAAGTGAAGAAAGCGGGATGGTACGCTGTGGCCCTGGATTGTGGTGGTCGCTGTGAGAGCCAGAATCGCTCTAGTCGAAAGGTGGGACGCTGTCGAGCACCGTGGCGGAGAGGGAGGAAGCAGAGAGCGGACGGACCAGGTCGACACGGTCCTTTGGAGACAGTATGAAGGAAAGCCTATATTTTTCGGAGTTGATCTTCTCAGGGCGGCAACCACGGCCAATATTATTATGCATGAATATAATAGGCAATTCCACCCACAAAGTCACATACGCAGTACAGCATCGTACCAAGAAGCAGCAAAAGAAGAGAAGGTACAAGAGCGTGATAAGGACACTAAGTACACTATTGTAGCAAAATAGGGCATAGGCAACTGGATATACCGGACGTAATGGCGACTCCCCGCGATTCACAAGCTTCGCGGATTTGGGAAGCATTGGCATCTGTCCACGGTACAACCGGTGGCTGATATGTATATGAGGGTAAACTGAGTGATAGAAGGCGGGGGAGAGCACCAGACAAAATGAGGTCTGTCCATTGGTCCGCCGAAACACGAACGACGCGTCCAAATATTCCTAGCGTTTGTAGGCGAGGGCATTGTTCCGAGATGGACATGAGGTTGTCGACATCCAAATATACATCATCGATGATCAGAGTTTGCAGGGAAGGACAAGGAGGCAAGTTTTCGTCGAAGAAACCCTGCCATTGTGAAGTAATGCCACGGGCCTCGAGGCGGAAGCTTTCCAATGTACAATGTTCCAAGACTGAGTGGATTTCGTCAGGGGCCCAGTCCCAATCCGCGCTCATGCGGATAGAGAGGTGAAGTGGTGTTGAAGAGTCAAGAAGAGGGATGATGGATTCGCCGACAACGTGCACGTTGTCAAGCACCAATTTCCGTAAGCGAAACGGCGGTGGTGAGGCATCCAAAACGTCCAGCTCAAGGTGCGATAACCTCAAGGTTTGGAGTTTAGGAAATCTCATCGCCATGAAGTCATCCCACTCGAGCGACGCTGGGAAATTGAGCTTGTCCGCGAGTAAAGTGCCGTCGACATTTAGCTCTGTGACCGACTCGGAACTGGACAACAGCCGGAAGAACCTCCCCGCCTCGTAAGCTAATTCCCCTCCGAATGAAAGTTTCTGCAAGCCCGGGAGAGATAGCAGATATCTAATGGCGGAAAGATCTTCCGACGTAGTTGTCTTGGAGGGATATGGGCTAAGTTCTAGCCCATGCACTAGCGCACGTAGGCAGGGAGTGCATTGCAGAGTCTGTGAGAGCTGGCGACACGCTCTGAAAGAGTATAAGGATGGGTGGGAGTACAGTCGTCTCTGAGCCAGGTGAAGCCATGCACGCGACACCCGCGCGAGTCGGCACAAGTCCCGGGGCCACCAGTGGTCGTCGCTTTCGAGGATGAGTGCCACAATATCGTCGAAAAAGTAGTTTTGAGGTGTGCTGGTGGTGGGAGTGGGCGACATGGTTATGGTCAAGGTCTGGGAAGCCTCGCTGTGTTAGGCGACTGTCAGTGTCAGTGAAGTATGATTGATCGCGCACGTGATGAAATGCGCGCCAGCGGCGGCCACACCCTGACATACCTCCACTCAGATACCTCGATTCTATATGTAATCCCCACGGCTTTGTGTTTTCCCAGTGCCTCCCGGCGATAAGGACCATGTGCAGCACTCAGAGTATCGGACATATAACCAATTGATATAGGTTTTCGATATCTCTGCCACATCTATAAGAAGAGGACATGTAGACGATGTCTTTGGCACTGTTCTCAAAAATGGCATACCTACAAGAAAAATCCAACGATAAGCTAGACATCGAACGGGATTCTAGCCGCAACGGCTCGGAGAAACCGCCAGTTGTGGCGGACGTCTTCGAGGAAAGCCCGGATAATGATTTCCACTACAAGACGCTTAGTTGGCAAGTAAGTCCCCAAAACCGCTCCTAGCATGCACTCTCCTGATGACTTTGTCTAGTTTGTTGCCCTGTTGATGATAGCTGAGATTGTCAGCAACGGGATGCTGTCGCTGCCCTCCTCACTGGCGGTCGTTGGTAAGATGCCACGCGATATGGACCGCCGCTGTTCATTGACTGATCGAACATCTTTGCAGGGATCGTGCCTGCGCTCATCTTGATCATCTTTCTTGGCGTCTTTGGCTTGTTTACAGCCAAATTGTTGGTTGACTTCAAGTTGAACCATCCCAATGTTCACAACATGTAAGCCTACCGGTAACCAACTCATAACCCACTCGCTCATCAGCGCTCTAGGGGCGATGCTGGCTATATTCTCGGCGGTCCAGTCGTTCGAGAGATTCTTGGCCTAGGAACTATCATCTTCGCCATTTGCGGCACAGTAAGCATCGATGCATGTTCGACTTTACCCCTACAGTTTGACTGACGTGACTACGTATCAGGGGTCTGAAATATTATCTGGCCAGCAAGCATTATCCGTCTTATCGAATAATGGTCTTTGCGCGATGTACCTCGTCCTCATCTTCTCCGCGGCAGTGCTCGTTGTTGCCTTGCCTCGTACTTTGGATCGACTGAGCAACTTGGGGCTCGTTAGTGCCTGCTTCATCACTCTTGCGGGCCTCCTAGCGATGATTGCTGCTGGACGGAACCCAGTACCTGGCCGCGTAATCAGCGCAACGATACAGTCTAATTTCTTCACGGCGTTTCTAGCCATCACGAATCCGGTCAGTTCATCTATGATATATGTTCGGGCTTTATCTTCTGATGCTTCGTGCCCTGATTCAAGGTCTTCTCTTATGCTGGTAAGCAGGATGTTCTTTAGCCCACAGTATCGTTAAACTGAATGAATGCTACCAGGTCACTTCATGTGAGCGAATTCAGCGCCACTTACCGTGTAACAACTGTTGACAGTCAACAGGTTCTTTATCCTAATATCGGAAATGAGAAGGCCACAGGACGCCATGAAGGTATTCCCTGCATCCATTTCCTTGACACCTTACTGATCCGGTCATTAAAGGCCGCTTGGTGCCTTCAAGGCTTCGCAACGGTCTTCTATTGCATCTTCGCCATCGTAATGTAAGGATTGAAGTGGGTCCACCCTGACGAGATACTAACGCACATATCTAGTTATGTGTACGTAGGCAATACGGTGGCCTCGCCGGCTTTCCTCTCCTTACCACCGGTGTGGGCAAAGATAACTTTTGGTATTGCTTTGGGGAATTTCTTGATGTATGTTGCATCGCACTCTTGATCCCTGATGAACACTTGCTGAGATTGTCCTAGCGCGGGAGGCCTCTATTCTCATACCGCCGCCAAGTTGGTATTCGTTCGATTCTTCCGAGGCACCCGACACATGTATAAGCATACCGTTGTCGGATGGTCCGTCTGGGTGGTACTTTGCTTCTTGGCAGTTGCCATCGCCTTCGTCATGGCCATCGCTGTTCCGGTATTCTCCTACCTGATTGGAATATCGGCTGCCCTGTTTGCATCCTGGTACACATACGGGCTGGCTGGATTCTTCTGGTTGCACGACGCGTACCATCTAGAAGGCGGTTTCCCCGCATGGCGACGGATGAAATTCCAGACTACTCTGGCCGTGTTGACCATCGTTGCTGGTGCATTTATATGCGTCGCTGGAACATATGTTTCGATCAAGGTGATGCCCCCTTTGTGAAATTACGGGCTATTTGAATGCTCACTGTCTGGCCTGTATAGTTGATAAGTGATGCCTATCGTGATGGACTTGTGGGGAAGCCGTTCACATGCTAACGCGCCGGCTCCGCCGCCCTATGTGCGATAAAAGATTATAAACTACTTTATGTAGTGGCGCATACCGTGTTTAAACAGTGTGCCCACGTTTCTTTTAGATGGAGCGTCCACCCGACCCTTCTCCTTGAATCACATTCTGCTCCAACTTCCCCGTGGGCGAAGAGGCTATCAGACACGTCTCAAGCAAGTGTTATGATGCCGACCGTAACATGTCGAGTCCGCATCAATCCCGCGATGACGTTGATAAAGCTGTGCAGGTATCTCCCATGCCTGCCCCAAGTGATAGATCTCAGCAATATATAATAACAGTGATAGCTGCCACTGGTTGGATTGACTTGACATCCGCGCCTCGCTGGCTACATCAGCCCCGCGCTCTTTTATGCACTAAGTTGCTCCCGCATTGCTTCCATTCTCCCCTCCTCCCTCCCTCCGGCACGATGACTACCCCATCCGAACGCCGCGCCATGCTTCTCAGAGCGTTGGACTACGCCCATGAGGCCGTAAATCTTGATACTACTAAAGATGGCCGGGGCGCGGTCGTTGCGTACCGAAAATGCACTGCATTGCTCGACGAGGTGATTGTTGCGGCAGCTCCGTTGGACGAGAAGAGCACTACCAAACAATCCTTGTCCGATGTCCGCCACTGGGTGGGTGTTGCTACGTTTCAATCATTGGGTGCATTAGATGTTGATGAATGTTGTATTCCAGCACGACCGATATGCCAAGCGTGCGGAGAGGTTAATGCAGAAATACAAAATCTCGCCTCTATCTATAGAGGTCGTGTCGAGTGCCTGACGTTGGACTTCGTCTCGTCTCTCAAATGTGAGATGCTTTTCAACAGCCCTGCAGTGATTTACTTACGAAGTCCAAACCTTTAGCTTTAGTGGCTTATTTAACTTCCCGTTCACCTGTAAACTCTATCCACTCGCTTTCATAACATGAACCTTGTGCTATCTTATTGCACTCAAGTTTACTGTTGGATGCTTTACATACTTACTAGGTGTTTTTGTTTATAATCTCAATGTGACTTTGTGAATCGATCCCTGAAGCCTGAAGCAGAGTCTGACCTTCGATTGAATCGAGAAGGTAGTGGCGCATGCACTACTCCTTTGGGCGTGCGAGGCTCGTCTCCAATTTTCTCCCAATCTCAATCTCCACGTCTCTGCGCTGTCCTTTCTCCTCACGGCGCTCAGCATATCATTCCTCCTCAATCTCTGCCTATATTTTGACCGGTTGGCAGCTGCCCAGTCGTGCATTCTCAAGCGTATCGGACTCTCGTAATGATCTCTTCAACTATTCATCAGGACGCTGGCTGTAAGTCCTA
Source organism: Sanguinoderma rugosum (assembly GCA_017499575.1). Taxonomy (NCBI): domain Eukaryota; kingdom Fungi; phylum Basidiomycota; class Agaricomycetes; order Polyporales; family Polyporaceae; genus Sanguinoderma; species Sanguinoderma rugosum. Next base: position 2,825,344 of record VTPW01000002.1, on the reverse strand, counting down.
TGCATAGTGTTCGTGTCACGTATATGTCTAATCTGTAATCTCGCACACTCAGCGTCAACAATGATCTTCGCATTGCAGAGCCCAGACGTGAGTTCGACGTTGACGAACTCTGCCAACTTGCGGCGCAGTCTGTTGGTCGCACATCGCGAGATATCTGCACGTTTGTGAAGCTTGCAGAGGGCGGCTTCAACCGGACTTTCCTGATCACTATGCATGACGGCTTCGAGATGGTAGCCCGCATTCCATACCTCGTCACGGTCCCCAAGTTCTATGCTATCGCCAGTGAAGTGGCCACAATGCGTTTCCTCCGATCCTCTGGGCTGCCTATTCCCGAGGTTTACGATTACTCTCCTTCGTCGGACAACGCTGCGAAGACGGAGTATATTTTTATGGAGTTCATAAGAGGTACGAAGCTCAGCGACGTGTGGAGAAGGAACCGGATATTGCTTCCGTCTTGCGGCAACTTGTTCAGCTCGAATCTCGAATGATGTCGATTACTTTCCCGGCTGGTGGAAGCCTCTACTATAGCAAAGACCTGGAGAAGGTCACGAGGAGAAGAGGCATCCCGCTCAACGAAGGGGGCTTCTGCGTCGGTCCAGATGTGAGGCTGCATATGTGGTTTGGAAGGAGGTCGCAGCTCGATGTGGATAGAGGACCATGTTCGCCACTCTCTACAGTTTCTGATCCCAAACTTTTTGTAACTAATCGAGACTATAGACGAAAACGCCGAGGCAGCGCTCATAGCAGCGGCTCGCAAGGAACTGGCGTATCTGGAAAAGTTCGGTCGGCCCCTACTACCGTTCCGGCGTGAAAGAAGGGAGGCTTTCGAGTACAAGGAACAGCCACCTTCGGACCACGCCAAGAATCTCGAACGCTACCTTCTCGTCGCACCGTCGCTCGTCTCCAATTTCAACAACTCAGCCCTCCGCCATTTCCGTATCAGGCATCCCGACCTCCAGCCAAGTAACGTGATCGTGTCGACGTCGCCAGACTCCGAATTGAAGATCGTGGGCCTGCTTGACTGGCAACATGCCTCGATCCTACCCATGTTTCTCCACGCTGGTATACCGGCTCGCTTGCAGAACTAGGACGACCCAATCTCGCAGGCTCTCATTCCACACTGCCGGCGAACATAGACGAGCTGGACCAATCCGAGCTGGACCACGCGATGGAAATCTACCACTGCCGTCTCGTCCACTTCCACTACGTCAAGAACACTGAGCGGTACAACAAGCTCCACCACTAAGCGCTGTCGGACCCCGCGTCTATGTTCATCTGCCGTCTTTTCGATCAAGCCAGTGCTCCATGGGAAGGTGAGACTTATGCGCTGAAGACTACGCTGATTGAGGCGATGGAGACATGGGGGAGGCTTGCGGTAGAAGGAACGCCTTGTCCAGTCGCGTTTGAACCCGAGGACCTGCGCAAGACGCAGGAGCTGGGCGTGAAGCTGCAACTAGCGGACGAGAATTTTGAGGGGTGCCGAGGCATAATTGGCTTCGAGACGGAGACCTGGGTGTCCAACGAACACTACAAGATGGCCATGGCCCTCGCCGAGCTGCTGAAGCTAAGGCTGTTGACGGAGATACCGGAGGAGGGAGTCCGGGCTAAGACTGAGGCGAACTGGTTCTTGAACGATATGGACGAAGAGGATTACATGTAGTGAATCGACTAAATATCCCACGATGTATGCATGTCCAATCGACCGCCGTTCTCTAAATCCGATACATTCATCGACACTACCTTCTTTTAGCTTCCTACAAATCGCGTTCACTTTGAATTCTATATGTTTTGGCATCTCACACTGGCTGTAGTGCCTGTGGTGAAAACAGGTTGTAAGGGCAACTTTCATTGTCTTGTCTTGGGAGCTACTCAGTCTCCTACCCAGACCTACCCTATCCGGTCCCTCAGCAGCTGATCACACGCTTTCTAGGTTGCCAGCCCCACAAATTCGAGGCCATGGCAACTTGGTCTGGAGAGACGCGTACTGTTACATAGATCTCATGCCTACGAGCGTACTCTCGGCTCTGGAACCTTCCATGGCGTGCTTATTTTGATTTGGGCGTTTTAACTCCTACTACGGTCGTCTACTGCATGTTTTTGGAACCTTCTTCGTAGACTCCTCAAATGTATGGAAAGCTGCCCCACTGGCACGCGGACGAGGTAGCCGTGATCTGAGACTCTGAGCCAGCGTTGCTTACTTGGCTCGAACCCAATCTCTGATTTATTATTTCTTGTGAAGCACCAGGCGGAAGCCGTGTGGGTGCTGCTCTCTCCATCCTCCATATCCTGCATGGAGCATTCACTGGCACACCACGCCGGGTCGTTCCTCGAAACTATGTACGAGGTACGTAATTTGTCGTTAGGCGCGCCCGAGGAGACAGTCATGGGAAGTTCCCGATATTAGCCCTCCCCGTCGCTAGGCACCCCGCCGTCGTTCCGATGCAGTCGAAAATGAACCCGGCAATTTTTAATTCTTACCTTTTAGATAATGAAAAAACAGGTTTCAAACATCGGCGGCGTATATAATGGGCCGTTGATGATTTGAACTACGGTCTATCTCCTGACAACTCGAGATACACTTATAACTCTCTGCAACCATGCACGGCGCCGAGAAAGGAACTCTTCAGCAGGCGCTATCGATGGCACAGGAGGCCGTGAAGCTGGATACGGCGAAAGACAGTCATGGCGCCGTCCGTGCTTATATCCAGAGTATAAAAACTTTGGATACAGTGATCCAGCGGTTGACCTCGTCCAGCCAGCCAGATGAATTGCAGCGAGTCACAAGCATAGTGAGTCGCGATTTGTTCGCTTGCTTTCATTCTACTGAAACCGATTTCTTCTAGCGGGACACGTACATCGAACGGGTGAAGCTCCTGAGCCAGAGATACTCTATCCCCAACGAGTTCAATCCACAAAGTCAGTCCTAGGTGCGATTGTATCGCATTTTTTTTTGCTGCCTTGAGCTAAAGATGCGATTTGCTGCACTAGTGCATTAGGTTGGAACGCCGCACAAGTAATAGACGTGTACCATCAGTTGTATCATATATTGCATTGCAACCACTTCCGCGAAGTCCTTGATGTTAGACTCCAGAAGTCTTGGCGTACCCAGAGATCCTATGGCGACTGTAGATATTTGAAGCTTGTAGTCAGCCATCTTTTCAAAACATCAACGTCTTGCCAAGTCACCATCTTGACAGTGTCGGATAGGCTTCCTGAGCTGTAGTAGCACGTGGTTGTCGGAGCCGCTGCTATAGTTAGTCGTCTGCCGAAGTCGTGTCTTGCGTGTGCGGTCGAAGCTGTTGTCTCACCACCGCCACGTTCAAGAGTCCTCCAGCATGGCAAGCACGAATCTCCAGCTTCACGAGGTCCCAGTAGCTGACAGACCGCCCATCCCATGGCTGCGAAGGCTCAAGGCCATTCAGTTCATCCTCATATTCGATCTAGGATGTCTTCTCAATAACGCATGCCATTTCATGCTGTTGCCCATCCGAATTCTTCCTTTTCGGTGTACCAGGGGATTGTACGACGAAGGGATACGGTATACCAAGGGTGCATTTGGGTGTCTCCTGAGTGCGTTCAATGTCCCTATCGCACGGAACAACACTAAACGTCTAAGCAGTATTGGCATGTCAATGGTTCGCCCCTACTACCCTCAGCATAACCTTCGAAGAGCAAGGTCAAGGACGTCTCACCAAGGATGAAATAGACCAGATCGTGTCGCGCGACGAAAGCGGCAAGGTCATCGGACTTAAACTGCCCAAGAAGTCAGTTCTAATAGCCAACCACCAAGTAATATTTATTGCCTTCCCTCATGGCTCCTTGAAGTCCCCGGGACGTACTCTAATGAATACCGTGTCTGTAGATGTATGCCGACTGGTGGTACGCGTGGTGCCTCGCTTATTTCATGGATGCACAGAAGGACGTCTTTATCGTCCTCAAGAAGAGCTTGAAGTGGCTTCCAATTGTTGGCTGGGTATGAGTCATTTAGTCTAGAACTTTGGATGGCCGTTAACAAGGATCACAAGGGCATGCAATTCTTTCGGTTCATTTTCTTGGCCCGCTCCTGGGCATCCGACAGAGTAGCACTTGCAAGACAGTTGTCAAGACTTGGCAAGCAAGCTCAAGAAGAGGATAAACAGTTTCTATTCTTGCTCTATCCTGAGGGGACGCTTGTCAGCAAAGACACCAGACCGATCAGTAAGAAGTTCGCTGAGAAACAAGGGATAGTCAGTCAGAAAGTTACTCCCCTTTCGTGCAGTCTAACTGTTACGTGTGGCAGTCTGACATGAAGCATACACTTTTACCGCGGTCAACGGGCCTGCATCACAGCCTGCGGTCATTAGTTCCCCGTATACCGCGCTTGAAACTTATCGACGCCACGGTTGTTTACCCTGGTAAGGCTACATTTCTTTAGACAAGACACAGGGCTCACTCCATTGCCAGGTATTCCACCGATGGGGTATGGGCAAACTTATTATACCCTGCGTTCCATCTTCATGAATGGTGTCCCACCTCCCGTGATTCATATCCATCTCCGGGTATTTGACGTGGGCGAGGAGGTCCCAATCGGAGACTTGTCGAGTAGTAACCCTTCAGCATTGCCAAATCCTTCAAGTAGAAAGAAGATCGTGGAGACGGACATTCCGGAAGCTGAGAAGACCAAGTTCGACTTATGGCTCAGAAATCTATGGCGGGAGAAGGACCTGATGTTTGACGCGTACCACTCCGCGAAACGGTTTGCTTCGGGGGGAACGACTGCCCCAGTGGAGATTCCCGTTCGACTACGGAGCTCTCGCGAAGTTTGGGACGCATTTTGTTTCTTCCTACCCGTGGTGTTAATGACATATGTATGGCGCAAGTTCGTGTAGGGACTGTTTCATCTAGTTTTGTTATTATAGTGTAGAGCGAAGATGTATGTAGTGGCAGAATTATGATGATGCGCCGGCCTGGTTTCTCTGTTCCTCAAGCCGTCCGACGAGATATATGCTCGTGTCCAGGAATCGTTCCACGCAGTTCGCGAGGCAGCTTTCTTCCCCGCGAGAGAACCGCGTCGAGGGGGTGCCCGTGATGCATCTTTGAGGGTGTTAGCAACGACAAAAGAACTTGAAGAGTGGATTTTTACTTGTCCCAGCATGTGCTCGTCAACGTGGAAATAGTCGACTGGAGACGCGCCTGTGCCTGCGCAGTCTCCAGAAATGTGTTGAGCTCCTTCTATAGCAGGCTGTGAGCACCCCGACGGGAATGGGGGAGCAGGGGACGTACCTGGGTAGCCTCGTCGAATTTGTCTGCCATGGTCGGAAGGAAGAGTATTTTGCTTACCTCAGCAGATATCAGCCCAAATATGGTTTGTTGTTGATTTTTCTGGTCGCGGAGGCAAATCGGCGACAGTCGCCTAAAATCATGTTCTTCGCCGTTGACCACGACGACCACGTCGACCACGATAAAAAATATTCTGCACGGCCGTAATGCTGCTCTTCTGACCCCGTCCCCATTTCTTCGAAATCAACATATCACCCCAAATCGCTTCGCTTCGTCCCTGGTATTCCTTCTTTCGACAGGAATATCTGCCGTGTCGTAAACGTTGTCATTTGCAGCCCATTCGGAGCAATTCTAGGAGCGAACTTGCTCTGAATTTCCCGCAAACTGCGCTACACGTGAGATTCTTTGACAGTCTCACCCTTTGGTATATAGTTCTGTTCGTTTAAGGGCATGGAGGCTCTCTCGCCTCGTGTTCGTACAGTGCCTCGTGTCCCCCATAGCCCAAGTCCTTCAAGTCGATGGCTTCTGCGCAGACGGGCCCGTCCTCCCAAGTCCTTCCGTCGCCATGGCCGGCAGACACAATGGCTCCGTGGGTTCTCTTCCTTGGAAGCTGGCGATCAGCATGGCTCATCCACATCCACATCTAGAGTGGGCTATCTCAGTCGCAAGGCACTCCCCATAAAACGTGCAGATGCAGAACCATTGACTCGAGAAGATGTACAGTATGATCTCCTGCACCACATATTCTCAAACCCCAAAGCCGTCTTCACCAGCGCAACATCGGGCAAGACGAAGAAAGTTACATTCTCCGAGCTCTATGTGGCCGCCTTATCCAACTCCAACAAGTGCTCCAAGGTGCTCAAGGATAAAATGAAGGAGACTCCGGCGTTTGCACTGGAACTGGCGAAGATCTCGCTCCTGACGAATGTCGGGCGAATTAATACAACTATGGCTTGTGAGATCGTTCATTATCAGCTATGGCGTGGGGATCAATCTGATGTCAGCTGGACCAGTTTTCCCGGAAATGAAGACGGCATTGAGAACATACCACCCAGTTCCCTCCCTCCAGAAAACAGACGGCAACGCTCAGGACGCTCCGAGGATTAAGAATTGTTTAAAGGCTGCGCTGTTGCCTTCGGAGATAAGGAACATGCCTCCCTCCACTCCTGAGGAAATCCTCAACAAACTTGTGGGCCCCTGTCCATGTTGCGTGCGCTGGAGCGATCGCTAATTTACTTCCTCGTAAAGCGTGCAGGCCAGAAACCGCCGACGAGCGTAGTAAATCTCGTGTTCGTCTTGGCTACTCACTCCGCCGTGCGTTCTACCTTTCACTTCTTGTCATAATTGATCGCGACTGACACATGCTCTAGCCCTTAGCCAGTGTACACTTCGATGGCTCCTTCAATTTCTTGGATCTTTTTCTTCCACGGAGTCTATCCTCCTCTGATCGCGCACGGACATTTCTTTGGCTTATATATTACTACTTAGAAGACCCGGATCCACCCAACCCCTTCGATGACGACTACTCCCGCGACAACCCCGACAAGGCCCCACTGCCCCGGGTACTCTCTGAGGAGGAGATGAACGAAGAAAATATCGACTCCCCAGAGGAGATCGCCTGGGGCAACATGATGTCGACGCAACGTAACGCCTTCCTCCAAAAATTAGTATCGACAATGGAACACGACAAGAAGGTCAGGTCTTCTGCGCCGCACTTCGTCCCAGGTAAGTCAAAATTCACCGCCACCATTCACATTCTGGATGGCTTCCACAGAACCAGAAGCAGAGACTAGCGTGGTCGCAAGGCGATCTCGTACAAGACATGGGCTAGAAACCCCGAAGGACGAAGCGTCCTTCATGTATTATGTCCCTAGCAGAGAATCAGCCCCTCCGGGACCTCTACAAAAAGGTTTTATCGTTTATCACCGCGTAACACCAGGTCTGATGGATCTTTTTTCTAGATCCTTCACCCAAGCTATCCCCACGAGGCCCTCGTGAGGATCGTTCGATGCTTCAACGTTAGCGCTACCTTCGTACACGTTCCATCGAAACTAACGCCCCTCTAGATGCTTGGCATATTATGAAAAACGCTGACCCATTAGTGGACTCCGACGAAGAATTCGCTGACGAGCACACACGAACTGATTATAGTGCGTTCATCTCACCCTGACATAATGACCTACTAATTAACTTCTTGTCTTCCAGCCCGGCGCCTAGATGTGCTTGCGACAGTGCAGAGGACCCTCCCGTCCCCGAGGGCCTTTCTCCTGGCACCAGACAAGCATCGAGCCAACAACGCACTGCGATGACCCGAGTGGTAATTCACTTTCTGAGGGTTCATCCTGTAAAATTGGTGGGGAGGATATAGCTTCACACTATCTCAACGTGATAATGAGGTTCATGTAGTGTAAAATTTGTGTGCATACTAGAAGAGGGCCCAGCCCTCTGCATATAGCTAGGTTGTCGGAATGGATAAATACACAGGGCGTCCTACAATGAGTGTTGTGGTATGGGAGTGTGTCTACCTAAAATGTATGTACTGAAGAACGAATCCCAGATTCCAATTGTCAAGAAAGCCATCCCCTTGAAGAAAAGAAAAGAACGCTACAAATATCAAATCTCCCACCGATCTATCGTACAAACCTCACTAAATAAAGAGTTACCTATTGATAATCAGAAAGCACCAGGAAGCGAGAGGATGTAGTGCTCAAATCCAGCTCGCTCAGCCGTTTGAAGTTCAGCGGGAGCGCTACGTCTCTTCCAATGCTTGTTCTTGAGCGAGTCTTCCTCATCATGACCAGTGTGCCCGTACTCAGAGGGTCGCGTGCGGCGTCTGAGCGTGGAGATCATGTCGGAAGATCTTCGAGAGCGAGAGTCCAAAGCAAGCAAGTTGGTTTTGGACAATTGGATTGGTGATGTTGTGGCTGAACGTGGGACGACGAGGGTTGTCACCTCCAAATTTGGAGTTAGAGGCGAACAGGGTGAGACCGGCGGAATTATGGGAACTGGGGTGGCCTTAGCAGGCTGAGGAGCACGCAGCGGCATCTGTAACCTGCCCACGCCGACTACGAGTCTTGGCCGTTCAGGGGCGCTGACAGGCTGAGGGCGGGACTGGTTGAGGAAAAGCGGGAGACGGCTGGAATGGTCGGACTCTATGCTAGTGCTACGAACGTGTTTCTGGTAACGCATGCGAGCAGAGATTTGGTCCAGAGATGGCAAGTGGTTGTATTGGGATGGCTCCTTGGGACGCTTGGGTTCAACGACGCCAGCGCGTACGCGGAAATCCACTTGCTCGACCCAGGACTCCTGCGAAGAGGTACCGCTGCTAGGGCTGGAGCCCAAATTCTCGAAAAAGGCCAGAGGTGAGACCAAGCCTGGTGAAGGCAGGGAGCAGTGGAAAATGGCAGGCGATTCGGGCGGGGTCTTGGGCAAGGCGGTCGCAGTGGGAGAAGGCGGCGCCATGACCTTGGAAAGGAACAAGGCACGACGCTCAACTGGCACGCAAAGTCAATTCCACAAGTAGATAAGTGGTAAAATGAGCATGTACGAACCTTGCTTGTGCTTGTGCGCCTTCAATGCAACCTCTTTACGCAAATCGCTCTCCCTCTTCGCCTGGTTTCTCTCCCGCGTTGCCTGCAATAGCGCCTCGAATCTGTTGGTATCGAGACCCTTGTTCTGAGGAGCATCGGCGGGGCGCAATGGCGAGGATTGATGGACGAAGCGAGGCGAGCCCGTTGGCGGCGGGGTGAGATGGCTAGGCCTGAAGCCGTCGCTATCGTTCGCGGCGAATGAGGACTTTGCGAAGGGAGAATACGGTTCTGCCTCTGGCTCGAGGGGCGGGGCGGGGGAGATCGAAATCTGTGGGAGACAGGTAGCGAGCATGGCGATTATTACAGGAATGAAGGGACAGGTTTAGATGACAAGGAATGTAGGTGAATTCTGGAGTACAACGAGGAGGTCGACGTGGCCAGCCACCTAAATTGTAGTATACGGACTGATGGTGGTAGAAAAGAAAGAAGAGAAATGCCGAATCTCAGGCGAACGCTCAGCGTCTACGGTTGAGGTTGAGTGAGAAATGGCAGGCTAGCTGTGAGAAAGTGACCAGCTACGGAATACGGGACTACTTATCACAATTCCACCAGTCGCTCGTGGCTTGGCCCTCGCGACCGTCTCCACAGCGGCCAACACTGTTTACTGAGAAATTGTCCATGAGAATGACAGCAATCCCACTAGAACCCCATAGCCTTGGATAGCCCACGTCCCGACTCGACTCGACCTTCAACAATCATCATTTCAGTCGCCAACGTCCACAGCGTTCCCCAGTCTGCCGTGTTCTCTCATCAATTTCATTTCTGATGGTTGTTTCCGACCACCGCACGGCTGCGCTCGAGATTTGATTCTAGCCGCTTATCTGTTCAATTCCTCATGTTTTTTTATCTAGTTGGTCTGTGATACATTTTGGAGCCTATTTCTTTGCGCTCTGTTCCTGGGCGGCCTCCGCAAGTTTTTCTTTAAATAGCTTCTCTGCGTCCGTCCACACGCGCGCTTCACTGCGCTTGGGGAATTCCAACAGCGAGGGGAGTAGGTCTGCGCTGAACTGTTCTGATGCCTCCCGCGGAAGCAAAGTGGGCAGATGGTCAATGGAAATAACCGACAAGAGTGGATTGGCACTCCTGAGAGACATGTAGCAATCAGCAGATCAGCCACTGGGAACGTATCATTCCACGTACCCGACATCAACACCGACCGTGGGTTCGGAGAAAGTAGTGTTAATGTTGTATATTGGTATGGGATTGAAAGGGTTCGTCGTGTCGCAGCTCACATCCACAACAACGGACAGCTTGCGGCTGGGCCCAGCTGCGATGATCTGGTCCCGGGTAAGGAAAGGTGGAATTGAGGACGACAGGTAAATGCAGTTGACGAAGACATCGACATCAAGGATCTCTTGGAATGGGCCACCTTTTGCCGTTTCAGCGAGGTCCCATTTGACGATATCATCTCTGTCGATGGAATGATCAGGATCCGTTGATGACCGTACAGCAAGAACTCAAAACAACGCACTCTTCCAGACCAATCTTCCTGAATAGGTCAACGGCACCCCTACCACATCTCCCGAGTGCACCAATTACAAGGGCGCGAACACCCTTGCCACTGCCTCCAAGAGCTTCCTTGACTCCACTAACCATAGCATCCTCATTCGGATAGGGTTCCAGCAGGCCCAGTTTCTCTCCCTTCTTCTGCGCCGCTAAAGCCAGTGCTCCAGCTGCGGCACCGGCGAACCCAGCATGGAAACCAAATGCCGCTACCCTCCTGCCGCTTGCATCATTGAGGAATTCTAGATCGTACAAGGTACCTCCACCGCGATGGAATCTCCCCAGCACATCGTCCCAGCCCGCTTGTCTCTTGAAACAATGCGCGAATTGGATATGTGTATGGGGGAGGGGCTCGTCCGACTCAGGGAGCTCCTTTAATCCGATGATCGGGATGTCTGTTGGTGCAGATGTCCATGTACTGTTGTCGACCAACTTGCATCCGACCCTGCAGTTATCAAGTGTTGGAAGCTCATATACGGGGATGAGGAGGAAAACACGCACGCTTCATACTCGGAATCGTCAAAGATTCGCTGATCATCACGCTCGACATAGATGTCAAAGCCTGCATCGATTAGCTTCTTTGAGGTTGTGGGGGTGAGTGCTGCACGCCTCTCAAAGGCTTTCTTCTCGCAGCGCAACCAGAGGGTGGGCTTGGACATCGTGGACAGTGGAGAAATGGCAACTCACTGCTAGCTGTCTCAAAATTTAGCTGATCGCGATCATGACTAGATAATTAGGGTCTTCAAATTTATGGGGACAGGGGCTTCGTTCCAGGATGTAACTCGTCCAATAGTCCGCCACGTTGCCACTAATCCAACAATCGACGTTCTTGCTGGGACACTTAGGGGTAAACTTCCATGAATTCCATGCATCAATCCAAGTATTTACTATTTTACCAGCTTTTCCGAACCTCCAACCCCTTCATCACTACCTCCTCCTTGCCTGTTTCAAACTGATTCAAACCTGCGAGGGAGACACCAGATGAAATTTGAAAATCCCCTTTGGTCAGTCCGTCCATAGTAACCGGGATATATTCCTTCAGAGGCATCCATTTGTTTGTCAGCATCTTTGTAGTATCCTCAGCTACAGGATGTATCAAGAACAGATATATTTAGATACAAAGAACAGCAATGAGTTCTTGTACGCACCATCGTGGAGCTCGGATTCTACCAGCGGCGGGATGATCTCCATTATACGGACGTTGGTTCCTTGCAGGTGCGCGTGAAGAGAATAGCAGAGCGAATGCAACGCAGCCTTCGAGGCTGAGTAATTGGCAACCCAAGCCCCCGGGGTAATTCCCTACGGATCATCATTACTTTCCACGAACGTCACAACGTACATGGCAGACACTTACCAATCCTGCTGTAGCTGGACAAATGAAGCACGGCCGCCCATCCGCCTGGAGATCAGACGTTGGAACGCGGTAAAAGCAACAAATGCGTAACATACGGCTAATTTCAATAGATGGGGCAGGAAGTAAGTGATAGTGGTCAAGATGGAGGTATAGTTGACATTCAGCTCGCTCAAAAGTTCTGTAAACGACGAATAAGCGATAGTATCTATAAAGTATGATGTTGTAGGTGAAATTCACTATCAAGATCAATGGTTTCTGGTTTCTGGAACCAGGTTTCATACTGTACGCCTGCAGAGAGTACAAGCGTATCAAGCTAAATTACATAGTCACCAGTGTAAGTGGTGCTTCCAATTATAATCATCAATGCAACGTACATCAGGGTACTTGGCGATCGTATCGTCAACAAACTTCTTGATCGTCTCCTTATCTGTATCAAAGTCGATTTGAATGGTATCCATCTTGGAAGCTAGCTCGTCCAAACGGTCCTGTCGTCTGCCTGCAGCAATTACGCGGGGCTTGCTGGGAAGATCGCTAATTGCGTAGGCTAAAGCTCGGCCGATACCCGCTGTGGCACCGGTAACCAAGACACATCTGCTATCGTTGATGGACGGCATATTCTTTGCAAGCCTCAGTTGATGGTGTCGACGTCGATGTCGAAGGATGCGGCTGAACAAGCCCAACCCCGTAGATTAGATAACCGAAAACCTTGAGCTCGATCATTGTTTGTGGGCGCCTTTTAACAATGGCTGAAAGTGAGTTGCCACCACCCCAAGCAACGAACTCACAACCTCAAGACGATGATCTCGTCCCTGGAAACGAGAATTCGCCAACAGAAGTAGTAATGCCCACTTCGCTGGCGCGTTCCGTACTGATAAGATGGCCCAATCTACAGGATCTTCTCGGTATCGCGGAACAGCTGAAGGTCAAGGGCAACGATCATTTCCGTACAACAGAATGGGGAGCGGCTTTATCTACGTACCAGGAAGCCTTGGATAAATTACCGAAGAGGAAAGTCCAGAAACCGGATGTTCCTGCCCCGGAGCCCTTTGAGGACGACCTCGAAGGGCACCCCACGGCACCTTCCACATCTACTCCCAGTCCCCCACCTTCTGAGGATATTAGCCCTTCGGAATTCGACATCACATGCGCGAAGCTCAGGTCCGTTCTCAATGCGAACATCGGTGCTTGCCATGTTAAACTGGTAAGATTGAGTCAGCTTCCGTTTCTTGTACCTGCTGATGCACCACTTCGACAGAGAAGTTACAAGGAGGCTGCGGATGCATGTACCCAAGGTCGGGGCTTGTGCCTATGTAATATCCTTGACACGGGACCTTAATGCACGTTCGATTAGCAATCCTTGACGATCCCGAATACGTTAAGGCTCTGCAGCGGCGGGCAGCGGCAAACGAACAGCTGAACACTTGGTCGTCACTAAGCAGCGCGCAAGAAGGTGAACCGTGGGTTTTCTTCGTATTGTGCCTGTTACCAACGCCTGTCGACTTAGATTATAAGAAGTTGTTGACGTTGCTTCCGCAAGGATCATCACAAGGCCGAGATGTCGAGCGATCGCTGCGAGCAATAGGTCCTCGAGTTGAGGCAGCCCAAAAGGCCGAGACTGCTGAGATGCTGGGTAAGCTTAAGGGACTAGGAAATAGCATTCTAGGTACGTCTTTGATTCTCTAATGTGATGGGTGCGACTCAATGAGAGATAGGGAACTTCGGACTGTCCACTGACAATTTCAAGTTTGAGCCTAACGGTCAAGGGGGTTACTCAATGCAATTTTCTCAATGATTCGAGCTTCACACACCCTGCCGCCGGTACGACCATGTACTGGCTTCGACGACTGCAATGACACCTAATTACACCTGACGGAATAAAGTACTTAGTCTAGATATGTAATGGGGTTCCTGAATATATTGATATCTGGGTATATCTGGATATGCAAGGTGAGTCACAGTTGAGGTTAGATCGAGGAAACGCACTCTAGCTCGTAGCTTCGCCCGGACAAGGGACATTGAAACTGGACCATAGTCACGAGAATCTCTTGACATGGCAGCATTATCGCCGCTTATCCATAGGTGTCCTTTAGGGATTACAACGTGTTCAGTCGAAGGGGCCTTCTGGCCAGTTGGGTCGACGCATACGACGTCCCCAGGTAGTCCTATGACTCTTTTGCAAATGATTCGCGAGGGATCAAGGGGTGAGTAAAGCGTAATGAGATCCCCTCGAGCTATGCCAGTGGGATTCCAGCGTATGGATAGTCGGTCTTCCACGACTATCTCACCAGAGTCCGCAAGAGTAGGCATCATAGAGAGTCCGCTCATCTAACAAAAGTATGAGTGAAAGGCACGGTCACAGTAGGCAGAGCGCACCAGAGAAACGGTCCCAACGTATTCGGCAAATATGTGCAAGGCGCAAGCCATGTTGGCGAGCTAACTTAGTATTGAATGGCTCGTTTACAAGGTGCGCTGGGATTACTCACCTTAAAAGCAGATTTTCCTACGACTTTGGCTTTATACATGCATGGTTTCGACCAGAATTCGCGAGCGCGTCCTATCCTCACCTGCGCCGAGCGCCTCAACGCCTGTGTGGCGAATACGAACGGGTGCATAGAGACATAGAACGCGCGGAGAAGAGGCTCGGCTCGGCGGTTCGCAGTGAACCACGTGACCGATTGGCCATGATCGATTTCCTTCTAATTTCCTTCAGACAGACAGACTACCATCTTCAAATTCAAGGGTTTCCAGTTCCTTGACTCTGCTAAGGATAAGCGGTGGTGAGAATCCACCCATTCTTCCTCAAACGGACCACAATGTCCTCCTTCAAACGCAAAGTTTCTACGAAGCAGGCCGCTCCATTTCCTGGCACGCGTACATATCTTTCCTCTACAATCACATCGACTGGCATACCGTCGCTCGATGACATTCTAGGAGGTGGATTGCCTCTATCATGTACATCAGTTATTCTGGCGCCCGATCCCCACTCTGCGTATGGGGAGCTTGTCCAGAAGTACGCGATCGCTCAAGGACTTGCTTGGGATCACCGCGTCTGCGTGGTGGATGGCGACCCCGACGCGTTTGTGCGCGGATGCATGTGGTTACCTCCCACGTACGAATATGCCAAGCCTGCCAACGCAGATACTGACGAGGGGGACGATGCTGGGAACGATGGACAAGATACCATAAAAATCGCCTGGAGATACAAGCAAATGAAGCAGTTCTCGACCACTGTCCCGGCTGATGTCAAGTACGTACGTGGATTTGTCTTGTCCTGCGAAAATCCAGCTCATTCGTCGCTATCGTGCAGGGATTCTGAACAGTTCTGCCATACGATGGACCTGACGCACAGAATTCCCGAATCTATCGTGGCAAAGGCAACACAAAATGGCACGCTCTCATTCGTTGATATGAATACAGCGGACTCAAAGGGGCCCTCGACGACAAGGGTGATAGACCAATTATCTGCGTTACTACAAGGCACTCCAGTAAACCCTCCCGCGGCAACTACTCGGCCTTTACGCATCGTGATCCCAGCATTCGGTGCCTTCCAATGGGGCGATATAACCAGCGAGGTAACCTCATCCCTCAAATCTAGTGTCCTATTGCTCATGCCTACCGTAAACGTCTAAAAGGATGTTTTAGTATTCCTGCACTCCCTCCGTGCCTTACTCAGGCAATACCCGTTCGCATGCGCCTCAATAACGTTGTCTCCCCACGCATCCACAGACGCATGGGGTGGCGCAGGATGGATTCAGAAAATTGGCTGGTTTTCGGATGCTGCGATCACCCTTTCGGCATTTACGGGTATGTGAATTCTTTGCTGTTCAGAGGACCCATCAATACCGCGAAGGTCAATCAATCGTCTTACTCCAATCTCCACAGGTGATCCCGCATTGTCGGCGGCATTCCCATCCCACCACGGGTTACTCCATATACACACACTGCCTTCGCCACACACGCTCCTTCCGCCGAGTGATAAATTATCAGTTCTTCGAGGGCTATCTCCTTCTGCAGTGTCTGCCGGAGGTGGAAGCGGCGAGAACAATCTCGCCTTCAAATGTACGCGCAAACGCCTTATATTCGAGACCCTCCATCTGGACGTAGAAGGCGGGATTGGAGAGCGCCGGACGACACCTTCGACCCCCATGGACATTGGAACCCATGTCCATGAGCATAGCCCCAATCAGACAGCGCCAATCCCAAGTGCGTCCATTGCCGCGGTGTCAGTGACGTTGGAGGCCAGCCCTGTTCCAGCCGTGCCCGGTACGACGTCTCCAGAAGTTGATGTCCCTTCCGTAACGATTGAGAAGCCCAAGAAGCCCAAGAAGCGGGTGGCTTTTCATTCAGACAAGCCGGATCTCTATGATTTTTGAGGGGACGTCTTGATTGACTTTGTTATCGGGCCTTTCATTCAGCGAGGGTGAGGGCATGACACCCTGGACAATTGGAGATCGAGCGAAGTTTTTGGTGCGCGGAGTAGACTGATCGGATGCTTAGGCAATACGGCTTCAGACGACGAGCGGTCAGCAGCGACAGAGAACTTTGATGGAGGGTATACACAGCTGCGGTAGGACGCGAATGCTCTCGTTCCTTTTGGATGACTTCATGCGAAGCGTATCCATACTCCTGAAGATCGATCAGCTTGTATATATAGGCCTGCTACGGCCGTGGAGAGAAGGATGATGCTACTGTGATGCTGTATGTCGAAACCTTGGAAACGACGCGCAGAAATTAGGAGGGATTTACTGTGGTGTAGACCTGCTCTGGGCGGGACCGTGTTCACGCATCTGTCCATGCTAGCTGCCAATCGGAGCTGCTGATATTGTGTAGCGTACATAAAAAATATCCATCTTTTAATGAATGACATAACAACAAGCGAGGCACGCCAAGCGAGCAGGCGGCATTCGCTTGTCCTTCCCATTCTCTGTTCATCGCCAGCAGTACTTAGGTCTCGAGGGTGTGCAGAGGTTTCGCCGACGTCTCTAGCGACGAGCCCATACGTGTGCATTGGAAACCGGAAGAAAGAGAGATCACGAGGAAGATTTCGCGATCCATCAGTTGATTGATTGGAGTTGGGAAAAATATGGATGGCCTTCGGGAACCTGCGACAGCTCTGTGAGTGGATGGAGATTGCTCCCAAGCCCCTGCTCTGCTGCGTCTCAGACTCATACTCTCGCCCGGAAACAGGGGAAACGAGCTTGCTTCTGCACCTCCACCTCGGGCCCAGCCACACCTGCGCACGCCTTCAAACGTGGACAAGCCGTTGCCTCCCATGCCATCGAAGCTGCTGGGGGCTTCTCTTCAGGAAGACGCCAGGGGAGATCGGGAGTCGTGGGCGTCTGTCGCAGAGTCGAGCGAGGAAGGTGAGCAGCTGAGCATTTTGAGGAGAAGCTTCACGTCGACCGTCGGCGGATTGCAGTCGCGTGTTTGGCGCTGTTTGACCTCTTGACACTGTCTCGTCTGCTTCTTAGTCTCGTACAAGGCTAATGCACTTGACCCTTATACAGACAGCGCCCTCCACTATCTGCGCGACCAGCCCTCTCCCTCTCTTCCACTAACCCCCATCTCCTCCTCGTACCCCGCGCCCTTCGCCTCACGAGACACGCATATCATGGACCCACCGTCGCCAGATTCGAATCCTGCCTGGCATCAGAGCCCCATAGCCCAGGGCCAGTCTTCTCAGATCCACCCCTTCTCTTCGCATTCTCCTTTGCTGCGCTCGGTGTCAGAGGGCGAATCCACTCTCATGGCCGACTCACCACCTCAACAGCATATACTTGCCAGGCCACCCAAGTTTTCTCTTCCCCTGCCAGACCCGTCGCATTTTCCTGAGCCTTACCTTTTTCGCCCTCGTCTGACATCGACAACCCCAGCCCTCTCTTCAGCTGGTTCTTCCTCGGAATCTACGCGATCGTCCGCGTATACTAGCTCAGGGAGCGCGATAGCCTCGGGCGACTACAACCACGTGCACGTCGTGTCGGGGGAGGATGACACCACCCCAGGTGTGGGAATTACTTCAGATGCAGTTAAGCAATTTCTTGCAAAGGACTCAAACGCCCCAGTGCCTCGAGGTCCTTCGCAGATGCCTTTTGATCAATCGAGATGGTCGGATGCATACTCTGCAAGCGTTAGATCACGATCATCTTCGACGGGCGGCAATTCGAATGAGAACGCGCCTCCTGTTCCCCCTTTGCGACAACAGGCGAGCTACGACCTGAGTTGGCAGGCAGTGGACGAAAAGGATGAGATGGGTGTAAGCGAAGATGACACCGACTTCGAACAAGGTCTGGATGACGACGACATGGACGACCCAGACTTGGAACGAACTTCGGCTGCCGTAATAGCAGAAGAAGGACGTGGCTTGATCGTGCAAGGCGAGGGTGTGCAATTATCAGATCTTCATATTCAGCCTGGTATGTTCTTAATTTCGACTCTTCCACGGTCACAAACCGACTTCTTTCGTGCAGGGACCACTCATCTTATTGTGGGCTCTTCGAACACGCCAAATATAATGCCTGCCTTCCTCTCCAACACTGTGCCTCAGATATGCAACACCCTTCTTGCACTTGACATATCCGCGAACTTCTTGGGTGCGCTTCCTCCGTGCCTGGCAATGTGCTCTCAGCTAGAAGAACTCAACATTGCATCGAATCCTCTTCGCGTTCTCCCCGCCTTCCTCTGTGAACTTCACAACCTCCAAGTACTCATTTCAGACTGCACCGGCATTGCAACCCTTCCGGACTGTTTAGCCGAACTTGAACGACTTCACACCATCAGCATTCGCCGGAATAAGCTTCACTCTCTTCCCAGCTGGCTCTGTCTACTTCCCGCCCTGCAGACTCTCTGTGTGGATGGCAACCCCTTCCAAGGTCCCTGGAAGGCATTGGTCGAACCACTCTTAGCCAAGGTCCCAATGACGCCAATGTACCCGCCTTCCACGCCTTCCTATCCCTTACTCTCTGCCAGTATACGTACATCGCAGGCTAGCACCGATATTGAAAATACCGATACGGATGAGTCTTCCGATCCGCCGAGCCCAGATATTAATGGCCCACAAAGTGATTCCCCTGACGAAGAATCCACGATTACGCCTGACCGTGCACCGTTTTTGAATCGCATCCCACCACCTCAGCAGTCTCCCCCGCCTCCCCCATCTCTCCCCAGGTCTTTGCAACGCACCCGGACGACACCGAACCGTGCGTTTCATCAGAATCGCCTCAAGGCGCAACTTGCGTCTACTCCAGAAGCTCAGAATGCGATCGCAGGCCCCTCAAACGCTGGAGAAACGAGGAAACTACCGGGTGATCGCGAGCTGCGCAAGATGAAGAGCGCTGGGGACATTCGACGTGCGAAAGCCCTTGGGCCCTCCACTCCTGATTTGACTGTCACCACTCCCCCAAGGCCCTCGCTAGCTCAGATCGGGACTTCACAGTCTAGCTCGACGCTATTACGCACAAGCCCACCCGCTTCGGAGCGGCCGGCAATGTCGAAGCGATTTGCAAGTCTTGGCCCATCATCGAATATGGGAACACCTTCTCGTCCTGGAACTGGCTCCCGAACGGCTCTGACGCGCTCGCTCTGGGATGGGCCTTCAGAGCAGGAAATGGAGACGCAGCACAATCGAAATACGGTTGCCGGGGATAATGGCGTACCGCCCATGAGGATGTTCATTCCACAATCTCCTCCCTCTAATGTTTCTCCTCACGAACAATCAGCTGCCAGACCCCGAACTTCAGGTGCTAGTGATGGGGGCAAGGAGATGAAGGATAGAGGAAGTCGTTGGGGCTTCCTCAAGAAAATGTCGATGGGCAAGATGAAGTCAGACGTGCCTTCTCGTCCTGGAACTTCACAGGGGCGTCCCCCAATGTCGCGGCCGTACACATCTACAGGTAGTTCAAGAATGAGTACATCACCTCGCATTGACGTGCGGTTGTCAACCAACGGAACTCTTGATGCCTTTGGTCCCTCCACTACTCCCGCGTCATCCCCTCATCTCCCTTCCATGCAACCCTCATCCGACTCACTACAAGCACCTTCTCCGAATCTTCTCGTCCCGTCCTCCCCGTCACCTATGTCGCGAGCCTCCAAACGCCGTAGCTTCCTGCCTCTCGATGGTCCGACGCCATTGCAAATCCCGATTCCCGATTCTTCGCCATTCGTACAGGGTGTCACAGCTAACAACGATGATGAGGAAGACCCTAGAAATACTACTCCCAGTCCTGTCGATTTGGAAACACAACTTCGGCGCGAAGAGGTACGAGCGAAGGATGCATATATGCGTGCCCTCCGTTCCGTTATGGCTTACCTTCGAGATATGAATGACCTGGGACTATCGCAAGCGCAACCGAACCCGATGAGCATGTATGGTGCACCTTCCGAGGAAGCTTTGTCTACTGCTCGTTCAAGACGGCCGACAGTTTCAGAGGGCTCCCGCGACGTGTCGATGATTGCTGGCTCGAATGATTATCCGAATCATTTAAGGTCTGCTGAAGCAATGGCTGGCTTGCGGAGTGGAACTGCGTCGCAGACTATGAGCGTTGCTACGGACAGTAGTGCTGGATCGTCGGATGAAAGGAAGTTCAAGGATGACAAGGGCAAACGCGCGATGATCATCCGTGAAATAGTAGCGTATGTGATCTCTCCTTCGTTCGCTTTCTGGCCGTCTAATGATCCTTTTCTACAGGACGGAACGGACATATGTCAAGGGTCTCGAGGAACTCGTCGAAATATATATCAAACCAGCTTCTGTCCAAGCTAATCTACTCACCGGCGTTGGATCATCTAAAGACACCATTGTTCCTCTGGCGGAACGCAAGATCGTATTTAATGGAATCGATGCGCTATATTCTTTCCACAAGGACAGCTTCCTTCCCGCCCTCGAAATGGCCGCCGATCCACTTATGCGCCCCGCCGCTGAGCTTCAGGCTGCAGACGCGGACGGTCAACTTTCACAAAGCGTCGCAAAAGCTGTAGGAAATATGTTCATAAAACATGCTGCATTCATGAGGATGTATTCAAGTTATATCAAGTGGGTCTTTACCCGCATATATGCGCGTACTATACTCACTAAACAACTCCAGTAATTTCGATAACTCTGTTCAGCGCGTCAAGCACTGGTCGTCGGACCGAAGCCCTGCAGGCCCCACAGGCAGCGCACTGTCGCCTTCCTCAAGTGCTGTACAGCTCGCTGGCGTAGGCCTAGCAATGGCGGTTACAAACCCCGGTGCTTTACCCGATGCCGGCTCTTCCTTGGCCGTTCCCAACCTCTCCACCAGCCAACGGAAACGGATTCGTTCCTATCTCAAGCGATGCCGAGTACACCCCCGTCATTCGCAATTGAATCTTGAAGGCTATTTGCTGCTTCCCGTGCAACGTGTACCCCGGTATCGCCTACTTGTAAGCCTTTGTTACTTTGGAAATGCTACCCTGTCTGACAATATCCTAGCTGGGAGAGTTGCTACGCAGCACGCCGCCTTCACTTGACTTCTTGGAAGACCCGTTGGACCGAGCATTTGCAGAAATATCGTCGTTAGCTAATAATATGAACGAAGGCAAGCGGGAGGCCGAGTCCCGACGGAAACTCGTTCAATGGCAGAGTCGGATACGAGGGAAATTCCCCAGTCCTCTGGTCCAGCCTCATCGGTACGTACTCATCAGTTACTCATCTCGCACCGTATTTGTTTACCTTGCAAGCTCCAGCCGCCTTATCATGGACGGTCGACTCCTGCTTACACGCGTGGTTCGTAAGACCGCAGTCGATTTCGAAGCCATCAACGCACATGGGGATGCTACATCTGTAAAAGTGGATTGTCTAGCCCCTGAGCTCACACCAAGACCTCTCGTCGGGATCTTGTGCAATGATCTTCTCGTCTTATGCCGGGATCCTACGGAAGGCAATGACCCTGTGTCAGTGGTAGACTTGTGGGCTGTTCTCCGCATGCAAACTTTACCTCAGCCTGCCAGTATTGTACATGGCAACGGTAAGCAATGCTCTCAAATGGAACCGCTTATAAATACTAATCAACTTTGTCTTGCAGTTCTTCGTCTTGTCGACAATAAAGCTATCTTATATTTTGATGCTCCCTCACCTTCTGACGCATTAAACTGGTATCGAGGTATGTTGACAGCTCTTCTAGACAGATATCGTTGACTGACAACGACGCCGTAGCCATCAATCTGCATATTCCTGCCTCTAAAACATAGACTATGACCCTGTTGCATATTCATTCCTTATACATTTGATTATCTTATTATCACTATTCTACAGGGGGTTCTTTCTGCTTCTATGATATGTGACAATCTCTTCGCCGACCATTTCATTCGGCTGGATGCCGTCCTGTTCCTTACACTCTTTCTGCGCACCTCGGTTTCTGACAAGCTTCCATTATCAGCCGCATCATAAATAACCTATTATCAAGGCTCCACATGCATGGTTCATTCCTTAATTCATTGTAAACCAGCGATCCTTAAATAAATAACAATATAGAGCATTTTATCCCTTGGATGGTGTATGACTTGTTCTACGTAGGAGAATGGGATGGCGAAGTCTTCAGCATCTCTGTAATGTCGCAGTCGCGTTCGTCGGAAGTTGGAGATGATGGGGGACGCCTCCAAAACATCCAGACGGAAAGGAGGTCCTAAATTAAAACAGTGTTAGAAACGTTCAATGGAAACGGACGCTCTTTGCGTAATGGCTTGCCTTTTGGCTTCCGAACACAAGAAAAGCGGCGACTGGTGCTGCCGATGCAAACGCAGGTCAGTAAATTACTACAATGGGCAAACAATGAGTACTAATTTTGGGTTCAACTTACTGAGTGCAATGACAAGATTGGGTATCGGAGCCATCACCGCAGATAAATAAACAGGGGCCACCCTAACGTTAGTAGTCAATAATATACTCGGGCATGATGTTCCGCGACTTACGCTATGGATAGAATAGAGAACAGAGAAAATATCCCGACCCTCACAGACGTTTTCATGGAATGCATGATATGCCCATCGAGACTCTTCAGTAGACGCCAATTACGATATAGGGTCACAGCAATGAAGACTTCGAAGCCGACTGGTTCAAGTAATGAAGACAGGTACGTGAAAGATGCACTCACCTTCTAGAAATACAGCAACTCCCATACTGACCGCAACAAGTATCGCCGATACTTGGCCGGGCAGTCGGATGTTCATCCCGCAGTACATGCTACTTTTCGCCCTATTGACGCACCCAGGCCAATGCGATGCAACCTAAAGGTGTGTTTAAACGTTTGAGCGGTTAAAATGGGGTGATAATTCCGAGCTCACCATCAAGGACGCAACGAGGGTGACGATAGCGACTGCGTAGGGTACGACAAGAAGCTGTATGCCACTGGTTCCTATCATAATCTAATGATGATGTGGGATATAGACTTACAATTAGAGTGACCAGGCCACTAACACGGTGCCGCGGAGAAGTACTACCTATTGGCACTGAGTGCACATTGAGCCACAACTGAATCCTACGTAAATAAAGAAATCGCTAAGGAAGAGATGTAATACCTGTATGACCAGAGCAAGTGTAGCGAACGCGGTGCTAGCATCATGGTTAGCCTTCGGATGACTCGTGAACTCTACAGCAAGAAACACACAGATTAGGCGCTGCATAAATCAGGCTCGCCTGTGTGAGGCAGAGGACGTGATTGGGAGCAGGTCCAGTTTGTTGGCCAGCGAACGAGAGCAGGAGATAGGAGATACAGGAAAGGATCCAGGCTGTACAAAAGTTATACCACGTAAGGTCCCGCCGTATGCGCTTCGAGGATAGTGCGGTGAGTAATAGTATACTCAGTCCTATCGCGCCGGTAGCTTGCAGGGCTACGAATGCTCGTATGAAGGGACCATCGTCGACCTCTTCGCTAGCTGCGGAATATATCAGTGGAATCTGATGGAAATAGTATTCAATACGCTTGTCTTACCCATGAAAAGATCGTGGTACCTCGGCCAGCCGTAGGCAGTGAGCTCTAAGAGGGCGACCGATGCTTGCACGAAGCGTTGGAGGAGAGTAGTCCCTCCGTTGTAAGTGCTCCTACAGTGATGGCAGAAAGCTGAAGGCTGGTGAGCCTACCATCAAATACCACGGAGCATATCTCGGTAGCCATTACCACTGCGTCAGGTTACTGATCCCCAGTGACTAGTCGAGAGTGAGCGTCTCACAGTGAACCTCCGAGCCATAAATGATGATCAAGGGATCGCGTGCAACGCGCCACCCGTTTCCAAAATATCCCCACTGGTTCCTCATTCCATGCTGTCAGTTTATGTCAATCTTCGAATATCCGAGACAGTCGAATCATGCGATACGTACTGAAGTATCACTGGATTCATATATGTACAAAGTCAACTGTTAGATCCGAGTTACTATTGATTCATTATCCACTATACCGAAGAGGAGTTATACAGTACTACATGTAACGAAGAGAAGGGCGACCATTTACATCTACATAGATGGGTAAGCGACACACGGTCGATGTGGAATGAATCAACTTACCAGCCATGCCCAGAACGCTTCCCATTTGTTCCTTGGTGGGGGGTCGTCATAGCTGCGACAAGACCCAATAAGAAATAGGGAACAAAACGAAAGATGTTTACTCACGTATCGGCTTCGATTTGATCTATGTCGGTTATGAAGTCCATCTCAGAGGCCTTCTTCCATGGTTGGCGATACAGGAATTTAGCCCCGATGTACAGAACGGGGAACAGCATGAGGGGGAAGTAGTTGGTGACGAAGACCGCTTGGTCCCAATTTCCCTCGAGGAAGACCGACCAACCACTGAACTATAAAAGGGTTAGTTGCGAGAATTGCACGCATATATACGAAATACTTACGAAACAGACGACCAAGCAGAATATAAGGCCGTACCAAGCCGCGTACGGTTGCAATACCGTAGCGTACGGTAGATCACGTCTATCGAAGCCTTGCGCCTTGAGACCGGCGTAGAATCGAAGATAGGTAACGCAGATGCCGAACCACGTCATCAAACCAGCGACAGAAGTCATATTGGCAAACCACCCAAACACCTTGCCTGAGTCTCCGTTGACACCCATGTATGCTAACCCCGCGAACAAGGCGCAGAAAATGACCGATACGTATGGCAAACCAGACTTCGAGGTCCCTAATAAGCCTCGTATAAGTATGTGAACTGTCGAAACCTCTACAACAACGTACTGAGGAAAATCTTGGGGGCATTGCCTGCCGTAGCCAGGCCGTCTGAAGGGGTTTTTTATTGTGAACAAAGTGTGGATACGAAGATGCCAAGAACTACCCACAGAGCGCACGGGAACTCGTGTATAGGTCACTGGAAGCGGCTGACCAGGCGGAGGTCAAGAGACAAGCATTGATGATCTGTAGATATTTTCAGTGTCTTGCGTAATTGATGCTAGTCGGTATTCATACTGAGGGGAGTGCCTTGATGCCGGCATTTTGGATGGCAATGACGAAGGGAGAGGAAGCAGCATCTCCGGAGCCCAAGTCAAGCCCCTCCGCGTTAGAAGGAACCAGGAGACCGATGATAAGGGTACCTAATAGAACTGAGTAAGTACTACTAAGAGAGGACTGAGACTGGTACCAACCGCCTATGTAGAACAAGAGAATACGGATATAGACGCGCTTAATTGCCTTGGGTAAGTTTCTGCGTGGATTTTTAGCCTCTCCCGCTGCGATCTGTATATGGGGGTCAGCGCAGGATATTGATGACAGTAAGAACATAACACGCACAGCAACAATTTCCGTTCCAATAAACGAGAACGCAGCCTGTGTCATGACAGCCCACCAGCCCAAAAACTGGCCCTTTGAGCCAGCGATACCGTTGTATTGAACGAAGGGGCCAGGGTTTTTCCAATAACGGAAGCCAAGGCGATCGTGATTTGGTCCACCTAAGAGTTTGCAATTTCGGCTTTGTGGTTACACAAGTAGGTTCCTTGAACTTACCTCCCAGATCGAGGACAATGCCAAGAATGATTAAACCCGTGATTGTAATCACCTTGATAGACCTAGAGATTTCACGTTATGAGTATCATGCAACTCTACCACAGAAACGAGCTTACGCGAAGATGAATTCAGCTTCTCCGTACACCCCTAAGAAAATTTATAATTAACTCATGCTCATAACGTTCACGTTTGGAGCTAACATACCGGCGCCACACATATTGATCACCACCGTGACCACTAGACATATGGATATCCACGCCGACGGGTTGATTTCCTTGTTCCAGTAACCAATGAGGACCGCGGCAGCGCTGAGTTCAGCAGGCAAGATGATCGTCCAGTTATACCAGTAATTCCAGCCCATGGTAAAGGAAAACGCGGGATCCACGAAACGTTCCGCTAACTTGATGTGACCGCCCGGGATGGGTAGAAAGGCAATCATTTCTCCGAGAGAGATCATGACAGAGTAACATATAGATCCAACCG
Source organism: Sanguinoderma rugosum (assembly GCA_017499575.1). NCBI lineage: Eukaryota > Fungi > Basidiomycota > Agaricomycetes > Polyporales > Polyporaceae > Sanguinoderma > Sanguinoderma rugosum. The sequence goes on along the minus strand of VTPW01000002.1, from coordinate 2,799,204 downwards.
CCATATAGCCAAGCAGAAGACCTATGATGTCAATGAGCCTGTGCCTCTTTGGTTGAGACGTAGTAGACGTACCAATCGGTCCACCATTTCGTAATGATGTAGCCGTCCCGAGGAAAAGACCCGTGCCAATGACACCTTGAGAAATACCAATTAACGGTGCATCACAGGGCATCACGATGCAGACTCACCCCCGATACTGATCATGGCAATATGCCTGTTCTTGAGCTGTCTGACGAGCTTCTCGTCATGAGGCCCCGAGACTGCAGAGCCTCCGAGAGACTCTGCGTCAGAGGCCGAATTGGCCAACGATTTCTGCGGCACAACGTCCGGGGCTGCCTTTTCGTCATAATGCGGCGTCGCCATCGTAGGGGAGAATGGCGAAGTAGGGGAATTTCCAAGTCGAATCCGGGGGATCGAAGCTTCTGATAAGCGGCTAGACCAGTTTTTATACGAGCGGGCGACTAGCCCGAGTGGGGTGGAGACAGGCGGGGATGAGAGATCAGATATTGAGATTTCAGGAATCCAAAGATAACCCGGGAGAAGCCTGGACATGGAGTCGTTTCGCCCGTTTGGCGCATCTCATGGATCTTGATGACCATGAGGGCGTGAAAATGAAATCCTGTGGAATCCAGTCTTACCGACTAGCGCCTAGTTCGCCAATCAGACATCATGCGGGGAAATGACATCTGAAGCTCGAGCTTGAAAAGCGAGCATGAAAGGGACGAAACCGCGATCATGGCGGTCGAAAGCAAGAGGTAAATCCAACACAAGCAAGCCAAGGTCGACACTTTCAGCGATCACGTGAGCTTCACTGAGTGCGGAATTCGTGGAATTCGTGGAAACCCTATGTTATTCTTAGAACTGTCCATGTGCCAAAAAATCATATAGCTGACTTTGAGCGGTCTATGTGCAGGCCCGCTGCCCGACTAATATTACAACAGATAGTCTACATTCTACAATCTACACAGGCACAATCAGTCGTGACAGCGAAACAGCGTTCCTAACAACCCTTTTAGCGAGCGGGTGAAATGTGGATGGTTCTGAGGCTCTACCACGGATTGGGCGATAGCATTATCACCCGCGGTTGGAGGCGCCAGTGCGCCCGATGGCTCGTCGCCTACTGAACTCTCCTTGGAGTATTCATTCAGATCAATGGCCGCCCCTAAATCTTGTTTGCCTTGTGCTTGGCACAGGTCGGGCAGTAATGTCTCCGTGAGTTCGTCCCGCGCCGCGATAGGCGGGATCGTGGTAATGACAGTCGATGGTACAGCCGAGGGTTCAACATGTTCCCCAAATGAAGAAGTGCCGATGTCAAGCTCGTGTGACTCCAGATTGGCACTAGGATAACCGCTGAGGAAGTTGTCATCCGAGTCCAGCGCGTCAATCAGCATGTCGAGATCGTCGTCGAGCTCCTCGTCGAGGTCTTTCGACCCGTCGTTGATTCTATCGACGTCTTCAACCGTGACCACACCACACTGAATGACAATATCCTCGTCTTCGTCGTCCGTGAGCTCTGCTATTCGACTCATTTCTATTGATCTGATCGCCGGAGGGTTATGCTTCTTTAAGATACTTCGGATCCCCCGTGGTTTTGAAGGGCTCGGATTGTTCGTCTCCGGTGCCTCAGACCATTTAAGGACCTTGTGGGCTCGACGCGTGCTATCTTCAGAACTGGGGCAGTCCAGTGTTTCGTCACGTTTCCTCTTTCCAATAGCAACGGCTGATTGGGTTATCGGGGGTACACCACTATCCACCACATCGTCATGCGAGTCAAGCATAAGTTGTGGCAATGATGGACGATTCTGATGGCTGACACTGCCTGGTTTGAATTTGGGGATACTTCGCTGACCTGCAAGAGCGACTAATTGGGCATAGTTGTTGTGTCCCCTTGATTGGCCGTAAGGATCCCCGCTCCACGGAAGAACGGTACTTTGAAGAGGTGGGCTAGGAGATAGAAGCCTAGAGCCAGAGGCCACTGGCTGAGATGATGGTGGCGGAGCTGTCAGCAGTAGTGGGTCGGGTGAGGGTGTTGCAGGGGAAGGAGTGAGAGGGTCAAGGGAAAATAATCGCTCAGGTATGAGGAGGCCAGGATGGCGGCGCCGGCCTGGTGTGGATAATTTCGAGCTTGAAGCGCGGGCAGACAGTGCCTTGCATTCTTTCTTCGAAGCTCCAGAATTAGAATTAGAGCATGGAGCAGCCCCACGACGGGAACGTTTAGGCGCAGGTGATGGCGCAGCACTGATTGGGGCGCCCTTTCGTTTCCGCAAATGGTACGTGCGAAGGCCTCGTTCTTCCTGGGATACGTGGTCTTGATATGGTTGAAGGGGAGGGGGAGGTTCAGGAGAACGCTCACGCAACGCAGGTGGAGAGCGCGGTACAGTATCGCCTTTGGGTCCATCGGTATCGGGCGGAAAGCGACTCTCAGTAGGTTCATCTGACGGTGAGCCTGCTTCAGCCAACCCGTCTACAAGGAAGAGGAAACGCTGAATCGCGTCCTGAAGTTGTGCAGGGGTTTGTCCAGGCATTACAAAACGATGTGGTCCAGCACCTTCGTGAGTTGGAATATCAAATACTGGGATGGACTCTGCATCGGGAGCGCCGTCATATTTCAGCAGGGCCATCGCTCGCTTCATCTCTTTATCTAAATCCTCCGCACTCGCCTTCCCCAATTTTACCGCCTCGTTAGGGAGGATCGCCCTACCACCGTCGAAGTCAACAATGGATACCTTGGCATTTCCACCAATGAGCATGTGCCGTAGTTGAATGTCGCCGTGGAGGACACCTTGATCGTGTATTCGCTGGATTGCGGCTATACAACGCTGTTTGAGGACGTTGGGCATATCAGAAGACCCTTCCATCCAAAACGACGGATGCGGGGGTTCGATGGCTACGTCGATGCCCGTTGCAGATGAATGAACGCCGATTATTGAGGGTACGACGGACCCCTGCAGTGGCTTTAGTTGGCACTTGTACAGGGCAAGCTACCAAGAGAGGGTGAGTGCAGAAAGAAAACAGCAGGACAAAGACCGCACCTCCGTGAAGAAGCCTTTGTCGTTTATTTGGGTACCAGCCCAACTAAAGTTCGGACGTCAACAAAGGCAACGCAACACGCGACAATGAAAAGGAAGACGCACGATTTACATACATATCGAATATCACGACCGTCTAGAGACCCACTATTGATGGTCAAGGAGTAGGCCGAGCTAGCTAGTTGTGAACTTCGTTTGCATCCTCCCGACCCGAACGACGGAGAACTTACATCTAGATAGGAAAGCTTCTTCTTTTGGGCCATCGATAGGTTTGTCTTCCGCCCACGCCCATTTTCCATGAGGAGTGTAGATGTTCTTGGGCAAGATACTTGGCCAGTATCCTCGGGGGAGGTCAGGGCCTGCCACAGGTTCACGCTCATCCTCGGCAGTCACACTCGGGTCGCGCTCTTCAGTCCATGGCAAGTCGACACGAGTGCTATCGGGAGAATAATCACTTGAAGGGTCGAGAAAAGGCTCATGCCACGGTTCCGAGTGCTGAGAAGAGGCTAACGGGGCCGTGAGGCTCCTAAAGAAAGTCGAAGAGCGATCGACACATGTTGTACGATATCCCCCCGGGGTACTGTGGCTCTTGCTACTTGGAGAAGGTGCTGCTGCACTGCAAGAGGGTCCTGGCAATATTTGTGAAGTGCTATCTGATGCTGCAGCGTCAATGCAATGCTCTGGGGCCGGCATGAGGAATGGAAGGAGGAAATGGGCAAGTGCGTCCTGCAGGTAATATGGTAAGAGTTGAAAACGAGGCATGGCTGATGCGGGTGGGGCACGGGGGAAGACGAAGCGCAGTCTGTACTTGAGGCAGCCATGCTGGAACCGCTCGTTTTCAAGGTGTTCTTGTCGTTGAGCGCCTTGTATTGGCGACTTTGATGGACCCATACTAGGCACAAGAAGGGGTTGTTAGGGGGCCCATAGGAGTTTAATAATCGATATATAAAAATACAATGCAATGCTATACTGGTATCAATGAGTGTGGGTTGGTATTTAGGATACAGTGAGTGTGAGTGTTCAGTGGAATATACAGTAAATGACGGGATGGAAAATTAGCATTCCAATGATCTGCGCGTGCAGGGTGGCGGGAGAGACGAGGAAAGATTCGGTAATGAAAGCGTATGGTCCGAAGCAGGTGGAGGTATACATACAGGGACATCATCAGTTAGCCCCAGTTCATCGAGTTGCTGTAACGTCCACAGGACGCTGGCTCGGCCGTCAGAAGAGGCCGTGATATTGCCCCCAAAAGTCGTCAGGCCGGGCGAGAAAGCATCGTAAATCGTGATAGGGATTTCATCTACAGAGCATTCGCTGCTGTCATCACCGGAGTCGTGTATCCAGCTCCCCATGCGCTCGTACTCTGCGAGAGTCATTCGTCGCTCCTGAAGGCCATCGTGCTCCAAGGATTGACGTCGTCTTTCAGCTAGCCACGTAGCAAGAGAATTCGTTTCGACAGACGCAACCGAGCTTCGCCGGGGAGAAGTAGAGCGAGAACCTGGGATCGGAGGGGATACCTGCTCCCACTCAGGCTCTAGAGAAGGCTGTGGTGAGCTGGTTCTTCGGGAGTGCGAAAAGCAGCCTATTCGCTTCACGACGCGTCGAACGCTCTTCTTGACGACCTGTTGAACACTTCTCCAGCTCCGACGCACCAGGTTTACGCGTCGTGAGTCAGCTTCAGGGCAGTGCGTCGGTTCAGGTGCTCTGGCACCACTTCGAGAGTACGGGCGGGAGTAAGCACTAACAAACCCAGAAGAGGGGGAACTTGGTGTCGTTGGTACCGGCTGCAGCACTTCCTCTCGATCCGACGGAGCCCAAGGGACATAAGGGCTATTAGGATGCGAGAAAGCCGGGAGGAGATTACGAGGATTCGTTCGCCGATTCGCGTCTTCTGACCGCGTTGCGTCGTTCGGTGAATTACCTCTCTGGAGTTGTAAGGAGAGGTGATCGAGATGAAGAGATAATTCTAAGAATGTTGGTAATAGAAGAGATGATGTCGATGGCACATGGGGCAAAGACGCGAATGATGGTACAGCTGGGGTGATGGTATGCGGAGGGGGCGCAGGTTCAACGTGCTTGAGCTCTGGTGGTGTATTCCGTTGTACAAGACCCTTCCGTTTCGGAGAAAACGGAGTATTCGAAACATCCTTCAGTCCATAGAATGAATAGTTGCTACCACAAGAATACAGCCGTGCGTACCGTGTTCATGTCACGCGCTTTAGGCGACAATGGTGAGCGGGCCGTCCGCTCAGCGAAGTCCCGTTTATCTCCCGCTGGGATATTCAGAATAGGCACAACATCTACTGTACCATTTGTACAGGGCGAGAAATTAGGGGAGTCGAAGTTGAAATGAAATAGCATCGCGTCGAGGCCAGCTAGACGTTGCAGTTCGTGAAGGCGTTCAGACATGGTGCAGCATGCAGAAGTCAAACGAAGGTGGGGGCGAAAGGAGAGCTGTTCGCGTAAGGGGCCCTCGCCACCAGGCGGCCTAGATTAAAGGTTTCAGCACTCTGGAATACAATAGAGCCTCGTTGCAGAACAAATACAATGAACTATCTCCTAAGCGCCGCTGTTGTACAGCACACCACGTGATGATCGACGGTGGCGCGAACGGGCGCGAACCTCCGCGACTCGCCCACAAACTACAGTGGACTTGGATTTTGAAGACAAAAGCACAACCGGAGCCAGCGGACGAGAAAATATGACATGCCAGCTCACCGTTATTTCCGTAATGCGAGCCAACGGCCACCTGCCAGTCACCCACATGTTTTGCATCATCACAATACGCCGAAAATCAACCCACCGCGACGTCGCGTCGGTTAATACGCTATGTGATCCTGAATACGGTCCATCTCACTTGATCAACTGCAGGGAGAGTTGACTACGCCTGCTTTTGTGCCCAAGCCCTCCTGCACGCCGGCCTCAGTATGGTCCTGCCTTGATCCATGCCACCACTTCCGATGGTGGGGAAGATCATCCGTCGTTTCTTTCGGTGATACTTCATCACTGTTCTATAACCCTGACCTTCTATGATCGCTTTACTACCAGCTTTCTGTCGTCACTGGCGGCTGTGGTGAATTGCATACCATATACTTACCATCGTTTCGCATACCCAGTTCCGCAATATATCCGGCATGCTCAACGGCTTGGCGTATTTCTCCGCTGCCGTACCTCGATTACGGAGGGAGATGAAAGGTATAAATTCTCGTCGAAAGCAAAATCGCAGGATACTTGTGCACCGTCCCGAAAGCATCATATTGCTCGGACAATGTTCAAGCTCCATATCATCGCGGTTCTCGCCGCGGCAGCGATCTCCCCGTTAGTACATGCAGTCAGCTCGCAAGCGTACACGTGGAAGAATGTCAAGGTCTGTGGAGCTACCAATTTGCCTGAACCTCTCTCCCTAACGAGGCATCGTAGATCGGTGGGGGCGGAGGTTTTGTCCCCGGTATCGTGTTCAATCCGAAAGAAAAGGCTTGTTGATACATCGTTCGAACAAGCGGAACCAGTATGCTAACTGATTCTTAGGGCCTTGCCTATGCCCGCACCGACATCGGCGGTGCATACCGGCTAAACTCGGACAACTCTTGGACGCCGCTCCTCGACTTCGCAGATGACGCCCGGTGGAACTACTGGGGCGCAGATGCGCTTGCTACTGACCCCGTCGATCCCAAGCGACTCTACATCGTTGGTTCTTTGCCGCAAAGTCCACCGATCTTGTAATAATCACTTCCAACTAGGCCACTGGCATGTACACCAACTCCTGGGATCCCAACAACGGACAAATCCTCATCTCGACTGATTATGGAGCTTCTTTCACCGCTTCTCAGTTACCATTTAAAGTGGGAGGGAACATGCCCGGACGTGGAATGTAAGTATTGCTTTAGCATTTATCTTTCGCTGAAGCTCTAACTTATATGTAACCTGTCAGGGGAGAGGTGTGTTTAAATTCTGCGGAGACGGAGTTGGATTGACATATGCATGTACAGCGCCTTGCTGTTGACCCCCACAGTAACAATATCCTCTTCTTCGGCGCTCGTAGCGGCAACGGCCTGTGGAAGTCGACTAATTTCGGTGCAACTTGGACGAAGGTTACCAGCTTCACCAACACTGGCACCTTCATTCCAGATTCAAGCGACTCCAGCGGCTACAATTCCGACAAAATTGGTTAGTATCTACTCACTACCCAAAACGACACCAAATAGCTCATCCTTCTTGTGTTCACAGGTATCGCATGGGTAACCTTCGATTCCACCACCGGTTCGTCCGGCTCGCCAACTCCACGTATCTTCGTTGGTGTTGCCAGCAAGGGCGCTTCAAACGTATTCGTTTCTACCGATGCAGGTGCAACATGTATGTACACAATCCTATATGGCACCGTGTTCTGCGGGCTAACTTTAAGCAGGGTCCGCTGTTGCTGGGCAGGACACGACTTTCCTCCCACACAAGGGTGTCCTCTCACCAGCAGAGAACGCCCTGTACGTCACCTACAGTGACGGCGCAGGCCCCTACGATGGCACAAGTGGTGCCATCTACAAATACAGCCTGACATCTTCTACCTGTAAGGTATACACCCAAGCCATTCTTGCCGTATATTTATTCTATTTCTTTTAGGGACAAACATCACGCCAGTTTCTGGTAGTGACCTCTATTTCGGATTCGGCGGTCTCACAGTCGACTTGCAGAAGCCAGGAACAGTTATGGTGGCCGCACTTAACTCGTGGTGGCCTGAGGGACAAATCTTCCGTTCGACTAATGGTGGTACCACCTGGACCCCGCTCTGGGCATGGGCTAACTATCCCGAGATGAACAAGTACTACACATACTCAGACTCCCTTGCACCTTGGCTAGGTCCTAACTACGTCGATGGCACCGCTGGGAATTTGCAAGTTGGTTGGATGATGGAAGGTAAGTGACATATGTCTTCGACGTGCACCCACTCATTTTGTGTTTCACTCGCAGCATTGGTAATCGACCCCTTCGATTCCAACCATTGGTTGTATGGTACTGGTGCAACCATCTATGGTGGACACGATCTTTTGAAGTGGGACGCGGCCACGGGACGCAACGTCTCGATCAGTTCGCTCGCCGACGGTATCGAAGAGACGGCTATCCTTGGCTTGATCTCACCCCCATCAGGACCTACACTGATCTCTGCCGTGGGTGATATCCAGGGTGCGTCTGATATCTTCTAGCGGTTACCTCGTTGAACTAACGAGTACGACTACGTAGGTTTCGTACACAACAGCCTGACCGCTGCCCCTGCCCACTCATGGACAAATCCTGAATGGAGTACCACTTCTGATATCGACTTCGCGGGCAATGCACCAAGCAAGCTGGTGCGAATTGGCACTGGTGACAGGTACCTCCACTGACACTCACTCAAGAGGATCGACCTAAGTAAAATTTCTATAGCTCTCAAGGCAAACAGGTTGCGTTCTCCAACGACGCTGGGGCTACTTGGTGCGTCAACGTCCTCCGACCGAAAGAGGGAAGCTAATTGAAATGTCTTCGCAGGGCACAACATTATGGAGCTGCCGACAATGTCAACGGCAACAAGGTAGCCATCTCCGCCGACGGCACCGCGATTCTCTGGCGCACGACCTCGAACGGTATCCAAATCTCAAACAACCAAGCGACCTTCAGCCAAGTCAGCTCCCTTCCTGCCGGCGCTACCATCGCCTCCGATAAGAAGACCAACGCGGTCTTCTACGCCGCCAATGGCAACACGTTCTACCGATCAAGCGACACTGGTGCAACTTTCACTGCGCAGGGCACCTTAGGCTCCTCGACCAGTCCCCGAAAGATCGTCGTACACCCTACTGTTACCGGCGATGTATGGGTTTCGACTGACAAGGGTCTCTTCCATTCAACGAACAACGGAGCGTCCTTCTCTGCCATTAGCGGTGTTACGCAAGCTTGGGCTATTGCCCTCGGTGCTCCCGTAACATCTGGCGGGTACCCTGCCCTTTTCGCTGCCGCCGACATTGGTGGCATCGGTATTTTCCGATCTAACGACGCCGGTGTAAATTGGGTCAAGATCAACGACGCTGCCCATGGATTTGGTTCAGCAGCTTCTGCTATCATTTCCGGAGATCCAAGAACATACGGCCGGTGAGTACCCGTCTCTAGCTGCAGAATCAACCACTAAGAGATGGCGATTGTAGTGTCTACATTGGAACGAACGGTCGCGGAATCTTCTATGGTGATGTTGCAGGCTCGCAACCCCCCAACACCGCAACTGCTACTTCAACTGCTACTAGCGTGAGCTCCGCCCCAAGCTCCAGCATTCCAGTTACCTCCACACGCTCCTCGACTACTACGTCCGCGCCCAGCACACCCACAGGCGGCACCGGGACGGCACCCCAATACGGTCAATGCGGAGGTAAGCAGTTATGATTTCGCGTTGTGTTATAGAGTCCGACTCATTGTATCTATAGGCAGCGGTTGGACAGGGCCTACCGCCTGCCCATCTGGCTTCACTTGCACCGTTGGAAATGAATGTACGTATAACTAGACTCTATTGAACAACGCGCCCGTCTAACAAGAGAGCTTCTTCAGGGTACTCACAATGTGTCCCCACTTAGAGGGTGATAGAGGAATGGGCGATACTAGTGCCACGGAATGTAAAATAACAATGCACATATAATTATGATGAGCCGTCTTCTCTTTCTTCTTTCCAGACCTTCCAGTCGGTGATGAGCTATGGTATTATACGTGTTTAGCGACTGCTTACCTCGAAAAAGCGTCGCCGGTCGCGAACGCGCACTCCCCGGCAACTCGTCAAGTCTACAATAGTTAGTATGGTACATAATATGGCCTAAGGCAGTTAACATACCTAGTCGTGCAAGCCTAGTACAAGCATCGATGATTGTAAATAGACCATCACCTGTGGGGCGTCAGCGACGCGGTAACACGTTAAGAATGGTTAAGACGAAACATACTTGTGAACTTTGTTCCTTGGACCTCTAAAGTGTGAAGGTACGGGCATGTCGAAATGAATATTGCGGCTTGGTCATCCACCGCGGTGTTATTGAGGTTCAAAACCTCCAGAGATGACGGTTCTTCGTCGTCATCTGGCATTAAGCCTGCCAAATCTGAGGAACGAAGATACATCACGCCCGAGAGGTTCAGTTTCTAAGCGTGAATGTCAACAATCGCAACACGTCCATCGATACCGGGGGATTAGTGACCTTGCATTTTCTACCCACTCGGCTGATGAACACTTCCAGAGCTCGCTCGAATTTACCTATAGTGCCTAACTTCGCATTGCCCACCAAATTGATGTTTTCCAACCCAGTGAAGCCCGATAGACTGTCTACGAGCACACGCAATATAGAATCAGTCATCGTCAGGCCGGAGGAATTACCCATAGTCGCGTTCGTCGCCTGCCCGCCACCCAAGGCACCTATAGACAGCGTCTTCAGGTGTGGGTGGCACGGTATAGTTGCTGTCAAGGTTGTCCCGGACATAGGTGTCGAGGTCAGCGACAGCTTTTCCAAAGGTGGCGCTGTTTCAGGATCAGAGAGGGTGGCAGGGTGTTTGACGAGGGTGAAGGAGATGTCGAGACGTCGTAGGGAAGGGCACATTGAGATGATTGGATTCAGTGACATATCTGTGAGTGACGTCCCCCTGAGCTTCAGGGTGTGCAAGGACGGTAGTTGTGTATCTACGTCCAAGCCTGCTAGCAGTTTTGCGAAGGCTGTATCCGTCTCCAGAATTGTCAAATCAGATGCAAAGACTTGCACAATAGTACGACGAGCTAACCCAGTTAGATATTCCTGCGACCTTCAACACTTCGATTTGTTGCCCGCACGCCTGAATGAGTGGGACCAAGGACAGAGGGGTCACGGATGTGTAGTTCACATTGAGTGAGCGCAGTTCTGTACATTTATTCGCCGCTGCCTGCATCGTCAATGTGCCCACTTTATGGCATCCTCTGCCACGCGTAGTGTCAGGGGTATTGGAGGAAGCACACGCTGAAGAAGCATTACCGCAGCACCAGCGACCGCAATCCCGGTAGGGTAGACACCACAGACGCGAAGAGCGAATCGGGGAATGTCTCAAACCCAGAGAGCTCAAGTTCACGAAGTTTGTCGCCGAACTTCTGTACCTCAGAGATAGTCTGTTTGCCGACGCCGGGCAGGTCACTGGTCAAAATCATGACTGAGCCGTTGAAGAAGAACTACGAGTCAATGACTGTAAGACATAAGATGTATAGTATTGAGTTGAAAACACACAGAGGTTATGAATGCTGCGTTCAAGACCGTGGGCACGGTTGCCTTGAGTAGCGTAAATATTCGCGTCAGAATGACGTCCGGCAGAATCTTTAGATACTGTCGAGTTTCCTCCCAGGCATCATGTTCGCGAGCTAGCGTCCTGATATTACCTGCGAATACGCGGATACATAACGAAACCAATGTTGGAACAGAGGCATCGACGTGAAGTGTCCTCTCTGAGTACGCGGAGGAAGAGGGGGCAAACGCCCGGGCGGAGGGAAGATCGTCTTCTGTCGGTGCTCCGAGTGCGAGCGAGCTTGGGCCACTTTTACTATTCGCGGTGGTCTTCGCTTTCTTATGAGCTGGTTGGGACTTCGGAGGCATCAAATTCCTGGAAAGAGTTAACGTTCACTGATGCCGGGCGTCTATGTGCGATCTAGGTTGCCATTCGGACAGAAAACCTCAAAAATACATATATCTTGCAGTTACTCCTCCAGTAATCCTCAGGCACTACCTACAAATGAGTACTCGCAGAGGTCGGCCCTTGCCATCGTGTTTTACGGGCCTGGCGTATAATTTACACAAGAATAATGCTACGACGACCGTCTTGGCGAATAGCGACGTGTGGTCCATGTATGCTTGACCTCTCCCACTTGATTGCGAACATGGCGCGTAGCTACGGTGCAGTCGTATTGTTAGGATAGTCGAGTGCGCGTCGTAGAACGGCATTTCTGTGTCGAAGATGAGCAAGAAATCAGAGTGGTTACAAATGAAACCAAAACCTCTGCTTGAACTGCGCGAGAATGGTTTGGGGGGAGACGCGTTCGCCCTGCGACGGGTCGACCGCAGGCCTGATTGAAGTCAGTACCAGCAGTATGCCAATCTTTCGAGGAGGAGCACACCTGTCCTCCTTCAAAGTGGTTTCAATGATGTACATCCGGTCGTTTCTTGGAGGGCCACCTTCTTCTGCCGCTGCAGCAGCACCGGGGGCCTCGGCGACCTTGAGCCCCGTCACTACCATCTCGTGAGATGCGCTCCTCACAACAGGCAACTGCGACGATGGGTCGTAGTCGAGAATCAGAACATGTTCATCTGGCGACTGGGGCAACAACGAGAGGGGGGAATCATCTGCGTATTGATACTGGATGACTGGATGCGCCAGAGTATTCGACTGATTTGCCGCCAAGCTCGTCGCCGCCACCGATGAATGTGAGAACAGGATATAGTATGGTGGTGGCTGGTTGGACATATTGCTGACACGATCAATTTCAGGAAATTTCAGAGCGCTACCATCAAATGGCGACCATCATACAGGCCATGCCGCATATGTTCGCCCCGACACAATACGAGCTCGACGTGCACTGCGTCGACAGCAGACGCAGCACCGACGCGCTCATTTAGCCCTGCATTTGGACAATGGCTGCAATAATGCTCCGGACTATTGTCCTTGGCGGTTCCGACGACACAGCGTGGTCTCTCCATGCTCTCTCAGGCACCTAACGACCGCACGCGACGCTATAGCAACTCATAATTCAACTTCCCAAAGCAGTGGGAGTATATAACGCACCAGGGGAAGCCATCCCGACGATCCAACTTCCACCTCGTCGGGCCCCTACCCGACGTTTCACGCTTCTCTCGGTTCTCTGAGACTCCTTATATTAATTCACGCATCAACGCAAGGGTACCTTTGGACCCGTTCATTCCTTTCGTTCTACATTCTTTTGTGTTTTCTCCGATATGTTGCGTTCAATCGTCGCTTTCGCCATCATCCTCTCCCTCCTCCCCGGCGTTCTCTCTGGCCCAGCGTGTGCGAGGAAGCACCAGCAGGCTGCAGACTGCGTTCAAAGATGCAAAACAAAATGGGGCTTCCCCGGTCGTATGATGGGCACCAACTCCTGGGGAGTTGTGATGCAGAAAGATGTAAAACAGTCTAGCGAGGTCTGGGACCAAGCAGTGGCAGCAGCGTGCGGCACTAACGCGTCAGTCTCTCTCCTACCTCATCTAAGCATGGCTGACACTTGACTCAAGTGCGAAAGCTACCACATCTGGAGGGCCCGTCAAGGCCGATGGTGCTCTACCCATTGTACCTCCATCGTCGTCTACCAGCTCTGTTACCCTGAGCGTATCCACCCCGGCTGTACAAACTTCGTCATCCATTGCGACTACGTCTAGCTCATCAGCTGCTACTACCACTACTGCGGCGGCGGCCCCGAACAAGGCTATCGTCAAAGGTGGTTTGGGTGGGGCGGCTCCGACGACGACGAGTAGCACCAGTACAGTGGCGCCATCTAGCTCAGCTCCTCCGCCTCCTTCACCGTCACCTCCACCACCTCCCAAAGAGACACCCCCTCCTCCACCCCCTCAAACCACCCAACAGCCTCAACCGAAGCCTTCCCCACAGCCGAAGCCAGCACCTGCGCCCGCTCCAGCACCTGCGCCCGCTCCCCCTTCGAGTGGCAACGGCGGTGGTTCTTCTAATGGCGGTGATATCGATGTCTACTTGTCTGCCCACAACTCCTTCCGAAGCCAGCACGGCGCTGCACCATTAACTTGGAGTGACAATCTGGCGAGCAAGGCCCAGCAATGGGCTAACAACTGCGTATTCGAACACTCGAAGGGTGCGCTTGGAGCGTTTGGAGGTAAATGATGATCCACTTCTTGCCTCCCGTGAGCGACGATCTAACAGATCGTTGCTATCAGAAAACTTGGCGGCCGGTACTGGGAGCGCTTATGACATCCGGTCTGCCATCAAGTCGTGGACGGACGAAGTTAGTGAGTAGTGTTTGTCGCTCCAACTACCTAGGAACGTGCTCACCTTAATACGTAGAGGACTACAATCCTAACAACCCTGTTCCATCCCATTTCACCCAAGTGGTCTGGAAAGGGAGCAGCCAAGTCGGATGTGCTGAAGCGCTTTGCGACGGCATTTTCGATGCTAAGTTTGGGGTGAGTACACGTCTTGTCGGCTCGTCCGTAATAATCAACTGACCGCGCGCTCTGTTGTGCCGCAGAAAGCGAAATATTTCGTTTGTGAATACTCGGCCCAGGGAAATATTATTGGCCAATTTGCGTACGTCTTCTCCCATGAATTCCCGTCCAATTCTCGGAGCTTATGCGATGAATTCATAGTCAAAACGTTCAAGCTTGAAAATGTTTTCGTCCTTTGTTGTGTATATTTCCGCTATCAACTACATAAACTTACTGTATCTTTATCGTTTCTTTTTCTGTTTTGTTTCATTGTATCATTGCATCTGGATGCAATCTCTGCCTCTCCTTGTTTCCGTAGAACGTGGTCCCAATACACTCACGATTAAGTGGTATAGCTTGTTTGATGAATTGTACAGCAAGTCAGAAAGCTAAATTTGTCGAACTGATTCCTCGCGGCGCTTCAACTTCCTCACACTCAGCGAGCGACCACTTTGCCTTTCGACGTTTCAACATTCATCACATACCAAACTCCACCTTCCTTTCATGATCTCCCCTGCTGTTAAGAAAACACTCTCCGGGCTAGGCTATATCTTTCTCGTCCTGGTGACCATATGCGCGACCAGTCTGTCGAGCGTAGCACTCCTGACACAAGCTGTTCGCGCATCGCCTCGTCGATCGTGGACCAACAACTTCGACGCCGTTGTTATAGGAGCCTCATACGTTATTGTGGTGAGTACTTGCTCTACTTGGGTTGCTGCTTGCGACGCGGCCCCCGTTGGCCGCGTTCCCAGCGCAGGATACCGATTCATAATGTGGCAGAAATGTGTTCATCCAACCGCTTTGAACAGCTTGTCGCCTCCTTGTTACTATGCATCAAGCGCAGAGTCGCTGTGCGAATGAGGCTGCAGCGCATTTCGAAAGTGTATCGGACAATAGGGCGCAACGATGTCCCGAAGGTGCCGTCCCCAGTCCCCACCCAACTTCTGGCATTGTATTTACATCGCGAGTGACGCGTGCCTCTAGTCCGTACACCGATACATTGAACAGGAGTACGCCCGTACGTGTTTCGTCGCCTACGAGTCGTTACCGAAGGACGCTTTCCACGAGGGATGGGGCAGGCCGGGTACGTTTCGCTCCATGGACAGCATGCAGGGATAATGAACCGCGTCCAAACTCTAGGAACCAAATATGAAGGCATCCGATTCAGGCGTGCGCTCCTCAACACCATCCCGCAGATCGGTACGTCCCCTTATCCCCTTCCAACCGCGTTCCGGTACTCAGGCTCGCGCCATGTTTGGGTCCCCCCGATTGTTCATGAATATGAATTCCACGACATGGCAAACAAACAGACGAATTAGCTCGTGCAGTCATTCCATCTCACCCCGCGATGAAGCCTCATGCTCGCATGCTTCACCACTTTCGCTTCATCTTGCCGCTTCTTCCAAGTATTACGTCCGAGGAAGAAAACATTTCCTTCCTTCACTACTACGACTCCGCCATCCAGATCGCAAGGAATTCATCAAGAGAACCTACAGAAGCCGAGTTTGAACTAGGCATGCAGGCCGCACAAGAAATCATAAACTGGTCAGTGCTCTCCTGTCCCATGGTCAATATATACTTATAGTATGATCCCTAGCCTCACCGAGTGCCAGTTGGACTTAATGGAAAGTTCACAGACACAATTGGATGGAGATTCCTCCGTTGAATTGACATAACAACCGCAACCCAGACAAAAGACGAACAAGGAGCAAACATAAGCTATGGAAAACTGGAAACCGCGTGTCTATGGGTGTTTGATGGACATATTCGATGACGACACATTGCGACTTAGTGCAACCCCTCCCCATATACATCCTTCCAACTATCTCTGGAGCTCCACGCCTTCCAGTACGCAGCTACTTGCTCTGGGACTTCCGCGCCAAATGCATCTTTCAGAGCGCTTAGACCTTCCTCGCTCTTGGTTGCGCCGACGGTAGCAGCGATCCTTGCCAACCACGCGCCCAGATGGAAATCGTCTTCTCCGGGAATATCTCCACCCAAGAAAGCCGTGTTCTTAGGCAGACGCTGGGGAAGACTCTTCAAGATGTATGTACCGACATTGGCGAAGTGGTCCTGCGATTGTTGGAAGAAGCCGTCCTTCGTTGCTTCAAGAGCATTGCCCCGATAGATGTCTAGGAGCCCGCCGTTTCCGGCTATCTTATCGGCGTAGAACTCTTCGAACTCTTTGCCCTCGGTAGACGCGGCGACCTTCGCTAACGTATCTTGTCCTACATCGAGAGATGTCAATTTCGTCGATAAAAAACATACGAGACCAAACTCACTGCTGGACAAGAAAACTCCTGGTAATCCTGCAGCCTTCGCTGCAAGTTCCTCTTGGTTCCTCTATATTCGTGTCAGAAAGGCGACAGGACATGCATAGTAGATACTCACGGCGAGAAGCAGAGCAAAGTTGGGATCAATACTATCTTCGTGGATCTCCTTGATAAAGTTGGCGTTTCCTGCTTTCACTTTCTTAGGCGCGTTTTGTACGAGATATGCGGTGACGTCGGTCGTGCTAGTATACGCCTTCCCATCAGCTTCAAGCGTCGGAAGCGTCGCGTTAGGGTTCTGCGTCATGGCGGGTTGAAATAATCAGCCTCTACAGTGTCCAGGCAGTGGAAATGTTCTTACAATTTTGATGAAGTCGGGTTTGAAGTTCTCGCCCAATACAAGGTTGACCGTCTGCTTGGATATGGTGTCGGAAGAGTAACCTAGCTCTCGCCTTTGGAGAAATTGCGGGGTATGCACGTCAGTTCTGTCTAATCACTAACCAAAAGGTCTACTCACAGAGCGAGCTCTGGGACTGCTGCCCAAACTGAGCCACCAAACGTATAGAGCACCGGTGTGGAAGATTGAGACATTCGTGAGGTAACTTGTAAGACGGTTCTTGTTAAAAAAGAGGTGAAAGTTTCTTCGGATTAATTCTGGAGATCAGCGCGTCTTTGAAGCTCGAGGATTTCTAGGAGGAGTGATTTCTTATGATACTGATACTACTTCCCGGATTGCAGCTTTAATACTGAGCGCTCACGTGACCGCACTAGCGATGTTCGTCAGCCGTTGGTGAGGAGCAGTAATCATCGTCGACGAAAACTATCATGTTGTTGTATTCCGGCGCAGGGAGCGACCGACTCTCAGTCAGCTCGGGGGCGTGATAGTGCGTGATACACTGATGCTGTACTAATCGTATCAGTTACGGTCATGCGTTTTCCAATCAATCATCACTGTTCATTGTACACGGCCGTGTTATATGCGGAAGTACACGCTTTTATGATGTCGAAGGGCGAATATAGAATCGCATCGTATTTTCCTCCGGGATGTAAGTATAGACACGGAGGGAGCCATGCACGTCCGGATAAGCTTCCATCCAAGAACAAGTTACACAAGGGTTAGGGGGTAATCCTGAAACACCACCTCAGGAGATCGATTGATCGAATTCGAATGCATCCTTCTGAAAGGCTTCTTCGATACACCTGGAGGACACGAGCCGTTCATATGATGGCAAGGATCGCGGATGTGTGTAATGAAACATGTACGATTGGGGCACGTTGCTGGGTCTTTCCGAGAGCCAACTTCCGAAGGTAGCGTGTTTGGGTTAGGCGCTGCATTGATATCTATCTATTCTGGACTTCTTCGATTGCCTGGGCGCGCGGCCAGTCAGCGCTTCGCTGAAGAGTAATGTATGTGAAGCAGGAACGCTGGCACGATCGTACGTTGTCGACGGAGCTGTAACCAGTTACGATTCCATTCTGGCGGTAAGGTGGAGGCGCGTCAAGTACCGAGGTCTTTGGATTTCGGATTGCTAGCCAACACGGGGTTGATTTGGCACCTGTTGGTAGTAGGGTTCCGAGATACAGACCGCACTGCACTTGAGCCCCGTCGATCAAGAGGCCGTTCCATGTAGATCTTGGATACACATCCTATACAGATAGTCATCAGTAGCTGAGAGAACACCGTTAAGTCTCCACGATGTGCACACGCGTACATCAGAAACGGATGTAATTCTAAGCCGAGCCGTCTGTGACAGTGCGCGGTAGCTCACGCATGCCATTTACCCCAAAGGATTGATCATCACCGAGATTGCGACAGGAATAGAGGCTCTGAATGTATTGCCTATATCGCAATTCAATTATCGTAAATCACCCAAGTGGGATACTACCGCACTACCGCCCATGAAGATCCTAGAGATATCTAATGTTATGATGGTACGCAGCCGCTTAGAAGAGGAAGACCTGAGTAGAATGACGCATAAGAAGTATGTTTTATATTTGGTGTAGTAAAGAGCTTTACCTGGTCCACAAGTTTACTAACGGTTCTTGGGGCAGGGTACTTGAGTTCTTCGAGATGCTTTTTCATAGCGTTCATCATTGGCGGTGGGCCACACATGAGAATTTTAACGTCATCCGCGGTTGGCGGAAGATAGGTCTGGATTTGGTCCTTGGTGACGAAGCCAACACCTCCCTTCCAGCCCTCGGGCGCGTTGTTGAGTACGTAGTAGACCGTAAATCTGTCCGGATTAACATCGACAAGCTCGTCAAGTTCCTTCTTCAGTAGGATATCCTCGAAATTAACATTAGCGTAGATGAGCGAGAGTTTAGTCTTGTCCATGGGGTTTTTCAAGGAGGCTCGAATGATCTGGAGCATGGGCGTTATGCCGGTACCGCCGGCGATCATGCCAATTGATGTGGCGAGGGTCGGAGAGTAGTTGAATTGGCCTTTAGGTCCCTTGATGCGGACTTTGTCGCCCAACTTGAGGAGGGAAAACATGCGAGAGATATTACCCTTCTCATACGACTTGATGAGCAAGTCGAAGTGACCGAGATCATCGTCTGACGACGTAGGGGTATAAGATCGCATGATGTCCTTGCCATTTATTTCGGCAGACACGGATATGTGCTGGCCAATTGGGAGGCCCAATACATCCTGGGGATGGGGAAGGGCAAATCGGTAACTGAACACGCAGCGTCAGTTTAGACGTCAAGGAGAGCAGCGTGGGGAGACAATTACATGGCAGTGTTTGGGGAAATGACAATCTTCTCTTTGAGGGGAAACTCTTGCCATGCCTGTGGGTTGAGCACGGGTTTTCGGCCTAAGAAGGGATATTAGTTGGGCAAGCGTGTCGCAGATACATTAATTGAACACACGTCTATGTGCTACCTTGACGTAGAGAAACACGGTGGTGATGACAGCAAGGGTGAGAGCGAAGGCCTGGGGAGTGAGAATGTGTTTGAGGTCGTCCATGAGGCCCAAGGAAGATTCTCCGGTTACTTCGTCCGCTCGATTGTAGTCTGTGGTGTTGAGGCCGTAGAGGATAATATCTGAGATATGATATCCTGCGTCTGCGAGCCGCTTGCGCACAAACTGCGAGAGGGTGAAGAGGATGATGGAGGTCGAGAAGAAAGAGACGACGAACGCGACTTGGGATCGGTTCATGGCTACAAAAAGACGTGACGTGCGTGACCCTGGGGTGTGACAGACTCTGGGTAGTTGAAACAACCATCAACGGGTCACGTGCACAGTTATATGGGCACTGCATGGTCGAGTCGAAACTTGTGCTTGTTCCATCCTGTTGACCGCCAAAATCTCCCTTTTCTTCTTCTTTTCCCTTTATTTTTCATTTCTCATCTTTTCGACCGCATTCTCTTCGCTCGTTCATATCATTTCAGCTTCAATCTACCCGTTGCACAAAAAAGAACAGGCCGAATCCTTGCCCAAACGCTGGCGTAGCAATTTTGAACCGCATGCCGCAGCCGATGCCTCATCCACAGAAACAAAGAAAGCGTCCCCCCTCCACCCTGCGCATCGACACGCCGGCTCAGAATCCTCATATAGCCCATGTCGTTCAGGATAGCCTAACGTCCGCCTCAGCAACAGACTCTGCTGCTTCAGATTACTTTTCTTCCCCCTTCAATTCAATGTCTAGGTCTTCAAGGAACAAGTTATCCCTCACCCTCTCCTCTGCCCGCTCGTCGACGAACTCGCTCGCCCTCGACCGTTCAGACGAGCCACCACCCACGGCAGACCCAATAAACCGCCCGATCCGACCGCGTAGGCCCTCGGTTATCTCCCTTCCTCCCCCAACAAATCCCACATCGTTGCTACAGCGGAGGGAAGAGGAAGAAGGCTCTCCAGGCTCGCCTACAGCCCCCTACCGCGATGGACCGATTCAGATCATCCCCAACATCTGGCTGGGCTCAGAGGACAATGCCCGAGATTGGAAGACCCTCCATACCCTCGGCATAAAGTGTATATTAAACGTCGCGAAGGAGATATCCTCGCCATTCGAATCCGTTGCGTCTGGCGCTCCTCGCCCGCTCAGACCAGTGGCATCTACACCTAATCTCGGTCATAAGGACGAGACTAAGGGTACGTATTATCCACCCCATGTTCCCAGTGGCAGGCCAGGGATCCACTATCTCAAGCTTCAATGGTCACACGGCCAGCAAAACCTTGTTGAAGAGGGGTTCCCTGCTGCAATGATGTTTTGCGACGCGGCGTTGGAGCGAGGCGAAGGCGTCTTGATTCAGTACGTGTATCCCCTGTCTTCCTGTACCGACTAACACAAGTGACCATCAATCATTCCAATAGCTGTCAATGCGGTATCTCTCGCTCCGCAACGATGGTGATTGCCTTGGTTATGCGGGCAGCAGCCGAGAATTCGCCTCTTGTTCCCCCGGAGATTTGGGAACTGAAAGGTATGCAAGGAGCATATTCTTTCGTTAAGGAGAAGAGCAAGTGGGTCGGCCCGAACATGTCGTGAGTTCCGATTCCTATCAATTCGAACTTGTTGTCTCTACAACAAATGAACCAGTTTCCATCAACGAGTGTCACATGAGCGCTGACTTGTTCTTTTCTCCGTAGGCTCATCTATCAGCTTATTGAATATGAGCGTAAGCTTAAAGGCAACTTGTCTCCGGCGTCTTCGGAGCGGTCTTCTGCCATCGCCGAGGAAGAGGAGGAATGGGGCCGTCGTCGCAAGCTGTTGGATGAAGCTGAAGAGGGAGGCAAAGGGGCTTCTGAGGAACAACAGGAGAGTAAGGCTGTCCTAGCGGAGGCTCAAGCACTTGACAGGGCTATGGAAGAGCGCATCATAGCGAGGAGGTCGTCTGCATCGTCGTTGGCCTCCAATTCGTCGCTAAACGGGTTCGGCAATGGCGTTGGTATGGGGCAAGCGTGGCGCAGTCGCTATGCAACTACCCGCAAGCGCACAGGTTCTATCGCATCAAACCACACAAACTACAGCATCCTCAGTGAGGAGCTCGTTGAGGAAGATGAAGAGCAAGCCCTGCTCGGCGTCGGCGGAGGATTCGATGATGACCGACCTCGGTTATCCATCGCTTCGTCAACCGATTCTTCCAACACCAGCGCGACCTCAGCCACCAGTTCAGCGGACCATTCCCCAGATGACGAGAGCAACCCACCGGCCAGGAAAACCAGCATGGATGATGTGTTCACGCCATCAACAGCCCGTCCCCTGTCTTCGAGACCTGCTTTCCCTTTGCCCCCGCCTTCTGCCCCCGTATGGAAAACTTCCTTCGGCTCTTCGACATACGCTGTGCCTCAGACGAGTACTCGTGCTACCTTTGACCTCCCAAGCGATCCATTCACATCGCAAGACCTCAGCCAAGCGATGTCCACTACACCGAAGGCGACGAAGCCCACAAAAATGCGGCGACGACCTGTGCCTCTTGGACTCAATATCTTGCCTCCCGTGCCATCGTCTCCGATAACTATTGTTGCAGACGAGTCGGACTCAGGAGCCGAATCCTCAGCCCGGGCAAGTCAGTCATCCTCTGCCGACGAACTTTCAGAAGCTTCTACTTCTGTTCCTCGGGGGCAACCTTCTACGCAAGCCTCGTTGCCTATTGTTCCCCTTCGTGTTCGCACCCAGTCTCGCAGACCCTTGCCTCCCCCATTGCATTTGCGCAATGCTACACCCCCGAAGGCAATCTGTACCGCACGTCCCATGGAGTCTCTTCGTCAATCACATCATCGCAATTCCTCCTTGTCCTTGTCATCCACTTCCTCTTCTTCCTCTTTCTCATCGCATTCTTCCGGTGCCACCCACTCTCGCCATCCCTCGTCTTCCTCCATCCAGGATATGCTTTCGCGACCCCACATGCAACCCCGCGGAGCGTCCCAACCCATACAACCCCACACTCCCAGAAGACCGACGCTTCCCCGCTCACAGTCTTCGCTCAACACCCCATCACAAACCCTCTTCGTATTCCCTCCGTCACCAACATTGAACGCCCGCACGCCATCCACGATGACGCTTACCATGTCTGGCCCTATGAATCCCGACCAGCATCCTGATCTGGCAACTGCTGTCCCTTTCCCGACATTGTCGACGCCAAGGGTAGAGACGTTCAAAGGCAAGCATGGCCGGACGAGGAGCTTCATAGGTCTAGGAGCGCCGCCCACCCCGACTACCGCGTGTTCCCGAGTCGATGCCAAAGGTTGGGTCGCATACAGCTGAGGATCATAGGAAGGGATGGTCTAATCGCCTCGGCCGTTTCATCCCCAAATTATGCCAGCCACGTCGCCAGCACCCCTGCATGCTCAACCAAATATGACACCCTTCTCACTGCATTCACCACTATGACTTATTGGCCTAGTGATCCTTCAAGCTTCAACTTTTTTATCATGGTCTGGACCCCACTTGTATATATCTATGTCGGCTTCGACGCCTCGCATGGTTTTTCTGTTCCTCTGATTGGGACATTTCCGCAAGAGACGCCTATGCCCATGTCATCGGGTTCTTGGAAGCGACGGATCGTTACATACTTCTTTGTTTCGCCGGACATCACTGACTGACTGTATTTTGTTATTTTATTGTTTACCTCCTCTTGGGCAGATCTGGCATCAACGTAACGTCCTCCTGTATACATACATACGCATCGCGTTCTTGTCTTCATTCACACATTTGACATTATTGGCATTTTTCATTTTATTGAACAACTAACCTCCAACGTTGACTCTGCAATGCATGATGTTACGTAGACCGTCATATATATCGAACTTCGTTATGAATGAGCATCTCATGTTATTTTTATTTCGAATGTGTGAAGTCTCATTAGGTGCGTACTACTACACTAACTGAATATCTTCCCAACGCTTCTTGAGATAGCAGAAGAAACGAGCTGGCCGCCAATCCCACCGATCCCCCAGCCACCGACGGCGCTATTCGCCCATCGTTGCTTCGCATCTCGGTCACTGAGTCGAGTCTGTCAATGTCCAACATAGATGAGTGCGATTGGACTTACGCGTAAGTGAAACCTATAGCATTTGCGAAGTTGAAGACGAGGGAAAGGATTACGATTGGTACGTAGCTAGATAGAAGATTAGATGAACCGAGCACTGGGAAGACATATGTTTTACTCACGAAAAGTTGAGTTTGACTATAGAAACTATGAGCAGAGCTACCCAAAGCAGAGGGAAGGAGTAGACTGCGGTCTAAGGCAAGAATTAGAACAAGGAAGGGGATAGGCACGGGTTATCATGTACCCAGAACATCCTGAGTGCGCGCCGTTAATACCGATTACGATTAGACAGTCAAGCGAATTTCTTACTTTGAATCCACAGGATTTGCTGGTCGAGACGGCTGTATTGGAGGGATATGTGAGTTCCGTGAACCAAAGACATGAAGCAGCAGGCTCACATCTCGGCTCTCAAACACCCAATAACTGTCCCCGTCTTCGTCCACCTGCAAACAGTTGGCGTATGGTCAATTAAGTGAGAGGTCATGACGTACCTGATTCCAGAACCGCAGTCCGACCAGAGTTCTCCCTGAGACGTTCTGCAGCAATCTGAGTTCTGACATATGAATTAATTAACGAAATGAACGCGTACTCTGCAATTCCAGAAATCCATTGCGAGCAACACGACCACTACAACTGTCTGTGTGCTGTCAGTCAGCAAGTACGTGCAGTTACTGTCTCAAATACGTACCGAAAGCACGTAGTTGTCGGTAACCCATCCACACATAATATAGACCACGATTGCAGCAATGCGGAATATATAAAGGAAAAATAGAGCTAAAGGGTGTGCCGACTATATGTGTGTCATGAGTTGAAGCATGTCCGCCGATATGCGACTGACTCATACTTGACGGAATATGCCCGCAATCCCTGTTCCCTATCGCGTTAGCCGAGGGGTGCAGCAAGACACATTGCGGACGCACCTGACTCGGCATCGCTCTGTGTCGTGGCCAGTCCAGACGTGTGATTCGAAGGAGTGAGGACCACGGGGGTGCGAGTATTTTGGGCCGCATGGATACTGCCTGCCAGCTTTGGTTGCTCGTCGACGTCCGGCTCTATCGTATCGTACGCGCTCATCGTGGAGGAGGTGGTGGTTTGAAGCAAGAGAGTAACTGGTCACGCTTTCCGGAATGATGAGCGGTACGTGTAAAGGCTCTGGTCAACAAAGCCAAACAGCTCATGTCTGCTCGCCGTTATGAACGGTGATCGACCGACAGAAGTAACTGCACTTCTTGACCGCGTACGCTCACCAGACCTCCCGCTCGTTCCCTCAATTGCCCCGACGCTCGCTCATGTCTCCACCCTCGACGTACAGCACATCACCGCTGACGACCTTTGCCCTCACGACCTCGCAGACGCTCCCTCAGAGGTCAGAGTCGCTTACACGCTCATTGTCCTCCTCAGACTACGCCAACTCAGGCTGCACAAGCGGCCCAGAACGAACAACTTGTGGGAATTATGGAAGGAATTAGAAGAGAATGCGAATGATGTCGAGCTTCTTGATGCACACATCGCCAGCGCCTGGAGTCTCTTCGTTTCCGAGTATCACAATGCGGTAGAGGTAGAGGACGCTCTCTGGATAGCTTTCCCTGAGGACCATTCCAAAGACTCTCGCCGTCTCAGAGGTATGATTGGCGCCTCTTGTGGCTGGGTCTCAGAACTGACTCGACCCAACAGTCGTCGACTTTCTTTACGGCGAGGACAGCCCCAGGGCGCTAGTCACCCACCGACTGGTGCAGCTGAGTCTGCTCAGACGATGGAAGCAAGGCGCATCCCCCGAGGATACATTCGCCAGTATTTCTCCACGAATTATCTTAGACCGATACGACAACCTTGGCACGCCACGGTAAGTAGAATCCTGACATCGCCACCGCCGTCTATAATTAATGCTTCGAACGCCACAGGATATATCATATCCTTGACAACATCTGCGGCGTTATCCACTTGTTCCTTTTGGCCTCGTATCTCCTATACCCCCCAATCGTCAGCATCGTCGACGCTCCTCACGTTAGCTCAGACTACGGTCTCCGCGAGATATTCATCGTTATCTTGTCACTGTCCCTCGCCATTCGATCATGGTCTATGGTGGCCATATCCCCTCTCCTTGCCTTTTGTGCATTCATGTTATCTCTTCCGGCAGTTCCAATACCAGGCTCGACCGCGTTCTTCATTCTACTTCTCGCATTTGCGCTCCAAATCCTTGCGCTGCACCTACCCATCCCCACGAGCCCCCTCCTTTTCCTAGACCCCGAGAATGCCCTCCCTCTCGCCTCCCTCTTCAGCCTCGCAATAGCGAAGACTGCAGCCCCCGCATTCCGGTTCTTCCTCCCCGTTTTCACAATCAGCTTCGTTCTACTTTCGTATTCACTGGCGAACACATTTTCCTTAAGGATCATGGCCAACCTGGAATTTCCTATCCCCAATCTTTCAGTCATTCCAACCCCCATCGAGACTCGTTCCGCCTTCCTTTTCATCCTGGTGATCATCTTCATTTCGTTCCTCTCGTCTCTGGCGATCCTTATGAATGTTTTACCCAAAAATTGTGCTTCCCCTACTCTCGAGAGGTGGGATCGGTATACAAAGCCTGTTGGCCTTGAAGCCCGCCGAGCTTTTATTTATGCTGTGGTTTATCATAGCTCCCCTTATATGTTTCCTCCCCCGTTCAATCTTTTACACTTCGTTTTCGTTCGTCTTCCCAAGACCGTGGCTCGAGTTATACATATTGATGACCGGTATGTAGAGGACTGGAACAAGTATTTATGGCGGATTAGTGTAGGACCGCTTGTAGCTGCCATGACAGTCGTTGTGTGGACACTTCGACAGACTGGATAGGACATTTCTACTGTAGAGGATTGTAGCGTTTTAGCGACAATACTTGCTGCTTATATGACAGATACACGACCCAACCCCAGCTCACTCATGTAACTCAGTTTTCGTTCGACATAGAATGATATCTAACATTGGAATGTATTGCCGTGTAATAAGAAGTACAAAGTAAGCGAGCGATCAGATCGATCAGAGGCTAAGACTACAACAACCAAATTAGTTGCCGCCGCGGAGACGAAGGACTGTCATTGTATCAGTACGACGCGGTTGTGTGGATATCAACGCGACTCACCAAGGTGCAGAGTGGACTCCTTCTGGATGTTGTAATCAGAGAGCGTCCTGCCATCCTCCAACTGCTTGCCAGCAAAGATCAAGCGCTGTTGGTCAGGTGGGATCCCCTCCTTATCCTGAATCTTGGCCTTGACATTGTCGATGGTGTCTGACGATTCAACTTCGAGGGTGATGGTCTTGCCCGTCAAAGTCTTCACGAAGATTTGCATACCACCACGCAGACGAAGGACGAGATGAAGAGTAGATTCCTTCTGAATGTTATAGTCCGACAATGTGCGACCATCCTCCAACTGCTTTCCAGCGAAAATCAAACGTTGTTGGTCAGGTGGAATTCCTTCCTTGTCTTGGATCTTTGCCTTAACGTTGTCGATTGTGTCGGAAGACTCAACCTCGAGGGTGATAGTCTTTCCGGTGAGGGTCTTGACAAAGATCTGCATGCCTCCGCGGAGACGGAGAACAAGGTGGAGAGTAGACTCCTTCTGGATGTTGTAATCAGAAAGAGTGCGGCCATCTTCGAGTTGCTTGCCGGCGAAGATAAGGCGCTGTTGATCGGGAGGAATTCCTTCCTTGTCCTGAATCTTGGCTTTCACGTTATCGATGGTGTCGGAGGACTCGACCTCGAGAGTGATCGTCTTGCCAGTCAAAGTCTTCACGAAGATCTGCATACCACCACGAAGGCGGAGGACAAGATGGAGGGTGGATTCCTTCTGGATGTTGTAATCCGAGAGGGTGCGACCATCCTCAAGCTGCTTGCCAGCGAAGATGAGGCGCTGTTGGTCGGGTGGGATACTGCGGAAAGTTTAGTACAAAAGAAACGCCCACTGCGACGGTACTCACCCTTCCTTGTCCTGAATCTTAGCCTTCACGTTGTCAATCGTGTCAGAGGACTCGACTTCGAGGGTAATCGTCTTTCCTGTAAGAGTCTTGACGAATATCTGCATTCCACCACGGAGGCGGAGCACGAGATGGAGAGTCGACTCTTTCTGGATGTTGTAGTCAGACAGGGTGCGACCGTCCTCAAGCTGTTTGCCAGCGAAGATCAAACGTTGTTGGTCGGGTGGGATACTAGTCCATCAATCAGCTTTCGCTCATAAACACTGCAGAGATAGTACTCACCCCTCCTTGTCTTGGATCTTGGCCTTAACATTGTCGATGGTATCGGAGGATTCCACCTCGAGGGTGATGGTCTTTCCGGTGAGTGTCTTAACGAAGATTTGCATACTGCAGCGAGTTAGTGGGCGGACGGCAACGGTCAAGGCGGTGGCTCACGTTGAACTGGCGGTGGAGGTGATGAAGAGAGAGATAAGGACGACCGCTCAACTGAGCCCCTTTATAATGGTGCGCAGGTCGGAGTTTGAAACCCCACAGCCCCGGACAGCCGGAGCTGAGTCATTCGGCTTCTCGGAGGCTGTGGACTGCTGTGGAACGCCCTAGACAGTGCTACGGTTACTACTTGCACAATTATGGCACAATTACAAACGAGAATTGTTCTACTATAGATACGATAGGTACAGAGGCAAGCACAAGCTCATCAAGATGTCGGTTGTGAATCACGCCACAGTCGAATGGTAAGGTCTTTGTCCATCCCAGCAGAAGCGATGATGTTGTGGGTCGGATGTGTCTGGTCAACGGTCCGGTGAGACAAGCAGGTCAAAAGAAGAGTGATCGACTTACTGCCACGGCGAGCACGACATCTACAGCATTTACATTCATCAGTAAAACTTCTCTTGACTCAGAGGAAAGTAACTCACCCCGATGCCCCTCCAGAATCTGCAGAACCTCACGAGTTTGCAGGTCCCAAATATAGATTTTGGCGTCTTCGCTGCCTGATACGATGCATTTACTGCCCACGTTCGTGAAGCATGCTGGTATACAGTATGTGCGATTGACGTGACCACTGTACGTCTTAACACAGCGCGAGGTCTGGTGATTCCACAAACGAATGGTAGAATCTTGGGTGGATACCAACACGAATCGAGAGTTCGGAGACCACTTGACGTGCGAGCTAATGTATTATTGTGTTAATGATGAGCAGAAGCGCGTATCTGGGTGGTATAGACATACCATATTGGATTGTCGTCGTCTACCAGTGTTTTTAGACACTGCCCAGATTCTGCATCCCATATTCGACTTATGCGCAGTAAGTTTAGCATCGCTATGAGGTGTTCATGAGGAAGACTCACATGAGACCATCCATTGCACTCGACACAACAAGCGTGCCGTCGTGATTGAATCCCACCGCCGTGACGGGGTCGGAGTGGGCTGGAAGCACCTTCAGACACCTCCCTGTACCAAAGTCAGTAAAGGAACGGGCATCTCTCTCGTGACATACCTCTGGCAACGTCCCAAACGCGTACTGTCTCATCAAAACCACCAGAGACGAGCAAGTTGGAATTCGGGTTGTAGTTCACGCAGAATACGAAGCTCGTATGGCCATTAAGCGTCATGGCAGTCGACCCCTAGTAACATCTTGTTCAGCCAGTGCCCGAGATAAGATGGTACTATTGCTCACTGTCTCGAGGCTCCATATCCGGATAGTCTTATCGTCGGACGCGGACGCGACATAGTCACTGTCGCCTGACCAGGCAACGTCTGAGATACCGAGCGTATGCCCTTCAAATGTACGCATGAATTCTCCGGTAAAAGCATTCCAAAGCTTCACGAGCTTGTCGGCGGCTTCGCTTCATGCATCACCTCAGTCAGTGTATACAGGGGAGGGCTAGTAGCTGTGACCCACCTGCCGACACAAGCATTGTCCCATCCGGGCTGAATTTGAGAGACGAGACCGACATGGTGTGCCCGCTCAAACTGTATTGCAGCTTATAATTTGGTTTCTGTGGGGTTGCTTGCTTCACTTCGTCTTGCACTTTCATTTCGACGTCTGGGGCAACGCTTGGTTGAGCTTCTTGGGGTTGTTCTTGCTCAGTTTTTGCCTTCTGATCCTCGACGGGCTCTTCGTTAATCATTGTGTCAGAGACAACTAGATTGACAAAGTTCGTTCAGAACTTGAATATTTGGACTGTATAAGTCGTACTTCACGTGACCACACGCTCTCAAAAATTCTGCTGTAGTGTCTCACCGCCAGCAACAACGATGGCCTCAGCTTGGATTTCACCCCCAGAACGACCTGAACTCATAGAGGCCTTGGTCTCAGGTGTTGGTGAGCGACTCTATGGTCCCTCATCTCTGCATAAGTCTGACCACAGGAAAATCGCAGACAGATACAACCCATCGAATGTCGGCATCCTCGAGGACTACTTGTACCACCAAATTCGCAGCCAGGAATACGATTGTCTAGCAAACCTCGCAATCTTGAAGCTGTAATTGTCCTACTATTTCATTCGAGGCAGCAATAGCTGACCGTCACTCATATACCAGCTACCAATTCAACCCAGGTCTCTACAACCCAGATGTAGTCATAAACATCCTCATCAAATCCCTCTCTGCCTCTCCTCTCCCAGACTTCAACCTCTGCCTGTCTCTCCTCGAAGAACGCCCGATAAACGCGACGCTCGACGAGCCCGACCCACTCCCAACCCTTCTGCCTGTCTTGCGACACCTCCACAACCTCCTGTTCCGATGCCGCTTCCCCGCGTTCTGGGCGACGTACAAGTCGGAGCAGCTGGAGAACCTGCGGGATAACTACACGGTGGAGTGTGCTGGGTTCGAGGATTCGATAAGAGATGTTGCGATTCGGGCGGTGAAGGCAGCGTTCACGCGCATCAGTCCGCAAAGGTTGGGCTCATACCTTGATCTGCAAGGTAAACGGCCTCCTAGGGGTATCATTTGACAGACTCATCTTCACAAACACAGGTGCTAAGCTTAATGCGTACGTCCAAAAGCTAGGCTGGGCCGTTGATGCATCTACGTCAATGATCACCATCCCTCCCAACCCCGACAACCAGATTGAAGCCACCGTGGTGCAAGAAAACATCAAGCTACCGCGTACGTCTCCCCCCATGCTCTTGGTGCCCCACACTG
The DNA here is from genome assembly GCA_017499575.1 of Sanguinoderma rugosum. Lineage (NCBI taxonomy): Eukaryota > Fungi > Basidiomycota > Agaricomycetes > Polyporales > Polyporaceae > Sanguinoderma > Sanguinoderma rugosum. Next base: position 2,768,634 of record VTPW01000002.1, on the reverse strand, counting down.
ACAGTATATCGTGTACAGAGGTTACAAAAATCATCTCGTTCGCAGCAACGAAGGCGTAGTCATCTACATAGAGGTGTACAGCATTGTCTGTAAATCATATACATGCTTGGGCAGATCATCAAGAAGTCCATGAAATCAAAATAATCTAAGTAAAAAAGCAATAAACAACAAAATATGCAACCGTGAGTAGGTACATTACGAAGACCACACAGCTGCCACTGTGCCCCAGATAGCCATAACGCTCGCCCCAAAAAGAATAATAGCATCGAACCACTGGCACTTCCCCGCTAGACTTATTTTGGCACCGATAGGCCCAATCACACACAGGACGAACGCTGAAAAGGCACCAAGGAAGGCCATAACTGCGCTGAACTCGGGCACATATATCGAGACAGCGACAGACGCGACAGTCAACCCCGCTCTCTGCAAAACGTGCAAGATCTTCTTGAGGGGTATGTACGACCCTCGTGGAGAGGTCTTGCCTGAGAATTCCTCCGGAGCAACGACTTGCGAGTCAAGGCCCATCAGGATTTCGAGAGTCGTATTAAGCTGTTGAAAGATCAGTTAATCTTTGATCGGACACGACCAAGTAAGAAATCGTACTGGTTGAGTGGCCAGCGCAAACTTTGAGCTGTGGTGGTATGCATCAGTCAGTGCGAGTACTTAATCAGTCCTAGAATACATTGGTCACGTACAGAGGGCTGATCACAAGCATCCAAAGAACGGCTTGATTCAACACGGCGCTGTATCCGGGCGTATTGAGTAGATCTATACTTATCTGCGTCTCAAATAAGCAGTAGCGTGCGTCGGACTAGATCTGCTACTCACCTCTTCACTGACATTATTGCCGAACATTAAGTATCCGGCGCTTCCGATTATAGCGTACACAGACGTCGCAATTACCTTGGGGCGTTTTAGTTGTATTACTAGAAGAACTAAAATGGAGGACTTACGAAAGCCCAGTTGATCATGGAATCGAATTGCGATGGGTCAACCATGTCTCTGGCGAGAGAAGGAATGACTGCATGGCCCGAAAACTAGTCAATATCATAGATGAGCATCTTACTTCACTGACAAGTGCCTGTAAAGAACTTACGCCAGCCATGAACAACCCGAAGGCCACGCCTAGTTTACCATACCCCTCTGGCCCCCAAGAGGTTTCGGCGGGTGTCCACAGCGATCCTGGAGCGTCGGTCTTTGACAAACCGTCAATCAACATGACGCCAATCAGAAATACGATGCTGAGGATGCCCATAATGGACGCGTAGGATAGGAGCGACAGGGGCAAGAACACGGTAGGAAGCAATCTATATGCGTGGTTAGCTAACGGGTTCAGGTACTCATAGACACGTCGCAAGACTTACAGCGCGATGCCCCAGATTTTGTAGGTGTCTGGAGAGTATTTTGGGATGATAGTATATAAAGAGTCGGCGTATAGAGTAACAAGGACGACACTGGATGGCGAAGTCAGCAAGCAAACGCGTGTATCCTGGAACAGATACCCACCTAACGGTGAACAATTCCAAACAGAACAAGAGACTAATTGGAAGCGTTGCTCGCGATCCAAACGCCTTGCGTCCAATGTCTGAATACGACCGTAGGCGATGATCTGACATGATTATATGCGCCAAAATCTTCGCTCTGCAACTAGGTTAGAAGCTTAAATCGACGAAGCAGTGGAGCACGTACGTGTAACAGGAGATGAATCCGTAGGAGATGATGATAAGCGTTCCACAGATCCATCCCGAATACGCGTAGGCGAGAGGTTCTGATAGCATACCGATACCAAGAAGAATGGCGATTGAGTTGAAGAGCTAAACGAACGTGAACGATCTGCAGTGCTTTGAAGACGCTGAAAGCCTTACAGTCTGTCCATAGGTACTCTTTCCAATGTGAATGTGCACAGGCTGCTTCTGCAGTAGCGATGTGCGCGACGAAACATGGACCAAGGCAGGAGTTTGCTCGGTCGCGGCGTAAGTCTGGTGGTGGGTGGGCAGAACGGGTATCCTTGATTCCTGTGTGATTTGGCGAGTACTAGGAGACGACGGCCTTGCGAGGAGAGGCGCACGCTCGCCAGACTTCATAATCCGGGGAGATGCACCAGGAGAGCTAGGCAGGACCGGGCGGTAATGAGGAGTGGCTGGCGCGGAAGCAGGAATCGCGAAGGCTGGCTGCTCTTCAATATCGTCCCACTCAAATTGGCCAGTCGTCAGCTCATCGGCCCTAGCGTCGTCTGTTCTCCCCTCATATGCCGTAAATTCGTCCTCCGTGAACTCATTTCGCGGCCTGATGATAGCCTCCTCGACGTCCTCATCAAACGACTCGTAGCCATCTGACGCGGAACACACAGCAGAACCAGCTATCAAAAACTGGGTTCGTCGATCTGCACATTGTGGCGGTATAGTCAGGAACTAGTGTTCTCGTTCAATCCGGGAGTATGGATCACATACAGGAGGCGATGGCATCTCGAACACTCTGCGCGCTCGATGCAGAGCCAAACGCGAACCCAGTGGGTATAGAAGTCATCTCGCAGTCGTCGTGGGTCGTGAAGAAAAGTCGTTACAGTTACTGGAGCAGCGCAAGGGGCTCCAATCTGAAATTTGTCGTGATGATAAGCCTCGGAGGAAGGGTCCCAGTGGGCCGGTCAAGCGATATGGCCTTTGCATTTCTCCCATAAATTTTTACCTCCAAGTAAGATCCGGGACCACCAACAGAATGCAAGAAGTTTCTCGAAGTGGAGGAGAGTCGTGTAAGAGAGCAAAAGAACCATTCGGTATCTATTGAGCGTTCGCATCTCGACACGCGCCCCTGGTTCTTCTCCTCAAGAACAGCGATTACGAATTATGTACTTTTACAACATTATATACTCATGCGGTGATCTATGGGTGGGCAGTACGCTTTAGATGATTGACGACGGAACGAAGGGAAAAAGAGCGTGGTGATGCAGTGGGAAGAATGGCGGAAGAATACATCTATGATGAATTGATAGCACGTCGATTGACCCACATCATGTAGGGTTCTCTTGAAATGTCGTTTCCCGAGGCCTTTGTTCTCATACTACGGCGGGCTTCAGGAAGTTTCGCGTTGATACTAAGGTCCTGCATGTGGCGACACGCTCAATACATTGTCTATACCACCAGAAGGAAGGCACTTGCCGCTGTTCGCTTCTTTACACCTGCGGTGATGTGCACCCACCATTTGCTTAGAGCCGTCTTCACAGCGAGCTCTCGATGACCTTTAGGGTTGAGCCAGGCTACGAATTCATCGATCTGCGGGGGCAAACAGTCTCGTCAGCAACGAAAAAAGCAAGCAGGCCTAACCACTCACTTCCTCGAGATCAGAATAAACTGCCCATTCGCCAGGACCTAGCATGCCATCTTCCCCCTCTTCATCCTTCCTTCGCTCCTCGATCTCCTCCGGCGGCCGTTGCCCCAACAGCTCGAGGTCGAACTCACTGGGTCCTTGTATGAAAAGCCGTCCAGTTCCATACTGCGCAACACCGCCACTCCCGACCAGCGATGCGGAGCCCAACCCATCGAACCACCATATGCGATTGTAAAACCGATCACGACCTAAAGGCTTCACCCTCACAGAACCCAACAGCTTCCTGAACTCCCGTTCGATACCCTCCAGGCGGCGTTCGATTTTGTTCATTTCCTCATCCAACCGTCGATGCTCCGCGGCGGCCTGCTTAATCGACGCAGCCTTTTGTCTGGCAGCCTCCCGCTGTTTGGCGTGAGCTTGAGTCTGGGCCTTAATACGCATCTCGTTAGCTTTGACAGCCTTTTGTCTCGCACTGAGGTTGGCAGATTCAGAACCGCCTTCGGAGGCAGAGGCGTCTGATAGCTCGCTCATGTCCTGCATCGTAACATCTTCGTCGACTCCGTTTGGAGCGGGAGGCAGTACGTCATCCTTGTCCTTGTCTTCTTCCTTAACTTCAGCAAGCGTTGACATTTTCTCCTGGCTGGAAAAGTTATGGTTAGGCCATAAGCCAATTCAATAGCGAGGTAAAAGGTACTCACAATGACTTTTTCTGTCGATTAACCTCGATCTTCTCCTTCCGTAGCGCCGTTAGTTGTTCCTCGCAGCTCTCCATATGGACATGGATAGCTTTACTCGAAATAGCCAGGTTGCACATGAAGCTGAGGATAGCTATACGGTCAGCTGGGCAGAGATATGCATATTGTTGATCGGCGGATGACTGCTGAAGTGGAGCGGGCTCTTCGTCTTCTGTCTGGGAGTCGACGTTAAACAGGAGCCTCGTCATCACCTCCTGTAACCTTGGGAAAGATTGCACAGTAGCGTGCTACGCTCATTAGAATTTGCCGGTGTGGAAGTCAACCAAAAGACGTACATCTACCAAGCAACTCAGCATACAATTCTCCCACCCCAGTCGTCCTTCTGATGACCTTAACGGTTGTCGCTCCCAATTTCCGCTGAGACTATACATTGTGGAAACTAGCGTTTGGCGATCCACACCATGCATACTCTCCAGGCCGCTGCTCTCTAGAGAGTTTACGGCGGCATACTTGACAAAGGGGACACTGCGTAGGTTGTAGATCAGGGTAGAATGTACCTCGCCCAGCAGGGGGCACGCTGGGTCGACAACATTATGTCGAATGGCGTGTTCGAACTCGTCGAGTGTGAAATTAGAGAGATGAAGCGGTTGGCTGTGTAGGCGGGCCTTTAGTTTGTATTCGTATGCGTATCGATTCGTAGCACGTACCCGTAGACGTTGAGGAAATTCCAAACCAGAAGGAAAGACTCGAACGTTCCCGGTTGCTCATTAAAGGGCAGTGCCGTCTGACTCGGAACAGGTCGCTGTATCTTCATACCCGCCTTCTTGTCCTTGTCAGTGAGTCGAACATCGAGATCCTCCGTTGGGTAGCGTATAGGCTTCTTTTTCTTCTTCTCCGCAGCCAGTCTCTCTGCTTCGAGTTTCGCCAACCTCTGCCTCTCAGCTTTTTCACGGTTCTCCCGATCCTTCTTGTGAGACATAGGAAGCCCAGCTTTCACTGTGTTGTTGTCAGTGACAGCAAAGATGAGAGAGATAATCGGCTAACTTTTTGCCTCCTCCGCGGGTGACAGACTCTTCTTTTGGTTGAGTTTCTGTTTCTTCGTCGGTGGCCCTCCCTCTTCGTTCTGGTAAGTCTTCCTTCGTTTATCAATTTCTCCCTTCTTGATATCCGCAACACCTTTCCGAGTCTCCTCTGGCATAACAGTATCAACGCCATATCGCTGCGCAATTGCAGGCTTGACCGTCCAGGGTGAAGCAACTGCAGCATCCCTATCGACGCAATCACGTATAAAACGACGGAGTATGGATTTTGAGAAACATAGACGATCGCGACTATGAACCATATATTAGCATAGGTCATAGGATGCTCAAGTAGACGTACCTCATCATCTGACACTTAACCTCCATGAGACTTCCGATTATCCCTACGTCCTTCTCATGCTGTTGAGCTGACCTGTTCTTGTCAGGTTTATCCTTTTCCAGTTCGAGAATATGAACCCAATAATAATACAGGGTGGGGTCGTCACGCTGGTTGGCTTCTTTGATAGGCAGGTTGAGATCCCCAGCAATGACGTGCGGCGGCTCGTCGTCGACCGCCATGATGGCGTTTGAAGTCAGATCGGTGGGCTTAAATGCGTCCCGAGCATCCACGTCATGGTAGTACTTCGGAGGGTATACTCGCTCAACGCGTGCGTAATACCTGGAAGAGAAGGGTGAGATCATTGGTAAAGCGCCATAAGACGGCGAAGTACTTAGGATGTAAATCTACAATCACTCCTACTTAAGGTCAGTATTGCGACATGCAATGGAGACGGAAGCACGTACTCTCGTGTTGGAAGTAACGGTCTTTAAACCGATCGTAGACAGCTTCAACTAGATGGTCCAGGCGGCCCATGACCTCTGTGCATAGGTTCAGAAGACAGTACAGAGAGTTGAGGAATATAATGGAAACATACGCCATTGTACCGCCTTCAGCACGACGGGTTTGAGAGGCTCGGAGAAGCGGGTGTGCAGCGTCGTAGCTTCGTGTTTTTCACTCTCGACAGCTTGGAAGTAATCCAGTCCGCTCTTGCCTGTCAACTCGCATTGGAATTGTTTGAGTCTGTAAAAGGACATGCGCGCGGCGTATTCTCTGCAGCAAAGCGCGGTACGATGAGGAGAACATGGAGTGAGTTGTTGCCAGACAACATAGTGACGCGGGCTTACTCGTATGTTTCGAAAATCTCCCCTGTTTGCTCCAGGTAGAAGACTTCCTTGTGCGGGTCGTTCTTTACTGCATCGAGGAGCTCGTCTGAGGGCTGAGTGAGGACGACTCTTTTCCGTCTGCAGGTCGGCATTAGGAATGGGGGTTGTGGTTAGAGAAAAGGCAAATGAAGCCCGCCGCTGCGCAGATGGGACGAGATAGCCGTGGGGGGACGCTGAGGAGGGCAAATGGGCAGGAGAGGGTACGAGGAGGACGTTGGCGATCACGACGATGAGGGTTGAGGGCGAGGGAGGGAGGGAAAGGGAGGATGATGGGAGAGCGGCAAAGAAAGGGACACGGCCACGGGTTGGCTCGAAGGGAGATGTTTGCGTTCGGTCACTTTCAGTGTCCCTCCGACCGCCTCTGCTCGTCTATTGCGGAATTTCACGATTTTATATTCTCTGCTTCACCTCTGCTCCCCGTATTTCTAATTCTCCTCCTCAATCTTGCCCATCGGGAGCCGCAGTGCCATGCCCGCCATTTTGCCTAGTCAGTGTGGCCCGGTCGTGTCCAATTTGGTCTCCCAGATGTTCCGTGTTGGCTGCAAACCTGTGAACTCCGCATTCCCCTCTAAATGTCCGCCGTGTAGCCAGAAAAATAAACATTCTCGTCTCCGAATTCTACATCGTTCTTGGCGAATTTATCTCGCATCAGAACCGCCTTGCGTTTCTGCCAGCACTCGCCTCGCCTCTCTTGTCTCCGAGACTCATTCCATTCATTCACGTGACCAGGTACAGGGGGGAACAATACAGACTTCTACTACAGCAAAGTGACATTATGGGGACGGTGTGTATGGTATCAGAACAAATGAGGATATCCAAGGCGAGAGAAAAAAGTCTAGATCCAATACATAAATGCCCTCAAAGTCAAAGATCCATGCTTCGTCGCTTGTCGTTATTCCTAGATGCTTCCGGCGTGTTGGCAAACCTGAACTTGGACCGCAGAACGCCCCGAGTCCTCGGTTTAGTCTGCGTCGTCGCTTCTATAGCTTGCGCCGTGGCTTGTATATCCTTAGCCCTTCCTGCTAATCCATCTGTCGAATCGCCGGCCTTGCCCTTGCCCTTGTTCTATACAGCCATGACGGATTACCGCTTGATTGACGGGTTTGAATGTCAAGAGAACTCACTGAGTTTCGCCTAGTCAAGGAAAACAGACGACGGACAGCAGATGAACTTTCCTCACCATGTTTGGACTTGCTGCTGGCCTCGACGGCATCAAGTGCTACGATCGCTTGCGCAGGTGCAGGTGGCGGGCTCTGCTCGCTATGCCGAGGAAATTCAGACATACCTCGGGATCCAGGAGACTCCGGTGCGCTTTGATATTGCAGTGAAGACTGACTCCGGGACTCGCTCGTCCGATGGAGACTGTTGGGTACGCGATGCGGCGGCGGCGACTGGGGATGCGCATCTTTGTCCACATTTACAAGAACCCAGCCTTGCCCGCTGCTTGAGATAGCGTGGTTAGACATTTCCCTTCCCTTCCCCTTGTCTAGTCGCGGAACAGGGGGAGATTGGTGAGGGACGGGATCTGCAATCAACCCCACTACGCCGGCCTCGCTCTTCCGCGATCTGTGGTCGCCCTGCTTATACTCTGGCGATTCCACGCGCGACTTCACCTCCTGCAGAACACGTTCCGGACTCGGGTCGTTGTGTTGGCCAAATGTATGGGCCGGAGCAACAACTTCCTCCTCGTCCTTCTCTTCGACCGGCGTTGGTCTCCAGCCCCCAGGAAAGTTTGGGCCGGAAGATATACGGTCTACCTGGGCGGCGGGGGCCAGCATCTGCCCCTGAGGTTGGATGGTAGACCCTACCCACTGGATAGGTACGGCATCGTAACTCGTTTCCGCAGACGAGACAGCCGAGTCTCTGAACACACCCGGGCTCAGGAGGGCGCCAGTACTAATGGTCTGTGTAGCTCTGGGCGTTGAGTCTGACGGTTGGATGACGTGGGTGGTGACGGGAACTGAGGAGTGTGAGGAATGACCATCGGACACCAGCGCGGGCGGTGTCTTAGCCCGTGGCGGCCGAGAGTGACCAGAAGGTGGGGGTGACTCGGTGGTGATGGCCCGGGGAGACCCATGGGACGAGGTATCGTCACTCCACGCCGTCCCCAGTTGATACAATTCAGGCGTTCCTCCCCTCGATCCTACGCCCGTCATATCAGGCGTGCCATTACTGATCGTACTAGGCAAATTAGTCCTGAAGAATTCACGCGGCTGCGGTTGGGGCTCAGTGTCGTACAAAGCGGACACCGGCACCTGCGCTCGAGGTGCGGGTTTGCGTGATATCGATTTGGGGTTGGGACTGAGAATCGACAGCGAGTCGACGTCACTCGACTGGTCGGTTTGCTGATCGAGAGGTTGGGTGATGCCTCCTTCAGTTGCTGCCCTGACGTGGGCGGACGGGGCCATAGGCATGGCGGGGGAGCTTGCGGGAGAGCTGGTGAAGCGGCGATGTTGGAAAGGTGGGTTCACAAGGGGAGAGTGTGATAGGTCTTGGAGGCGGACCAGCCTCTTGAGGTCTGGCAGAGAGCCATCGAGGATAGAGGGTGGAGGAGATTCACGGATGATTTCATCGCCTGAGGAAGACGGAGGCCCAGCGAAAATCCACAAATCCTTCACGCGGGACCGATTGCCCAAAGACAAAGACGTGATAAGGCTGAAGTCGTAGACATCAAGTGATGTCAGAAGAGTGAGTATATGTCGAAGGGAATCAGTGGCGAATGTATCCTCCTGGAACCCTAGGTAGATAGGAATAGAAGGGATCTGTCAGCGTAATTTCGGGTTTATTTCCTGCGATATAAACGCACATTTATACCCTTTCAATTTGAATTCAAACGCGTTCGTGCCGATCTTCTTCTCCGACACTACGCCTCGGGGCCAAGCTCCCCTCACAGCTTGCAAAATGGCTGGGGTGATACTGAGTGGTGGTGATATTACTCGCAGGACGCTCGCAGATGCGAAAGAGACGCCGAAGAAAGTGCGCCGCCCTCCCATTTTGTCGTGCAAGTTACTCATCGAAATATTGGGCGTAGGGGGGACAGGAGAGCCTCTGCCAAATTGTTGGACGGCACAAGGTTTGTAGAAAGTGAGGGCGAGGCGGTCGTCGTGCTCGCGCCCATAGTCTATAGAGGACAGAAAGTTCCATCCATGCGAGGATAACACAGTCAAGAGGTCGAGCAGCAGCTTCTCGGTGTAGACATTCTTTGGCATTGTCCAGGGTTTCCCCTCCATCGAGAACTCACAGCAGTTCTGCGTAGAGTCTTCTCTGACGAAGCTCAACAGCTCCCGGTTCTCGAACATCATACGGAGGGCTTTGACGACAACCACCGGGAAGGAGTAGAGTCTGATGAGATTCGAGCCAGAGATGGACATCAGGGCAAATACATTTGCAGTTGCTCGATGCTCGCGTAGGAATTCCCTCCGAGGGACAAAGCCCTCGGGGGGAGATGGTGCCACGATGTTGCCAGGAGGGCTGGCTGCTATTTGTGACATGGAGTCTTGGACCGCGATTATTCGATCCCTAGCTGTGTTGTGCCTCAAGATGGATGTGGATGGGTCGTATAAGCTTCGTCGTGGGCTAGTGGTCGTTGCTGGCTAGAGAGAGAAGGGCGTGAAGGGATGAATGTTGGAGCAGGGCCTGCCAGTCGTCCATGGTCCAAGATTGGAACACCTCAAAGACGTCACGTTTGCCACGCTGCGCGCCTCGTGGATTCAGGCATGGTGGCAGTGCTACTTCTTAATCTTATTTCTTGATCGTCGTCGATACTCCTTCACCGAGCCCATACTTCCAGGAAGATTCATTAGCGCAAGCTACTACGTCAAAGTGCAACTTACGAGTGAGCAGAATATTGTACCGTCCGAGAATTACGAAATTTGCAGGCGTGTTTGCGTGTTTCAAGTCCTTGAGGTGAGTATCTTGGTAGCCTACTTGCAACCATGACTGCGTCTTTAGAGGGCTCGGCTCGGCCCCTTCAGTAGAGAGCCGCAGACATATAGTATCCGAGACGGAGAGGAAGATACTAACAACGTGCATGAACGTCTTATGTAAATCAACCATCCACGCCAAGTTGTCATCTTATGTGTGACCCCGGAAACAAGGCCGCACGATAAACATACTCATGTCTTCGCATGGGTTGTCAACACGTCCGATTTACGGCTGCATTACCTGTGCACACGCATGGGTGAAAGCGCCGATAGCGCACCATGCGGCGGCGCAGGCACAATAACGAGACGTTGGACACCCATATCTATCTTGATAGTATCTGACCGGGGAACACTGGGGAGGCATGAGAATCGTGGCGCAAGCAACATGAGGCAAAGAAATCACTACAATTCCTCATCAGAAACTTATTCTACACGGCCATCAGGTGTATCCACCGCTGCAGACTTTCTCCGTCGTTTGCGCTTGCGCCCATTTGATGATCGCCCGTCTGGACCATCTTCGTTGTTATCAATCGAATCATTGGGTCTCTTTCGTTTTTCGACACCCTGGTGTTGTTCCCCATCGCTACCACTGACAGCGCCCGCGCTCGTCGTGCTCCGCTGTTTCCCTTTCCCCAGGGCTCCGCCATCTAGATCGCGTTTTGGGACCGGTTTTGTAGGCGCAGGTTTTCGCTTCTTCATACTCAGCGGATTAGGTGCCTTCGGACCTTGCTTTCTCCGAGGAGGCTCAGATTGGGGTTGTTTTGAACTCGACTGTACCAGAGCAATATCAGGAGCAAGTGTGGGTTGAACTGACTGCTGTTCCATCTGCACCTCGTTTAGCTCCCACCAGCGTGTAGCTTGAGGAAGTCAACGTACCGCCTTTTTTGCATCTATAGTGGCATCACTAGGGGGCTCAAGGACCATGACTATTCGATTGATGTGTATGAGCGGGACACCAGGAACTTGTCGGAGCGCCGCACGAAGGGGTTGAGATTGGGATGCGACTACGTATCGGTGCTTATTTTTGTCCCCTGATGGATATATGTCTCTGTCAATCAATTATGGAATACTGGTGTCTTACCGATGACGCTGGTCAAACATTCGTCGCCGGGGATGGCCTCTCGATGATTGCATTTTCGCCGCTCGAAAGACTTCGCAAGGTCGACAGCAGGTTGCTGCGATTTTCCTTGCAGATAGAGTTCATGGATACAGCATTGAGTGATCACTAGCAATGAAGGCTACGGTTAGAGACTTCAGTTAACGGACAAAACGGGCCACCGAATCACTCACTGGGTTTGACCGATCCCTGAAGGACTACACCGAGTTGTTTCATAATGTCGAGTTTGTGGTCGATGGCTTCTTTGCACATTTGCGAATCAACTGTGAACCAGTAAAAACCAGAGTCACACAGTATAATCTGGACTGACTGAGAACTTGATATGGCTGGCGAAAGCCAAATGACATGGAGTATAGGGCCATGAGCCTTTTGTAGGTTTTAGCACGCTTGTGTCGCATTTTGACGATCTGAAGAGGTCAATGTACTGTGCAAAGGAGTTCTTGCTGAGCGGCAGGATAAATTTGCATCTGTTGATTTCGGAGGCCCCAGCCTCGGAGGGCGTTGCACAACAAGGTTCAAACCTCCTCGTCACCCTTCGCACTGTCAGACTAATGGTTCCGTGGATTGCAAGCTTGCTGCTACTGGGATGGTACAAATGAATTCGCTGCCTCTCGACCATTGCTGACCCACTCGTCGTGATAGGCTGAGAATAGTTGTCGCCTTCGCGGTCAAAGGCGACATTCTCTGGAACGACATATGTCCTGGTCTGCAGATCCCTTTATACCACTCCGGCTTTGAACTGACTACTGCTCTAGGGCCTGAGAAGCTAGGACGCTCAAAGGTTGTATTAGATGAAGGCAAATACTACGGGGGAATACAGCAGGATGGCAAGTTTACCATGTGAGCTCAGCATGTAATCCTGGTCCCAGTATGTTTGACCGTTCTTAAGTCCGGGTGTTCCTGCGGGTACATACATTCTCTCTGTCTCGACTCATGATTTCATCTTTGACCAGGTGCGTTTCTGAAACGACTAATTGTTAATATTGCTGATTCACAGACAGCTACGCGTCGATATTCTGAACACAACGCCTCCGGCCGTCGAAGTGCGACCGTACATACCTGGAACACCTTTGAATCCTCCATCCTCAGTGATTCTGCCCCACCCTATCTCTCTCGTCGCTCGGCAAAAGCATGATTATTTCGTTGCCCATGAATCTTTCAGCCTACTGGCGATGTTCAAGAACCCCATGATGATGATAATGTTGCTCACGGCCGTGATGGCGATCGGTACTCCATATCTCATGGTACGTGTCTCTCGTGTACTTCTCGGAGTTATATCGAGTTTGAGTAACAGAAAAATATGGACCCCGAAGCCTTGGAAGAGATGCGAGCCAGTCAGGCGAAGATCGCAAGTGCGCAGTCTGCCTTCGCTACGGGAGATTTCAAGTCAAGGTATGCGGCCTTCCTTCTCCCACAGTCTTAGGTTCTAAAGCACGGTCTCAGCATCTCTGCTCTCATGTCGGATGAACCTGCTGCCGTGCCACAACCGCAGCCAAAAGCTGGGCCTGCTCAGAATAAGTCACGTAGCAATAAAAACAAACGGCGATAATTCCCAATATCCTACTATCCTGATGAATATACCGTTTAGAAAGGCCTTGCTTTCAGCTTGAGTCCGCTTGCCAAGTTCTAACTTGATCACATGCACTGGAGTGGACTTGGTCGTCGGGCCGGCCCTTCTACATCCTTCCCGGGCCGCCCGTCTCCGCTCATTAGTCCTCGGTTTCTCCTTGTTGCCTTTTATTGCTGGCAGTCCTGTTATAAACGATGAGAGCTCGTCTCGAACTTCCAATCGACAGCGATAGCATCTTCAACCATGGCCAGCCAAGCTAAGCTCAATGTATTGATGTGTAAGTTGTGATCGTTTTGTATACAGTGACATGATTTGACGTGACACTGTAGGCGGTACCGTAAGCCATCTATATTATGCGAATATAAAGAGGCCTTACCAGCAACGCCGTATGTCCGCTAGGGTGAATACACCACAGGATGGACTGGATCTGGTGCATCAAAGTCTGACAAGAAGGTGGGTGATACAATGGCGATATCGCTGCGAGATACGATCCTGATTGTTCAATAGATCGGGGTACGTTACTTCTCGAATATATTGGTTACCTCGACGAGAGCGTGTTAACGGCCGATCAAATATAGGTCGTTGGCCTGACATTATTTGATTTGCGAAGACTGGGGAAGGTACTTGCACGCCATGGTGTCGTGCCCTGGTTTCTGACCAGAAATTCGAAGGTTGATCATCTTAGTATGGTTGGTGTCAACGGCGGCAAGTTCCCCGCTATTCGCGAACATCTGGCCCAGAACATTGGCAATGTTTATAAGGACATGGATCTCTCGTAAGTCTCCGTGTTGCAACTCGTACTCCATCGACTAACTTATTTGCAACGATTCTAGGTTTGACGCGTTCCCCGAGGGGGGCAAGGTTGATCCCGATGCTTGTAAGGAACATTCTTCGGAGTGGAGTGCATGCTCCTAATAGAAAGTAGACAAGGCCGCTATCGACAAATTGTCCCCCGGCGACGCCGTGATCATTTTCACGCCAGATAGTGAGTTCCTTGCCGTTGGCGATTCTTTGTCTCACCATAGACCACAGGTACGCACTACCCGATCGCTATCTACGCCATCAAGAAGGGTATCCATGTTCTTGTGACGAAACCCGCCACTCAGCTCCTCTCCCACCACAACGAACTCATTGATGCCGCTCGGGAAAATAACGTAGTTTGCTTCGTCGAACATCACAAACGGTGAGGCTATTTATGACTGTAACAATTGAATGGTCCGTCGTTCGTCGCTAACTTCAATCAACGTGACTAGGTTCGATCCGGTATACAGCGATGCGAAAGCCCGCGCCTCCACTTTGGGAGAATTTAACTTCTTTAATGCGTGGATGAGCCAACCGAAGAGCCAGCTCGAGACTTTTCGCGCTTGGGCTGGCAGGGATTCAGACATTAGGTACGAGGCACCTCCTGAAATGATGGCTGCCTCGTTGTTGAAATACCAGATAGCTATTACTTATCATCCCACCACATCGATATCTGCTGTTGGATCCTGCAGGACATTGCTGTGCCCACGCGAGTAGTGGCAAGCGCTGCCACAGGCATTGCAACAAGCGAGCCGTATAACTGCGTTCCTCAAACTGAAGACACGATTACGCTTCTGGTCGATTGGCAATCGATTAAGAGTCCCAAGCACAAGGGTACAGGAGTGTATACTGCTTCGTGGACCGCACCCCTTAAGGCTGGCATTCACTCCGCACAGCACTGGTATTACATGGGCGAAAAGGTCGGGGGTAAAGCTCATCAGCCAGGCTAGTCTTGTTCTGATGCACATTTATATAGGGCGACATTACTGTGGATCAAGCCCATCGCGGATATGATGTAACAGTTGATGACACTGGCAAGACATGGTACAATCCATTCTAGTATGTGTCTTCTAGTTCCTTCATTTCTACTGATCTAATCAAAGTCTCTGTTAGCATGAAGTATTCACCCTCGGAAAGCGGTCACTTCGATGGCCAGCGTGGCTATGGGTACATTTCTATCGAAAAATTCATCGACGCGGCCCGTAGTGTCAACTCTGGAGCCTCTAAGCCCGCTGAATACGATACACACGGACTTCCTACGATCGCGAACACCGTCCTAACGACCGCGATCCTCAATGCCGGCCGAATCAGCTTGGATGAGAAGCGTCCAGTGGGCATCGCGAAGGACGGTGATCGCTGGATCCTTCAGTAAACGAATGGAGAAAGAAAATACCTCTAGAACATTGAAGTGTTACGTTGGCTGTCATCGGTTCTAGTGGTATTCCTCTGGGGATCCGGAACTCGAAGCACTGGACACCTCTTATGTCAATGTTTTCGTATCATTATCTTGTATGTTTAAACCGGGTATGTAAACTTCCATCTTTTGATGATGGTCTCCTCCATTCGTTCGTCGGCGTATCCCTGCGGCGTCTCCCACAGGCGGCCCATCAAAAAGAACGAAAAAGTACACAGTCTGCAGATGCAATCACACCACTCCACAACAACGCACAAGACCCTCATGGGATTTGGGGGCCCTCCTATGGCGTTATCGAATGATCTCAGATGAGCGCTCGCTCAGGTGCTTGGTCTCTCGTTGGGCCAATGGAAGTGGGTTGATTCACCCTTGTTGAGGGCGTGGTTTCCTTGTAGATCATCCTTGCATTGGTTTGTGTGCGCCGGTTGGCAACCCATAATGAAAGAATACAAGGCTGCATTCCCATGCACGCGCGATGCACCCTCCGAGGTACCTGAACCCTTCGACAGTGTGCGACATAAGACACAAGTACCTGACCAATAAGTGGGCTGCGTGCAAAGGTAAGGCCCGTGGAGATCGTTGCCAACTACGTAGGGAAACCGTGGGCTGGATCAGGGATTCAACCTAGGGCATTTCAAACACACGCCCGGCGGAATTCCTTCCTGCGAACACCTGAAACCCTTGCTGTGTACAATTGCATACTTACGTTACTCACCAGGTCGACGATCTTTATCAATTTGCAAGAACGAGAGCATTTTTCTGTGAAGTGATTGTGTGATTGTACGAGACATTTGGGTGATGCTTGTATATACGAGTGGTATTGCAACAATGACGAGTGTTCGGGGTGTGCAGGTGAAAATGATATGTGCAGGTGAAGCGAAAAAGGCGGAGGAGAGGCGGATGCGATGTGGGGCGGCAAGGGCAAGGGATGCTGGGAGAGCGGAAGCAAAAAACAATATACTGTAGAACGACGCATCAGACCGCCATCTGTGCGAAGTCTGTGAAGAGTAGAAGAATATAACATAAAAATGAAATATAATAAGGTAATAGTTAAGAACGAATGCGACTGTCGCTGAGCGGGATAGGATGTGGCGGGGACTATGGTCGCGAAGGGAAGTGGGGTAGTAATGCAAGAGACAATTGAACAAGGGGAAATGAAAAAGTGCACAGGTGATGAGGGACTGCATAATGACCAAAATTGCATTGAAACGAGTGTAGTTACTTTGTGTTGACAACCAGAGATAAAGGGGATGCGGGTAGGATGGGACGGGACGAGAACAACGCCTTGCGTACAAGAAAGTTATATCGCTGGGTCCGGTGGCAGGCAGAGAAAACAAACTGTCCGTGGAATACAACATCGACGGTGGGCCATCGCGCGGATGCTTGAGAGAGCCGTCCCCATGAAATACATCTTTGTACGCTGTTTAGTTGTGTGGAATAGCTGTATGCCTGCCATTAAAGAGATGCGTGATGCCAGAAGAGATGGAAAGGAGAAACTATTGCAGGGATGGGGGGAATCGATGAATGCATGCATATTGCGAGAAAGGAAATATTGCCAATGTGTCTGTTTGACGTGTATGGTGGTACATTTTGCGTTCTTGCTTGACGTTTTGAGCGAGGAAAAAGGAGAGTGATTTTAGTCACGGCGAATTATGCTACCATCGCCCGGGGAGACACAACATTTAAGTTGTGAAGCGCGGGACGACCGAATGAGACATAATCGTGAGGGAGGAACTCGTCGGGTGTCTGATCAGCGCGTATCGGCTTGATCACAGGTTCCAGCGAGGAGTGCATGTTCTCCTTGTCATCTGAAGAACAATGCGAGCTTGGGAAGAAATCACTCGTCGATAACGGACTCGTCGGCGTGACGGGCATATCGTCCGAAAGGTCCGAGTAGGAGGTGGTGGAGCTCATAGGCGTGCTGACGATGGAGGAGGCGGGAGAGCGGACGGGAGTGACAGGTAGAGAAGGGTACGCGTGGCGCATGAAGTGACCACCGTTCAAATAGTACTGGACGACGAAGGTGGCGGCCTTGGAATAGAAGGCGTACGAGTATTTGCGCACGAGGACTTCCGAAAGGTCGTTCACATGTCGCGCCAGACGATTGTCGAGGTATTCAACGACCTCAATGCACTCATCTGTCTCTTCCCAGACACGGCGAGGCTTGCCGCAAAGGTAACGAGCCAAAGTCAAGGCAGCCAGAGCAATAGTCGAAGGTGAATGCTTTACGAACTCGCGATAGAACAGCGTTATTTCCATCAAAAAGCGGGCCACATGCTGAACTTTGGGTTCCTCCATCACTGGCCCACAACACATAAGCCGTAACCAAGCCTCGGCCGTTGGGTGTCCCAAAGTCCACTGAATGGTAGACAAAACATGACCTTCCATCTGGATGAACGCAGTTTCGTCGTAAGCTTCTTGACATACAGAGGCGAGTTCCTGGACGGTAGGAACACGATCTTTGGCGTCTTCGAACTTTGCAGCGATCCAGAGAGCAGCGCATCCGACAAGTTGGTAGTGCTTCACGTAGACAATTCGGCGAGACACGTAGCGATCAATGATGTTGAGTGTAAGGTAAAGAGTTTCGGGGCGGAGGCGAAACGCGAAGTGAACTTCAACGAGAAAGTCGACCAGACAAGGGCGCATGTGCCACCGAATTTCAGGTTGTTGATCCATGGACTGCAGCGAACACATTGTGCATTGCTGTAGGTTTGTCCACTCTCAGCAACGCGAAAAGCACGAACAGAGAGGTCACGGAACGAGACTGACCTCCATGTCAAGCATGTAATAACGAATCTCCTCGCGATACTCCTCTTCTATGAGAATGCCTTCCCTGCGAAGAGCAGCTATCTGGGCCTCGCGTTGCCGCTGTTGAATGAGACCGGATTTCGCGGACCTGGGGGTCTTCCGCGGACCATAGGCAGGCAAGAGAGGAGATCGTCGCGGCTTCGACACGCCATTCGGAGACGGACGCTTCTTGGGATAGATAACAGAATTGTTGCGGGCGTGGCGGGTAGATGAAGTCGAGCTTTCCTTCATTGCGAGAGACGACGGAGAGGGATCTTCTGGTTCAAAGTGGTTATCAGAGGTGCTGTGGGCAGCAGAACGCGTATTGTGAGCGATCATGGTAAGGCAGAGAGAAGCAGAATCATTCGGGGCGCAAGATATAGGTGTCGACATTGTGGCCAGCGCACAACAAAGGGAGCTCGCTGGACCACGCAGCGAGCACGAGCACGGCCAAACAAGAGGCCACAAACGCTGGACTGGTCCAAGTGGCTTATGCGAAAGATACTCACATGAAGCAGGCTACTACTGTTCATACGACAAAGGTCGGGGGCGGAGGCGGGTGGCGGTGGGAAACTAGAGAAAGAGATCGTGAGCGTCGCCGGTCGTAATGAACAGAGTCGTGCACGCCGTCGAGGGGGATGAGCTCGACGTCGTGATGGGGGAAGAGGAAACAAAAGACAGGTAGAGGATGGGAATTATAAAATAGGCTGAGAAAGGAAAGCACCGGGAGTGACGGGGGTCCACATCCGAAAGCAGCCATATGAAGCACGGGGGAAAACAAGGCTCGAGAGTGAAATGGTCAGTTCACTCTCTGACCTTTCACAATTCGCGTAACCACCATGTCATCGCCCCCGCACTTGTTTTTTATCTCCACAATCCATCTCTGATGTGTGACCGTGTCACGTCGCCCGGTTCTCTTTGCCCATACTCGGAACCAGCGCCTCGGTGTCGGCCCGATCTCTCCCACGGCCCACGTTTCGCAGTGCCCAAGCCCCAGATCACAAATGAGATTGGGTCGATCGCTCACCTTGGATTATCTGATAGAATGCGAGTCAGCGCGGAGGCCCGACAGGATGCTGGCAGGTTGTGCTCACCTCTGGCAATGCCCCGGGAGGTATTAAAAAATAATGAAGGAATTATCTTGCTTTTAAGAATTGGAGTGGAAAAGAACGACTGTAGTGAGTGCAATTTGCTGGCTTCTAGAGGGAGATTGCCGCGAGAGGGACGAAGGGGGACGAGGGGGACAGAGAATCACAGCACTCGAAGTTAACCGAGCGATTCACGGGCGACGGTAGGCTCGAGGCGTTTTCAGTGAGTATCAGACCGGGGGTGATACTCGTCGAAAGGCAGGCCGACCGAAGAGATGGTGAGTGAGTGAGGAGGAGGAGGGAAAAGGAAGAAATGAGTTGAAAAAGTTGTATCGGTTAACGAACAAGCAACTTTTCAAGGGCAAGAGCAGTTCGCTCTTGCTGCAATGCGATGAAGGCGTGGCTGGTCCCCCTTTCTCTCTTTAGGTCGGCTTTCAGGCTCACGCTTTCGGCGATAGTAGCCTCCCTTATTTGCCAACACGTTCCTTGCCTGCAGGCAGAAGAACATCCAGATTCGCCCCCAGGTTGGCTCACTTATGTAATGTCCAAGCCTATTTCGAGCCAAAACTGCTCATCCAATGCGCATCTCTGTCGCTTCAGTGCTTCATGGACACGTAAATGGTGAAAAAGCAAGAATTTATGCTTTTTATTGGCGTATAATTGCCATTTTTCCAATGCAAAATCCAGCCAATGACCACCGATATCTGCGCTTTTACCGGCACCTGTTGCTTTGACGCTCACGCACATCATCGCCACTCCCACCAGAGCGCACACCCTCCCATCAGTCACACTTATCTCAACCATCATGCGTGGGCGAACATTTGTAGTCGCATTCACAGGCTAAGAAGATATTACATATACTGCCTGCCTGAAACTGAAACTGCTGTCAACTTGTGTACACTACTTACTTGGGTGCTGCCTTTGTTTCCGAGTCGGCCTCAGCGAAGCACAGAACTCGGCGTAAAGGACAACAACGTCGTAAATGTGGATCCATACGGTAGCCTTAATACATCAACTTTGGGTAATCATTCTGAGAAACTAGGGACCCGAAATAGATCCTGATGTCGTGTGCGTACATGTCAGAAAACATTTGATCTGTCCATTTCGCAGTCAGCTCCCCGCGAATACAACCCAGCTGCACTTGTTACCCAGGCTCACGCTTGCAATTGCAGTTTCGCCGCTTCACAATTTCACCCAGGCACCCCGAGAAAAGCCGACAACAACAGATAGGTCAAACTAGCACAAAAAGCGTTGAAAGAATTAGTCTGGGCTGTCGGTAGTGACCTGTAGTGAGCGTGTTGAATGTAATCTCAATCTTAACTGACGTTGGTTCTGAACCAGAGTCGTCCTTCGCGACGCGCTCATGAGAGCGAGAAGGCCCACGGTGTGGGAGGACTCGGATGAATAGCAAATGAGTCCGAAGGGTTGTTCTTTTTTCCATTCAGTTTTTTACTACACTGTCTAATGGCCGACGTCAATGGCGACTTGAACGTCTCTGAGACGTGGCAGTTATGAATTCTCAAACAAGGGTAACTTGCTGGGCATGTGGGTCGTCGTTCAGCGCTTCAGCGTTGACGTTAGGCCAAGATGTCTGATACGTACGGCACTGCAACCGGGGCATCATCAGTCCACAAGGTCAAGACAATTAAAGCGAGCAGAGCAGCATCACGCTCATGCTGGCTTCTAGGCGCACAAGATTCACACCGGTAACAGAGTTCATCGCATTGGAGGCCTGCATAAGGGCGGCTGCCGAACGGTGAATTTGTGTTTGGAAGGATCGGGAGCAATGGCAATCGGGGCCGCCCAGTGATCTGAGATAAGGTGATCCGGGAGGATGGCGCAAACAAAGTCTCTGTTCCGTTGGTGCTGCGTTTCCATTTCAAGTCCCTTAGATATGTCGGGCCCTCGATGCAAGCGTATCTGACATAGGGTCCCAGTCACAAGTGCCAATCGAGAGCAGTACAACTTGCTTGAATTTGAACGCAGGGGATTTGATACGTCCGGCTTGCAAGGGTTTGCAGCACTCTTCACTTGCTCTTCACCTACATATCCCGCTATCGATCCGCAAAATCGCTCTCAGTAGGGACCCATTATCACATTCCCTATTTTCCGACCGTTCCACAACGAAATGGCCGGTCCCAAAGCTCCCTTGTCGATCGACACAATGCCATTATACTTAATTCATCATAGCGCCCGGGCCCCCGCGAACCGTGCACAGAACCTGGGGTCGGTCACGGCTACATTTCCGGAGCGTAGATTATCGTCCAGGAATTGGAGAGAGAAGTGGCAAAACGAAGGTTTTGATTTATACTGAATATCGAACGGCTAGGCTAAGTAGGATATGCATCAGGGAACACCAGTGAGTCCGAAGTCATTAATGGAATGAGATAGTGATGATATAGGTATTCACTCGCGGTGGGGACCACCCATCAGGAGTGCCATAAGATCATGGTTCTGGGGGTTGTTAGGTTGTTGTTGGAGGTGCGCAGGCATGCCACCTTGTGCCATGTGGGGTGGTAGTATAGGTGGTTGTTGACGCATTCCTAATAGAGGCAGCTGGCCAGGACCTTGCTGAGGGTTAAAACCTCGAACGCCTCCACCCGCAAGACCCATCAGCTGGGCTTGACTTGGTATCCGCATATCCATATTGTTAGGATGTCCGAGCCCCACGTTGTTGTGCGGCAGGTTGGCCTGTATCGGCGAATGCCCTGGAGGCCCACGCATCGGAGGACCAAAGCCGAGGTTATTCGAATTGGGGAGATTGTTGAACGTTGGTTGACCAAGGTGGTTGCCTTGCAATGCGTTCAACAGAGCCGAATTCTGCATATTTCCCATAAACTGGTTGGGCTCATGCGGTGGCCTACCACCTAAGTTCGCCAGGCCGGGAGGCAATCGTTGTCCATGGTTAGGCAGCTGGTTCTGCAGTTGATTCTGCAGCGAAATGGGAGATGGCCCGCCGCGGAACGGTTGTTGTTGTATGGGGATGCCCGCGTTACGACCAGGCTGCTGGGAGAACATAGGAACTTGGCCGGGGAACATTTGTTCAGGTACCCGCTGCTGCAATGGCATGCGCTGCTGCCTGGCGAAGTGGAGCTCGTCCATGGCGTCCGGAAACATTCCTCCATTATCATGGCCGCGAGGGAGAGGAGCATTGCGCAGACCAGGAACCATTCCGTCGGGGACGAACGACCGGTCATCCAATCGGCTGTCATACAGGGAGTCAAGGCGAGCGTTTCCGTGCATGAGTGGCTGTTGTTGGTGGGGGTGCTGCTGTCCAAGCATTTGTAGGGGGCTATGCGTGTGTTGCGCGGGTTGGCCATACGAGTTGTGGCCACCGTTCATCGCTGACGGCGGTTGGTGGATGCCGTTCAATGATCGGCCCTAGATTAGTTAGTGCAACGTTCATACAATAGACGGAAAGGGAGTCACCTGGGCAGAGTTACTGAGCATGTTGAATATCTCCGCCATGGCCCGATTATCATTGACATTTATGCCATTGTTACCAATGAGATGATCGTCATGTCGTATACCACCTGAAGGTCCGATCGGACTGCCCGAGGAAGGTTGCGCGCGCGCATTCACGGGGTCACGATTTTTATTGCCGTCAAAGAACTTTGCGAAGCGGCTGCCTTTGCTGGAGGCAAGGGCGACATTAGCTGTATCGCTGGGTAGCGAGGACTCCATATGAAGTCCGTTCTCAGATGGAGTAGGGGGCGCACGCTCGCCAGATACGCGGCGCATCGATTGGCCCATTTGGGAGTAACCAGCAAATCCTTCGGAGCCTTGGAGCAGAGGGTTGCCGCCAGCAGCTCCCTCTTCAAAGGGTGAGAAGCCTTGTTGAGGACGGAGCTCAGGTTTAGGCATTGCCGTATTTATACCGTGAGCTAGAGACGCCGAGTGCGGATTAGCCACCATCGGTGGGTCCAAAGAGGAAGGTGACATAGGTGAATGCGGTTTGGGGACGGCATTGGAGGGTGCACCAAACGCGAGTAGGCGAGAGCCATGGTGCGGATTGAGTTGATGAGAGGGGAGTGCGGTCGGTTCGGAGGGTTTCGTGGAGGTAGCTTGGGGGATGGGGAAGAGTCTAGACGTCGGCGGCTTGTTCTGGTCGGACAACCCGGGAGGCGTGGATATCGATGATTCGAGGACGGTAATTGATTGGGAAGTAGTTGTTGTCTGAGTTAGCATAGTCAGAAGGGTATTAGGGCCATCGTTACTCGTGACGCTGATTATTGGACTGGGCTTGACGGACGCGGCAGGCTTTTCTGAATCTGAAGCAATCGAGTGAGCAACATTGCGGAATGAAAAATATTAGCCGTACCATTCGTTGGTGGAGGTGGAATAGGCGGCCCAGTCTTCGCATCTACCATATCAGGCGCTTCGACTTGTTTTTTCTTCTCGTCTTCTTTCTTCATGAGCATGCGGAACATCTGAATCTCGTCCAACCCGTTGCTTGCGCCGCCCGTCCCATTTGCGGAAGGTGCGGGTGGCAATGAAGGTGCAGGAGCATCGTCGGCAGCTGCTTGAAGGGCTGACTTCTCCTTCTCTTGCTTCTCCTTCATGTCCTTCTTCCAAGCCTGTATCCCATCAATTTCATCAGCATTACCGCCCATGATTCCCCCACTCGATGGAGAGGGAATATATGTGTCCATCCAAGCAGGTTCCTTTTCCTTCTCTCGCTCACGACGGTCATCTCTGTCTTTGTCGTCGCCATTGACCTTGCGGTCACGAGGTTTCTTTCCGGGAGTATCGTCGTAGGTGGGACGATAGGAATCATATTCACGAACCGGTCGTTCTCTAGGTCGCTCACGATCTCCAGTGCGTCGAGCTAGCCTCTCTTCACGCTTACCATCATCTCTCCAACGCCGAGGGTCGTCGTGTTCTGAATCGCGGTCGTAGTCGCGTCTGTAGTCATCACGATCCCGACGGTCCAATGGACGGTCGTCTCGGTCTCGGGGTTTGTCTCTATCACGACGACCAGTAGATGGGTCTCTCCGAGGTCTAGAAGTGTCGCGTACACGCGAGCGAGGCCGCTCACGGTCATCCCGATCTCTGCGAGTAGTATCTGACCCTATACATGTATTGGATGACGATGGAAAGTTTCAAGGGAGATGGACGGCTTACTGTCATCTCTCGGATTCCTGTCACCTCCTGATACTAAGCTTAGTTTTGTGGCTGTAAGCAAGGAAGGGACATACCTCGCCGCCAGTCATCACCGTCGCCACGCCGCCTCGCACCTTCCCTTCCTTCGGTGCGCCGGGTAGTAGTTGACCCTGCTGTTTGGCCGACCAGTCGAGAGGTACCTGCTGTAAGATGAGGCGCGGCATCTCGATCCTTATTGCGAGCATTAGTCCCAAGGCGATCACGGTCATATTTGTCCGAGAGCTAGGGCACAGTGAGGAAGAAAGAACAGCAAAGCAGAGAAGCAAACTTACGTTTCTGAGATGTTCGTGGCCCTCTTTGTCTCTGAAGTCCCTCGTGTCTCTGTCGCGATCTGGTGCCCGAAGAGATTGGTGTTTGAAATTACCCATCTGAGAGGGTTGAGTTAACGCGGAACGGAAAGATGGCCTCGCTGTCGTGTCTGCAATCGTCCCCTCAGCTTCATGAAGAGAAAATACATTCTAGAAGTCGACGCACCATCCTCGGGGTCTCTTCTGTGCCTAGACAAACGTTCTTAGTGATTCCTCGTATTGTCGAGCACAGAACTTGCGTACCGTCTAGCATTGCTAACCGGCAAGATGGTCTCTGACTCTTTCTTATTCATGTTTTGTTCATTCTCAGTGCTGAGGTCAGAGTGAGTGCGTAATCATTGAGAAACGTATGTCTGACACTGACCCAAACCAGTCCTTGAGATCCGGCATTCCATTAGGGACTTGTACAAGGGGAGATTCGTACAAGAAGAGCAGTTGTTGCGGGGTATATATCTTCAATGGACGAGGACTGTCTGGCTTTGGTTTTTCGTCTGAATTGTCGCTTTGGCCACCGTCATTTTGCAAGGTCAGACTTGCGAGTGAATTCGGGAGGCCTTCGAGGTTGGATTGCTGGTCTGGGAGAGAAACACCGGAGTCTGTGGTTGCCATGAAAGCTGGAGAGAAGTGAGTAGGGTCGTATATGGTGAAGTCTGCGAGGAAGCCAGTTGGTCACGGTGTGCAGGCGTACTAGCGCGGAATTTGAAATGTCCAGTTGCTATACTCGCCCATCTTTTGATGCCATAACATGAACCAGCAGCTTACTCTCAAACATTTTATCCTCAAACAACGGGTTCTGAACTTGTATCGATATGCTATTCGGGCCACGAAGGGTTTATAGGCTTTTTATTCGCATGCGACCGTTATTGACGCGTTCCCAGGAATTCCAGATCACACAGCAAGACGAGAAACTATTGCATGGATTCGACAGGATTTCGAAAAGCACAGGCATCTCTCTGACGTGGTGGGTACTTCATGAGCGCCATTATGGGGTTCTACTTGATTAAAGCGCCCCACAAGGCATTAATAGAGGACAAAATCAACGGCATGCGAAGAGAACTCAAGCAAATATTACCAGGAACTACGACAACTGACAAGCTAGCCAAGATTGCATGAATGCTGGTCTACGCACCTACCGGCTATTCGGTTTATGCACAAGTTGGACTCGTGCGGCTCCGTTGGAGCAATTTCGTCAGGATTGGAAGTTCATTTGTCTGATGGCAAGATGTACATGCGGAGGCAGCAGCAGCAGTTTGTATGATGTACATACAGAATGACATATATCGAGGGTGAACCTCGCGCCAGGCTCCCCCTAAGCTTGATTACGCAGAACTATCCAAGTGTTAGCTTCTTGAAGGTCAACCTGAAAGTAGCCAACGTACTGAGAATCACGGAGTCACCGCTAGAAACAGAGTATCACATCAGACTCAGAATCTACGAGAGAGGAAGTGGTTGAGACGTACCGCAGAAACATCTTGCTGATGAAGCGATCCTTGTTCACAGGCTTCTTGTTCTTACCCTTGGGCAGTTCTGTCCACATCTGAAAGGGGGGTCTTGGTAAGTTTCAACGTTGAATGCAGGAGCGCCATTCACCTCTTTCACGTTTTCGAGAACCTAGATAATTCTCAAGTGTGAGCAGTGGTCATTGGGAGCATGGAACAATCAGATACCATGTTACTGTGACGATCAAAAGCCTTCACGCGAGCCAGGAGTTTCTTGTTATTTCGCAGCGAGATGAGCACTTGTGTATGGTTCCGGACTGCCTGTTGCAATACTGACAATGGCCCTTGGCTGATCTCATGCTCCTCTAGTTGGCGAAGCTGCGCCTCGTCAAGTTCTGATTTTGGTACATGCACGTATTGACTGTTTCCGCGAACATAATAGATCAGTAATCAGCAAGTAGCTACGACGATATACGAACGACTTGCCTCATCTCTGAATAGATCTAGAAAATACGCGGTCAGTGTGCTAGCGCCCAAATATCAGTTTTTGTTATTTGGCACGGCGGGAAGCAAACAAGGGCGCTAGATTTCCAAATTCGGAGCAGTTACTTTCGCTATAAACTTTTTTCACTATGGGTCGTCTACGGCAAAAGGGCAAGGCAGGCGCTGCAAAGGCCTATATCACACGAACTTCGGCCATAAAGAAGCTGCAATGTTCTTTGGCCGATTTCCGGAGACTCTGTATACTAAAAGGTCGGCGAACGGCTGGAAATTCTCCACTAGCAACTGACATCTATGAACAGGCATCTTCCCTCGTGAGCCCCGTAGCCGCAAGAAGGCTAACAAGGGATCGTCCGCCCCTACATCGTTCTACTATACGAAAGACATCGCATATCTTGCGCATGAACCTGTTCTGAAGAAGTTAAGAGAGCACAAGGCTTTTGCGAAGAAGCTTTCTCGTGCACTCGGTCGAGGGGAATGGAGCAGCGCCAAAACCCTTGAGGATAACAAGCCCGTGTACAAGCTTGATCATATTATCAAGGAGCGGTAAGTATTCAGATATCTTATCTTTGGTCGCCTAACAATTCCTCTAGATACCCCACCTTCATCGATGCATTGCGAGACATTGATGATGCACTATGTATGGCCTTCTTGTTTGCTTCCCTCCCATCGAACTCCCGCCTCCCCCCCGAACTCATCGAGAACTGCATGCGTCTCGCCTCCGAATGGCAGCTGTATATCATGCACACACGGTGCTTGCGCAAAGTGTTCTTGTCAATAAAGGGTGTGTATTATCAAGCCGAAGTCATGGACCAAACCATAACATGGCTGGTACCTTATCAATTTACCCAAAGCGTACGCAATCCTCCGCAATTCATGACAGATAGCTAACATCGACTTTAGATACCACCGGATGTGGATGTTCGTGTTATGTTGACATTCTTAGAGCTTTATCAGACATTATTGGGCTTCGTATTTTTCAAACTCTATGCGGATGCTGGCTTTGCATATCCTCCCCCACTAGATACCCAAAAGGACGAAGGAGCAGCTGGTGTCGGCGCCTTCAGCCTACAAACCGTTATGCGGTCTGTGCAGGCTGGTCCTTCAAAATCAGAAACGACGGGGAGGAAAGTCTCTGGCAAGGAAGTCAGGCAAACTATCAAAAGCATTGATGCCTCGACAGACCAAGACATGGAGGTTGACCCGAATCCCACTCAGGACACAGTTGC
Organism: Sanguinoderma rugosum; assembly: GCA_017499575.1. NCBI lineage: Eukaryota > Fungi > Basidiomycota > Agaricomycetes > Polyporales > Polyporaceae > Sanguinoderma > Sanguinoderma rugosum. Next base: position 2,741,032 of record VTPW01000002.1, on the reverse strand, counting down.
CGATGTCGAGGAAGAATTCGTTGTTCATCCTTCGTCGACAGACCCTCAATCCTCCGCCGCACTCCCCACTCTACATTCCCTGTCTGCCCTCCCCCAGACGACTCAAACATCATTATTTTCGCCGTATACGTTCTGGCTCTCCCGAGAAACCTCCAGGCCTGTGTTCGAATTCTTGGTTCGGTCGTTTGGCGGTCGAATTGGCTGGCCTGCATCGTCTGGGGGCGGCTCCGCGTTTGGCGAGGACGATGAGAGCATCACGCATGTCATCATCGATCGTCCACTGATCGAAATGACCCCAGAAGAACGGCAAAGACGGGCGAGGCGCAAGTATGTACAGCCTCAATGGATTGTTGACTGCATCAACGCCGGAAAGATTCTGCTCGAGGAACCCTATGCTCAGGGCAAAACGCTTCCTCCTCATCTTAGTCCATTTGGCGAGCGAGCCGGTGCATACGATCCTACGGAGGCTGTACCCGGTGTTGCTGAGGCGGAAAGCGAGGCGGAAAGCGAAGAAGAGGAAGCCGTAATTGAAGCAGAGGAGGAAGAAGAGGAAGCAGAGGAGAAGCAAGCGTTGCGCGCAGCAGCCGATGTAGCGGCTGATGACGCAGGTGCTCTCCGTGCTGCGGAACTGGCTGCCGAAGCAGCTGGCGTGGACTATGATGCGTTTGAGAAGGAGGTCAGCAAGTCTCGCAAAAAGGCGAAAAAGGTGGCCGTGGAGGACAAAGACGCCGACGCCGAACAAGACATGAACAAAATGCTAATGAGCAACAAGCAGCGAAAGCTGTACGAGCGCATCAAGCACAGCCAGGGCAAGCGAAATACCGAGGTTCGTTCAGTCTTTTTTTGTTCACTACTTGCGCTGACAACACCTCCCGCAGCGTACCAAATTGGAGGAAAGAAAGAAGAGTTTGGTCAAGCAGAAAAAGCGTGAAGCTAAAGCTTGATTCTTGATTCCATTTGTACCTAGTTGTAGTATTTCTGTCATATTAGCACAATTCATAGAGTTGTCATCAATATTTGTGGTGCGATGATCCCATTACAGTATTTGTCGGACCCTTCAGAAGAGCTTTACATACTTCCTTTCTTTCCTCACGCGCGCACGCTTCTCGATTGGCCGACACGCTTCAACAATAATCTGAATGGGATATCTTGACTGATTTCCTATCCAGAGTTATCCGTAGCCCTTAGGCGTCGTATGCGAGCATGGTCGGTCTCTTCAACCTTGGTAACAAGAACTCGCCTAGTCGTCCTGCTTCCACAAGCCCTGAACCACTCGCAGCAGGCTCAAACGATTCAATTCAGCTGCTGCCGCCCCCGCCACCCTACAAAGAAGCGACGACCCCTCCCTTGGTCATGACGGAGGTCACAACGACGACAGAAGTCATTACGACCACTCGTACGACAACACACTTCTTTTCGCTGCCTCTATGGCGCAAGCGCGGAGTACCAGCATCGAGCCATGGGCCGATGTACATGAATGCGGACGAGAGCGGCAGCATGAGTAGACCCGGTACGAGCTACAGTATACCTTCAGTGGACAAAGCGCTACCCCCAACTCCACCAACTGATGAACCTTTGCCATTCCCTGCGCGACCTTCAACAGAACATTCTTTGGTGGAAGGCATCAGCATGCCCGACGAAGAGGGACGGCCATCGTACAATTCAGGCTCAACTCACCGACCAGTGTTGGAACCACGAAGATCGACTGCAGCGTTGGCGCATGCCGCCCTGGGTATTGGACTACCAGCGATCTTACCGCGAGTTTCGACATCGTCAAAGTCAGACGTCCACCATGTAGCCCTACCCCCCATTCCCGACCACCAACCTCGCGCTAGTGTACGTCGGGCGAAGAGTTCCCATAAGGTCCGCTCCACGCGAAAACAACCCGACCTTCCATACGCTTCTGATGGCGAAACCTCCCCCGCTGCGCGGAATAGTTCTTTCACCAGCTCGTCTATCTTTCCATCTACTACAGACGTCAAGGGTAAAGGAAAGGCTCGAGCCACACAAGAGGAAGTTCCTGTAGCTCAAACGCCGAAGACTATCTCTCGCAGACCCTCATTTTGGTCCCGCAAGAAAAGTGTGGTCAAGGAACCAACGCGTCCTGAAACGTCTATCCCAATTACCCCGCTGTCTTCATCAACATTGCCAGTACTACCTCCTCTGTCACCCTTTATCATAGGTGGTAGTCGCTTGACTTCCTCTCCTGAACCTCAAGATGCCGTCTTCTCTGCGAGACCCAAAAGCCCTACGCGTAGACGTTCCATCTCTCTCACACCTCCGCCCTTCGAGGGACCCAGACGCGCCCGCTCACCCACCGTAGATCGTTCGAGTCGTCCCATGACCGCTGACCCCACTACTTCTCCAACTCGAGCCTCGTTCTTTATTCCTCCTGCTCCTCTCGTTGCCTCTCCCCTCCCCAGCCCTTCACTCGAATCCGAAGGTAGCTCTGTCCAGCTAGAAGGACCTGCTCAGCGCCGTCCTCGGGCGCAGACAAACCCACCCATCCTCCATCGTTTATCACTTAATTTATTCGCAATGTCATCATCTGCCTCATCCCCTATCCAGCCACATTCATCTCCACTCTCAAGCAACAGACCATCTCCGCGTCCTTCCCTTGCTAAACGCCCAGTCGACATCCCGAAGCCACATCAAGACGATGAATCACCCGAGGCATATCTCTTACGTCTACGAGCCGCTGTGAGTAAGGCCGAACTTGCTAGCATACTTGCGACAAGGTAACTTACCTCATATACACGAGTTGCATCGTAATCGCTGATCCTTTCACCACATAATAGTATAGAGCCGTTTCACGTTGCGGCGCTTCGGTCGTACCTAGAAGAATTCAATTTCATAGGCGACCCTCTCGACGTAGCACTTAGAAAGTTGTTAATGGATGTCAGCCTCCCTCGCGAAACGCAACAGATTGATAGAGTAATCGAGGCATTCGCATCGCGATATATGCAATGCAACCCCGATCTATATACATCTAAAGGTATTTGTTATTTTGTCTTCTCCGCGGCAATTCTCTCAATTTCCTTTAGATCACCCATACATTTTGGCTTTCAGTCTAATCATGCTACATACGGATGCGTTCAACAAATCTAATAAGCGGAAAATGACAAAGGCAGACTACATCAAGAACACGAGACTTCCAGGTGTTCCCTCAGAAGTGCTCGATGTGAGTATCATCCTTGGTGCTTGCTCGAATGAAGTCTGATCTCTTTTCAGTGCTTCTATGATAATATCGTCTTCGCACCGTTCATATTTATTGAAGATCCTGTTGATGTCAACGGCCAGCGTGGTCTAGTTCCCAATGGTAGCAACAACCGACTCTCTTCGGCGAGTAGTTTGGTAACAACGACCCCTGGAATTTCAACACCCACAAGTAAATCCAATAAAGTCGATCCCTATTATCTCATTCTTAATGTATGTCGTCCTACAACGTCTAGCAACCCTTACTCACGTCTCTCTAGAATTTGCTTGGGCCTCTCCGCATTAATGCTGAACTGTATGTTCCAGCGACGAGTCCATACTCGTGTGAAGGCACTGCTGGCCCATGGGACTCAGAGGATCTTAGGCGGGACTTTGCCCAAGCCAGTGTTCTGGAAGTCGGTGCAGCCGATCCACTTCGCCCTCATCCATTCTTCGGTCTGAGCGTAGGCAATGCTCCGGGCCCCTTACTCGGAAACATGTCAGCGTTTTCCGACGCGTTCACACCGCCCTCAGACGAAGTTTGGACACTCAAAGTAGCCAAAGTCGCGCTGCTCAACCGGAAGGATGATCTGCTCCCTGGTGGCAAGAAGGCGATGAGTCGTAAATGGCGGCCATGGAGCGTCATCCTTACAGGATCGCAGCTCCTTTTCTTCCGGGACACTTCTTGGGCTACTAACTTGGTCGCGCAATTTGAAACATCGGGTGGTCAGGTCATCTTCCCGCATGCGGCTATTTTCAAGCCAGATGAGCTGTATTCTGTGAAGGACGCCATTGCTGTTTATGATAGGTCGTACACGAAGGTTAGAATTGATCAATATACAGGATCCAACAGACTGCTAACTCCTGATTATAGCATCCACACGCTCTCAGAATTGCCATGCCAGATGCACGTCAGATCCTCTTACAGGCCGACTCGGAACAGGAACGAAACTCCTGGCTGTCACATATCAATTACGCCAGCACCTTCAAGTCTGCTGGTATTCGTATGCGCCCCCTCGGCATGTCGACTCACGACGTTCAGCTGGCAGGAGTCGCGGCCGCCACATCCCATCTACACGACTTGCAACACCAAAGTACAACCCCTTCGAGCGATATGCCCTTTCTCCCGAATTCCGAGAACAACGCGGTTTCATCTAGCAGGCGCCCATCCCGAAGTACGACGTTAATGAGCGAACGTTCCGACCTGGACGTGGACGTACCGAGGGCCCCTGAAGTTGAAGGCGCTGATCAACTGAAAGCCACCTTTGATCAGGTCAAAGCTGAGCTCGCATCCAAGAGCCTGGAAGAGCTTGACGTGCCACAGTCCCCTAATGAGCAGGCCCACATCAACACTGTGCATTCTCCTCCAACTGACAACAAACGAATGCTCTCTCGTTCTCAAATCATTCAGGCGAAGATACGCGATTTAGATGCAAAGATCTCAGCTGTTCAGTCACAACTTGACGCAGATCTCCGTCTTGTCAGAAACGTCGCCATCCTTGCTCCGTTCCAAAAGGCAACCCGAGATCGCCTCGCATTGGCTTTACGGAATGTCATGACGCGTGTAATGAATGCTAGACTCGAGGTCGCGAGGTTTGATTGCCACAGGAACGTACTTGCCAATGATTTAGAAGCTGATCTCATGGATTGGCAACGAACGAAGACTGTTGCAATGAGAGCCGCTGCGGACACGCTGAGAAGCAAAAAAGTACCAAGGATGACTCTTTCTCTCTACGACGACGCACCGCCAGCCTCGTCTCCAATCCCTGTTGAGAGGCATGCGAGCTCGTCGTCGACCTGTAAACCTGAATCGTCCGTATCAGAGTCCTTCCATTCTGCTATGGACTTTGGCGTCGACTGGCCTTCGTTCGACTCATCCACATCAACTAGTTTCCTTGGTACTTCACGCCTCTTCGACTCCCCCAGCCGCAGCAGTTCAGGCTCGTTGCAGTTACTCCCCTTCCCAGAATCTGAGTCAACTAACAAGAGCCTTCCGGACCCTCCATCTCCTGCGATCAGTGATCGTAGTTCTCCCAACATCTCGTCACCACGCAGTAGTACCGATACTCATGCTCACGAAAGGTTCTACACTGCTCATGAATCTCTCGAAGAGGCTGAAGATTGGGATAAAACCAAATGCGCACAGCGAGTGTCTTTGGTTCGGCTACCATCCGATATTCGACTTTCTATGTTATTCGACAAACATCATCGCTCTGCCCGACCATCATCATGATCATGACCTGCATTTTGACGTTAACATAATTGGACATCTAATCTTATTGCATTCTACTGTGGCACCGTTGTGTTTTAGCACGCGTGTTATTGGGACGTATCTTAATTTGCATAGAATTGTATGAGTAGGAATTCTTTCTTTAGAATGGAATGGTGGGACTTAGCCTCAACCAAATGACCGGATTGTGCCTGTCGCCAGGGTAGCGCGCCCTCGCGTAGTATAGAATACAGGTATGCGCGTCCCTGTCATGGTACTATTTCGTCTTGAAATATTCAGTTTGCTCATACTTATACCCCTTCCCCATAGTATCCATATCCAGAGACAATTGGTTTGCATGCTGCTCGAACGAGTGCACCCTCAAACACTACCCCTTGTAAGTCAATGCGTATCAGCTCTGTGGCATCGCATGCATACTTATAGCCCCAATTAGCCCTGCTGCCAGCACTGGTAGTTAATGATGGACACCCCGCAACAAACTTCTTTCCACAAGCCACGCAACAGCATCTCACTGATGCTGCGAAAGATATCATTCAGCGCTTTCAATTGGTACAGCCCCAACCCAACTCAAACCTCCACAAACGAGGCCACTGCGCTCGGTGAAATACGAACCCCAACTTCGACCATCAATCCCAGCAACGTCTCTCTCAACTCCAACACGTTTCTACTCTCACAAACTGGCGCAGCAGACACTGAAATGTTGCATCACGAAGAGATGATTCCCGAGACCGTCAATGACATGGATGCGGAGGCGAAGGCAAGGGCAGTGAAGAAGGCTAGGAAACTCAGTCGTGTCTTTGGGGATGTTCCTTCAACTGTGCTAGCGGACGAGCTCGGTTGCGGGAATATCTTGCCTGTTAGGCCAACACCTCAGGTTACGCCGAAGCGCAGAGCGTCTCTGGCATTCTTCCAGCTACCCCCAGTGCCAGAATTGTCGATGCAGCGGACGCATAGGCCCGCGACGGCTGGTTCTTCCCGGCCAACTCGGCCTCTACACCACTTACCCAAATGTGAGCACATCTTTCGTCGCGACGGTTTATGCGCAAGTCTCTCATGCAGCATATCAATAGCTTCCGATTCTACCTCAAGTAAAATTTCACTTGAGTTGGATACATATACCGAAGAATTAGAACCCCCACCTGCGCTAACTTTGCGTCAAACGCGTCGACGCTCATTGGCTAAACTATCACGCCACCTAGGCGAGATTATTCCTCCGGAGTTGGTCTCTCCAACACGCCCTGAAGCATCGCTTCATCTGCAAGTCCCGCCTCGGAGGTGGAACGACAGCATGGGGCGCAAGAGCATGGATTCGGTCCTGCCCAATCGAAGGCCTAGCCAACAAACTGAACATCCCGGTAAATCCAATACCAACTTGAAGCGGAGTAAATCCTTGTGGACGCGCAAGAATGGGGAGACGAATGAGTCGATATTGTCATCTGATGCCGCGTTCCACGAACGCTACAACATCAGCTTCGGGGACGAGGACGCGGTACGAGAACGTTGTCGGGCACTGAAAGTGAAACGCGTCAGGAAGATAACACAGGTAAGGACCTTGCTGTCTTGGGTTAATACTGGGGCTCAACTTGGTTCAGGTTTTCGGCCAGGATCCACCACCAGAACTGATGCGTGCCATTGCCGATGAGCCTGAAAGAGCCTTCACAGGGAATGGCTACCGAGATTCCATCGCCTCGTTCTTTTCACTATCTCGGACGTATCTGAGTTCGACCACTCCGAGCTGGACGCCTAGGTCGAGGTCAACTTCGGTGACATCGACAACATCGGAGACAGGGTTTGTCACAGCCCCCGAAGACGAAGGGCGATCGCCTACACCTGATCGCAGCAGTTCGCTGAAACGGACTTCGGCTGAAGATACGTTGGATGCACGCCAAACGCCTCTGCGCCGCTCCGCGACTATATCATCTGTTTATTCATACACCGAGCAAGCTTTCCGCGAGCGCCGCCTCCGAGCGGCGAAGTTGGCCCACTTTTTCGGCGTCAATTACCAGAACATCTCGAATTCAATAGCGCACAAATCCTCCCAGTCGACTGTGGCGGTAAATATCCAGGTTACGGCACCAAGCCGATTTTGGGGCTGGTTTGATGGGAGGAGAGAGGCCAAAGACGCGGAGATTAATGATGTGATACCCAGGCTGAGGGATTTACGCGCAGGCTAGGTCCTGTGGTTACGGTGTTGCTTGCATTTATAACTTATTTACATACTGCAATGGAAGGATTTAGTTACTTTATACACCTGGGAAGTTTGCTGAGGTGATATAGCGAATACCCGAGATGGATGCCACATATCCGTGCTCATTTGCGCATGAGCAGATATACAGGATCGCCCAAAACAATGCTTGTCATATGTCGAAATGAACCAGTCAACGACATTAGCAGGCCGCCGAATGATATGTAGGCAGTGCTGTTGTAAAGCGGTGAGGTGAAGGTAAGGATGCACGGATTTCCACTTACACAACTTCGCTGGTTCCGCCGTCAAATTTATAGACCTATTTGCACCGAATATCAGATCGCGGCGAAGAACTAACTGGGGACATGGCGTACCTTGCCGTACATCACATAGTCGTAATCTTCTTCAAGACCTCTCCGTCCTTTGCCATCTGGTCTCCAAACATCGAGATCTTTGTCGCCTCCATCCTCGGCACCTGTGTTTGCAGGTCCTTCTCCGCGGGCCAACGATGAAGACAAAGCAAGGGCAAAGTTCTGTTCTTCACGCAATGGAAAGAGCTCTACGTTGTAATCTAGCGTGAGGTCCATGTCGTAGTTTTTAGAATGGGCATAGAGCCGTGAGACTGCACTATTCATTAGTGAGAGTGACAAGCAGCAAAGAGATTAGAGAACCTCTGTCAAATTTCTTTCCTTCTTTGTCTATGGCATTGATGGTGAAGATATCGTCGAAGACGATGTTCGATGCTACCGCGGTCATCGTCGCAGGTGAACGACCTCGCCACAGAGCCAAAACTGATACGGTCACATGGGCAGTCACGCTTTCTCTTCCATGTCACTCGCTCTACGATTACTTCCTGGTTCAATGGCTCTGCAGAGCAGCCTTGCGAGAGCACAGGCGAGGCAAACCTGGACAAAGCGATTTAAATCAACGGTTAATGTCAGCAGACCACCCGCTAGTGCTCCACGAGAGTCCCCCACGCCTCTGGCATTTGTCTCAGCAAACCAATGGGATCCAACATCACAAGAAGGGTTCGTCTTTGCATAACATGGCAGCTGCACCTGACACAGGCGCCCTATTTAGTTTAAAGCAACTAGCGGAACGCCTTGCTGCAAAAGGCTTTGTGTGCGTTCATTGCGATATCGACCTTCCCAAGCCACATGAAGTTCCCGGAGTTCCCCAATCCTCGGAGTCTTTGATGAAGCATTTCGAGTCTGGTAATGCTGCTACTACTTCTTTTTCTACATGTTCCGCTAATTGCAACCTAGAATTCGTCTCTTGTTTATCTCAATCACCCTCGCCCTTCCCTCCCGTGATATTCGCTCGAGGGCCAGGCTCTTTGATTGCACAGACATTTATATCGTCCCATCGTGCCGGAGGCATGTTCCTCATCTCACCACCAGCTTCCAACGCTGACGTGCCGAATCACCTTCTTCCTACTTCTCTTCCCGAATTTGACTTCGAGATGAAATTTCCAATTGCTCTCATGGGAACTGCGGAGGAAATCGAAAAATTTCAACAGCATCGCGACTTAACGAAGACAGGCTACGTGGATACGTACATTGTGGATGCAATCGACGAGGACACCGTCTCGCTCAAGGCAGAAGAATGGTTAGATGAACTAAATATATAAGTAATATACATACGACTCAATTCAACAATGGCCTCAGCAAGTGCAACCAGTAACTAGCAACTATACAGTGGGTCTGGGTATCTATATAAATGTCATGCAATGGCGTCGTATAATTCCTATCGGCAAAGACAGGGGACATACAAAGCAAGGCAATGCCTAAAACTACCAGGCGTCGTCTTCTGTCTGCTCTTTTTTTATCTCGCGCCTCACTTCTGCCACAGTGGATAGACCTGGAAGGACGACTTTCCATGTTGCTTTAGATGCGAGGACTCGTCGGACTTGGTGTTGTATTAATTCGTGAAGTTTGGGGACGTTAGCGAGTTTTGCGCGACTCCCCATGAGCGACGTTGTCGTGAGGTCCAAAGTGAAGTCAGGAGAGACGGACAATGTGAGGACGGGGGTAGTTGATGAAGGAGGGGGCGGTGATATTACAATCTAAGAGGTTGTTAATGAGGATGACGCTAAGAGTACGGGCGCACTCACTGATGACTTGAATAGGGAAAGGGATATCGTTAGTGTTACAGGGAGTCGGGCGAAAGACGGCATGGGGTAATTGAAGAGATACGACGTCGAAAGCGACACAGAGGCAGTGTCACAATATGTTACGTCGAATTCGGTTTCCTGGCGTTGGACTTAGTTACAGTATAGTTACATCGAAAAGACGCGTACCGAGAGTGGGTCTAAGGACTTCTGGCGCTTGATAGCAGAGCCTGTTATCCGTGGAGCAGATACACCAAGATCAACCGAATGGACTCGAATGTGGTCCTATAAGTTCACTCGATGAGTTTGGAGTTCAAAGGGGTCACGTTCAGCGTACCAAGAAGCTGGCGGGCCGTATCTTATTGGCATATTCTTCCACTCTGCGACGCGCAATCTCGTCGCCCTCAGGACCCGGGAGGTCGTCTCGCAGCTTTGACCGGTATACGTCGGCAATCTACGTAAAGGTTCATATTCTCGTAACGTGAGAGTTCAGCCTGGTTTACGCACCTGCTGAAGCAGCATATTTAACCATTCTGCGGACTCCGGGCTACTCTCTGGTACCTCCCCTTCGCTTGGGTGAGCCTTGGTCTGACTTTTCCGAAGGGAAATGTTGCTGGCGTCGACCCCAGGGTGGTATATCGAGGTTTCAAATGGATATTCCGTCGAATCCAGAAACAGGTATTTGAGGATGAGGATAAGCAGGACCAAGATAGAGAGTTGCCCGAGAATAAGACCCTGCGTGAACGTCGGCTGCAATGAGAAAACGTAGTTCCCCGCCATTGTGCATGGACGATGTGTGGAGAGGCAACTATGTGAAGGCGGGGAGCAGGAAACGCAAAGTCGCGGCTGATATCAAGAGCACGCGCACCAAAAATCGGTATCCAGGGAAGTTGCCGCCCGAAAGATAAGATTCGAATTTCAATCGCTATCAGACAGATATCTTGAACCATGACCACCACCAACACCACCGACACAAAATTGCACGCCTTCGTCTCCTGGCCTAATGCACCGCTCACACGTTCCCTCGTCCTCAAGGCTCTCGAATCCTTGAACCAAAAGGTCGAAATATCGACAGCACTTCCGACTTCCTTTGACAGGCTACTGCAGTGGTCTACCTACGACGATATCGATCACGAATTGACTCACCACCGTTCGGATACCGTTATTTCCTCTTCGTATACGATTCGAAAGGCTCTGATACGAAAGCACTTTCTCTCGCGATGCATTCACTCGTACTTGGTTAAACACACAGACTCGTCCCTCAAGCTTCATGTTCCACGTACCTGGGATCTCGAAATCTCCTTTGCTGACGAGCTAGAAGAACTATGGACCGATGAGCTCTGGGATTTGGGGCAGGAACTGGATGCAGATGTGGGGAAATGGTATATTCTCAAGCCTGGCATGGCCGATCGTGGAATGGGAATTCGGTTATTCAACAGTAAAGACACGTTGCAACGCATCTTCGAAGGCTTTGAGGAAGCATCGGACGATGAGGTAGAGCTTGAAGAGACGAACAGCACGGCGGTGGTCACTTCGCAGCTTCGGCACTTTGTCATCCAGGTACAGAAATCATAATGTGGGTGCGGGCAACGTCGATCCCTTTGTTCGCAGGAGTATCTCCCCTGTCCACTGCTCTTGGATCCTCGCCAAATCCCATTGAATGGTACCTCTCCACCGAGTGGACTACAAGGGCACAAAGTCAGATTTCTTGTCCTCGCTCAGTCCTTATATAGACCGTCCTTTCTGCTAGTTCCATCTCAGAGCTTATTGCGTGTGTTCCGGAGCCCTCAAAGTGTTCCTATACACTCGTATCCTCGCGTTGTTCTCGTCTAAGCCATACGATTCCCCATCACTAGGAGATGAGGGACAAACTGAAGATATGGATCTGTCCCCCCACCTAACGAACACGTCGCTACAGCTCCATACGGGCGAAGAGAGCGTTCGCTTATTAGAAGAACTTAACGGATGTACGATCCTCTCTGGCTCCAAAGAAAACAGCCGTACTTTCACAGAAGGAGACATCGCCAACATCTTACAGCAGATGGCCACCGCCTTGGCCGAGACGTTCAAGGCAGCTCTCGAGAGCCCAGTTCACTTTCAGGTAGGAACTTTCTTTCGGACCGCATGTATATATTTAAACCTGGTCTCTCCTAGCCACTGCCAAACGCTTTTGAAATATACGGCATTGATTTTTTGGTCTCCGATCCCTCCTCGGGCGAGCTCCGAGTTCAGCTTCTTGAGATCAACGCAGAGCCAGCAATAGAACTGACGGGACCACGATTGTCATGGATTCTCGAAGACTTGTTCGTCAACATCGCCAAGACGTGTATTGAGCCGTCGGTTTCAGGTGCACAGGAGCAAGACGACTGGGCTGTTGGGCAGTCAAAAGGGACATTGATAAAGTGTTTAGATCAGGGAACACGGGGGTGTTGGTAATGCAATCTAGCTGGTCTGGGTTTCGCAAGGCTCTCGTCCGCAAATAAATCAGCCAAGTGCGCGTTCCCGTCCAGCTTTGACCTTTTCTTACGTTTTGTCAAAAAATCTTGTCAAGTCTAGCTAGACACCAAGCGTCTATCATCTTAGCCCCGTGAGGGGTTGAAGAGCCTCTATCCCATCTTTGAGTTTCCATTTTCTATTCCCATAGGTCTCAACGCTTCCAGAACTAAATCATTCTTAGCAGTGACAGCAGCACTGCCGCTGTTGGGCGCGTCGACTGTTCTTTTAGAACGACCCTATGTTCAGCGTGGATATCATCCATATCGATCACACGAAGCTGTATACTATAAAGTCCGATTCTTTAACGAGCTGCTTCTGCGTTGATCATATCAACCCCATAACAAGACCCTCAATGTCGCTCGGTCGTCGCCCGACAAAATCAGAGACAAGTAAGAAGGCATGGCATCGACCTATGGACTGGCCTGCCGAGGAAGACAAGACCAAGAATCTTTGTTCGAGGCACGAGTCAATGAACTTGAGCAGGGGTTTATTCGCAGCTTGGCCCATTAACAAAGAACTCCCGTTGGATACTCCCTTCGGCATCCTTAGAAGCGTTCGCGAGAGAGCGACGTTCTGCGTGCTTTGCCGCCTCATTAGCCAGGCTGCAGAAGATGTTGTAGATGCCGATCGAGCGGATATTATTGGATGCTGGGTTAGGGATGGCCGGTTGGAAGGGAAGGAGATAACTAGCCTTAGACTGAGGATCACATCTCCTCCGCTTGTGGATGGGTATAACACCTACCAAGTCTGCGACATCGTTCCGTATGACCCCGACGGTATGATTTCCGACCTTTTCACCGGGCGCGCAATGAACAAGCAACAAATTGACTTTACTCTGGCCTGTTCGTGGGTTCGTAAATGCGAGGAGTGGCACGGAGGGGCTTGTCGTCAGAAGGAAGCTTGGACGACTACGGCAATTGGAGTGCCCTTCATCCGGCTGCTGGACCTCAAGCAGAATTGCGTGGTGGAAATGGCGGCTCCTCCTTCGTATGTCTGTTTGAGCTACGTTTGGGGATCAGCACCCGTGTTCAAAACGACGAAAGCAAATCTTGCCCAGATGAAATTGGTCAAGTCTCTCAACCGCGCAGGAAATGAGATTCCTCGATCTATCCGGGACGCCATCCGGGTCACCAAGACCCTGGAGGAACGATACCTTTGGGTTGACTCGATGTGCATTGTGCAGGACGACGATGTAGACAAGGGCCAGCAGATTTCAATGATGGGCGAAATCTACAAGCGAGCATCCTTGACACTTGTGATAGCGGGTGGGGATCATGCCAATTGTGGTATCAGCGGGATGAGCAAGGGTGGTCGTAACATCAAGCAAAACGTCGCTCACCTCTCCAATGACTTGTCACTAGTACAGCTCTTGGCAGATGGCAATCGGGCGGTCAATAAGGCTGCGTGGAATACTCGTGGATGGACTTATCAAGAACGTATCCTATCCCTCCGTTGCCTCTTCTTTACGGACGACACCATTTACTTCCAATGTCAGAAGGCAGCGTGGAGCGAGGACTTCAAAGCTGAGCATCCCGCGATGACCGTCTGCGCTCCAATGCTTAATATCAAGCTGTCTTTGGACGGAAATCCAGCGAAGCTCATTCCTCGGGATGAGTACAATCTTGTGACTCACAGAAGGCCATATTTTTACGAGTATTGCCGGTTGGTGAAGAACTATACCATGCGCAAGATGTCCTACACCAGTGATCGAATCCCAGGATTTCAAGCCGTGCTGAGCACTTTCGAGCAAGTGTACGGATTGTCATTAATGCAAGGCCTGCCCGAAGAGATGTTCTACGAAAGCCTCCTCTGGCACTCCACCACTGGAAGGGTCAAGCGTGTTAAGGCTTACCCAAGTTGGTCGTGGGCAGGCTGGACGGGCGGAGTGGAGTATCCCGATCTTCAAGACTTCAATGGTCTCCCAGTGTTGAGCGAGAGGTGGCGGAGAACACGGCCAATATCTGAGATGATGATCCAGGACTTGAGCGCTCCGCGTACGCGGCCGGTTCGTACGTGCGATTATCAGGGTACTGTATTGCCCGAAGGATGGAAGGCTGAGGAAATAGAAGATGGGGATATGGTATATTTCCATATCGATAAACCCAGCATCCTACACTCCATACCTCCTCCTGTTCGATTGGCAGAGGGCGATGCAACTATCTCTCCAGGTGGCCTCCTCTTCCGCACACAAATCGCTAAGTTTCGATTGACTTCGGAAGCTCGCAGCGATAGGCAGGAAGATAAGAACAAACCACGCTTCGGGATTTTGCCAGTAAATCCGCCTGAAGCTGGACATCGAGAAACATGGATTGGAGGGATTCGTTTATCTGGATTCTGGCATCTGAAGTATAAAGGGAACAACCCTACGCCGTTCGAGTTCATCGTCCTATCAGAGGCTTATGGATTCGGTCCCGACGAGGTTGGTCCTGATTCGGCAGGGAAAGTGGAACCGTATAGTGTAGTCAATGTTATGCTTGTCAAAAGGAAAGAACCAATTTCAGCGGAGGGTCCGATAGTGGTTGAGAGAGTTGGAGTAGGACGGATGCTGAAGAGCGCTTGGAACGCGAATGTCGATGTAATGGACGTATTAATTGTATAAACATCATCCAATGGTAGATATCGAGACAAATGTACTCACTTGTCCACGACCGTCGCGGCGAAAATCACGAAGTTGCAGCTTAAAAATTAATATGAAGATTGTCCTTCATATATTTCTCGTATAGATCAAAACCACTACGCACAAGATGATGGAGACTGCTGTAAATCTAGGAGCACGACAAAGCATTAGGAAGATGTTCAAACGCTCATGTCGTCCGCGAGCTCATCCGATTCAAGGTTTGGCTGAGAGGGTGGTACTGCATCTTCGCCGCGGGTAGCAGGAACAATATCACCGTCTTGATGAGACTCGCCGCGCTGAGTTGGAACCGGCTCATAGCCTACGCGCTGTAATGCAATGCACGATATTCCAAGAACTCGGGAAAAGTACATGTCCGCGATCATGTCTTGGTGGAACAGGGACACATAATATGGGTCGGGAAGTGTTTGTTTCTGAATCCTGCACATATCCTGTATCAATGTTAGCATGATCAACATCGGTCACCGTTTAGAGATACTCACTGCCTCCGATATCAAATAATCAACGGTCGAAGGTTCGAGAGGCACGATATGGTCGCAACGGTATCGGCCTAGATGTAGCCAGCCCGTTTCGGAAACCTTTTGGAATACACTCTTGACTTCACCGAGCCGCCATCCAGTTGGATACGGGGACCAGCCTCGTCTCTTAGCCTTGGGCCCGGGGTTGTATATATGACTAGGCAAGCAGATTAACAAACGGCGAGGGACACCTGCTGGTTTAACAACACAATGATCGTCTAGCCAGAAGTCGTCGTTGCCTGCGCTAGAGTTCTTTGAGTGGAGAGGGAATGAGAAAACACGCGATTCTTTGATCGAGCGAAGGTTGGCTCACCGGACTAATTATTTCGGGGTATGTGAGTAATGATGAGTAGTCAGGTTGATCTGGTATAGGGTCGAGGTTACTCTCGCCAACCCAAGCAATAGGATCAAATGCAATCCGCTTTTAGGGTCAAGGGTGGTTAGTCACGTAGAAAAACAACCGGGAGACATCTATACCTGTACCAAAACGTCGCGTTCGCGTTCCATGTTTTCGAGCTTTTCTAGGAGAAAAGTAGACGCCTACGTATATGGTATTGGGGAGGATGTAAAGCATTACTCAGGCACATATACCTTTCTGAGGCTTCGGTTACCCTGCTTCATATTTCGATACTTCTCAAGCAACGTAGTGTGCTCCTGCTGCAAAGATGCCTATATAACATGCTTGTCAACATATGCCAGAAAGGTTGTTCATCAACGCACAAGTGCGGTTGTTGATTCTTGCTGCTTGGTGTTGGCATCAACAAGTCGGACTCCTAGACCATGCTGGTAGCCTCGTTGTTTAAGCATCCGGTATGAATCGCGATTGCACGGACTTACATTCACTTCCTCCTGCGTCTGTTGTGCATTTAGAGCTTGCCCAAGCTGTATTGTAAGATCTTCTACCGTCTGTAGATAACTTAGTCAAGTGTAGATTATCGAGTTTTACTTACATTTTGTAGAGCTGTTATTGTAGATGCGACGTCTGGCTCAAGATCTGGGTTAGTGGCGTCTTCCATCTTGACCTCGCGAGGGACCTGGCTTTCCCTAAGAGCTGCTATTTCGTCTTTGAGCTTCTCATTTTCTGCCCTCATCGCTTCCACGGCTGAATCATTTGTGGCACTCGTAGCGCTGCTTCTGGACGCGTGGATCATCCTCTCAGCACGTCCGGGCTATAGGGGGGGGTATGAGAACAACAGAATTGGGAGAAAATCACTTCCTGACCTCTGCAAGCTGGGCCTTGACTAACTTCAGCTCTTGCCCCAAAAGCTTGATCATCTCCTTCATCAACTCGGGGTCCGCTTGGAAATCCATGTCTGAGGTATTGAACTCGGAAGGAGAAACTCACGAGCCCGTTGAATAAAGGTGCATCCAAGCAACAACAAGCACAAATAACTGGATCTTCAGTACCATCATGACTTCCACCACATCGAGTATGGGGTCCCTCACGCCTTCTCGCAAACGATCCAAGTGGGAAACGAACGATGAAACTGAATCGCCCAGTCACCCCAAACCTTCAAAGCGGCGCACTAAATCGAGACTGGAGGACGCCAGGACACCCTCTGTTTCTTTGCCTTCTCACCCGGTATCATGGCCCTCACACAGTAGTTATGTCCCCCCAAGAACGCACCATCCACCGATCATACCATCCCGCTCCGTTTACTCCTATGAACGCCTCAATCAGATCGAAGAAGGCTCGTATGGCATCGTCTTCCGAGCCAGGGACAAGCAAACCGGGGATATCGTTGCACTGAAGAAACTCAAACTTGATGAGGAGAAGAATGGGTTCCCCATAACTGCCCTCCGAGAGATTAACGCGCTCATGACTTGTCGGCACGATAATGTTGTTGGAATTCGTGAGGTGGTGGTTGGCGATACTCTTACGCAGTACGTAGCTAAAATCCTGTCTTCGCGGATAAATAAGCAACGTAACCGTAATATCATCATTTTTGCATATATCGAAGAGTTTTTGTTGTGATGGACTTCATTGAACACGACCTCAAATCCCTCCTCACGTTGATGCCTGCTCCATTTCTCCAGTCTGAAATCAAGACTCTCATGCTGCAACTGTTATCTGCCGTGCAGCATTGCCATAACAATTGGATTCTTCATAGAGATCTCAAGACAAGTAATCTCTTGATGAACAATCGTGGTACTATCAAGGTTGCAGATTTCGGTCTAGCACGACGATATGGCGATCCCGTTGGCGTAGGAGGCATGACACAGCTCGTTGTCACACTCTGGTACAGGTATGTATGAACGAATGAAGAGATCTTTTCCGTTGATTGACCAGGTTTTCAGGGCACCAGAAATCTTGCTTGGAGCTAAGACGTATTCTACTGCGATAGACATGTGGTCGGTGGGGTGCATCTTCGCTGAGCTCATCTTGAAGGAGCCATTGTTTCCGTCCAAGGGCGAACTCGAATTACTGGCCATGATCTTCAAACTGTTAGGGCCTCCGACTAGCAATTCTTGGCCCGACTACTCTTTACTCCCGCTTTCCAAGACAATAGCTCTTCCATCCCCTCAGCCACCGCAATTCAAACAGAAGTTTCCGTACTTAACAACCGCAGGCATAGACTTGATGATGAGTTTGTTGTCGTATGATCCAGAGAGTAGGATTACCGCGGAGGAGGCTTTACAACACCCATACTTCAGGTTACTCCTTGGCTGGCCACGATATTCCTTCCCAGTCTGACTTTTTTGGACTGATATAGCGAATCACCGTTACCCAAGCATCCAGACCTCTTCGGTTCCTTCCCATCGGCCGCAGCTGGTGAAAAGTACGTTTCATAACAATGATGAGTTGAACACGAGACTGACTAAGTGGCTTAGGAAGCGAAAAGTATTTGATAGTCCTTCTGCCCCCGTAAGAGGGGGAGACTACAAGCTGTTAACAGATTTCGACGTATAAGTAATAGTGGCAATAACATATCCAAAATAGTGTCCGCTTTACATTACATAGTACAACAGATCGTTTACCCGTAAGTACGCAGGCTCAACCCTATGCGTTAGGCGGAAAAGACTCAGTCAAGAGTTCTCTCATCTTCTGGAATCGGGTGCGGGTTCGCTCCATCTCCCCGACCTTGTCATAATATTCCTTGACTTCCTCTACCGTGAACCTGAAATCATCGGCAATCTGGAGAAGGCTTCGGTCGACAATATGCATTTGGGGATTCCTGGCGAAATTGTTGTGAGTAAAGTGTCTGGAAGCAACAGGTAAACGTACATTTGCCTAGGCCTCTTGGAGGGGCTGGCGTCCGGGTGTTCAGCTGATGCCTTTCGCTTTGCCCATGCTGGCGGGGGAGCATTACCTATCCTGATAGCCCACTCGGGGTCATCCTCGGTATCATCCATTTCTTCCTCAGCTGGACTACGCCGGACGGGCACAGGCAATGGGTCATTCTGGATCAACAGGTTTGGCTCAGGAACGGGGACATAATCAGCCGTGTCTATAACTCCAAGGTCGTTCGTTGGCTCCTCGTTATAGATAGCTAACGTTTCGGCTTCAGCTGAACCTTGGCGCTTGACTGCACGCTTCTTTCGGACTCTCTTCACTTTCTCAACCTGGCGCACGTAGCCATACTGGCCCTGCCCACCTTGCGAGGGCTTCGTGAGTTCGACAATTGCTTGAATATGTTTGTCGAGACGGTCTGAATTCTTCTTGTAACGCTCGCGCCATGACTGCCAGGTATGCCGCTTCACCCAAGCAAACTCTGGTTCGTTGCACTGATAATCAAACGTAGGTTGAGAAAGGCTGTTGACATTTGTGTCGTTGCAAGAAACTCACCTTTTCACAGAGTTGTTGGTATAACCGGTTTCCGGTGCGTCCCCCTGTTTGTTTGAAAGGAATCTTTTCGGCTATCCATTGGCAAAGACTTTCTTCATCTTGTTCCGTAAATTGCATCCGCCTGTGGCCACAATTAGTATATGCTCGATTATCAGTACCGAGGAAACGAGTGTACTCACTCTTCACCGGGCCGCCGTCCGCCAGGATTCTTGTATACAAGTGGTGTATATATTACAGCGTTCTTCTCGACGCATTTCTTCACCCATAGGTATGATTCGACGTATTTATCGGGGATGCCTTCGTTGGTCTTCACAAGATGTTGGAATTCTTCCGTATTTGGATCTGCCAAGATAACGCGGGCTGATTGCATCGAACCGTTTGGGTCCCCACCAGAGTGCTAATTCCGTTCGACGCGTGAATCAATCGCAAAGGGGAATGATAAGCGCAGAAACTCACCATTATCCGCTGGGCGAGAGCCGCACGCGCATTGGGATTTGCTATCATGGAGTGGATGTGCATTTTGATAGGTACGCCATTCTCGACGAAGATCTGCTTCAGCAGCATGCCTGCAACTTTACAGGCCTCTACGTAGGTGTACGGCACGAAATGGCGATCCGGCCTATCGAGACTGGTCCAGCATAATCGGAGTCGCTCTGCTTCAGGCGTTCCCGGCTGTATCAGTATGTAGCCTTGGCGGGGGACTTTTGCTTCAACTCTGCCACCAAGGACCTGGCAAGAGCATTTGTATTGAGAAACACCAAGACATACGTCTGTAGCACATACCGTAATGGTCTCGCACAAGTCCGCCTGCACCTCCTGAGGCAGATCCTTTTGAATGAAGAACTTGATCGCTAAGCCATTGAGATCCTGGAATATTGGCTGCCAGTCGAGTATCAGTAAGATCAAATGATCATGAAAGTGACCAGTATGTTTACCATAACGGAGCCCGAGCTTGTGCCCTAGGACGATGGAAACCCAAGATTAAGGTTGAGGTCAAGGAGTGGCTAGGGTTTCCTGAACGAGGGTTAGGGTTGCATCAAAAGAGTCATGTGATGGGGTCCTTTGTTTGTCCATGCTGACAGGTTCAGTAAGTGGTAATTTGATTCCGAGAAAAATAGGTACAAGGGTGTGTATCACTACAACTCGATCACTTTCCCTGGATTCATTATGCCCCGAGGGTCGAAGAGTTGTTTAATCTGCTTCATAAGCGCTATGCTGACATCGCTTTTCGAGAAGTGCAGAGCATGAGTCTTCATGGCACCAATACCATGCTCGGCGGATATCGAGCCACGGTGAGACGCTGAAATATAGGCACAATTAATGATTACTCCGAACAGGTGATAGGAAGTCGACGTACCAACAAGCTCATATATGAAAGGCTCCAGGGCATCTTGTATTTCATCCGTATATTGCTCAGCAATCACATTGAGATGGAGGTTGCCTTGAGGGCACGATGAGAGATCGATGATCACGGATGTATATAAAAACCGACTTACCATCACCAACGTGTCCATACCCAATAACGTGCTTCACAGCGCCGTCGTGAAGGAGTCCTTTGCTTCTCAGATGATCTCGTGTTACATCAACGACCTGCTTGAACGTTGATAATGGTACGGAGATGTCATATTTGTAGGCCTTGCCCTCCTTTGAAACGGCCTCAGTTACGCCTTCTCGTAACGACCATAAGGATGAGAACTGAGCAGGAGACTGCGAAAGCACGCCATTTGTGATGAGAGGTTGATCAGCGCCGAGCAATGATTCTAGTAAATCGTTTAATTTCTAAAAATGTTCGTTGTGATAGTTTCGTGCGGGGTAACAGACAGAAGCGAACCTCTTCATCATGATCTCGTCGCCCACCACTAGTCTCAACGAGGACGAAGCATTGGGCGCCGTCAACTTCTTCCTCGGTCAGCCCCCGACCTTGGCCATGCTTGACAGCCAGATCATATGCTGTGCGATCTATGAATTCGAAGGCAGAGAGGATTTCCGATAGTTGTCGTTTCACTTCCTTGTACAATGGAAGAACGTTATCAAAATGAGGGAGAGCCAATATTACGTTGTTGGAAGCTTGCGGTGCTGGAGGAGTAAGGATAGAGACACCGGTGATAATTCCGAGTGTTCCTTCCGCGCCAATGAAGAGCTGCTTCAGGTCATAACCTGTTATAAGAGTGAGTCAATAGATGTGTTAACCATGGGGCGGAGTAAACTTACCGGTGTTATCCTTGCGCAACGAAGTGAGTTGATCGAGGATGGTCCCGTCAGGTAAAACAACTTCGATGCCCAAGACGGAGCCATGTAGTGAGCCGTAACGTAGAAGCCGAAGACCCCCAGCATTTGTAGCGACATTCCCTCCTATGTGGCAACTGAATATTCACGTTATTGAGCTGCACATGCTCAGAACAAGGGTGGTGCATACCTGCCCTTTGCCCCTAGGTCTAAAGGCATGATGTGGTGATGCGGCGCAATATAATCTGTCAAGGATTGCAAGATGCATCCAGCGTCTGCGACAAGAATACCTGATGAGAGAACGTGTCAGTGGATAGGCACCAGAGAGAACTGGAAGTGGGAATGACCGGATACAGGATCAAATGATCGTACTTTGTTCATGTTCGATAGATTGACGACTACCTCGTCATGAATTGGGACGCTTCCACCGACCAGACCCGTGTTACCACCCTGAGGAACAATACCAATGCGCCGTTCCCAGCACAGTTTGACAATGTCGCTGACTTGTTGTGTTGTCTTGGGTTTGAGTACTGTTGTAGACTTGCCATGATATTTGCCCATCCAATCATTGTTGTATTGGTCTAATTCGGAAGCAGCGGTAGACGACGGTGGTAAAGTGGAGAGCACGGAGGATGGAGGGAGGATACTGGCGAATTGTTGAACGTCCTGCTCTGTGACAGGGTTGAGATGATCAAAAGGAGCCTCTGCACTGTGCCATCGACGTGGCGCGCAGGCCAGGCGTCGTGGAAGACAGCGACGAGCCAGCAAGAGAGACAGCATCGAAGTGAGTGAGTGCTATATTCAGCGGACGATTTCTCCGAAACGGCAATCCTGATGTGGCGTGGGAGCTCTCGGACGGCCTTGGGTCCAGTACGTCCGCTTGTCACGACTGCTTCACCTTCTCCGACCCAGAATCTTCCCTTTTCGCCAGATGTCCCGTTGAAACGACGTTCAGGCATTTTCTTTGCTCACGACCACGAGTCATCTTTTCGTTACCGGCTTACACGGCTTTTCTTACTTCTTCATTTCACCACAATCTCCATGGTTCACTCTGATGATACTGAAGATCACTGGAGCGATGCCCCAGAGACCCTGGACGACGACCGACCCGACCTTGACGATGCTGTTCATCAGGAAGCTGATATGATTCAGCAGCACGAAGGAGATATAACAATACGGGCAGTAGCAGTATCTGTCGATGCTGTGGACAAGATTGACCAGAGCGCAGTATCGCATTCTTCTCGAGGAGCTTCCATGTCCACGCCACCCCCGACTGAGCCAGTGTCCGACGCTGCAAGTATCCACAGTCTCCCCGCCGTATACGTTACCGAACCAGACACCTCGCCCCGGCGGCCTTCACCCATACTCACCAATCGAGCACCTCCCAGTAGTCCCGTGCCTCCCCCTTCGCCTTCGCACAGTAACATCTCGTCTACAGCTTCTGCTCAGCAAAGAAGACACCGACATCGCTCGGCCGTTGAGGTCGGTTCCATAAGTGTTGGGGGGGTTGATGTACTAACCCACCAGCACAGGCTCGGTCTTCGAACAGGCTTTCAGGTTTCTTCACTAATCTCATACATCGCCGTGAGCACGCGCAAGCCTCACCAGCTCAGGGAAGTGTGAGAGAAGCGTCAACGTCTTCTCCGGCGCCTCGAAACACATCACATTCCAGCACACCATCTCGATCGTCCTCACCGCCCCCGGCAAGACCGACTACGCCACCACCGCATCTTGCACCGCCAACATTGCAAGAACTTGGCTTGTCTTTGTCCGTCATAACGCAAGACCTGTCGCCTTCGCACTTTAGTACATCCCCATGGAGTGGTGCTTTCTTAGGACCTCGTTATTTACTCCTCTGCCACGCACAAGGTTTGGACATTTTGCCTCTGCAGTCTCCTCCTGCGCCACAGCCGTATGCTCTCGTTCGGCGTGTCAGCTTTAAGAGTGTAGTCGTCATGGAACAGCGTGGGGTGCTTGTAGCCATAGCTGGCAGGAGGGACGGTGTCAGAGTCTATGCTCTGGAGGAAGTGAAAAAGGCTGTTGAGTGGCGTATGGAGGTTGAAATTCGTCGGGAGCGTGAGCGACAACGGCGCGAACAGTCCAGGAAATCCACTTTGGGCACCTTCGAAGTGATCATTCCCGGTCCTACTCGGGACTCGGGAGATAAACTGAGGAAGGCTAGTTTATCCACACCTCCCTTAGGAGACTCCGTTATCAGAGGCAAGCTGGCCCGGAAGAGTTCTATTAGTTCGACGGCCACTGCTCCCCCTATGCCTCCCGCTCCTCCTTCAACACCTCCGCTCATTCCCCGTCGACCTACGACACGATCTAAGAAACGACCCCGTACGAATCCCTCAACCCCCGTGACAAACAGCGACATCCCCGAACCTCTCGATCGTCCACCTCCATATGTTCATTCACCTGAACCTTCTGTCCATGACACCCCGCCTCGGCTCAGGCCGTCAACATCTGTGATTTCTCTCCAAGCCCGTTCACGGAGCAGCTCTATATCCAATGTTCTCGCCGTTGCACCGTTTTCCCGCCGGAATACGACTGCAAGTCAGCGCTCCCGTGACCCCGACGCAAAACCTGATAGAGAAGAATCCAGTGACGATGAGGCCATCAACATTGTAGCGGCAGGGAGTAGCGGAAGCCAGGCTCTCGACGAGCGTACTAGCGCTATGAATGCTAGTAACTCGTCAGCGTCTGCGAGCGCCCCGTTGCCATCTGGTGATTCATCGATCGCACCTTCGAGCCCACGTCGAGGCCGACCCGCCAACCTTGATCTCAGCCTCGCTCGTAGCGGAAATATCCTTCCACCAGAACCCTCTCCTGCACCAACGTTATTGACTTTGAGACAAGCGCTGTCACACTCTCCGTCGACCAGAACCACTCGGTTACCTCAAGAACCTGAGCCTGCCACCGCAGTCCCGGAGGATGACGAAGACGATGTAGATGGTGAGATAAGCCTCGCTCAAGCATTGTTTGAAAGTCGAATACCGGAGTTGCCCCCACTTGGTTCAACGCGGCCGCAACAACCAATTATCATTTCATCTTCTCCAAATGTCCCCGCTGAAGAGGAGCCTCCAAGCCCTCGTACATCAGACGCACACTCGTCCGTGACATCACGCCCGGATCCGGAGCGAACAGCGAACAGAAGACGGCGTTGGTCTCTTATGCTTAGTTCGAACCGTAGCACTCCCTCTTCACACTCTGCAACTGCTCCCACGTCCCCTAGTTTAGCACCCTCTCCACCTCTGGTCGCCCGTGCTACCCGACACTCCCCTTCATCTTCTTCCCTTGATGCCCGTCTCCACCAATCTTCCACCAGCACCCCGTCTGTTACACCTTCTTTGCCGGAAACCCCTCCAGTTCCTACCTCTAGCGCGAGTTCGCCGCAAATATCTCAACGTTCAAGGTTTATACCCCGGGTAATCAGTAATGCTCTAGCTGGTAGACGGTCAGGCGATCAACCTTCTACTGAATCGAAGCATTCGGAAGCAGAGGTCTTGAGAAAGGCTTCTAACACACCCATGTCACCGCAGGTACCTCCGCCCAAGTTAGAATACGTCAAGCTGCCGGGGACGAAGGGAGCTTTGATGATTAAGGCTGTGGAGACTGCAAAGAAGAGGTAGGTAATGCACCCACTTCACTACACCGTGATTAATTTCCCCCCGCAGCTTTCTGGCGATTCTCTGTGGAGACAACGGGGAGAAAGTCGAGCTGTTTGCAGGTACCTACCGAACAGCGCTCGGTTTATCACGCACTTTCATTTTACCCGACTCTCCTCGGTCACTCGAGCTACAATTGCAAGGTGATGATCTCGTGGAAGTCTTCCTTGTCTTTTCGCAGAATGTATTCGGCCTGGAGCCGGCAACCGTTCGAGTAAGAGAAGTACGAATTGGGAGAGCTGAACGCAGAGCAGCTAGGAGGAGAGCCAGGGAGCTCAGGAACGGCGACGCAGGATCGAATGAGCCTGATGCGCCTGGGGATGAGGACACTAACGTTAACGTCAATATTGGAGTGTCCGTCTCGGTCCCCAGCAACAATGCAGATGACTCTTCATTGGCGACACCCAGTAGACATCCAGACGACGTACCCTCGACACCTAATGAGGCGAGCAACGAAGCGACGAGCGCGTCAGCTACTTCCTCAGCCCAGGCTCACGCTGAAGAAGTTGTTGCGCTCGCTACTGCACATATGGGACCATATACGAGCTTCCAGCAATTGTCGTTTACCCCCAAGTTTCCTCTTGCCTCGATTGCGGACGACTACATCATTCCTCCCACATATCCTGATTTCTTGAACTATCGCCAAGAATATGAACCAGGATCGGATGAAAGTAGCAACACGGATTTGTCCCAGGTTCAGTTCTCGCCTCCCGGACTTCCCGTGCCCGCCCCTGCTGCCCCTTCGAAGTGGTATTATCGGGATCCGAAGGATGTTGTACATGGTAGAGTTGTATTCCCCGAATCCGTTTATTTATGCTCACACCGTTTCAGGACCTTGGAAAGCTTCGTTAATGCAAGCTTGGTACAAGGACGGTTTGCTACCTCCAGATCTACCAGTCAGGCGGGAGGACACAGACTTTATGCTTCTGAAGGACTTAAGGCTTCAATGTGTTGACCCGACGCAGCCTTTCCACGCTTCTCGTTCTGCAACGACATCATCTGCAAGAAATTTAGAGGCGGAGAAACCTCTTCTACCCCCGATATCCTTGTTAGCCCAGCCTCGGCACTTCGGTCCTCCAGCCTTATTTTATTCCTCCCGTGGAGGCCATAGTACTGCTATCGTGGACAATCGCGGACGATCCGTACTGAAGGGACGCTTCGTTTGGAGTGTTGATGAAGAAAATTCTTCAGTTAATTTCTCTGGACGCATGGGTGATATTAAGCGTCTGGAGGCCTTTGACGTTCAAGACCGTTCCGTCTTGATTGCTATGCGGCAGGGTGGTTTGGAGGCTGTTGACCTAAGCGATGCCCTTCTAAAACCAGGGGACGAGTCACGAACGACGATACCCAACTTCGACCCACCTCCCTCTAACGTCAATCGACGTGGACCCTTTGTATGGAAAATTGGCACTCCTGTCGCTTCTTCGTCGGACTGCTCGTCGAGTATTCTGTCCTCGAAGATCAAGCCAAGCCATACCATAATTCCCGGAAAGCGACAGACTCTGCAATCACGATCCCCTGCAGGCAGGAGCGAATTTTCTATACATGATGCAGACAACGAACCGCACGAGGAAATGCTTTTTCTGGGCCGGAAGGAGGACGAGATCTATATCTGCGAACGCAATTCAGGCACTTTCCGGATTTTACGACTTTGTCCAGCACATCACGACGCTCCATTTGTTCCGTTTTAGGTTCTAGGTTGCACGGACTGACTCACCTTCTAAAATATGCAGTAGACTAGGATAAAATTAATTAGTATGTGCTTTTAGCCCTTGCCAACGTTATGTAGAAGAGCATAATTCGGAAGCGACCAAGTGTACATGTGTTGTATTGCTCAAAACGCTCATTATAACTTTGCCTTCATATTATTAACCCGTTTTCTCAATTCTGTCTTTAAAATCTTCCCGG
Source organism: Sanguinoderma rugosum (assembly GCA_017499575.1). NCBI lineage: Eukaryota > Fungi > Basidiomycota > Agaricomycetes > Polyporales > Polyporaceae > Sanguinoderma > Sanguinoderma rugosum. The sequence continues at coordinate 2,714,071 of VTPW01000002.1, read as the reverse complement.
TAGATGTTTTCTGGGTATAAACGTCGTTACATTAAACCAACTTGCGTGGAAAATGTGAAGACGTACGGGTAACTCGGGCACAACTTCTACCCATTCCGGACAAGCGAAGCCCGGCAAACGCTTCTTCGCATGTTCCTTGAGGTCTCTCTCGAAATCCGCATGCCTGCCGGCCCATTTTTCTGCATGTTGTGGATGAAGGATTACGAATGCCATAGGGCGTTCGCCCCACTTAGGGTGTGAGCGAGCTACAACCGACACCTCCAGGATATGAGGGTGGCTTGCAAGTTCTGAGACGACGTAGATGGTCAGCGGGACTGGATTGAGTACGCCCTAACAGCATCTTACCTTGTTCAATGGCTAAACTAGATGCGTTCTACTCGTGATTTTTTAGTAACGTATTATGACACACGGAAGACACACGAACCTCGCCTCCTGAGATGATGATGTCCTTGCTACGGTCCATAATCGCAATGGACCCATCGGGATGCATGACAGCCAAATCGCCAGTATTGAAGTAGCCGCCGCGGAATGCCTTCTTCGTTGCTTCGGGGTCATTGAGATACTACATCGGCGTTACATCAATATCTCATGTTTCAAGAACAGAGGGCATGGACCGAAGGACCAACCTCTTTCATGACAATATTTCCCTTGGTAACGATTTCGCCAATGGTCTTACCATCTTTCGGCACATCTACAAGCACGACCTTGTCTAGGGGCAGGTCCGGGTCGGGCTGGTAGACGACACGCGCAACTTCTGCTGTCGCGAAGGTTTGACCCTGGCGAGCCATGAGCTTCGATCTATCTTCTAGGGAAAGAGTTTTCCACTCGGGATACTCGTAGCAGCGGGTGAAAGGACCGTATGTCTAGGGATACGTCCATTTCGTGAGAAGCGTTGCTGATATATGATACTTTCACAGACCTCGCTGCCATCGGAATGAGGTACTATGAGCGATAACGTTACGAGGTCTGAAGCAAATAGCTCACGTTAATCCATACACATGGCATGGTTTTATGCCTATCTTCTCAAGTTCGCTGATGAGATGGGCGGTGGGTGCAGAACCAGCAATGATGGCTGTTATACCGCGTTCGAGCCGCTTTGCTTTCGGGTGGTTGAATATGCCAATCTGGAAAGTGCATCTGGGAACCAAACCTAGGAGATCCAATCAAAACGCGTACCTGAACTGTCGGTGCACCACAGTAATGCGTGACTCCAGAGTGGAGGAAATGATTCCAGATAAGGGAGTAATCTACTGTCCTGAGCGTTATCTTGGACGAGTGGTGAACATTAAACAATGTACGCTGAATGACTCAAGGGGTACCTACCTGCGTCGCAAATGCAAAGACGGTGGCCCATGGATAGGTCCAGCCTGCGGCATGGAACATAGGCAATATCCTGATTTAGATTACTCAGTGTCCTTGTAGAGCCTTGTCACGGAAAGGTGTCACCAGAGATACGTAGAATCACGGTTGATCCTGGAAGTAAGAGCTTCTAAGTAGTTTGACAAAGGGGGGTGACATCACCCACTGGCTTTCGAATGCGTTCCCTATTGCGGCTAGGTACGCTCCTGGAAACCCCAATACAGTTTAGATCAATACGACTTTAAATTGGCAGGTACGTACCTCGAAGTGTAGAGACGACACCCTTCGGCTAGTATTACGAATAAGAATATGAGCTTACGCAATGAAGAAGCATTTGTGGCTTACTCGTCCTGTAGTACCAGACCTAGATGGAAGAAGTAGTAGTTAATAAGGAGAGAAGACCAAGGGTTAAGGTACTCACGTATAGCAGAGAGTGGAAGCCGCGTTTTCATCTGGTTCCGCTTCTAGCCCTTGCCAGCTTCTTTCGGCGCTGAACTCCCTCCCTTTTGCGAGAAACTGCTCATATGGGTCGCCCGGCTTACCAGTGTCGTCGCAAATGATTACTGGTACGCGGACGCCTGCTAGTAGATGCAAGTATTCACGGTCGCATAATATAAGCTTTGATCCACTGTGTTCAATAATGTATTCGACTTCGGTAGGCTTGAGCCGAATATTGATGGGCGTAAACACGCAACGAGCAGCGAGGAATCCGAAGTGTGCATCTTAAACAAAGGTAGAGCTCAATACTGTGGAGGAATAGAGGGAGGAAAGGAGGAACCTGCTATCATTGGCCTATACAAAGGGTCAGCAATGCTCTCCATCGAAGTAGCTATAGCTCACGAATTCGGGGCTATCACGGCTACCCGATCCCCCGGTCGTATACCAGCGTGAATAAGTGCATACGCGAGATTCTGTACTCTCTGGCACCTGGTTTCACGACGTTAGATTTAACTTTACTTGGCCTAAGGATGACCAACCAGACGGAGAACGAATAGAACACGGGGTGCTCAGTGTCTGGGTGGGCAATGGCCAGTTTATTGGGGTATATCTGGGCAGCTCGAAGCAAGAAAGCGAGCGGATTCTGATAGGTCCTCAGTATTTTTGCGCAAAGAGGACAGAACTTGGCAAGTCTTACAAGATTGTGCAAGTACACTGGTTTGTCCTTGGGGGTTACTTGCCTCAGTACAACATTGCGGGGTGGTATACTGGCAGGGGTAGGCTGGAAGTTTCTGAATGCTGGGTGAGATGCTGGGGAGCAGCCATCAGCAATTGGCACCGAGTGTGTCGCTTGCAGGCGTACCGAAGGACATGGTGGTGGTTCACAAGCAAGAGGCGTATGCTGGCGTAGGCTTCGGGAACTCAAGTACCCCAGATTTCTGCCGAATGGGGATAATTACTAGATCGGAGAAGCGTGCGGCACCAAGATGTTCCTTCCAAGTTGGGATAAGCCGGGTTGGACCAGTCCACCTCGAAAGTTGTTAAATAACGGAATGGCGGAATGGCGTCTCGCTTTATTCTTTTCCCTTTTCTCTCACCATCTAATCCACTTTCCTTCCGATCCACAGCCTAGGCGAAGTCCCAACTTGCTGGTCATTGGGTCACATCACATACTACCGTAATCACACATCATAGAATGGTCAGATGTACGCCATTGGCGTTCGCTTGGGCTTCTATCCTTATCAACGCAGTCGCCGGTATGTACCTCTCCCCGCATATTACGGTACTCGCCTAATGTCGTTTCCTTAGGCGACCCAGTTGATTGGGTGAATGTCAAGTACGTTCAAAGGGCGAGTTCACAAGGTTCTACCACAAAAGACGCAAGGGACGCCATAGTAGATTCCGCGGACAGCCTGAACAAGAAAGGCCCATGGAGTAAGTGTAAAACACTCCATGTACCATACAGTCGTCCTTATTCTGTAGCTATCATGTCTGGTGACATATTACCACCAAGTAAGGACAAGAGAGATTATCTGAGTTTCGCTCCTTAGTGAGTATTCGCTCCTCCTGATGCATATGTATACTTATGCTTCTAGTCACTGGCCGGATTGTAATTGGTGCGCTACTGGTCGACAGCACCTCGCCCATGGTCCCTCTTCCCCCGACAACAATCAGGACGACGGTGTCGGCGATGACGACGGCCTGAGGGGGCCAGATTACTATGGCTCAAACCCCGCCTACTATGAAGTTAGCAGCGAGGGATCAAATCAGACGCATCCGCAAGCTACGAATGGGCGTATGCAGCGACGAAGACGGTCTTCAATCCTGCAGGAATCGCCCGGCCCTCAGGCCCAGGTGCCGCTTGGAACCTCCGTGGCCCTGCCAATTGCTACCTCAAGCGTCCTAAAGCTCACAACAACCTCGGCTAAGACACAGTCTGTAACTGGCACTCCAGGTCCTGCTGGCGCTGCCGCCAAAACTGGAACCAAAACCACCAAGCAATCATGTACCCCTTCCCCTACGAAAAGCCTCGCGCCAAGTGCAAGTAAGTACAGCGCTTCCTTGATGAGTTTCTAAGTAGTTAGCAGCTTACCCCACTCACAGCGTGGACGAAATGTCCTTACGTTGTTCGTGATGGGAGGGTCAATCCTGATGTCCGCAAACTCAAGGGCCCCCCTTCAATCCAGAGCGTCTCTCAGGCTACTCTGTTCAACGTGCTAGCCTCCCAATTTTCCTTATCTGCATCTTTAAGTTCTTCTTATATTCAGAACGTGAATGACCTCATCAATGTCTTCTTCCTCGACTCCAAAACCGCCATGAATCCCAACGTCAACTTTGGTCAAATGGTGCGCGGTCCTGGGGATAACGGGCAAAAAGGAACGTTCACCGGCATACTCGACATACGGGGGATCGTCAAAATAGTTAATGCCCTCTTAATCTTGAGAACTGGAGTTAGGAAAGGATCAAATGTCAGTCAGCGGGGAGAAGACGACGTGCAACCAGTCGATGCTGCTATGCGGAGATGGGTATCTCAGTATGTGCGCTGGTTACAGACAAGTCCACTGGCCGAGAAAGCCGCATCTAGGCCGAAGTGCGTTATTTTATATTGGAAACCGTTAAACCATCTCTGAGCTTGTTCGATGCAGTAATCACGGCAGTTTCTTTACAGCACAATTGGCGGCAACGCAGATGTTCCTCGGCGACAAAGCCGGCGCGATTCAGACGTTAACTTCATTCTTCGAAGGTAGCTTTCTTAACCAAATTGCCTCCTCTGGGGAGCAGCCTATGGAATGCGTTCGAACCCGGCCGTGGCACTACCGCAGCTTCAATCTGGAAGCATTAATCGTGAGTTTCATGTTTTTTTATCTGACAGCGTCTTCTTGGTAACACTGAGCGAACGTAGACAAACGCAAAACTGGGCGATCAATTAGGTACCAATTTTTGGGCACACAAGTCCAAGTACGGCGCCACAATCCAAACTGCGGTGGATTATACGATGGGCCTTGACCCGGGGAGAGAAGATCCTAGTGAACTGGTTCCACACGTCGCTGCTGTCGCTGCTGCCTATGGGGATCCATCCGGCAAGTATCAGGACTTCATGAAGAAGTACCAACCGGATTACAAGCAAAGGGCATTCTGGTTCTATGATCAAACCAACGCGCTGCCAAACTCTCCCGCTGGCAAGGCTTCAAGGGGCGAAGGATCAGTGAAAGAAACAGATGTGTCCGGTGCCTCCTTTACGGTGCCGCCCTTCGCATGTCCCGAGCAGTTCCTCTACGAACCGTCCGGGGCAACGGAATTCGACGATGGTCTTTTCTTCTCTTGCGCAGAGATTGCCCCCTTCTATTAGCATGGATGTTCGTTGTACATACATAGTTTGGATTGAAGTACTCTTGAAAGAAGTGATCGCGCGAGGTGTTTAGCGCCCTTGAGCGCCAACATTTACCAAACAATGACAAGCGCAGCAGCCTCTCCTCTCACCACCAACTCGTTATTCCACTTTGCTCTCACCTCTATCACCCATGGCAGAAGCTGCGTCTGGATCTGCGGACAAGTCTGTCCAAGTCAAGCTCGTCCTCCTAGGTATGCTCTACCGCAGTGCTGCGCGAGGAACGTGGTTATCTTGAATGTCTCTGTCTTCTGAGCCACGAGATTTTCCTTGTCGTTAGCGCTGTACCAGTTTGAGCAGTGCTCATTCATCACATTTATTCTGCAGGTGAAGCCGCCGTTGGCAAATCATCAGTCGTGCTGCGATTTGTGAGGCCTTCCTAAGAGTATACCCGATTTGTGACTCAATGCTCACTCTTTCTTCCTAGGTTTCGAACGAGTTCCAAACAAACAAGGAACCTACCATCGGCGCCGCGTTCCTTACGCAGAAGTGCAGGCTTGAGGATCATGTGTTGCGCTATGAGATTTGGGATACGGCGGGGCAAGAGCGCTTCCATTCACTTGCTGTGCGTCTTGATGTGTTTCCATGAACACGTCAACTGACAAGCACAATTAGCCCATGTACTACCGCAATGCCCAGGCGGCCGTGGTTGTTTATGATGTGACGAAAGCTAGCAGTCTGGAGAAGGCGAAGTCTTGGGTGAAGGAGCTGCAACGGCAGGCAAACCCCAACATCGTCATCGCTCTTGCTGGCAACAAAGTCGACCTCGTTCAATCGCCATCCTCCTCCGCTCACCCGGCCTCGTCATCTGAATCTGAGGATGAAGCTGACGATGCTACCGCCACACCAGGAGAGACTCCCGCTTCAAGCGGTGGCGAGCCGGAGGGTCTGCGACAAGTGCCTAGGGAGGAAGCGCAAGCCTATGCTACCGAAGCTGGCTTGCTGTTCTTCGAGACCAGTGCTAAGACTGGTGAAGGTATCGTTGAACTCTTTACGGAAATTGGTATGTTGCACAGCACTCTTCTCGACCAGCCAGTGAATTTGTTCTGTAGCCAAGAAGATTCCAATCGGGACAATCCTTGCTTCCACTCGCGGCGGTGCTGGGCGCGCTGGCGCCAATGGCGGTCGGGCAGGTACGGGTCAAGAAGGTGTCAATTTGGATGAGAATGCAGCGAAGCCTAAGGATGCATGCAATTGCTGAGCAGACGTTGTGTTTGCTTTTCACGCCTATCACGACTCCTTCCTGTTTATCATTCTCCTGATGTCTTTTGCATTGACGCCTCATCTATATACTTGCGTCCTTGATTGTAATATGCTATGATACTTCTTATTTTGTAAGGACCTATGCCAGTGTTCTAGAGTCAAGTCCTTCCGGAAATCCATTTGTCCGTTTACTTCCAGATTGTCCTAATCTACATAGGGAGGCGGGCGCGTGACATGTTCTTGTTCTTGAGGAACACCTAGATAAGGAGGAGGGGCGTGTCCATGAGACTGTTCATGTAGAGGGGGAGGTAGAGGGGATTGCAGCCTCGGTATATCTACGGCGATGTAGCCTGGCTGCGTGGGCGGAGAGGACGGATGAGGCGGAGAGCCTTGACGAGCGACGCTTGGGGACCGGAAATCTGAATCTATGGAGGGCGGTGGATCGGACGGATCGTCCATAGCTGGCGGGGGAGGCGGTCTGTCTGCTCGACCAGACATCTCTTCGTGTTGATCTAGAACCAAGCCAAGTACTTCCATGGCGTGTTCGGGCTCCTGGATATCAGCTATTTCGGTTAGATCTGGGTCTCGAGACGCCATAGCCAGGGAAGGGGGAGGCGTTGAAACTCTTTGCATCCCTTCAGAATGCCCATCGAATTGTTGGTCAGACGTAAAGCCAAATTCTGTTCCCTCTCCAACAATTACTGGGGCCATCGAGAGATGGTCGTGGTCAAGATCGCTGTCAGGTAGGATGATCTCTGTTTCTGATTCTTGGAAGGTTGGGAGTCGATTGGATGTTGATGCTTCTGCTGCAGAAGAGAAAAATGGTGGAGGCGCGTCGCGTTCTTCGAAGGGAGGAGGGGCACCGCTCAATAAGCCACTCGGTCCAGCCTCAGCGCCGGTGTCATAGTGAGGTACCGAGTCTACCTCGTCTGCACGAACAGTACGAGCGGGGGGTCGATCATGCTTCTTTTGATAAGCTTCGTCAACTGATTGCTCGACCTCCGGCAGACGCGCCGGAGGTGGCAATATCGTGAGTGGAATTGATATCGTGGAGAGGCGCTCCGTCCTACTAGCCATGTCCACGAATGACACGTTGATATCCAGTCGAAATGATATAGAATGTAGAACAGTCGTCTGGGAGATGGCTGGACACTCTGCATCGCTCTCGAGCAGGCCGGACTCCGTTGGAGGCAAGTCCATCTGGAAATCCGCAGGAGAGCGCGATGGCGACTGATGCAGTATCAAACGTAGTTGGACTGCTCTTGATGAATGGAAACGACAAGATGCTCCTGAGCGACCTATCACCGTACGGTATGATGACCCAAAGAAGAAAGGTAGATTGAGGGGGTTTGAGGACGAGCCTTCTCCGTGGTCTTTGTCGTTGTTCGAGGATGTCCGTGTAGTTGTTGTATCGACAGGGGGGTCATCGGCTTCGGGGTTGGAATCCTCGTCGTCGCCCTCGTCTCTGCGTACTTGTACGGTCCGCACTAGCTCTGCCATGACGTTGCGAAGCCGGAGTCCCTCGTTGACAATTAAATCTCGAGGTGGTGGTGGCACAGTGATATAAACAGGGATCGGTTCGCCCACTTTGAAAGTTGATCGAGGAATCTCGACTTCTACGCGAGCGGGATCATCAAGGGAATGGAGTTCTGGTGACGCATTCAAGGAGTGCACATGTGAAGAGTACCGCTTCGTGTGGACAATTAAGGACTTGGCTATCGGCTGCCCAGCAGCGTCCAGTGGTTTTAGTTCGACCGTTAATACGTGCTCAAGTGAGGAATGTGATGTACGGATCGACTGAGGTGTATCTGGCGTTAGGGGGATGGCGAAGAGGAAGCTTGATGGCAATGGCGTCGGATTCGAGCGCGAATATGAGTACAGCACGACCTCCGAGAACCCAAGCTCAATATTTCGGCCATAAGCTGTCTCATTGCTGCTCAAGGACACAGATCTGCAAAGGGCGATCAATGCGCGCAGTTGACAAGGGTGAGACGCAGGCAGACTCACAGCTTCTCCCAAGCAAACGGTTCAGCACCCTTTATCTGGAGCTCACCTTCGACCGCAGCTCTCTCACCATCGGCACCCAGAAAACCCTTTTGGAAGTTTATGGTGTCGGCTGAAGGAATGATGAGGATCTGTGGACCCGAATCTGTCAGCGGCGGTGGCTGATTGGAGGATGGCTGGTTGGCGTCGAGGACATCGTACACGGGCGGGGGCACGTCTGAGGCCATGAAGGTCGGTGTCAAGAGACAAGCTGAAGGATCATGTTGCACTGGAAAGCAGTTGCAAGGTGAGTCAGCCGGCGGTAATTCACTGCGCGCCACAGAGCTTCCACAAAATCAAGTAAACGATACAAAGCAAATACATAGAGCGCATAAATAGAGTAGGTCTGATTACTCTCATATACAAATCAAATATCAGCACGGCCTCACTCGACGCGGGCCAGGCTCTCCAGTTCGTTGAATATCAGCTCGTCCATCGCCACCTCCCGAACCATCAGCATATCCCATGCTATGCCCCGGTAGCCACCAAGCAGACCCGTGCCCTTGTCCGAAGCGTTTTCTCCAGCTTCGCTGAAGCCCATACCAAACGACAGAGGTGGTACGGTGGTTGACTTCGTCGTGTCGAACAGGTCCTCACCATCGTCGACTATCTTCATTGTCTCGATGATTCGACGCAAGCAGATCACGAATAACTGGCGGTATTCATGCGACACCATCAAAAACTTTTGGACCATTCTGAACATGACACCGGTGAAACCCAATTTGCGATCGGCCTTTATACGCCTCTTCAGTTCAGGCGGAGAAAGGAAGGCGAGCGAGTAGAGGCCCAGAATGGCTTTCTCCACATAGCTGAGCCAGCTCTCCCCCCGCTGAAGCAATTGGAAATCTGCATCAACCACCGGTAGCCTGTGAACGAGCGACTCTATCAGCCTCCAAAGTCCCACTTGAGACACCGCATGTGCGAAGATTTGACGGTTTCCGTCACTTTGGCTGATGCGAGTCCAAACCTCCAAGGCAACGTCAGGCAATGAAGGCGGCCCGAGACGCACATTTGCTGGAGCGCCAGCGACTTGTACACACGCTAAGGGTGACACGGCTTCGGTGGGATCGACGAGATAAGACGAAATAAGGTCGAAGACACGATTGGCCATGCGGAGTGTGGGTTTTGATGGAGGCATCGTCGTTGGAAAGTGTGTCACGTAAGCGGCGGTCTCGAGTGTGTAGAGCGTGTCTTTGCGAATGGCGATAACATCCCCGATAGACAGCACTGGCGATGATGCGCGCAGAGTCCCATCCACGGACCGCTTAACAGAGCACAATCGGAGCATTATGTCAAATAGTCTGTCCTGACGCGCGATGTATTCCAGGTTATCAGCTATGGTGGTCAGATTCCGAATGATGTTCATGACGGTGATGATGATGTTGGCTGAGCGGGGTCGAGGACCTAGACTAGAGTCCTTGGCGCCTTGTTTGGGATGCAAGACCGCGAAGGGTTCGGTTTCAACCTCTTGATAAGCATTCACGAGCTGACGATGTGTAATGATGCTGGAATCATCGAGTTCATCTTTAACGCCGTCCATGGCTTCGCCGAACCCAATGTCCTCCATGAGGTCCAGTAACTCTTCGAAGAGGTCGGTACACTGATAGATCGGGAAGCCTGATCCAGGCGCCTGACCTCGCATGGTGGAAAGAAAGGTGAGGGTAGTGAGGGCGTACGACATCTCGGTTGCCAGCCTCGAGCGAATCGACATTGTTAATCCCTCGATATCGACGATACCCCAGTCGTTGATATCGCGCCATGGACGCCGATGGTGCAACGTGGCGTACTCCGCTTCAATTATTCGGAGGTCGCGTCCCCCACTGGTTTCTATCTCCCGCGCGAGTGGGACATACTCTATCTTTCTCCGCGATGGTTGCGGACGGGCTCGAGGTGGGATGGGCATAGACGGTGCCTGGGAGGGAGTGGTGGTAGTAGTTCCTGAAGGTCCAACTGAGTTTCGATCCACACCGGGACCCACTGCCGACTATCCCCACGATTTCAGACGTCGAAAGAACAATCCCACAAAGTGAATAGACTTACGGAATTTGCTTCAGGTGGCTCCGACCCTGCACAATGATAGATGATTATCTTTGTATACACAGAACATCAAAGTTCAGAAACCTTACCCGTTTTCTGCTTCGCCCGTTTGTTGTCACTGTCTCCGGATTCTAGCTTCCTTTTCAAACCTTGATAGTCACCATCGAGCACGTTGACATCGGGCGCCTGTTGAGAATCTGAAGATGAGTTTGTCGGGAACTTCTGAGGGGTTCCTTGTGTAGGAGTTCGCAGGTTTGGATTCTGAGTTGCGGTCATCGGCGTGTGTGGTGCATTGGGTGTCTGGGGGGCTTGGAGGCGACTGCCCCCAGTAGATCCCTGTGGGTGTGGCCCAGGAGTAGAGGGAGCCATTGGGGTGTTTTGTTGATTTGGGCGAGGAGACATGCCGTGGTTTTGTTGTCCAGGTTGACCAGGAGCACCCGTTTGACGAGCGGCGAGTTGTGCCTTGCGCTGCTGGTCTTTCATGTTCATGTTGTAGGCCTCTTCAAAGGGGTACATGATGGCCCCATAGTGCTGTGACAGAAAAGCAGCGACGGAAACGGAGTTGCCTTGAGGCTGGGGTACGAATTCCGGTAGGCCGAGTTGTTGCAGGACCACATTCCACGAGTTGTTGCCATTGACCTGCGGGTTACCCGCGTTCAACTCGTCAGAAGGAGCTGTTGAATTTCAACGTACCGAACCGAATCCTCCAAGCTGGAGTACCATAGACCATAGCCTCATCAAATCGATGTCCTTTCCTACTATCCTCAGCACTCCCGGCTCACTTATCATCCCCTCAAGAGACTTCCATTGTGTGTTCATGGGGTCATAGGCCGGATTTGTTGTGACACCGGTGAGCTGAGGCGGCAAAGGAGTGTTGCGCTTCTGATGTACACTTGCGAGGCCATTCAGGAACTGCTGCCTGGATTTCAGCATGGCTGCACGCGCTGCAGGATTTGACTGGGTCATGGCGCTGGGAGAATCGAAGAAGGGCGGGTTTCCTGCCGAATTTGGGGTGGCCTGGGGCAGAGCATGATTATTCGTCATATGGAGAGCGTTTTGGCTTTGAATTAGGGAATGATTGTTGGCCAGAGGATCGTGACCCATAGAAGGGGCAGCCGGGATATTAACTTGGGGAGTTCCACCGAGATATGCTCCCGAATTTGTTCCGTTCAAAGGAAGCGACGCTGAGGGGACAGACGAGCGTCCGTTCATCATTCTGGCATGACTTGCGGCGTTGAGGGCAGCCATTTGCTTGGCAGCCTGAGAAGGATCTAAATTGAAGTATTGGGCAGACTGGTCGAATGCAGGATTTGGGTTTGACGGGGCGAATGAAGAGATTTGGTGCTGGGCGCTGTTGTGGACGTTGTGGAGGCCATTGGAAGAGTTTTGAGGTCTGCAGCGACGACGCGGATCAGAACGACGGGGCGCACAACCCCCAAAGACGAAAGGGGCTCACAGCATGGGGACCAGCTCAAGCCGAAATTTCAAGTCGAGGTTCAGAGCGACTGTTGGACTGCAGCTGCTGGATATGGAAGGTCCCTGCCACTGGACGCCTCACTGATCCCAGATACGCTGGGTTCCTCATTGTACCATACATCCATGGATGCCTCTGCAACGCTCAAGTCCATTCTTTTCAAAATCCATATCATATCAGGCGGCTGAAATTGCTGCCATTTCCTGCGCGTCGAATCGGCTCCGGCAGTTGCACCAGCGATTCTTCTGTCACACTCACGCCCTTGTGACCGCCGCTTGCTGTCCCGCATGAAATTTTCTTCCACCGCAACCATCATCATGCCCAAATCTGAAATCGACGACATCTTTGCTGGCAAGGGCAAGGCAAAGGCAAAGGACCCCATTCCATCACCATCACAGTCTCTTCCAGCTTCCAAGTCATCAAAGAAGAAGAACAAACGGAAATCCAAGCCCGAGGTAAACGAACAGCCTCAGGCGTCTTCTTCCAAGAAGCGGCCACTGCCAGAAACCATCGTGGACACCTCTACCACGCTCGGCAAGCGTCCCAAAATTGAGAAACGACCATCAGCAAAAACATCATCGAGTAAACCTCGCGATGACATTGACAGGTTTAACGACTCGAGAGGAACCAGCTCGAGTAAGTTATCCCCATGTTATGCAATCTAGTATTTCTGACTCGCATCTGGTAGGAAAAACAACAGAAGAGGGCTGGGCAATTTTCAAAGAGGACGAACTTGGAATCAATCCCGAAGCCGGAGGTCAGTGTCCATTTCTAGCTCCATTGCATGCTCTGGGAACACTGATCTAGATACGCCGGAGTGCCCATTTGACTGTAAATGTTGTGAGTGTCCTCACCCCGAAACCATCGCTACGCGCTAACTTCTCCCCTTGCAGGTTATTGAGTTTCCATATATTTGGTCCAAACCTACTTTTCCCTTGCATCCGACGCTATTGCTCTTCGATCATCCTTGAACCGTATCATGCACTCGGAGTGAGAGCCTAATCCCCTCAGCCGCTGTTGGCATCGTAACACACGAAGCATTCTTTCATCTCGTTGAGTGTGATCTCGTACGAACCCAAATGAACTAGCCTACCGAAGTTCAGAGGCGCTGCAGAGCGCGATGAAATGTGAGTAACCCCATACCTCTGTTCTTTGCTTACGCTGATTTCTCGGAAAGGTGACTATAATTTGATGGTCCCAGCTATTCGCGGTGACGTCGGCTCTTTCGAAGCCTCCTCTGTCGCTCTCTGAGTAATGACTTGTGGAGGTCAAAAAGTAGCCAATAGCAATTCTTCCTTGGTATTATCTTTACGGCGAATCCTAGCTTGTTGAGATACTGGTTGTTAACCACATAAACTTGGAATACATATCCATTCACACAACCACATGCATTCCTATTCTCGATGCCACGATCCAACAGCATGGTTAAGCACTTGGCTACCTAACATCGGCCCACCGACGGCTACCTAATCGTCGTCATCATCATCATAATCCACTAGGGCCTCTTTCTTATGGCCTGACTCTTCGAATGGATCGCCATTCGCCATAGCATTCTGGGACTCCACCGCCTTTTTGTTCCGCTTCTCCTCAGCCTTACGTTCCTCTTCAGCTTTCTTCGCCAGGTACGCTTTGCTGCCAACGACTTTCTCCGGGTTTTTGCAGATTTTCAACCGTCGATCGATATCACGTACGTCATTCACGTTCGGTGGGTGACCAAAATTGACGATCATGCTTTTGATGGCTTCAACAGTAGCGTCCAGGGACGCGGGGGGAGTCCCGCTGCCTGATGCTGACAGTTTACTGTGCGACCACCGAGCCGCTAGGTCTGGGGCGACGAGCGACGCAGCGGCCAACGCGATCTGCGATGGCGTGTAAATTAATTCGGCATCGGTCAGTCGTGATTCGCGTATATGGGCCAGTGCTGCATCATATAGCTGCGACGGGGGAGGATCTTCTGTTTGTGCAGTTGCTGGGGGAAGGCTCTGGATGTCCAGGACGATACCCCACAGAGCGCGATGGGCGTGCCATACGGCGAACTCGAACTCCAGGCTTTGAGCGACAAGGAATTCAAGATCGAGAACGTCCGATGGCGATGTTTTTGGTATATGTGTCGTAAAGGCTTCCAGTGAAATTGGATTATTGGTAGTTTTGGCCGCCAAAAATAGTGTGGTCAACCTGATAATGCAACGTCAATATAATATATCAATCAGTCACGGACTAGGTCATCGAGACGCACATAACATTCTTCGGATGCCAGTCCATGACCGTATTCTTGAGATAGAATCGCTTCAGGTAGCTTATTGCAGTCGCCTCAACTTCGTCTGGAAATCGAAAATGACCGCATAGCTGCGATATCTTGGACATGTACAGTTTCACTAGCAACTGCTCCTCTTCCCAATTGAGAAACGCGATATTGGCTGACGAGCCTGGCTAAGTCTCCGAGACAGTGAGAATACACGTCCTACGCTACCAACAGAAAATCGCAACATACCTCGTCCGCCTCGAACGTTGCGCGTATAGCATCTACGGCGGCTTCGTTCATCGAGGCACGCGTCCGTACGAGTTCGTCCACGGAGAATCGCCAGTGTTTGAATTGCGTGCTGGCTTCATATAGAGGAATCTTGGCCGGCGGTGTGGGCTCTTGAGCTGCCAATGTCGACGGCGTTGCAGCCATCCTTCCAAGTACGTAGAGTACGGAGCAGGCAAGTGGTCAGTAATTATTCCCACGCAGGCCCGACTATTACTCCGACAGGAACCGAGCTTGAGGAACGTTCAATGTTGCTACTGCTCCCGTTGATAATTTTCATTGATATACCCAGATACCCAGAATGATGGACTAACGGACAGCAACGCGAAGGACCACCATCTCCTTCATTATAAACCACCACCATTTCGTTCCGTAACTCTTCCATTCCTTCAATTCACCACTCGTTTGAACATATGCGATGATGCTGCCAGCGCGCCGTTGGTGGACTGCAGCGCTTGTGCTGTGCCTGGGCAGCGAAATGCGCGCCGTGGAGGCCTTCCAGCTGGTGAATGGCCAGATGGTCACGGACGGATTCTCGATAATCAACAGTCCGCAACCTAACACGTTAGATATTCGCATTTCGCAGGTCTGCAGGAAACTTGACTTCACTATTTCAGACCCGTTCATGATAATATTGTCATATCAGTGGATGTAAGTAAAATTTCCCCACAATTAATAGAGACCATGTATCTAACTCCATGGTCATAGGTGTCATCAAATGGGAAGCTTCAGGCCTCATCTGCTATTGACAGCCTAGAGATATACCTTGTCTCTGACGCATTGAACGTGAACGTCACGGTCACCGCTGGTCCTGATTTCTTGCAAGGGGAACAAGGCAGCACTGTCAAACATCTGAACTTCCGCCCTCCGCCATGTGCTCGCGATGGAGATTATAATGTGGGTATACGTTGTATTCATGGGCAGCTATCAGGCTTAATAAAGAATCGTTACCTCTAGCTCACGTTCTACGAGGCATCGCATAATGCGGACGGCAACTTCTTTGTTATTACCGCGATCCCTGTGCGCGTCGACCAGACTCAGAACTCCCCCACTGCCTGTAACGCCAACGACCTACAAATCCAACCTCAGGCTTCGAGTCCGCCTCCCGGAGGGAATCCATTCCTGGCCTCTAATTCCGGTGGTAATGGGGTGCCTACCGTTACTTCCTTGCCAGGAATTACTACGGTTACAGTGTCTGCTGGACAGACGCGTACCCAATTATTCCCTTCGATGACCTACCAAGGACCTTCCGATCCCACTATGACTCTCGTCTTAGTGTCACAAGTCGCGACCATTACTGAGCAATCGAATGGACCCGCTACTACGGAGTAAGTACGGCTTTAGTTTCCGAGATCTCCACTTCATCTATTGTTCGCAGGATCGAGGTGTCCACTACCACTATCATGACCTTGACAGACCTCTCGAGGTTTTTACCAGTGAGCAGCGCCCAACCCAACGTGCCTTCTTTATCCATGCTTCACTTCGTGCTTGCGGGTGCCGTTGTAGTATACAGATTAATGGACCATCACATGAGGTAGAGTGCACAAAATGTATATACATCAATCTGCTTGATTCTTTTGCCATGCTTTTATCCAATCTACAATTCGCGAGACATTCGATTCGATGTCTTCCATGGTCTCGCTTTTTAGCTCGATCACAATCTCTGCAGGATACGACTGTCTTGCTTCTTCCAAGACAACTTCCATTATCTCTGCTTCGTTGTTCTCTTTTATCTTCTTCACTGGGTACCCTCTGATTGTGAACATTTAACAAACGATCGTGACCAATGCAGAGGGTCTAGATGCGCACCTTTTCTCTAACCGTTCCCATAATTGTGTATGATCGCACCGTAGGACAATAACGAGATCAGCCCATCGCTCGGGGAAGAGCTCGCATGTGTGCCAGTCGAGGATGAGACCGCCCGCAGACGCCAATGGCTCGAGCTCGTCCAGAAGCTATTCGCGAATCAACAGATGCAAAGTGTGAATTTTGATGCCGTCACCTACACGATCTTCGTCTACTGTGTAACTTTGCCACTCTTCATCGTACCCTTCATGTAGGCCCTTTTCTTTTACAAATTCACTGACGTTGATGTTTTTAAGCGGAATCGGGGACGCCTCGGCCAAAAACTGTGCGTGTGTCGACTTCCCAGTTCCAGGTGTCCCTGTAAGGATTATAACTGGTGCCTGTCGTTTGCCTGATGCCATTCTGTATTTTGGTTGATTTTGGTCAACTTCAAGTTGCCGAAACTGATGGGGGTTTGATGAATCTGCAGTTGGGAAAAAGATCAACTTGGCTTTGTTTGCCTACTTACCCCTGGCAGCCACTCCTGGAAGCGAACTTTATAGTTACCATCCTGTCCTAGAAAGGACGAAGATCGGTACTTTAATCGCTGGGGAGCGCATATGTTATGGTGCGTCCCGTCGGGAATATCCTGCTATTGCTGAATTTGTAACCGCTGCTTGACGACACAGAATATTCTCCCATTCCACGACATGAGGCGCCTGCATTGGAACCCAGGCATGACAATAGGCTCGTCAGGTGGACAGTAAGGTGCTAGCCTACTCAGGACGTGTGAAGTCCTACCGTCTACGGCGCGCGATCAACCCACCGGAGTCACCAGAAATGCCGTGTGACCAGAAAATTAATAACTCAATCTATGTTTGACATTCGATGAGCTCTTTCCTTCCGCTCCGCCATCCAAATTCCTTACCATCGCTATGAAGGCCTCCTGGAGAGGACGTCTATGATACTTGACAGCCTCTAGCGATAACCACAACATCTTCATCTTACTCTCATTTACCCCGCCGTTCTTTTCAATTCTCGCAAGTAATGGCATCAGTATCACCCGATGATGGGGGGACACAATCCGGGGACTCGTGTCCCGCACCAACTCCAACATCGAACTCGAATTTGCGACGGCTATTTCCACGTATTACCCCGCCGCCGACACCCTGCACTACCAACGAAGTCGTGATTCATCTATCTACCACCGTAGTGATTCCAGACTATAACCGCTATTTCGCCCCGACACCTATTGCCTCCTTTCAGCCCTCCTACCTTGCCCTAGCAGATGGTTCCCTCGTCGCCGATCCATTTTTCAAAGATCTCCATGATTCCAATATCTCTCTTCTGGTCACCGGCATGCTCGCGATGTTATTCTTGCGCAACATATTTGTGTCGGGTGACTATATCCACCGAGGAGGAGTGAAGAGGAAGACGCTATTTTACTGGCTTTTTATCAGCCAGTTACTGGCCCCAATCTGCTTTATCCCTGAGATTACAGGCTACCTTGACAAGAGCGTCGATTGCATGATGTGAGCCGCGAAGGGCTACAATAGTAGTTTGCTCTAATCACTCCTGTTGGTCAGGGTATTGTGCATGTCACGAATCGCGTCATCGATATCCCTCAGTATTTTGGTATGCGCTCATACCAGCGATCGGCGGCTTTAACTGACTCCAAGTAGATCAGCGGCATCCTGGGATATAAAGCGTATAAGTGCTTAGAGGACTCCAAGATCGTTCTGACTGGCTTGGTCGTCTTTACGGCCGGTTCTGCGACCTTGACGCTGTTTGATGTCCTCACATTGCGTGCTGTCCGCAGAATATCTGGTATGTCCAGAAATACAGACATTTCAAGTATGCTAAATGTTGCTCAGGCGGATGCACGCGTACACCGAATCTTAAGTATATAAAATACTACTCAATCGTTCAATTTGCTGAATCCCTCTTCATTTGTCTTTCATGTATGTTTTACTCGATTATTTTGTTCGCTCTGCTAACACAAGGGAAATGTAGTTGTGTATGCAGTCTACAGGGCCTACCAACTGCCCGCTGCTCGTGGCCGCGTTTCCTTGGAGTTCTCGGAGAAACCCCACAGCGACAAAGCCGAGTCTCCTACCGGCTGGCAGACAACAGCGCGACGAGGGTGGTGGGATTATGTACCAAATAGCGCGAACTCTCGCTCACCAAACGACAACCCGCCGCCGCTGCCCAATAACCTGAAGTGGACAGATATATTCTCCCAGCTGCAACCGCAAAGGCAAAGAGCAGGTTCAGAGGCTAAATTATTGCGACTCTCATCAGTTGCCGCTTCACCCTCTATACAGACACCTCGTTCTCCAGCCTTGAGAATCGTTCAACCCAGCACCCTTGGGCCCAAGCACGTAGAGAACGACAAACCCAGTGAAGGGCGCGGTACTTCGCCGGTTCCTTCATCCCTCAGCCGCATTAGTAAATTTATGCCTCGGATGATCTTGTTTCGTACAGTTATGAAGGACGAGGTAAGTACTATCATCAGCCGTCTTTTCAGCCGTCAACTGATCCCCTCCAGCTTTGCTACACGGCCATCATCACCGGAACATGCGTGCTAGTCGCAATTTTATCCATAATCGGGTTGAATCTTCAAAATGGTTTAACTGTCAACGGTTGGATATTGCTAAATTGTACGTTTCCGTTCGCTTTGTCACGCTAAGTCATTGCCCATTTCTAATGATGCTTCATTCAAGGGGGCGTCATCTCTGCACTAGCCATACATAGCTTTGGCAGGGTGGTGCGGCGAAACGAAAGAGATGCCATCCTTCAGCATCCTACCACGTGGGATTCAGCTCTCAGTGCAGACAAAGCAACCGCTGAAGCTTATTGCCGAGGTCGGTGTAGGCGGCCATGGACGCCTGTTAGCGTGGCATCCCACCGTCGTCAATGGCAAGGCACTCCGCCTCCCAAGGAAGAGTCGGATGCTCCAGACGATCCGTTTGCGGACCCGAGTCATCCGAGATTCTCTCAACACTCTTGGAGCTCGATCCTGGCCGGCGTAGCCGAGCTAAGGACTCCTTCACCGACCTATTCTGTGGGCTCTCTGACGAGGGAGCCGTTGCAGAGCGACCAAGTTCTTCTGCCATCGGTCGGAGACGATTTCCCTACATCTGGGCGAACAACGCCAGTCGTGCCTCACGATGAGTCAGATGGGACTCTCCTCCAAGATTTGCAGAACACTATATGGTGTGAGCCCCGCGTGGTTCGCGCACGGGACAACCAAATAGATCCAGTGAGCAAGATATAACCAAGACTTGACTTTTCTTCCTTCCTATGTAACACACGTATGTAGCTTTCTCGGACCTAGTTACTAATGCATTAAGTACAAACCAATCAACTTCTTTCAGCTTGCCCGTTTTGTTTGATTTGACTACACATAACCGTTCTCACCAACAGGTGTTCCTTCTTGAAACCCACGACATCCGTTCTGCGATAGTAAGCGCTGATGAGAACATACTTACCGTGAGATTTTCTCACACTCGTAGTTCTTCAAGATATCCATCATGGACGATCGTCTCATCGACGTCCTCCCAATTCGGTTTTCGAACGCACTTAGCCCGAAGGTTGTTGTTCACCAGTTCCCACTGCTAACCCGCCCATTGCAAGTACCTCCATCCGCAGCTGCAGCTGGTAAAACGATATCCGCCAGGATCAAACCAAGCGCCCGACGAACGGAGATCCATGTACCAGCAGATACACGGCCCGAAGTTTGGAACGACGAAAAGGCAAAGCAGCTCGGTGCTGCGAGGGTAACAGATGACCTTGAGAAAAGTAAAGAAACAAAAGCCTCGGAGGAGCAAGAACCACGTCTCGCAGAGGCCCGTCTCAGCAGCGAGCAGATCGCTCACTGGGGTACGCCGATGCTCGGGATGATTAGAAATGGTGCACACCTACGCAATTATAGCAAGGTGTTCTATTTGGTTGACCCTGTGCCTAGGCGAACTACACCTACATCCTATATCCGAAACACACCAATTCCGACCGACACTCACTTATCTCGATGTCTTCTCGCGTAAGAATCGACGGTCGCGAGCCAACGCTGACGACTCAGACTCAGATGATGGTCCCCCACCTGACCCAGACGAGGCTCCCCCGGTCGTGGCTACCAAGAAAGAAAAAAAGGCAGCAACGGATGCTAAGGAGATACAAGTTACTGCAAGAAAGACCGATGACAAGGGAGGTCTGCAGGCTCAAGGTGGACTTTCTACGGCTCGCAGAGAGATGCTCGCAATTATACGGGCTGAAGAAGACGAAGATTGGCTTGATCTTGAGTACCATGATACCAACGTAGGTGGCCCTTCAACTTGCTGGAATAAAAATCCTGATGCTTAGCACAGACTACGGAGGCTGCGGATATTTTTGAATCTATGTTTTCACAAAATGAGGAAAAACTTGTATGTACTACAGATGCTACCACTTTCTTGAAAGCCATAGAGGGGTTGTCACAATAATACATGCGTCACAGACGCGACCTGTAACAACACGCGTCGCGTGACTTACTCCCAGGTTCGCTTGCCGACTTACTTCCACCATCGTACTCGCACAATGTACTCCGATAGCGACACTGAGTCTGACTCTGGGGCATCAGACGTCGCTAATACCCAGGAACCCTACTCTTCGCTCCCTTGCTTCTCTTCCACGCCGGCTGAGAAGCCATGGATTGGACGCGACGTTGAAAACGCAGTGGAGGAACTGGGCGCTCTGGATATAGGTGAAACAGACTCGGTGAGCTACCAGAAGTGCTACTCTGTGAAAAAAAGCCCCGTTGCAATACTCATTGGCTTTGCAGGAAACTGAGTTACACGAACTAATATCGTCGGCGTCGACTGCTATTTGCGGTTTCCTTGACAGCGTTAACTCTGGCGAGCAAGATGGATTCGGGCTCAACGATATCCTTGCACTAGCTGTGATGCTATGTGAGTATAGACTACACACATATACTGAAATTTGGTGACGCATATATCCGCAGTCGACCCATCATTCCTCGAGACTTTGTTCGAACACCGCCATCACTTTCATCGAATCGCGACTTTGTCAACGCCCCAGAAGTCATCTGTTGTTGTATGCTGGGCAGACTCTGTTCTAGTCAAGCTCAGCGAGTTCGCTGTCTCTGTCGCTTCTGGACTGTCGAACTCATCAAACCGGATTTCGATGCCAAAGGGACTAAGCACCCAGTGGCAAGACGACTCCCTGAGGGGTGCGGCGCAGATTCCATGTATACATTGAAATCGAATAGAATACAACGTCAGTGCTCAACAATTTTCTGCCTAGATAAGTGGACATTCCTGCCGGGTGTACTATCCTTGGAGCAGGCCTCCCCGGCTGCGAAACGCATAGTCTCGCGGTTGCTGTTTGGGGTATTTGTCATCCGACCCCAGCTACACGAATGTAATCCATGGGACTCTAGAAGGTAAGCCCTCCGTCTACACCAAGGGTTCGTCGCTTCACGCTAACGGGAAACAAGGACAACGCCCTTACAGATGATGGAAATCACATCCAGCTTTTTAAGACAAATAGACATGAATCGGCCCCTCGTGGGATGGTTTGAACTTCAAGAACGGATCACACAATGCGTACTTGTCGTCCTCTTCACGGTTTGTCTCTAATCCCTAAGCTTTGAGAATGGGCTGATGCTTTGCGCTAGCTTGCGGACCTGGACAACAGGCGTCAGATATCGCGAAGCGGCGCGCCAGTCTCTCCGTGGAAACCTCGAACACTAGGGGTCATGCTCGAGATGATCGAGTACAATATTCTGCAACCAAAAACTGGGCATGCCGTGGGACCCGCAGACGAGCTTGACGTCGCACAGACTATCCTCTTGCGATGGGGCAGCACAATCCCTTGGAGTTGGATGGTATGGCGCGACCTGCGAATAGCGGGAGCTGAATGCATTGTGCAACTTGTATGTGATCACTTTATTGGCCTAAGCTAGGGCTTACATGCGTAGACGTTGGAGTGGCTATGTCGGCTTGAACAACCACTTTTCCATGGGTTACCATCGTTGTCACATTGGACATCCGACGTTACACCGCACATAGAAGCTTCACCGTCCGCAGCAAAGGCTATTATGATGGTGAGTTGCGTTTCTTGGGACGCTTGCGAATCTAAACCAAACTTCCGTTAGCACGTTCTCACTGCGCATATGGCAAATCTATCCCCATTGACAAGCACCCACAGTAGTCCCACTGAAGTTTCGTTGGGAATATTCAAATGTTGCTGGATCCTTCTTCACTTGACAAAGCAGGGCCTTCTAAACTTAGATAACTCTGATGCCCATCTCCCATCTGATTTACACACAATATTTCTCGAATTATTTGTTTCATTGGGCAATGACGCCCCTCCGAACATTGCTAGTACGTGCGATTTGGCCACTTCGAAGCGACCGCTCACCATCTTTCAGCCAAGGCCCTGATATTGGAAGCATTAGCACTAGCAGACGCCGATACTTGGGCCATATGCATGGAGATAGTCAAAGGCAAGAAGGAGCTGAACTTCATTGCGCGGCTAGATGATCGTACGTGAACCCTCGACTCACGAACCCATTCTGATCGCAGTTTTCATAGAACTTTCACTGACAAGAAGGTGACTTGCACGATTGGAACTGGGTGCATCGTGTTAACGCGTTCCACTATGTTGCAGGGCTATAAAAGGCGCACGGCAGGAATCATTAAATGATGTGGAAATGAATGAAGTCAAGATGCTTCTGACCTTCCTGGGCATTATGTGGCATAACAAATGCAATGGATATGTCCATCGCCAAACAGTATCGCCATTCCTCTGTACCTTGCTGTCTGCTATGTCGAGCAGAGAATCGGTACTTCCGGAACTACATGACTCGCTGTTGACTACTCTGTCAATAATGGAATCACGAAGAGCCGAGACAGCTTTCCCGGATGTTAACCCTTATTGGGAGGACGACACCGTCTGGAACTTGGCTCTGGAAGCCGGAAGTTGCGACATCACAGTCACACGTACGCCCTCTCACACCGAAATCTGTTGACGAGTACTCATATCTGATCGGAAGTGGCATTTTCCCAGTACATCTTGTCAACTAAACGCCTCTGCGATCCACTCACTAGCGCTGAAGCTTGGAGTCATCTACGGGATTCGATGCTTCTCATTCTGTCCCAGCAGTTTCTCCAAGAGGAAGAAGCCCTGGCTCTCATTGCAGCGCCAGTCATCTGCCAGGCGTTGTGCCTGATACTATTGAATAATGATCAAGCAGGTGTGTGATTTGCTTTATTTATATTGGTGAGATGTCTTCCTGATTCTCCAACTACATAAGCTAAGCTCCACTCACCGTGGACAACAAACCTGCTCAAAGAGCTGAAGTCGCTTTTGGCCCGCCCGATCGACGATAACGTGGATTATATGAGTCTCCTCAGAGATAGAATGACCATAGTAGGCCAGCGGCTACTCGATGCTGTGAGATAGCATTTCCTGTTCAATCCACTCGTTCTGACCTCAGGGCAAAATAGATTTCCTCCCCGAGTGCGGCGTCAGGATCACACGTCCGTCTAGCTAAATAACTCGTTGGTGTGAGCTCACGCAAGTTTAGGGCATGCCAATGTTGGAGCGCGAACTTCTTTTCTGCGAGGTACATTCATCAAGCCGCCTACTGCTAGTGCCTCGTCTTTGATATACACACGGAATGGCCAAGCTTACACGCTGCATCACTGGGGTGAGACTATTTTTGTCTTTCGATCCGAACAGGCGTAAAGAAGCTCCGTCAGACCCAGAAACAGTCACATATATTTACAGATGGACATGTAGCTCGCCCGTGGAACAGCCGACATTTGTCGGACGGAGGTGACGTTGGCTGTTGGGCTAGGCTTACAGCGCGTCGATGGACCAACACGCCCAACGTTTGCTGTGTGAACGCGTCGGAAAAGGGATCAACAGAGCCAATAATGTACGGTGGATACTTGGATGGACCCTTCTGCCATGGTGTATGACAGGATGGTATACGGCATATACAGAGCCACAATACGAACAGATATGATAAGGAATACCAAAGGGGCACACAAAGAGACGTCGAGCGGCTGGAGTGATTCAGCAAGGACTGCGATTTACAATCGATAATGCTATGACTAAAGTGGTACCGCACCTGCAGAACGGAGACGAGCTGATCACGGAACTATCTCAGAATTCTGTGGCGGGGGCGGTTAGGCGGCCACATCGCCTCAAAAGCGGTTCCGAATCGTCATCGACAGTCACGGCCATCTGCGAAGTCGATGATCCACCGAATCCGCCAGATTGCTGACATAAGCACAATACACTACATTCAAAAGGCTTTCGGGTCGATTCTTTCCAAGTCCCACCGCGAAGAGCTGGTCGTTGGTGGTACCGCCAAATCCCGCCATTTCAGGCCTCACCGCTACATCTGATGGTGTCGAAGCGAGGATCTTCTCAGCGCCGCAGATCCCAGACAACGACCGCAACCACTTCTCATGCACCCCGCCGCACCATCGACGATGCTTACCGTGCCGCTACTAAAAGAGCTCATCGGCCTCGAGCCAGCAGCCCATCATCGTTCTCCGATGATTCATCTTCATCCAGTTGGGACCTCGATATCTGGAGGCAGGCCAAGAGACGCCGTCGGGATTCTCTGGTAAGCAGATTCATACATTACGCGGCATGCACATATCATTCTGACGAATCATCACTCTTAAAGCCTTCAGCTCGGAACGGATCTCATATGGACGTCGACCAATTTACGACCATGCCGTCTACCAGCTCTGGCGCGACAGCGCGGCGGACTACATTACCGTCGACGTCCATAGCGTTTCAGCTATTTCCAATGGCCGGTCGCCGATCAACTAAGACACGACGCTCTAGTTGTCAAAGCGATTCCGGGGATATCGCTCTCAGTGACCGTGATGCTGACCTCGGAGGTCTGCGTACCAGCGCGTTTTGGGAGCTACATCGTAGCGTCGCCGAAAGTGGTGAGGGATTCGTTCGGCGAATGCAGGATTTGGAGAATTCTATAAGTCGGCCGGATATATTGAGTAAACGGAGGGAATCGACGTTGATTGGGAAGAGACGGACGTCCATCATTCCATCGCCGCCCTGTTCGGCACGATTGGACCAGATGAGCGACTGCGCCGACGATGACGAAGACGACGTGCAGATACTAGATGGTGAAGTGGGTGTGGACCAGTGGTCACATCTTTCCAGCTCATTTCGGGAATCCTCACAAGTTCCTCTTGCATATCGCACTGACGACGAAGAAGCCACATCGTCTTCCATTTCGGTTCATTCATCCCCTTCAACAACGACATCCATACCATTCCCCTCGTCAGATTCCTCTGCTTCGCTGCCGTACTCTGCCGATCCGTCCGCGCTAGAACATCCCTCTTCGCGCAGTGATAAAGCTCTCGCCGCTCTCACCCTCGCCCTAGCGAACGGTGCCGCCGGACTAACCGACTTCGCCGCTCTCCAAGCCCTCCATGTACCTCTCGCTATGGACGAATGTCAAGTTGGCGACATGTGGGATTAGACGAAATCCCAAAGAACCGCCATTACTCATGACCGCATGCGTGCATACATTCATCAAATTCCTTCTTGCTTATTGTTTAAGACGAGACACCTGCGCATTCCTCGGATCCACCCACCTCACCCCAGGACATTTGTGTTTATTTTGTCAATTATCTCCAATGCAGGTTATCACTGAAAGCAACCATAGTGTATTCATAATATCTCGTTGTCAATGTATATTATTACAAACAGTCAATTGTAGTCTGGCTAGAGCGTAGCGTACCAAAGAAGCAAGTCAGCTCCCCACTTAGGAAATGAAGCTAAGCGCCTGTGCTAGTTAGTAACAAATGGTCTACTTGGGACCTGTCAAAAGTATTGGTGTTGAGGAGACCAAGTGTACTCAAAGCGCTTCTGGGGGAGGAGTTTTCAGCCCCACAGACCCCAGGGTGATACAGCGTCGAAGCCGAGCTAGCTCGTTCTCCAAAGCAATGCGCTTGTGCATTTCTTGTAAATATCTCTCTTCCAATTTGCGTCGAGCCTTCTCGACGCTATCTAGAGAGCGCTTCATGCCTACGCCACAGCAACGTTAGTAAGAATCCAGTGCTTGGACAAGTATCATTGCAATCACGCACTGGTGATCAACTCTTGCGCGCCGGGCGGAACGTACATCGCAGGGGCACCCGTGCCTGCAGGTACCCACGCTGGGGTCGTAACTTCGTCCAGCCTGAGCATTTGGAAGTCGATCTCAAAGTCATCTTCGAAGGGCTCATCACGAGCATCACTCATGATTACATCCCCTTCGTCATCATCGAAAGGGTCCCGCGTGGACGCCACAGTAGATTTGGGTTCGCCTGTCGCCGCGTCGATGAGCAGGCGTTGCCGCTTCTTCGTTGCCGTGCGAGTGGCCTTGGTTGCGTTCTGGGGAGTCTGGGTGGACGCCGATTTGGCAGAGGACGTGGACGCTGAGGCGGGGAGCGAGATTACCTCCGTCTCCGTGGATTCTCCTGGCGAGGGGTGGCGTTTACGTCCGTTGCTACCTTTGAGCGTCGATATAGAAGAAGGGGAGCCCTTGCGGCTTGAGGGTTTCCGCGCCGTGGTCCTTTTCGACGAGGATATCACTTGGGGCGCGCCGTCCGCGACGACTGTGGTGTTGGAAACCAGGTTCCTGTGACCTTTGGAGGACGAGCTCTTGGAGCTATGGTGGGACTTTGTGTCAGTATCGCCCAGCGTGTCTCTAGGTGCAACGTGAGACGCTAAACGTACAACCGTCGGTCTTGGAAAACGCGGGTTATTTACAGTTTCGACTCACTGGCTCCGTGCGAAACGGCATGGGGGTCATTGGTGAGAGGTTCGGGAAGCGGTCGAGGGAAGGGTGATTCGGCTAGGACGCCACCACCCGAGCGAGCTAGAGGTTTTCTCGTCACTGATGTGGACGAGTAAGGTGCCTGACATAGAATGCCTACTTCGTTCCGCTTTCAAGGGAGGCATGAGAACACCATCTAGGACGTGACCCGAACAGTTAGTAAGAAGGGGAGATTTACTGGAAAGGATGCCGTGGACTAACCGAATACCAACTTTCTGCCTTTCTTGAATGGAGCGCTGTTAGTCCGGGGTCGAGTTCCTGGAAGTAAGCAAGTAGATTAGAGCTTATGACTTTATAGCGGCAATGAGTCAACCGACCATTGGGAAGCTGGGCGTTCGACACGGGTTGGGGCATATCTACGCCTTCACTAACACTCAAACAACAACTTGGAATGTCTTCCGAGGTTCACAACGTCAAATGGTTCGCGAATTGTTGATGGTTCTGTTGAAGCGGTATCAGCGTAGGGCGCTTCTTGGATGATGTTCAACCGTCCACGTGAAAGCAGTCATATTATTACACTACACGCAAATATTACTGATAGGGTACACAGATATACTAGCAAATGAGTCCCAAAGAAATAACTAATAGGAACATATCATCAAAATGCAGACCCAAGGACCTTCATTGCTAATGCACGCAAAATCTGGACACGATATATTAGAACTTGGAAATGGTGGATATAGAAAGCTCATCATTGCTTACCTCGGCCTTCTGGTCACCGCCCAATTGGGTGAAGACTGCAGCTACACTCTTGCCCTTAGCGTCCCTTATAGCACCCAGCCTATTACCAGCAAAAGCCCCAACCATTAGACCGGGGACATTCGCTACAATGAAGCCCAGTCCAGCGCCAGAGAATGCGCCGACGTATGTCCACCATGGAATTACTCGGTTAACTTCCGGACGCAGCATCTAATTGCTACATGAGCGATGGGAATTGATTAGCGTAGGAGGGAACACACCTCTTCGAAGACGTCTGCGAAGACACCCTCTGCATTGGGCTGCCCACCAGGTCCCGCCTGTCCCTCAGCGGAACTTCCTCCCGCTCCTGAACCAGCAAACATATTTGCGAACTGTGCAAAGAAGCTGGTGGAAGATCCTGGATCCGTTGTTCGGTCTTTGCTTGCTCGTGTGGAGTATAACTCGTCGTACTCTCTTCGGCGAGTAACATCGGAAAGGACATAGTACGCATCAGCTACGGCCTTTACCATTGCCCTCAGTCATCAAACCGTCGAGTGCAAGAAAAGTGCCTACCTGGAAACGCTCCGTGGCACCCTGCCTCTCTGCTGGTGTCGCATTGACGAGCCTGTCTGGATGTGTCCTAAAGGCGGTCTTAGATTAAATTCGCCATTAATCATGTAAAATGTACCTCAAAGACTCCTTCTTGTACGCCTGGCGGATTTCATCCTGAGTGGCCGACTTTGTGACATTGAGGAGTTTGTAGTAGTCGGGAAATTGGGACATGGCGGCTCTGGTTCAAGCAGCAGCGCAGACGCCGAAATTGGTGCAGTGCATTGAACACGATCGCGTGACGTCACCAAAGTCACACTCCCAGTCTATAGGAGCACTTCCGATAATATTTATTATAGAATAAAAATACATAGCAACCGTGGATTGGATTCGGGGCACGAAATACGAATGTCTATATACAGGATCAAGTGTTCTCTCTGGAAGGTGGTTTGAGTGATGGTTGTCGGGGTATTGAACCCTTTGCCTGCGATGGACGCGGTCCAGTAGGCCCACTGATAGCAATACGAGGTCTTGGCGGCAAGCCAGTTCTAACAGGTCGAGGTAGAGAGGTACTAAGGGGTTGCGACGTGATCGTTGCACCGGGGAGGCTGTTGTACACGATCGCAGATTGCGCCGCCACCATAGAATCGGCAGAAGGCGCCAGGAGTAGTGGTCGTAGCACTGGTCTCCGTACTTCTCGAGCGTCGAGTTGGGCAGATGTGCTCGAAGAAGGGTTGGGAGTGCCCGTGAGCGGCATAGTACCGCTTGGTGGCAACCATTCTGATGAGTTGGTTAGATCAATGCCATCTTTTCATGGACGAAAAATCTTACCTCCGAGAAACGAGGTCACGTCGACTTGCGTTCCTGCTGACCCATACCATGGCGTTGAAGGGGCACGCTCTGGTGAACTGGAATCAGGTGATTCACGAGAAGGAATCCCGATCGGCGGG
Organism: Sanguinoderma rugosum; assembly: GCA_017499575.1. Taxonomy (NCBI): domain Eukaryota; kingdom Fungi; phylum Basidiomycota; class Agaricomycetes; order Polyporales; family Polyporaceae; genus Sanguinoderma; species Sanguinoderma rugosum. The sequence continues at coordinate 2,684,770 of VTPW01000002.1, read as the reverse complement.
ACTTTTGGCGGCGGGAGCTGCGTTGGAGCTTTAAGCCTACGAGATGAACGTACAGTACGATTCGAACGAACCGTACCGGTCCTCGACCGGGGTCTTGGATTCGCCAAGTCCTCTTCCTCCGGAGGGTCAGGGAAATGGCTCAAAGAGAACTCGCTGGCAGCAGCGGATTCAGCTCTGTAGCTACCGTCAGAACCCAGCGTATTTCCTGAATTTCTTGTCCGTGCCATTGATTGTCTGAAGCTTGAGGTCAAGAGGTTTGATGGGGGAGTTGTTGATTGAGGGGAGAAAAGGCGTAGAGTGGCAATACTTTTGTCGAGGTCACTTTGTTGGCGGCGCAATTCACCGATGGATACGTCACTCGAGGCGCCAGAAGACAATCGGTTAAGTAGAGGAAGTAACCGAGGAGGTGGTAATGACGGTGAACCTCCGAGCCCATAATAGGATGAGATGGACACACGACTGTCGTCGTCAAGCGGTACGGTATTTGCCCTCTCCCTCTGCACAACGGCCCCATCCAATGGAGCGGTTGGCCTGTCCTGTACATCAACCACACTGATGGCTCTGAGACCTGTGCGTCTGGACGAGCGTATGGGATAACGGGGACCGAGGGGCGCGGGGGCAGGCGCTGGCGTGCTCTGCTGGTAGGCAAGTGCCTCCTGCACGAGGGGGCTCACAACGTCAGGCGTTTCTTGTCGAGGTACCCCGAGATCTCCATCAGCCATGCCTAGCTCCGCCTGGTCTGCCTGATCTCGATCCCAGAGGTGATCATCGTCACTGGTAGGTCGTCGTGAAGTGCGTCTCGACGCAATCCAATTTGAAAGCATGGATGCTGTGTGAGAATGATGACCCGACCTACTGTTTGGGCCCGTTGGTAACTCTTGCCGAGGAAGCGATGGGCTCTTCGGTACGGGTGACGGTGGTATGGGTGGCATGTCCTTGTTGATTGGTGACCCGAATTCCGCTGGGCGCTGGGGGCCTTTCTCCTGTGCAGATGTGGGCAGCAGTGGCGAGTTGTTCCCAGGCAGAGATTGGCGGTAGAAAGTTGCGATGAGAAGGTATTCCACGAGGATATACATCTCTATCGCCTGTAAGAAGCGACCAAGGGTCCCCTCCGAGAAGCGAACTGGCAGATTGGGATTAGCATGAATTATCACCAACATGCCTATAACTCACAAGAGGAGATGTTACCGATATCTACGCTGGCATTGAGTGCCAGACCTACGATTGGGGCGAGATACGAACGAAATTGTAACCACCAAGGCATCCGGGGAGAGAGATAAACGTTCAAGAGTAATTTCAGAATGAATGTGGCGGACAGGACGATCCCGATCGCCGACTCAGCAATATACGTTGTGCTAAAGGACTGTTGGGGGGACACCCGCCAGACGATTTGCAGAATAGGGATGAGGATGACCAGCAGAAGGGAAATGTATTTCAGGACCAAGCCTTGAATCCCCCAACGATTCCAGCTGGCGGAATGAAGGTTACTATCATCTGATGACGGTGGTGGTTGGATGTTCCGGTTCCAGGGCTTGCGTTCGCTGCGTGGGCATGTTCCTACCAAGGTCCAGTAGAATATGAAACGGAGACCGACAGAAAACGCGAACACGACCTCTCGGGTATTTATGATTCCCCGAACGGAGTCGGCACCTTGCCCTCGATCGACATTTGCTGTCCCCCGGGTCAAAATTTGGCTGAGATCAAGTATACCACCGCTGAAGCTGAGCAGGATCGAGGCATAGAGGAAGACCGAAAGCCTGCGTGACTGTCAGGATGCGAGCTCGCGGAAAGGCTACAGTCTGCGTACAAGTTAACCTTCTTCATAGCCAGAAGGAAGGTCATAACGCCGAAACCGAGGAGGCCTACACTGAAGAACGGGATCTCGCTGAGGATAAGCTCGACCTGGAGACAAGTTAATGTAGTATAAACTGAGGTAGGAACGTCGTAACTTACTGAGGACCCTCCGGTACTGAGAGATCGTCTACCTATCTCACTGAGGCCATCAGACATGATACGAGGTCGAATGAAGCAGAAGAATCCTGGCCAGCAGTCTTTTACAGGACCCAAGCTGCTGAGACAGATGGGGGCTTGACCAGCAAGAGATCCAGCACAGCTGATGTGATGCCAACGAAATGGAAGGGAAGGAATGAGAATGATGAGGCCGGGGGAACGAAATTATTGAATCTTCGTATGGGACATTGACACCGGCGTTGGCGCTATGGGAGTCGTAGCACGCGGGGGAGAAAAGGAAGGTAGACCACGGTCTCTGAGCAGAATCAATTTCAGATTATGATGGCACCGACATAACCAGCATAGCAACCGATGAGAAACAGCGGAATCAAATCTCCATCCTGGCCGTGCGACAAACTTTGATCAGAACATTACAACATTGTTTCGATTCTTATATACACAAAGCTTGGTTTGATGTCCGTATTTTCAAAGAATTTAGTCCGCTGTTGCCCCGCCTGTCATCTGTCGCACAAGGAACATTCCCCGCCCTTCATCTACGCTCTTCGTGCTACGCATCCCGATGACACTTTTAGGGCGAGGTCGGTATGGGGGGTCTACCATTCCAAGTTGCTTCGTAGGGCTCCTCGACCTCGAGAGCTGGCGTGTTGGGCTTATTCCTCCTCCAGTCATTTGCCTGATCAAGCTGACCGTGTCAGCACCACCCATGCCAGTGAACTGCTTTGCAAGCGTTGTAGTTCCAGTCATCTGAACGGCGATTCTGCCATTACCAGTTGGATTGGCAACCACCGATCGCATAGGCGACGACTGTGGTGACCCACGCATTTCCAGGGGAAGCATAAGCTAAACCAGCGTGGTCAGCATAACATGAGGTGGTCCTGCAATGATTAGACCTACCCAGCATTCCCGGCACCAAACTCGCCCTTCCCCATCTCCCTTAGCAGCGCTGTCGAGCTTCTTCCCGCAACCGGGTTCATTTCGCTTGCGTTCTTCAGCGCGTCCTCTCAACCAGGAGTTACTAGGTTTCACCTCCTTCTTTCCCCCGCAAACCAAACAAGTGGAATGCCATCGCGTGCCCTGGGGCCCCGGAACAACTCCTCTCTCCATGGGTGACACCGTTCCACGACACCCTGGACATGATACCGAACTGCCAAACCTAGGGAACGTGGTTTGCGTAGCTGGAGCGGTCTTCGGCGGTCGTTCATAGCGGCTTGAGCTATAAGATGGGGACGTAGTAGAAACAGTAGGCCGGACGGCGGGTTTGAGCGGAGGGGTAGACACAGGAAATGTCGTATTCGCTCTTTGAGGCATCTTATAGTTGATTGTTACCTTCTCTGGTGGGGCGCACTAGAAACCAGACCCCTTGTGAGGAGAACCTTATGTATCTAGAGGATGTGCCACCCACCTGTATATGACACGGACCACGCTCCCCTTTGACAAAGGTAGCTTGTCCTTTCCCCCTTTCTTGGAAAACTTCATTGCAGACATAGCACCTGAAGCAATCAGTATGATATGCCTTTGTTTCTGAGCCCAGGACACCCGGATCATCAGGCACGGTCACATATCGTCCACCAGCTCGCACTGAGAAAAGGGCCTGATTGCATCGAGCACATTGTTGTGTCTCACTCATAGAGGATACGGGGGTAACTTCTTTCGGCGGCGGGGATTTGCTGTTGACGGTGGACGACACTGACTTCCGTAAAGGCTGAGTGGGTGCCGGATCGTACACAAGGCGTTTGATTGGCGTATGCGACGGAGTGCCCTCATCATCTTCTTGTATCTGACCAATGGATCGTCGAGTTCGTCCCCGCTGTTCGTCTTCGTCCAGGAAATCCCCTCGACTGTACCTCGTTGGGTCATTGTAGCTGATCGGTTTGCTATTGAATACGTCATCCCGAATATTAGCTTGTGCCTGTGGTGGGGAGTCTAATCCAGAAGATTGTGTTGTTGTGTCAGAAAACTCTGATCCGAGTTCGGGAGTCGGAGGAACAGAATCGATTTCGGATGGAGGATCATCCACGTTCTGTACCGTAACGGGTCTCGGAATCTTCGAAGGAGGAACGGGCGATGAACGAGAATTTAGCAAAGAAGCTAACCTCAACGGAGCTACCGGAGGTGGGGAGGTGACAGGGGGAGGTGACCTCGAAGCAGAGAGACTAGGTGACATGGAGGTACCCCGCAAGAATCTTTGTTTCATTTCCTCGATTGCTTCTTCGGTTGGTGCTGGACTATTTCGAGTGGGGGTGTATCGAACTGGACTAGGGCTGGAGTTGGCTCGTGCAGGTGACATCTTAGAAGCGTTATCCCAATAGTCCCCTCGCTCTGGGCTTGAGAACCGTTGACTAAGGCTGGGGCTTCCATCGCTTGGAAGCATCCTAGGGGAACCACTGGCCCTAAATGCCTCCGTGCCGTAACCTAGTCGCGGGGAAGGAGCTATGGGACTCCCTATTTCATTTCTCGGAATCGTCGACTTCCGAGCGAGAGGGCTACGAGTTGGTGATTCTCTGCCTTTCGAAAGCATGCTTAGTCGCTGCCCTAGTTCCTCCAAGGCCGGGCTGCTCTCTCGACTCTTGACGATGCCTAACCTCTGTTCTAGCTCATCGATAGTTGGACTACCGCTAGAAACACGCTCGTCTTTCGGAGTGCGCATCATACCTCCAGGGTTGGCAGAGGTCGTATCGACAGGGAGGGCGGTACGTTCCTTGGGTGTAGAAGGGGTGCGGTTTAGGCAACTATCGAAACAGTCCGCGCAGGAGGGGCGGCCGAGAAGGTCGACAAGGGGTTTATCGCCAAGGTTCTTACCACACCCATCACAGTTGAAGCATTTCTTGTGCCAGTGGCGCCCTGAAGCGTAAACGAAGCCTCCTTCCGATTTAAGAATGAGTACGGGTCGGGTGCACTGAGGGCAGGTGCCTTTAGAGCCGCCGTTTGTGATGAAGCAGTTCCGACATAGGAAGCGATGGTGTTCCGAAGATGTTTCCGATGGGTCTGGGTATATTGTGGCATCCGGGGGGAAGTCTACTGAACAAATTGCGCACGAATGGGTTTCGAGTGATTCCTTGGGTTGAAGAACTGAGCCGTAAACTTTGGCCAATGAGGAGGTCTGGGAAGTGAGTGAGTGTATGATGTCGGACTCCGGTGAAGGTAGAATGGTAGACTGTTTAAGCGGCGACGGGGGCCGGCTAGCGGTTGTGGTTGCTATGTGAGTCGATACTCGGTCGGCTAGTCTTGAGGTCGTCGTTGAATCTGAGCTAGACATGGGTCGGGGAAACTTCTTCGGCGAAGATTCCCCTCGAGCAGATGAGCTCTTCCACGAATTGGCACCCTTGGCAGCATCGTTCGTTGGTGCAGGAGTCCTAGGTCGACTCGGAGATCTTTCCTTAGATACATATGTCTGGGACCACTTGTCCTGAGGTTCATCGGTCGCATTGACTTTGTTCCATGATACAACGGGGGCTATATATGACATTCTAGCATATGTCTGAATGGTACGAAATCCTCAACTTACCAACAGGCAAGCCACCGCAATGGCAGCGTGGGCCGGAGACGATATCACCACATCTACGACAAAAGCCCATTGAGTGTGTGAGTTCGGTATCTGTTAGTGAGAGTGGTGAGGATGAAAGAGCTTCAAACTGCGAAGGAACGATGGTGGGTCTATGATGGTTCAGTTCAACATGCACAGGTTGCCTAAAATCGTCGCGTCGCGATCACGTGTTGTCAAAGCGAAGTTTCTTAGGCGCTTCTTTGCTACTTCCCGTTTCCGACCAATGGCATGTCTCCTCCTCGTACCCCTAAACGGCGACGCACCAAGGACACCGAGAAACCGGTAGTCTCTCCGTATTTTTCAAAGATATACTCCTCTCCCGTTGTTTCTCCTTACCGTTTCTCCGCAGTCCCTCACGATGGCGAGAAGCCCGCACCATGCCCCCCATTGCGAGACCTCGACGATGAAGATAATGAAGACAATGACCCCGACGAATATGATGAGAAATTAGCCCAAGATCCCTTATTTCTATTTCATTTTCGCACGTTGTTCGACCTGTATCAGCGGTTGTACGCAGCTAAGCCTATCATGATCCAAGGTGACACTAGAGGGCTTGTAACTTGCATTTACGCACAGCTTATCTTTCTTGGCAGAAACTGTGGCCGACGACCCGTGGAAGCTTTTGGTTGCTGTAACGCTCCTCAATAAGACAGCGGGAAAATTGGCCATACCCGTCTTCTACACTATTATGAAGCAGTGGCCAACGCCATGGGCACTCTCCCAAGGTTGCTACCTTCGCTTCTCCAATATCAGTGCTAATTGTTGAGCGTGGATTTCGTTTATAGCTCCGCACAGTGTTCTATCGGATCTCCTGCGCCCGCTAGGCTGCTACGACATTCGCGCCAATCGTTTAACATGTCTCTCCTCTGCATACCTCCTTGATCCGCCCTGCGTCACTGACCTTCGACCTACTAACATACTCATCACCGCACCCAATGCCCACCTGCACTCCCCTGGAACACAGCGCTCTCGATATCCCCCAACACCCATTTCTCATCTCCCGGGAACCGGGCCGTACGCACTCGATTCCTATCGAATATTCTGTATCCAAGAGTCAGACGAGTGGAAGCGTGTGATGCCTTCCGATAAAGAATTGGTTCGATTCTTGGTGAGCTTCTTGGCCTTGACTCTAGCATTGCGGTTGGCTGAATGAGCCCTCTGCCCACGAAGCGGTGGAAGTGGGCTATGTACGAGAGGAAGCTCTGGTTACCTGGCATTGGCGTCGTTCGCCATATTCGTGAGAACGACCTTCGAGAATTAATTAACGACCTAGTCCGCACAACTTTATAAATAAGTAAGGAAGCTAGATATTTATTACCATATACGATGTAGGATTAAAAGGAATACATAAAGCAATGTTGTATTAATCTACAATGACGAGAATAGACAAACATAAGTGTTTCATAACTTGGAACGAATCGTGGGCTGCCAGTCCACCCGCTCTACCTGGGAAGGAAAAGATTGCAATCATTACGAGGCTATACCGTGATTGATATATAGTAACGTACCAATTCTGGCGTCAGATCGGAAACACTGGCAGCGCCAGCCAACTGCATGGCGGTGATAAGCTCACGTTCCAATATTCGAGCGATCTTAGCGACACCCGCGGCGCCATAGGCCTGTAAACGGGACTGATTAAAACAACTGACCTGCAGATGGACAAGAAGCTTACTGATTGAGCGTAAAGGAATGGCCTCCCAAGGCCCACAGCCTTAGCCCCTAGACACAGAGCTTTCATGATATCTGACGACGAAAAAGATCAGGATACTCTAGTTGTGTTTCATAGAGGAGAGGCTCTAACCTGTTCCACGCTGAATTCCACCTTCAAGCGCATTCGTTCAGGCAAGAAGAGAAGGGAAATACATCGGTACATACCGTCGATATAGACTAAAGACAGGGTTGAGGTGAAGGTCAACGAATAATCGTAGAACACTCACCCTCGAGTTTGTCGAATACCTGTGGAGACTGCCGGCGAATTTGATACAGCACCTCAAGAGGCGGCAAGGAGTACTCAAGCTGTCGACCTATTGCAGCGTGAGTATATTTTATATCAGACGAGTGAGGACATACTAACCGCCGTGATTAGAGAGCAAAATGCCGTCTACACCAGCGTTAGCAGCAAGTACTGCATCTTCGACACATTGTATGCCTGTTTACTTGATATAAGCATGCGCATCAAGATCGAAAAGCTGAACCTACCCTTCACGACAATCGGAAGTTTGGTGAGACTTCGAAGCCAGGGTATGGTCTAACAGCGAATGTCAGAACCCATTCCAGAATGACAATGAGAATATCTACTGTTTCCCATGTCATATCCCTGTCGTCGTTGACAATCAGCGCCCCTGCAGTTCCAAATGTATTCCCTTCTTCTTCGTCTCTCTCGATGTCTTCGAACCTTCGAGGGGCATCGGTCGACTGGCGCTCAGCGTCTTCCAAAACCCACGGGCTTTTTATATCCCTCTCACGGTTTCCGGGGACGACAGCATCGACGGTGAGGAAGATGGCTTTGTACCCAAGTCTTTCGATTTCACGTACTCGCTTCTCAGCGATGGAATTGTCGGCGTGTTTGTAGAGTTGGAAGAAGAGGACTTGGTTGGGGGAGGCCGCGGAGATAATTTGCTCGTATGATAATGATGCATTGGAGGATACCATTTGGATGAGTGGAGCTGAGGCAACTCCGCGAGTAATGTTTTCCTCGCCAAGTGGATGTCCAAGTTTCGCCAGTGCGGCGCCAGACACGAAGACAGGAATACGAGACTTGTACCCCAGGATTGTGGTGGAGGGATCGCAGCGTGACACTGGACGCATCACTCGTGGTTTGAAGAAGAATCTTGAGAATGCCTTCGCATTTTCGATTTTGGCTGGTAGAGTTCATTACTCTACGGGAAAGAAGATAAAGGAAAATCGACACTTACTTATCTCGTCGTCGCTTGCTGAACTGTAGTAGGACCACGCTTTGTGCGACAAGACCTTCTTTGCTTCGTCCTAAAATATGACATTCAATGGTGGTGTTGAATCACCATGAGGCGGGTATCGACGTACTTCCATGTCGGTAAGACTAAGTATTCGATGAAGAGGAAGACGCTGCTTTAACGCCGCTTCTACCCGCAGCTCATCTTTCGTCTTGGGTCGACTTTCCTGAGCAAGGGCCAAGGCGCCGGCGGCATCATCATTCAACGGTCCCAGGTGTTTCTCCATTGGAAGGTTCTTTTCAAGTGCGTCTGGCGGATGTATCGGATCGTAGACGCCAGTAGCATCTTTTCCTGCATATTTCAGGATGATCTGGGCGCCCCCCGGGTGCTCCTGAGCAAAGGCATCCGCATCAGTATTCAAATGTCGTAAGTCAAGAAATATGGACACGCACGGGTAAGAAATCAGTAACGTCGTAGACCTTGTTATGGATGACGACCCAGCAGGAGCTGGACATTCCAAAGAGAACAGATCCGACCCTGCCGGTTAGAAAACACAAAAGCACCGAGGACTTTAAGCGTTTACCTTCTAGTGTTGTGTTGAGCAACTTCAGCGAGCGAGTACGATTTCATGGTGACGGTGCTGAGCATGGAGGTAGCAGAAGATGAAAAAGTCTAGCAGCGCATGAGAATCGACAACACGTTTATTAAAGATTGCTTTAGTCGTAGGCTAAATCAAGGCGTCGGTTCACGTTGACCATTAACGGAGCAATTTCAGGCGCCGGCCCGGGCAGAGGCTTATCTACATTTATGGATCATATGATGCAGCTTCAATATTTCAGCCTCTGGAGCAGGAATTCGCATCCGTGTAGCGCTCACGAGTCTCCATCGTGTGCGGTGCGTGTTTCAGTACGTATAGTGGTACTAGGATGAGTACTATAAATAAAAGCGTCACGTGAGACAGTTTCCTCATCGCGTTGTTTGGCTGTGCTTGTCCCTGAACCACATTTGGGCCAGCTGCATTACACAACGTTGCCGCACACCGTCACCATCGCCCACCAGCCATGGTTAGGCTGCCCAGCAGGAAGGCCTTGGAGGCCATGAAGCGCACAGACATACAGAAACTGTGCAAGGTGCGCAGTATACCGCCGCCATATCTCGAGTTGAACTGAACTAGTGTCCTAGGATTACGGCGTCAAGGCAAATCTCAAGACCGAAGCGCTGATTGATCTACTGCAGAGCATCAAGTACGCGATAAAGTTTACCTTCCAATTGTAAACTAATATCCCCATAGCACTCCACAACCTACTCGAGAACCACCGCAGCCACAACCACGCAAGGTTTCAACCAGAAGGTCCAGTCGTGCCGGACCGAGTCGCACCAGCTCCATCGTTATCCATGATCTTGAAGGAGAGGAGGAAGAGGAAGAGGAGGAAGAACAACATGGATTGCAAGAACAAGACGAAGTACCACCCATTCCAAACCCGCCGCCATCGCGAACGAGGAAGGCCAAGGAAACTCAGCTGAGGCTAGGGGTCGGGCGGCCGAAAGCTGCAGGTGGCTCAGGTGCCAGAGCTGTGACTAAATCCGTGAGTGTGTCGAAGGGAAAGCGTGCAAAGAGCAGCAAGACCATGAAACTGTCCGAAGCTCCTATCCCGGAGGAAGGTGCGTCTTAAGCGCCATGACGTTGTATACCGCTTACAGTCGATTTCAGCGGAGGAACAGGATCCCCCAGAGCCCAAGCATTCCAGTCTTGGTCTAGAGCTAGTTACTGCATCGCCAGAACCGACTTCGAAGCCACAGTCACCCACGCCAGCAGAACCATCAGCGGAATCGGCGGTCATTGCTGAGACTTCCGCCGTAAGTAGTACATCTGCCGTCGCCTCGCAAGTTGACCTTGAAAAATGCATCGGTAACGCTGTACGATTCTTTCATTTACTGTAATTCAGTCCCACTCAGTGAGCTTGTAGGTTCAACCCCTTCGTGAACAATTGGCGGCTCTTCACAATGAAGTCGAACGACTGAAAAGGGATCAGCAACAGGTCCACGTTCTACAAGCCACACTCGACATATTAACCACTGAGCTGGATGATCTTCGCGGCCAGACTACAGAGGCACTGTCGATAGCAAACGAACTCAGACAAGCTCTGAAGACCCCTTCGATTCCCAGGACACCCTCCCCACGCAGTCCTCGACAGGAAGTCCCACCAGCGTGAGTTCTGATACGCAGTGAAAGCCATTGACGACCATACTCATCATGCATTAGCCCCCATTCTATAAGTGCGACTACTTTTGCCGCAATTGCCGGCCCTTCTTCCAAGAAAGGTGAACCACCGTGCGATCCTCCTTCCCCCACATCACGCGCCGCCGAGAGAGGTGGACTGCAGCATCCGGGCTTCGCATTGACGACTCTAGGCAAGCGACATAGAGATTCGACGACATCAAATATCACTGGTATAATGGAAGGTGAGGACGACGATATCCCGGAGGATGAGCTCGGCACGAAAGTCATACGCCCAATGAAGAAACGGCTAAAAACAACCAGAGGCTCCTCCACACCCAGCAACGCTACTGCCGGTCCGTCTAGACTACGCGATAGTCCCAGGACTCCCACAAACAGAGACGACGAACCGCGGATCCCCACTTTCTCTGTCTATCGTGATCCTGATCCGTCAGATTATGTAGATCCTCCGCCACCGACTAATCATCTTCCGGACTTCTTTGAAGCCGCAATAGCAGGCTCCCGACAAACAAGTACGAGCTCCGAAGCCACTACAGAAAATCAACACCCATTCAGTTTCTCCTTCCTTCCTTACACCTCGACACCAGCACATCCTAGTCTTGTTCCCCCTCTTCCGTACCCTGAACTCGGGCAATCTCCTACTCCAGCGGGACTCAGTCGTCTGGGTCTTGGACGACCAAGCACTTTCCAGCCATTCGGTCGCTCGCCTCGTGCAGATGCTGATGAACACCAAGATGGTGGGGCATTCGTCAACCCTGCGGCATTGTCCACTGACAACCATCGGGAGTCCTCAAGCAGTGCTGGTACACCATCAGCGCAGACTCCAGGATCAAGCAGGACTCCGCAAGAACCCCATCCGAAGCCAGTAACTATGTATGGAACTGAGCTCGACGGTGATACCCGTTTTGGAGATTTTGGTGTCGAAGGCGTTGCGAGCAGCGGACAGATGCTGCCCAGCTTCTGGACAGGCGGCAAATTTTGATTGTGACTTTGATTTGCTTTGCATCTACCTACTTTAGTTTCCGAGATCTTACTAGTACTGCCCACATCAAATATCGCTTTCGTGGGCATGTCTACCGTTGTAACTATTTATTAGTTGTCGATGTTGTCCGCTTAGTACTGACCTTTGGTTGTATTCTGATCTTTGACGCCATATGTCCGTTTGACTGCTTGTCTCTTGCGACGTCGATGTCGCGTCTCTTTTGCTGTAGTTTCCAGGTGTTCAAACACTCATTCATGCACATGTACGTCCACTGTTTCCCCACGAAGCCCACAGCTGTGCAATTGTAGTTGCGGTTAGTGATGGCGAATTCTCAATGCTATATCAGTTGATCAGAGGACGAGAGAACGGCAATAAATAAGTGATATTGGGGGGTTTAACTTCCATGCAAGTACAAATACAAATACATGTCCGACAGGCTACATAACAGGCGTGAAGCATCATATATATCATATATCATAAATCGTCTTTCCAGGACTTCAAATTGAAGGCTGGAACGACATGACTTCTTCGTACAGAAGTTCCTTCAACTGATCTTTAGTCAAGTCCTCCTTGTGCACTAGAGACAAAAGAGACGTCAGGGTTTGTTGTGCATTGCCTGGAGACAAGTGACGTACTGTCAAAGTCGAAATATGATGGGCTCAGCGGAGTGACGGTTGGCTCATCCTCTGGGTCATGCTGTGTGATTGCGACGGTCAGGAACAGCAGCAGTGCAGGTACGGGAAGGTACTCACATATGCAGAGAGATATGGGTGCTCGAGGGCCTCGTCGACAGTCATGCGCTTCTTGGGATCAAATGTCTGTATAAAATGCAGTATAGTGAGACACCGGCATGATACACCAGTGCATGTCAACCTACCAATGTTTTCGAAAGGAAGTCAATTGCTTCCTTGGATGCATGGGGGAAGAGGGTGGCAAACGGTCTTCGCTTCCTTATGGGGAGTGCACGGATGTAGTCACGCGATCGTCTCGAAGTAATGGCGTAGAACTCGTCCAAACTTGGTGTACCTATGTTGAATAGCGATTAGTGCGCGGCCCCTACCAACTCAGCTCCTAACGCACCGATTACATCAAGGATCAGATCAAGTTGATGGCTGTAGTCGCGACCAGGGAAAAGTGGTCGCCCGGTGAGGAGCTCAGCCAAGACACAGCCAACTGCCCAGATGTCGATCGCCTGCACGAACGTGATTAGCAATGTGATATCCGGAAGCAACAAGGTGTCGTACCTTGGTGTACATCTTGAACGACAACATGATTTCGGGGGCGCGATACCACCTCGTTGCAACGTATTCAGTCATGATTCCAACCTCTTTGCCTCCGGCAACACTCGTCTTCACGCTCCTCGCCAAGCCGAAGTCGCAAACTTTGAGATCACAGTTCGCGTTAAGCAGCAAGTTCGCAGGCTTGAGGTCGCGGTGAACAATGCCAGCGCTGTGTATTGATTTCAGAGCCCGGAGGGTCTGGTACACGAAGTACTGCAAATGGAGAACGAGTGATGAGCGGTTGATCGACCGTTAAGTCGGGGAAACTGCTTACCTGGCAATGATCGTCAGTGAGGTGTTGCGTCCGAATTACACGGTGAAGATCTGTCTGCATCAATTCCTGGATAACTAAGGGGATAATTTAGGTGGGATGTCGATTGCAACAATCAGGAACACCTACAGTAAATCTCCTTGAAGGAGTCAAGCGTTGGGGGCTTGATTATATCTAGGATGGAGATGATCTGCATAGGACTGGGGTCAACGAAGAGACAACGGCGCCTCTCCAAGATAGCCTTACATTCTCGTTGACACAAGTCTCGGAAAAGAACTTGAGAAGCTTGAGCTCGCGTAGAGTGCGCAGACAGAAGAGTGTATGGTCAAAAGGAAGGATCTTCTTGATGGCCACTTGACGCCCTGTTGGTTTGTGCAGAGCAGCCGCAACGGTTCCGTACGCGCCTTCCCCAATGGCATGGAGGATCTGATAATCGTTGCCTAGCGGACGCGTTAATGTCGTTGTTGTAGGTGACTCTGTGGGTGAACATACCGATTTCGAACTTGGGGAGAGGCTTAGAGGCTTTGCGAGAAGACATGATTACACCAGAGTCCAGCTGGTGAGGGTTACCGTGAAATTGAAGGAAGAGGGAGGTCGAGGGAGAGTGGGGGTGAAGTCCAAACCTGGGATTTAGTATAAGGTGACTTTGCGCTCCTGGTTTATATACGTTCCAACCGGCGCACAGAGGCCTTCATCTATGGCAACCAAACACGCTGAACTCCTTCCGTCGAAGCCAATTCGTTTCAGGAGGGCCAAACGTGATTCCCCAATTAGTGATGGGACATATCGGTGGTTGCTTGGTACACTTTGGATCCAGTATGAATCACGACGCTTGTGCCGCTGTCCAAACGTTCAGATGTCAGGGCGTATCACCTGAATGAATTGACGCGGTGATGGAAATGTGTACTGCGACGATAATTATGAGATTTTACACCAATTGTTATTAGACTGTGCTGTCTTACTTCAGGATCTTTGGAATTGCATTCGCCATCGCTGTTTCACTGGGCTGCGGGAGCCCTGAAGGAGTAGCGAGGAGCACAGGTCGAACAGGCGCTATAGTCGCGTTCTGGGATATATAGTTTCCCACGGTCAGCCTGGATTGAAACTCGAAGCGGCCGACTCTGCGACGCAAAACAGAAGTGCGCGTCCCTACGGTCCCTCCGGTGTGCGCACGCGGATGATGGGTTTCACCCAATATTCCAATGCAAGCTGCGACAGTGCCAGGTGTTTGAACTCCATGTTTCTGGCCCGGCTTTGAGCTGCCCTATCTCCTACAAGCTTCCGGGTCGCTTTTAAGGAGATCTGTATATCAGAGCAGAGGCGAAGGAGTACCCTGTCCATTTGCATGCATGCGTGCATCGTGCAGCTTCCGGTGTGTAGCCAACTCGATTCCTGGACATCTCAACTGACGCGCTATTGGTAGCTAATCTAAAGAATGCTCTTTGACGGACCGCGGCGTGATGAGATGCTAGCGGCATCAGCCTCGGCTGGCTGAGTGCCTGCTGAGTACTGAGTACTGAGTCCTCAAGGCTTCATGCTCATGCATCATGTCTGATGGGAACGCAGACGTTCAAGTTTATTGTTTTGAAGACTATTAATACTTGGTTCAAAAAATACAAGACTGCCAATTCGAAAGAGTGTGTCACCACCTTGTCTCCATCCATTGTCGCCCAGCGTTCAACGCACATCATTGGCAAGCGCAAATGGCTCTTGAATGGCGTTATTGCTGCCGTTTGCTTATGGCCATTGTTTTTTCTCTTGACAGGACGGATTGATTTCAACCAATAGGAAGAATGATGGCTTTCCCAAGATAACGGAACCCATTGGTTGTCAAGGTTCCCTGAATGGTACAAAAATGCCTCATCGACCTTTGTACGACTTCTCACTCTTTCCTCTCCCCTTCGCGTCCATTGCCTGGTGTTTTCTCTTTTACGACTGGTTCTTCTGTTCTTTCGCTCTTTTTCACTGAACAGGCCTCATTCTTCGCCTTACACAACTTGAAACTCTATCACACTCTTTCTTGCCAATCGCTAGCGATTACTTCAATGTTTGCCAAATTTACTTCTGTTTCCTTGGTGGCTCTGCTCCCCTTTGCTGCTGCTGCAGTATATGACATCCAAGTCGGTGGTGATGGTGGTAAGCTCGAGTTCTCGCCTGAGGCAATTGTGAGTTCCCAGCCTGCCAAGATCGCATTTGATTGGTTGAATTCTAATGATTTTGAACAGGCTGCCCAACCTGGAGATCAAGTTGTGTTCCACTTCCATCCCAAGAACCATACCGTCACCCAGTCCTCGTTCGCTGACCCGTGTGGTCGCAAGGAGGGTGGCTTTGACTCAGGCTTGTGAGTCTCCGTTGTTCCCACCAAATCTTACGCAAATTGACATCTCCATCAATCACAGCATACCAGTCCCCGCTAACACCACCGATAACTTCCCAACATGGACATTAACCGTGAACAATGTGAGTGATCCCATCGTATGGCACCGCATGGTTGCTTACGTTCTCTCCCACAAAGACCGATCCAACCTGGGTTTACTGTCGTCAAGCCGCAAAGACCCCCGCCAGCCATTGTGGCGCTGGCATGGTCTTCGCTATCAACTGTGGTTTAGATGGTGCCCCAAACTCGTTCACCAATTTCAAGAAGTCTGCTCTCGCCGTCGGCGCTAGCCTTGCCGCTGAAGCTGCTACCCCATCACCTTCCGCCGCTGCCGATCCATATGGTGGATACGGCGGATATGGTTCAGCCTCTGGTAGCAGCGCTAGCGCTGGATCCTACGGCAAGTGGGCTGGTTACGGTGACGCATCTACCACCACCTGGACCGCTGCGTATGGCGATGTCACTCTCCCGCCTGCCCCGATCGTCCAGGTTGTCACCGATACCGTTACTCTTGACAGCGAAGTTTGGACCACAACCTACAGCTCGTACCCCGGTTCCCCTGCTCCCACGCCCGCTTCTGCAGCCGGTAACGTTCACAAGGTCATCGTCGGTGGACCAGGAAAGCTTCTCTTCGATCCCCCTCACATTGCCGCTCAGCCCCGTGATACCATCGTCTTCGAATTGTAAGTTATGCTGAGTATGCGTGACATTATCAGATAGCTCATTCCTCCTTAGCCACCAGAAGAACCACACCGTCACCCAATCTTCCTTCGATGATCCCTGCCGTAAACTCGTAAAGGACGGTGTCGAGGGCTTCGACTCTGGCTTGTACGTATTTCCGTTTCCATTGTTTTCGTTTATGAAACATATTTATATGTCTTCGCAGCATGGCCGTCGCTGATGATGCCACCGAGTTCCCCACATGGAGCATCACTGTCAACGGTACCGAACCCATCTGGGCATACGTGAGTTACTCCTTACGTTTCGGTGTTACACATATTGAAACAAATCTCTCCATTTCCAGTGCCGTCAAAAGACTCCCGCCAGCCACTGTGGCGCCGGCATGGTCTTCGCCATCAACTCTGACGAAGGTGGCCCACGCAGCTTCGACTCCTTCAAGAACGTTGCGACCGCCCTCAACGGTACCGCCGCCGCTGCCAATGCTCCCTCCGGCACAGGCGCTTCAGGTGCAACAACGACTGATGGTGCCAACAACGGTGCCATGTCTGTCAACATCGGTAGTGCTGGTGCGATGACTCTCGCACTCGCCGCTGTCTTCTCGCTTCTTCTGTGATCACCGACACTCCTTCATACTTGGACTTGATGTCATTTACGAGCTAGCCATTTGGGATATTTGTCTTGATGACATGTAGCCATCATTATTTTTACTTGGTCGAGTGTGTAACTCGCTTTTTTGGGTCAGTCGTAATAATATACCACGGTTTCGGATGCGTCTACTGCGAATGTGTGCCGAGTCCCAGACCGAAGGGCTTCTGCATAAATAAGAGTATGTAATATCATACAGAATACTGAAGTACGCTACGATCAAGCTACTTCCTTCCATTAACCGAAGCCCATTGTTTCTGCCATCCGAGGACCGACGAGATAACACTAGTGGCGGATTGATTGGAAGGAAACATTGCAGAGGAAAGCAGGCGACATACCCAAGAATGCCAAGAACGCCATCGTTCAGATTCACGTACTTCAAGTTAGAAACGGGGAGCCAGATATCAAGCATATCAATATAGAGTTGATGACGCAGGGCATCCCGAGAGCTATAGTAAAGGTTATTGATTAGGTTGACACACGGCGAAGGTAGTGAGTGCACTCACTTATAAAGAGCGCTGAGTTTGGCTTCTCGCTCAGCTTCCTCCCCAAGATCTTTCTCCCCCCATGGTTTCGGGGCCTTCAATGCTTTGATCTGCCCAACGAGGCGGGCGTTCTGCGGGCAATAACATTAGACACATGCAGCGCAAAGTAAGCAATGAGTCTCGCCTTCAGTGCGGCATGGGCAAGACTGAACAGGATGCCAATAGCCCAGAAACGGTTGGCCAACTTGCCCACTTTCGCTGCTGTCTCGGGCTTGAGTTTCAAAAATTTGATGGAGTGCGCCTGGATGCGATGTCAGAACTCGGACAATACAGGCATCGGTGAGACTCACCCAAACGAAACTATCAAATGTAAGGTAACCAAAATAGCCAAGTTGGCGACCGATAGTGGTGATCTGCTCTACCGGCGTGCCCGGTGCCAGCGCGGCCTTTGCAGCGGACTGGAGGTGTTCCATCGGTTTTCCGAGACGCATCACTGACAACGGAAGGCGTGAGCATCCCGCACATAGTTTCGGAGAGCGGAACAACGCCTACATTTCCTGGCCGTGCCGAGGTGGGATTTGAGTGAAGACCATCGGGCGGCTTCATCTTTGTTCCCCCGGGATAATAAGTACCAGGCGTAGAATCTCGCGAAGTATTGGATGGCACGGTATGTCTACGGCATAGGTAAGGTCGTGCGCCCGTGGCATCTGAGATTGATTGCATACCTTGTCCCGGCCAACCGTCGTATGCCCCATCTTCAAGCTCTGGGAGACAACGGGGTGTAGCACGACTTGCGACGCGATTGCGGCCATTACGGTATGTTCTCGAGGGATTAGGATGCAGAAAGTGAAAAGCTGAGGCGACCCAGTGGATATTGTTATAGCCTACCCAGTGATTCACACGTGATACTCCCCTCAATCGCCACAATCGGCAAAGTTGAGACCGTTCAGAATGGCGGGTCTGCAGCCTGTGAGAGAGGCCAAGGCTGATGATTTTTGGAATCGCCTACCGGATGGTGAACGGAATATGATGGTTGCTTGTATCCAATTACCCCCTTCTTGCTGGTGCTTTAGGCCCTGGTCTGATGGTTTTCTGTTCGTTCCGCACGGAAGAGAAGCGGAGACCATCCGGGGCGGGTTCTGGGTTCTCGTCAGGCGCCAAGGGGGTGCCCCTCGCAAAGAAACCCGGCCTTGCGCGCGTCGGCGCAATTTTTTCGTGCTCGGGGGACGGGGCCACCGCTGGTCAACTTGGTCGCGATCGAACGTGAAGCTGGGGAAATTGCGGAGGAAACCGGACGGCAAACACCGACCAGTCACAGTCGTCGAGGGACTCGCTTCACTGAAAAGTGATTTCACCACGTCCTCCTCATCATCTCCGCATTTCCCTACTAATTCCCTTACTTCAGTATGCTGGCCCTTAGAATTCCAAGCAGAGTGAGTGGGCCGTTAGCGGAATCAGCTGGTACTTACTGACCACAAATACACGTGACGCAGTCTCGATGCCATTATCTTAGAATCCCAAAACAATCATTTAGACTATTCACTACATCTAAACCTTTCATGGTGCGCACTGCTGCTGATGATATGGGATGGCTCATGGGCTGACCATTTTCTTGTAGTCGCAGCAATTCCGTGTTGAGAAGGATACCTTCGGAGAATTGCGCGTACCCGCAGATAGATACTGGGGTGCTCAGACGCAACGGTGAGCTCGATTCTCCGATTTACGGCGGAGGGCTCACATAGATCTCTTAGCTCTCTGCAAAATTTCGACATCGGAGGACCAGCAGAACGTCTTCCGCTACCCCTCATCCAAGCCTTCGGCATCCTCAAGAAGGCGGCGTCCGTCGTTAACATCGGCTATGGCATGGATCCAAAGCTTGGGGAAGCTATACAGCAGGCCGCAGATGATGTACGTTCATCTGCAATACGCTGTCAATCCCCCTTGAGGCCTCCGCTATCTAGGTTATCTCCGGCAAGCTCATAGATCACTTCCCCCTCGTCGTCTTCCAAACTGGCAGCGGGACGCAAAGTAACATGAACGTAAATGAGGTAATTCATTTCATCTGTGTCCCTAGGACCGTGATTCACTTCCGTAGGTTATCTCCAATCGTGCTATCGAGCTCCTAGGAGGGCAACTAGGCTCGAAGACGCCAGTGCACCCCAACGACCACGTCAACAGAAGCCAAAGTAGCAATGACTCGTATGTTTCCTTCTGCCGAAGATCCACCCATGCTGACTTGATTCCAAGATTCCCTACAGCAATGCACATTGCTGCAGTTACCGAAATACATCGTTCATTGATCCCTGCTCTCACCGAATTGCGAGACGCCCTCGACGTGAAGGCCAAATCCTTCGATAAGATCATAAAAATCGGCAGAACACATCTACAAGTGAGCAACTCTAGCAAGCACGTTGCAGAACACTTATTTGGGCGGGATTAGGACGCCACACCGTTGACTTTAGGCCAGGAGTTCAGTGGTTACGTGCAGCAGATCGCTAACGGTATCGAGCGCGTGCAAGGGGTCCTACCACGCCTCAGCTGCCTCGCTCAAGGCGGCACTGCTGTCGGAACGGCGAGTCCACCAATTACAGGGACTGCAATTGTTCGACTAACGTGACGTCACAGGGTCTCAACACGAAAAAAGGCTTTGATGTTAAGATTGCTGCTGAGATTTCGAAGCTTACTGGCATTCCCTTCCAGACCGCTCCCAACAAGGTCAGTATCAGAATAGGCGGATTTCCAGTCGACTAATATTTCTGCAGTTCGAGGCCCTTGCTACGCATGATGCCATGGTCGAGGCACATGGCGCCCTCAATGTGATCGCCTGTTCTTTAATGAAAATCGCGAACGACATTCGTTTCCTAGCATCGGGGCCCCGCTGTGGCTTTGGCGAGCTCAGTCTGCCAGAGAACGAGCCTGGAAGCAGCATCATGCCCGGCAAGGTCAATCCCACTCAATGCGAAGCCATAACTATGGTTGCTGCCCAAGTCATGGGTAACCAAACTACTGTCAGCATCGCCGGTGCCAGCGGTCAATTTGAGGTGCGTCTCCGCTTGATATGTTCCATTTCATTTAGTTGACGCCCACAAAGCTGAACGTGTTTAAACCCGTTATCATCAAAAACGTACTCCAAAGCATACGACTGCTTTCTGATGGTGCGATCTGGTGTAAAATTGACTAATGGCTTACTCATCGTCCGCCACAGGTTGCCGTTCGTTCACGAAGAATTGTGTTGTCGGAATTCAAGCCAATGAGAAACGCATCAACGCACTGTTGAACGAATCCCTCATGTTGGCAACGATTTTAAATAGCCATCTCGGCTACGACAGTGAGTTGTCCCACGTACAGTCAACACTCCTTCTAAGCCGTGCCTAGACGTTGCCAAATGCGCGAAGAAAGCTCACAAGGAGGGAACAACATTAAAGGACGCCACGGTCGCCCTTGGCTTCTTGACCGCAGAGGAGTTTGACGACAAAGTTCGACCTGAACTGATGCTGTATCCGGAATCTGACAACACATCACAACCGTGATTCGCTATATATAGTCTTCTGGGGGAGGATAAGCTATAGATCTACTGGTATTTAGTTGTTGTTGTATTTCATGGAGCCGATTCCCTCTAGCGGCCTCTCGATGGAGAGTGGAATCGAATTTTCGTAATTTGGATTGACTGAATGTTTTTGAGTTGGGACCCCGAAGAGGGGATGTGGCACCGCCTAGTGCCGAGGCAAACAGAGTTATGAAACTCGCTGGCTTGTCACCTTGGTCAGCAGCTGGTGAAAAAGGACAAAAAGGACACGACGATAGCAAAGTCATAGCGAAAAGTGGGATTGGGCACATGAGCTCTCTGAATTGACCACATTCCCGATATCACATACTGCGCTCTGGGGAACTGTGGATGAGAGAAGAACAGCGAAAGGGACATTTCCTTTTCCGGACAGCGTCGAAACGAAACGAGACCGATGTAAATGCGTAAAAAGGATCAGACTCGACGAAATCCCACCCTACGCCAGCTGACTCTCAACCGCTTCCCTCCTTTCCCTCATTCCACCACCATCCCCCGCCGTCGTCGCCGTCGTCCGCCACCCGTCCTCGTCGTGGCCCCCGATCTCGACGGCTGCCCTCATATATCCTTGCTGCGAACCCTTTGTTCGAAAAACCCGGCGTCTCCCTAATCAGCAACTCCACAATGTCCCTCAGCCGCATCCTCAACGACGAGCCCGCAGGCTCGCCCCGTCTCATCCGTCCGTTGCAGATAGGCCCTTCATCGAGCTCACTGCCCGTCGATCATTCCATGGTATCGCCAACCTCGCCCTCGAACTACTTATCTCCTCGTACGCAACGCTCGAGCCACTTCGACCGTCGCGACGACTTTCCGCAGCCTTCCCGGAGCCACTACTCGCCAAAGTCGTATCAGCCTTCTCCTGGTTGGGATCAATATTCCAGCGATTATCCTCACGGCAACCCAACATCATCAAGATATGTACACGGCAGTCGGTACCCGGAACGTGAATCTCGCGAACGTGGTGGTGATTTGCCCCTACCTCTTTACCAGCAAGATTCCGACGATGACGTGCAGCCCAAGAAGCGCAGACGCGGTGATATCAACGACGGAGACTACAAACCTTCGTCTCAAAAGCGAGTCAGTACTACTTGTTGCAACTGCTGTACGTTTTGACTCAGGATTGTGTAGACTACTCGAAGGAGCTCTGCGAGAGGAAAGCAACCGCCGCGTCCTCCGTCCCCTATTTCCGACCTCTCCGTCCATAACCTGCGCGACAACCCCCATATCATCACAGAGGAGGAGCGGCAACTCGCATCTTCTGACTTAGAAGACTGCGAAGACGTGTGGCTCGATGATCTCGGTGAGTACATCCTTGCAACTCAACGGCGCCAAAGCGCTGTGGAGAAGCAGTTCGAGGCGACTCAGGCAGTACGTGTACACTTTCCTGCAGTCTCTTCAGGCGTTCATATGCTTTTTGCCTAGGCCCGTAACGCGCAGACGACACTCCAGCTTTCCGAGTATTACAAGGCTAGATTAGAACGGCTCCCACTTCCTCCTCCTACTCCTCCTCCCCCTGCTCCTTCCCGCGCCCGCGACGTTGGTTTGCACGGAACTTCACCTATAGATGGGTATGCCGACGACCTTCCGTTTGCCGACAATGGCATTTCATATTCACGCCAGGATGGAATCGCCCGTTTCGTCGATGACCCCGTCTCAGGCCCAGCTATCCCTGCAAAGAAGAGGAAAGGCAAAGACAAGCGTCAAGATCAACGCTTCGATCTACCAAATGAGAGTGATCTGCAGAATGGATTGCTGGATGGCCCGGTGCCGGCCAAGAAACGCAAGCTTAACAGATCCGCTCCTGTACCAATGGAAGATAATGAACCTTTGCTGGAGTCTGCGTCGGCTGCACGTGGACTGGCTCGGCTTGGAGACAAGGACAAAGCGAATGCACAATCATCTCGCGAGCTCAGCCAAGATACTGTAGTGGCAACGCCCAAAGGTCGCAAGGGTAAACCACGTAGGAAACTCGCTCTAGACACACTGGACCATCTTGGCATCGCGGATTCGGTGTCTGCTTCTGGAGAAGTCACCCCGGTACTGTCGCGTCCATCTTCTCCTTCCGCTGGTCAGCCATATGCAATCATTTACGACCTCGACGAGGATATTCCTGTCCTTAAAAAAGCCAAGAAGGTCGACGAGAGCCAGATGATGAAGCGTGTCAAGACATTAGAAGAGGCTCAGCGCAAAGTGTGGACTAATATTGCTCGTCGGGACGTCGCAAAAGTACTTTTCATCGCGCACACATTTATTTACATTTCTAACATTTCGTCAATAGGTATATAAGTATCACGCTACGGGTTACACAGCTAGGAAGAATCAAGCTGAGCGCCTTGCTCGTCTTGCGTCCGTGCAGGCGCGAAAGCCCGTCCAAAAGGCTCCCAAGTCTACCAAGGATATGCAGGCGAAGGCCAGGCGATTAATGCGAGAGATGCAGGTATTCTGGAAGAAGAACGAACGTGAAGAGCGTGATGTACGAAAACGAGAGCAGAAGGAAGCTATTGATAGAGCCAAGGTCGAGGAGGAGAAGAGAGAAGCCGCGAGGCAGGCAAGGAAGCTCGAATTCTTGATCAGTCAAACGGAGTTGTACAGCCATTTCGTTGGCAACAAACTGAAGAGTACGTTGTCGTGTTTTTGCCTGTCATCCATATTCTCATGAGTTTGTGTGTTCAGCGGCTGAGGCTGAAGGTGAAGGCGAGGCTCCTGCCGCCCCGAAGGGCGCAAATCTAGAGCTTGACCCCACTACCTTGGGCGAGATTGATTTCGACGATGGTATGCATATATTTAGACCTCGGAACTGCATTGCTTGCTTATCATGGTTCAGAGGACCAAACCAACCTCTATCGCCATGCTAAACACAACGCCGAAGAAGCTATTGCGCTGGCCAAGGAGCGTGCAGCGCAGTTCGACGTACAGGCTGCATTGGATCGTAAGACGAACGAAGCGCTCAAGCTGGCGAAGGGTCAGGCCAACGTTCGTGAAGAAACGGAAGAATCCCCAGGATCACCTAAGGGACCGCTGATGGACCGTGAGTGGTATTTTTACATCGGCATTATCTATCTAACCGCCTTCTTAGTTGATTCGAACGAACTCAACTTCCAGAATCCCTCGTCTCTGAGTGGACCTCTGACCATTGGTCAGCCTGGAATGCTGATGGCTCAGCTCAAGGAGTATCAGCTGAAGGGCTTGAACTGGCTCGCTACGCTCTACGAGCAGGGTATTAATGGCATCCTTGCTGACGAGATGGGTCTCGGAAAGGTTCGTCCGCACTTCACGAACGAACGTGAACACTGACAATGCCTGTAGACCGTCCAATCAATATCTCTACTTGCATATCTCGCAGAAACCCACGACATATGGGGTCCATTCTTAGTCGTTGCACCTGCTTCGACGTTGCACAATTGGCAGCAGGAGCTCACTCGATTCGTTCCTCGGCTCAAAGCATTACCATATTGGGGTAATGTCAAGGACCGTGCTACACTGCGGAAATTCTGGAGTAAGAAGGAAATCAGTTATAACCAAGATGCGCCGTTCCATGTTCTGATCACCAGCTACCAACTTGTTCGTCCGTTCACTGTTGAAACGTTGACAACTGTACAGTCTGCTGACGTTCCAGCAGGTCACTCAAGATCAGCAGTACTTCCAGCGGGTCAAGTGGCAATACATGATTCTAGATGAAGCGCAGAATATCAAGAACTCGCAGAGTGTGCGATGGAAGACTTTGCTTGGGTTCCATTGCCGCAATCGACTTCTTCTCACCGGCACACCAATTCAAAATTCCATGCAAGGTACGTTCATAGATTGGATTCGTCGGTCCGACATAAACATTGATCATGATTGTTAGAACTTTGGGCACTACTCCACTTTATCATGCCAAGTTTGTTTGACTCGCATGACGAGTTCAACGAATGGTTCTCCAAGGATATCGAGAATGTTGCCGAAAACAAAGGGAGCAAGCTTAATGAACATCAGCTACGACGACTGCATATGATCTTGAAGCCCTTCATGTTGAGACGAGTTAAGCGTCACGTACAGAACGAATTAAGTGAGAAGGTAAGGATTTCCGCTCTCGACATAAACAACTAGCTAACCATGAGTACAGATCGAAAAGGATATCTACGTCGATCTGAGTGCAAGGCAGCGAGCGCTGTACAAGGCCCTTCTTGCCAACGTCTCTGTCACTGATCTCTTGGAGAAAGCTGCGAACATCGGCGACGCTGACTCCGCTCGGTCGCTAATGAACCTCGTCATGCAGTTCCGAAAGGTGACTATTCCACTAGGTCAATAATATCAGTGTCTGACATGCTTTTATCTCAGGTTTGCAACCATCCGGAACTTTTTGAACGGGCCGACGTCGTTGCTCCGTTTTCATTCTGCCATTTTGGACGGCCTGGTCCCTTGTCACGCGAGGGAGATTTTGTCGCGTTGCCGTACTCATCGCGCAGCCCTGTGGATTATACCATTCCCCAGCTATTGTATCAAGAGGGTGGGCTTCTCGATCGACCTTACGAGCTCTCCAAGTCTCCTTCGCAATCAAGTGTGTTATCCAAACTCATGAACATATGGTCGACGGATTGGTTGCATAAATCCATATATGACGATGGTGTGTCTATTGATTGATTAATCATTGACTAATGTCTCATGGGATCCCAAAGTTCATGGTTCCTTCTCTTTCCTTCGCTTTGCCGACATCTCTGTGCAAGAAGCCCACGCCCTGCATCTCGCACCCTTGATCCTCCGCCGGCTCTTGGCTACCCAGAATGAAGCCCGAATTCGTGAAAACGGCCCTTACCTCTTGTAAGTGGAAAGGTGTGATCAGTTGCAGGAATATACACCTAACGTTATTTCAGCGACTCCGATTTTGCTGCTTCGATTACTCCTAGAACATCTTTCGCTATCCCTAAACTCTCATTCTTGGATTCATCTGACAGCCTTCCCTCATTGCAAAGCATCACATTATCCGCGTGGACCCAGTCATGTCTATCTCGCCCTGGGCTCAAGTGGTTCGTACCCCCGGTCGTGGCGCCCCCAATAACAATACATTGCTCGGATCGGAGTTTCGTGGAATCACAAACCCGACTTGTGGAAGCACCACTGGAGTCTCTATCCCTCTACGGCCTCCCCCCACAATTACAGGAAGTGCAGACCGCTTGTGACATGTACACGGAGCGCCTCCCCAGCCTTCCCGTCGAAGGTTTATTCGGCTCATCGCCAAGGGATCAATTGCCTCCAACGTACATGCAAGTGCCAGAGGCGAAGCGGCTTATTTATGATTCGGCCAAGTTAGCTCGTCTTGATTCCCTCCTACAAGAATTAAAGGCCGGTGACCATCGAGTGCTCGTGTACTTCCAAATGACTCGGATGATGGATCTCATGGAAGAATATCTGATCTACCGTCAGTACAAATATCTACGGTTGGATGGCTCTTCGAAGTTGGAGGACCGACGAGATATGGTGATTGATTGGCAGACGAAGTTAGTGTTGCATGAACATTCCTTCTCCGAAAACTCATAATCTCCCTTCGCAGGCCTGACATTTTCGTTTTCTTGTTGAGTACGAGGGCCGGTGGTTTGGGCATCAACCTCACGGCTGCAGACACTGTGATATTCTATGACCATGATTGGAATCCCTCCAATGACGCTCAAGCCATGGATCGAGCGCATCGACTTGGTCAAACCCGCCAGGTCACGGTTTACCGATTGATTACCAAAGGAACTATAGATGAACGTATTGTACAACTAGCGCGGGTCAAGAAAGACGTGAGTTCTCCCTTGCCTTCCGCCGTCGTTCTTACTTACCGAACTGGTACTCAAAGGTGCAAGATATCGTGGTTGGGAACAAGACTTTGACCGATGTCGCCAAACCGAGGGAAATCGTACAGCTGCTACTTAATGATGAGCAGCTGGCCTCTCTGGATCAATCCGCACCCGGACTATCGGAGCAGCAATCGGATAAACCTCGACAAGGCGAGGGCAACAGCGCAGCTGGTAGGGATTTGTGGAACGAGGAAGGAGACGACTTTTTTGGACATTCTGCACCGCAACCTAACGCTGCCGAAATTGCTGACGAAGACGCGTCGACGCCTGTGCCAGTTGCTACGACGCGAGTCAAGAAGCGCAGAGCTACTGGAGCAGCTACGCGTGGACGTAAAACAGGTGGTGGCCGTAGGTCGGGGACGACGACGGGGCAAGCCACACCAAATGTGCCTTGATTGTTAGGCAAGTATCTTATTTAGTGCGGACATAGCTTTGGGTTTCTGGTACATAATATATCTATACCTGTTCATGATTAGATGCTTTCGTTGTAGCTACCGTATACTCTCCTAGTAGTGTAAATGTATTACTCATATATCCTCCACTGGCAACTTCTTATACCGAGTCAGCATTTGTCGGTTTCGGACTGAGTCAGGACTTGTCCCGAGCTCGAATGCCCACTGTCAGACCGTTGCAATGCTTCATCACGCTTCCAACATCGTGTTATTCAGCGCCGACATCCGTTCCATTATCTTTTAGGCCGTAATCGTGCCATCGCCAAACCGTGATCAAATCACTTGTATAGATATCCAGCCCCGGCCTGGGTGCTTCGATGGCAAAGAAAAAGAAAACACAGCTAAAACCTGTGTCTCGTGGCTTCGCTACTACCTCCGTGGCTAAGAAAGTAGAACCTGTAGAAGAAGAAATTCAACCAGAGGAGACGCCAGCCGACCCAGAGCCTCAACTTGGCCCAACCGACGCCGATGCTGGCCTGCAGGTTAATTCGAACGCGAGTGGAGTGGAAGACGCGAAGGCAATTGCCCTTCAAGCGATTGTCGACTCGAACCAGGACAAAGTAGCCAAGGAGATCAATAGGACCATCAACGTACTTGAGTACCTTGCATTGTCCTCAAATCTGCACCGCTGAACTGTTGCTTTAGCTCATAGAACAGGACCGACGTTTTACACAAACCCTGCCCGAGCTAGAACTTGACCAAAGTTTCGTTGATTACATTGCCCAGTTGGCGATAGAGTACAAGGTTCTCGAAAGTAGGCTGCTTCGACCCGTGCAAATGTCTCGAAGAATGACATAGCGAATAATCAGATAAATGGACCCTGGACGTGTCTCAGGAAAAAGCTTTAACACGACTAGGGATAACCTACGGCGTCCTCAGGCGTCTGGGCTTCTCTGAGTCGAGGGTAGAGGAATGCTTGAGGTCAATAGCCGGTATTGGCTTAGAGGAAGCTTATGACTGGGTTCGTAATATAATTTTGCAAGGGTCATTCAATCTAATTCTTCTCGACAATAGCTCTACCTGCATTGCTCAGAGCAAGAACTTAGCGGTACTTCGTGTGAGCCGGTTTTGCCGAAATGAAGTCTCCTCGCGTTCAATGATCATGATCATCTTGCTGTAGATGACAAGGAAAGCAGCGATGGACGTCTGACTTCAGCCCCTCAAACGCCCTCGAGTTGGACGTCGCAGACCCCATCGACTCCGCGTACACCCTCATCGGCTCAGCTTCTCCTCCCACAGACACCAACGATCCCTATGTCCCCATTGAACCCCAATGCTCCCGTATTCACTCCCTCCTTTCCCGTGTCGGTACGGTAATTGCGGTGTTCATACAACCACCTGCTGAAGTTTGCATGTAGCCTCCACCAAAGGATCTAGGACGAACATCAGAAATCATAGACGTTGAAGATCCAAATTCTGAGCATGCAAAGATACGCGTTCAACTGTTCGAACTAGAACGCATAAAGTCCGGCAAAGACGCTTCCCTGATAAACGAGCTACAAATCAAGTTGAAAAAGTTATCCCAGCATTACTTTTTCGATGCCAGAGATGCGGAAGCTCTGTATCGCGTTGAACGCGAGAATATCTCCGCCTCTGCTCTCCGCGCTAGACTTCAGGGTCTTGCCGAGGTGCCCAGTCTCCCTTCTCCTCCACTTGTGGACAAACCTCCAGCGAAGGTGGCGACACCACAGCCTTCGACCCAACCTGAACGGGATATCTTCGATGATGCAGACGAAGGCGGCATCCTGGAAATTCTCGACGAAATGCCAGCCACGACAACCGATTCAGAGGGAACCACGGTCAAGATATATGACATGAGTTTCCCAAAGCACTGGTCTGGCCGTACCCCCGAAAAGCTTCTGGCCGAGAAGGTTTCCAAACTGGACAAGTATGCGGTCGTATCATACTCTGATCTTGCTGGGGTAAGTCGGGCCAAGCGTGCTTCAGTGAAAGTGCGATGGGTTGGCCAAACCGTTGACGAGTGGTCGATGGTGGATGTTGCATGTTATGATGATGTTCAGGCGCGGCACTGCGTAGCTACCATGGCCCTGCATGCCCTTTCTCATCCTTCGAAGGAAGGAGGCTTCGTGGTCGACAACGTAACTGCGGCAAGTGTATCTTTCGTCAGATCGTTCCCTGCCTGTCTTAGAGACCTTTGGGACGAACTTGAAGAAGCGAGGAAGGCTGCAGCGAATTCGCACAATCGTAACGTGTGGGATATGCTTCAATCCGTACTCGATACAAAAATCAACTCTAACGAGGTGAGTGCGGTGTTTGTTTTGGTACCATCATGTTGATGACGGATACTAGCTCGACGAGAAAGAAAATCGCCGGGACTTGGGAGCGGGTGCCACAATACCTTCTCGAGTGAAGCCTCGTCGCGATGTCCAAGATACTTTCTCAGAACAACTGATGCTTGAGTTCCAAGCCCGACAGGCCAGCTCTGCTTACCAGGTTATGCTTGTGGGACACATCATTATCTCACACCTTGCGCCTAGTAATCATCCCGATACAGGAACAAAGGAACACACTCCCCATCGCTGCTTATCGGCAACATATAATCGAAACTCTAGATTCGTCGCAAGTGCTCGTGTTGAGTGGGGAAACGGGATGGTAAATGGCTTTACCTTTCTCCCTTGGTATATAACTGAGGTGTTGCAGCGGAAAATCAACCCAAGTACCGGCCTTCCTTTTGGAGGACCAACTTTCACAAGGAAAACCCTGTCGAATATTTTGCACTGAACCACGCAGAATATCTGCCATATCCCTGGCGCACCGTAAGCACGCAGAGGTGTTGCCGTAGCCCAGTATCTTACCATTGATTTATCTAGGCGTGTCTCAAGAGCTGGGTGATCCCCCGAACGCAGTGGGAACTCTGGCATCGTTGATAGGGTATTCTATCCGTCTGGAAAGTAACACAACCCGGAATACGCGGTTGACCTTCGTCACCAATGGTATCGCCTTACGCATGCTGGAAGACGGGTCTGGAAGTGGTGGACAAGGAACTGCTTTTGATGACATAACGGTAAGTTAAGACGTGTATTCCTCTCAGCCTTGGTGCTGATACATTCGTCTCTAGCATATCGTTGTCGACGAAGTTAGTGTTTGCGATGCTCATAACTGTGGTTTTCTCAACGTTCCAATAGGTACATGAGCGGACCATCGAGTCTGACTTCTTGCTCATTGTCCTGAAGTCACTGATTCAGCAACGTCCTAATCTGAAGTGCGACATCAGTCTATGCAGTGAAACTTGGCTAACCTTGTATCCAGGGTTATACTCATGTCCGCGACAATGGAAGCAGACAAAGTGTCAGCATACTTCGATGGCTGCCCCGTATTGCAGGTTCCAGGGCGTACATACCCTGTGGAGGTCCGATACTTAGAGGACGCAGTTGAATGGACGAAGTGGCATATAACGGAAGACTCGCCATACGCCCGACGCCGTAAGACCCTGGCATCGACTCCTCCAGGATCTAATATCTAATAACACGTTACTTAGTGAATGACAATTTCTACAAGGGCAAAGCTCGGGCCGACTGGTCAGAGGATATCACTGAAGGTATCGATAACGACAGCGACGACCCCGACAGCGAAAAGGTCCAACTCGGAAAGCGGTATTCCGCGAAGACCACGAAGACCATCAACCTCTTCGACGAACGCACGATACCGTACGATTTGATCATGCGCTTACTGGAACAAATGTGCACAGACGGAGAAGAGTATAGTCGTTACTCGGCGGCAGTTCTGATATTCATGCCAGGCTTGAGGGAAATTCGCCGCATGAACGACCTTCTGATGGAACATCCGTACTTTGGATCCTCAAGCTTCTGCGTGTACCCTCTTCACTCTACTCTGTCAAGCGAAAACCAGAGCGCAGTGTTCGATATACCACCACCCGGTATACGTAAGATTGTCATAGGTAAATCAACCATGATCTCACCATGGGGTCTCTCAACAATCTATTTTCAGCAACCAACATTGCGGAGACCGGCATCACTATTCCAGATATCACCTGTGTCATTGATTCAGGAAAGCATCGTGAAATGAGGTATGTAGTATCATGCAATTCGTTGGTTGGTACTTAAATGGATTGTCAGGTTTGACGAGAAACGCCAGATCAGCAGGCTCATCGAGACCTTCATCGCCCGAAGTAATGCTGCTCAAAGAAGGGGCAGAGCTGGCCGTGTACAAGATGGACTGTGCTTTCACCTATTCACAAAGTCCAGACACGATACTAGGGTACTCCGGCTGTAAATGTTCCAACGTTGCCACTGACGCTCATCATCGCTCTAGTTGGCCCCGCAGCCTCTACCTGAGATGATGCGCCTCAGTCTCTCCGACCTCGCTTTACGCATTAAGATCATGAAGCTTCAACTTGGCAAATCCATAGATGATGTCCTTTCCCGAGCACTTGACCCCCCTGTTGCCATCAACGTTCAGCGGGCGATATCGTCTCTTGTCGAGGCATGTATTTGCCCTTTATTTACGGTGCTTGCCTCTTAATCGAGCTTGTTCAGGTCAAGGCTCTCACTCCCCAAGAAGACATCACCCCAATGGGGGTGCTCCTAAGTAAATTGCCAACCGATGTTCATCTTGGGAAGTTCCTCCTGGTCGCTACCATTTTCCGTTGCCTGGATCCTGCTTTGACCATCGCCGCTGCTCTCAACTCCAAATCCCCCTTCGTCACACCATTCGGCCTTGAGCAAGAAGCCGACCGTGCTAAGCACTCGTTCCGAACAGGTCATTTTGCATTCCATTTCTATGTTATGATAGAGACGGACTGACACTGCCTGAATGTAGAGAACTCGGATTTTCTGACCGTCCACAATGCCTTCGCCAGCTGGCGTCGTGCATCGGACAATGGAAGCTTTGTGCGGAACTTCTGTAAGCGTAATTATCTCAGCCAGCAGGTGAGTTATAGATATAGTTTTGGGTACATGTCAGACCAACATCCTTTGTAGAATCTTCAACAAATTGAGGAGTTGCGCCAGCAGTTTCTGGGGTATGTTCCGCACAGTGCTGATTATCATTGAAGGTTGTTTTGATCTCTTGGATTTAGATATCTGGTCGACTCGCGGTTCATCCAAGTTGACGCTTCGTTTGTCCGTGAACTGAATCGGTATGCGAATCATTATCATTTATTCAGAGCTATCCACTGAAACTGCGAATACAGTGCAAGATACAGTCGTGGCCGCACACGCTTCGTGATGGTGCCTCACGATTTGGACTCTAATTCCTCTAACGTTGACCTTCTGAACGCTGCGCTAGTCGCAGGGTTGTATCCTAAGATACTTTCCGTCGACTCGCAGATTGGGCAAATGCGCACGATCCTGAACAATCAACAGGCATCGTTCCATCCATCCTCCATCAACTTTGGCCGCAAGCCCGCGGATTTCGGTGTGAACTACCTTGCTTATTTCACATTGATGTGAGTGATATGCTGCAATGTCCTTCCGCAAACATTTGATGAATATTGGTGTACTTGATAGGCGTTCCAAAAAGCTATATGCTTGGGAGACTAGTCCAGTCAACGATATTGCCATGGTTCTACTTTGCGGCGAGATGGAGACCAAGGTCAGTTTACAGAGCATGCAGCGTCACGTCGACATCTTATGCCTCCGCTCTGTAGCTCGTCGCCGACTCTGTCTTCATCGACCGGAAATTACGATACAAAGTATCCCCGAAGGTCAACATAGCGCTCAAACTCCTCCGCGCCCAATTGGCCAACCTGCTCGCAAAACAATATCGCGGCAAAGTGCTCACAGAGTCGCTGATGCTTTGGTACGATATTGCGTTGATGATCTTGGGCAAGGTCAATCCGAATCAGGAGGAACGATCTATACAGGTCGCTGGCTAATCACCCATGTAGTCCTATATATAACGAAATCTGTATCCCATAATATAGAAAGTAATACAGAGTCGTCGCAAACTCGCGTGCAGGACTCGCGAAGCGATGATCATAGTGTCATAGTGTGTGATATCGGACATATGCATCATAACGTTGCTACCGTCGATCTATATATCTACTCCTCGTCCTCATCATCGCCAGTACCACTAATAAGTGCATGAGTATGGAGTAGCCAACGCGGAGGATGAGTATGACTTACGCGATGTTGTAGAAGCGGAGCTGGTAGTTGTCTTTCGAAGAGGCAACGACACTGCGATAAACTGATAAATCATTGTTTTCGGATTTCAACCGAGAGCACGTACCGAATCCAGTCACGGAGTTGATTCTTCTTCAAGAACTTTTTGGTTAGGTACTTGAGGTAGCGTTTCGAGAAGGCGATGTTTGAAGTGACGGTGAGTTTGTTGGCGTTGCCTGCGTCGAGGTTAGTTTCAAGTGCAGGTTCAATGGCATCGTAAAACATACCATCACGGGTGATTTTGATGGATTCGCCGAGCTGGCCAGCCTTGCCCTCGACCTTTATGCGGTCGTGGAGGAACTTCTCGAAATCAGCACCATCGAAGACACCGTCGCTAGCGGGCTTCGAGTAGTCGATGACAAACTTGTGCTTGGTGGCGACTTTGGTGGCGGCGGCTTTGGGCTATACACGAGACAAAACAAAGGGGACCGGGGTGAGCCTACTGAGAAGATAACTCAGCAAAGCAGTGCCGGGACTGACCATCTTGAAGGAGGGAGGAGTCTTGAGGCGTTCGGGGACGTTGACGACGGTGTATAGACTACCTTCTTGATTGCCCGATCAACTTTTGGTGGACTGTACAGTTGATCGGGATATAAGGTTTGGTTAGACTCCGCTGACTTTCTATTGAATAGCCGCTTGAAAGATCAAGCGCCCGTTTGGGCGTCTGCACGGAAAACAGGAGCAGGAAGTTTACAAAAATTTGTGAGGCAGGCCATGGCTCCGTCTCTCACCAAGCACCAAGTCGCTTCAGCGCAGATCGAAGGCGAATATGCCATAAAATCAGAGTCCACGACTCCCAAGCTCGATACATCCCAATGGCCCCTTCTCCTCAAAAACTACGACAAACTCCTTGTTCGATCTAGTCATTTTACACCAATTCCTAATGGATGCAGCCCCTTGAAGCGCGACATCACTAGCTACATCAAGTGGGCATCGTGGTCTTGATTGATTTGAGTACCGTGGCTGAGCATTTGATCTAGGTCTGGTGTTATTAACTTGGACAAGCCTTCCAACCCGTCTTCACATGAAGTCGTTGCGTGGTTGAGGCGCATCTTACGGGTGGAGAAAACGGGACACAGCGGCACGCTTGATCCCAAAGTGACTGGATGTTTGATTGTCTGTATAGATCGTGCAACGAGACTTGTCAAGTCGCAACAAGGCGCAGGTGTGTTTTGTAGGTTTACTCTCACTTAGCGTATTTTTAACAATACGATTTCCTAGGGAAGGAGTATGTTTGCGTATTACGCCTCCATGCACCCCTGCCCAATCCCGCCACGCTTCCCCGCTGCCTCCAGACATTAACCGGTGCTCTATTCCAACGACCCCCTCTCATTTCTGCCGTAAAACGTCAACTCCGGATCCGCACGATACACGAATCAAAGCTCATCGAATTCGACGAAAAACGCAACCTTGGTGTCTTCTGGGTCTCTTGTGAAGCCGGCACATACATCCGTACGCTATGTGTGCATCTTGGATTATTGACGGGCGTGGGTGGGCATATGCAAGAACTCAGAAGAGTGCGAAGTGGTGCCATGTCGGAGAATGATGAAATGGTAACGATGCACGATGTGCTGGATGCCCAGTGGGTGTATGATAACACCCGTGATGGTATGTGGTGGCCTGCTTTATGAACTATAGGCTTGCTCACTGATCGGCATGAAGAATCATACCTCAGACGCGTCATTCGCCCTCTCGAGTGCCTATTAGTTGGTTACAAGCGGATCGTAGTCAAAGACAGTGCCGTCAACGCTGTTTGCTATGGCGCGAAGCTCATGATACCCGGTCTTCTACGATATGAAGCCGACATCTCGGTGCACGAAGAAGTCGTGCTGATGACCACAAAGGGTAACTATCAATGCCCAACGTGCAGTGCATATTTCTCATTGACATTGTCTATCTCATAGGTGAAGCAATCGCGCTTGCTATTGCCCAAATGTCCACTGTCGAGCTTGCTACTTGCGATCATGGTGTCGTCGCGAAGGTGAAGCGCTGTATCATGGAGCGCGACACATACCCTCGTCGATGGGGCTTGGGTCCTGTTGCGCTGCAAAAGAAAAAGATGGTCAAAGATGGTAAACTTGGCAAGCACGGCGAGAAGGTCGAGGGAGTCACGCCAAAGGAGTGGAGTCGCGACTACATTGACTACAATCGTGATGAAGTCGTGAGTTCCTCTCCACGTGTTGTTGTACATCGCTGACTTTTCTCCTTAGCCAGCCGCCGGACCGTCAACTACGGCATCTGAGCCACCAGTCACCGAGGCATCGGTAGAAACTGC
The DNA here is from genome assembly GCA_017499575.1 of Sanguinoderma rugosum. Classification (NCBI taxonomy): domain Eukaryota; kingdom Fungi; phylum Basidiomycota; class Agaricomycetes; order Polyporales; family Polyporaceae; genus Sanguinoderma; species Sanguinoderma rugosum. The sequence goes on along the minus strand of VTPW01000002.1, from coordinate 2,649,135 downwards.
GGCTACGACTGAGGAAGCGAGCCCAGTCAAAAAGGAGAAGAAGCGCAAGCGCAAATCTGATGCCGACGAGGGTTCTGTGGTGCCAGCTGCTGAGGAGGATGAGGACGCTGCGGCGAAGGCTGAACGCAAACGTTTGAAGAAGGAGAAGAAAGCGAAAGAGGCTGCTGCTGCTGAAGGCGGCGACGAGAAACCCGAGGGCGAGGATGCGCGACGTGAACGAAAGCGCCTCAAAAAGGAGAAAAAGGCACGACAGTCGATAGGTGGCGAGGAGTAGGTTGTGCATGCTATTTAGTTGTATCTACTTGTGTTGTAGTGGGTGCTGTATTTATACCGTATGGGTACGATGTTTTGGTGTCTACGCGCCTCGGATGATTGTTGTTACGACTGCGGATTTGCAGAAGCTTCAGGATTCTGAAGCTGTTGATCTCTCAGGCGTAGATATTCGGCACGGACGCGTTCCATAGGATCAGGCCCCGTGCTTGTGAATGTCGTTATTTTCTCTGTGTAGTGGAATAAGAGCACTGCGTACTATTGGACCATGCATTCCTGTACGCTACGCAGCTGTCCTCTACAAGCCCACGCAACGGAGACGGTGCGCCCCGTAGCACATTCGGCGAACGCTGGAAGCAGATTGTTGAGGGCAGTGAAAACGGAGGGAGGAAGCAAGTACGCGTGCCTTTCACCACCGGGTCGCATTCCTTCAGCGCCCTGGCCTTCGTGGCCTTCATAAGGGTGTCCTCTTCTCTACGCGACAAAGCATTCATAGTGGATGGAAGGATGTAGTAGGCGCTTGGAAGTGATTTAGGCGCTCGTACCAGAGTATGTGACGAATCGGGAAGTGGTGAGTGGTCCGACACTTTATCTCGTCTTCACCTGGTTCGCCAACATTTCAGCATGAGTTCCTTAGTCCACCGTTTGAAGTTCTCGCCGGCCCAGCTTCAGGCCTTTCGTTACGCGAGATGTCTGGCTACTGCACCACCGCCAACCTCGTCTTCGTCTGACAAGCCTGTGTTCTCCGAAACTCTCGCCGCTGGACCTTCGCTGGATGACTTTATTGCAGATGCACCCGACCGCGTTCTTCTAGGGAAAACTAAAGGGTGAGCTCGTACATCTGTTATAGATGTGCCCATCCTAACACTGCCTTAATAGCCCCCGCTTACCGTCGTATCTTAAGACCTCCATACCGTCAGGAGCGTCATTCAATAAAATCAAGAAAGACCTGAGGGGACTCGGGTTACATACAGTATGCGAGGAGGCTCGGTGTCCGAACATTGGCGACTGCTGGGGCGGAAAGAAGGGCGCAACAGAAGCTGAGGGCAGGAACTCGGCCACTGCAACTATCATGGTCAGTAGTAGACTTGAATTCCGAATAACGGAGCACACCCTTATTCCACTTGACCGCAGTTGATGGGTGATACTTGTACCCGGGGTTGTAGGTTCTGCTCCGTTAAGACCTCACGTACTCCTCCTCCCTTGGATCCACATGAACCTGAAAATACTGCTGAAGCTATTAGTCGATGGGGTTTGGGTTATATCGTCCTTACTAGCGTGGACCGAGATGGTACGTACAACCATGGACATCTGATCTCTTGTCCACTCACCTCTCGTAGACCTCATTGATGGCGGTGCTCATCACTTCGCGGAAACAATACGAAAGATAAAGCAAAAGTTTGTCTTTACCCCTTTAGAGGGCTTATATCTTAACGCGCCAACAGAGCCCCCCACATCCTCGTTGAGGCGTTGACCGGTGACTTCGCTGGAAACCTCTCGCTCGTCTCACTGGTGGCGAAATCTGGATTGGATGTCTATGCTCACAACATAGAGACTGTTGAGGCATTAACACCTCAAGTTCGTGACCGTCGGGCGACATTCAGACAAAGTCTCGAAGTCCTTCGGCATGCTAAGAACGAAGGCGTGCGGATCACTAAGACGAGTATAATGCTTGGGGTTGGCGAGACCGCTGATGAGGTGACGGATGCTCTAAGGGGTGAGATTTGCAATCCCTCATGTCAAGTTGTTGCTCACCGCTATCTCTAGAGTTACGGAAGGTTGACGTAGACGTCGTGACCTTTGGGCAATACATGCGTCCAACCAAGCGCCATATGAAGGTTGATCGTTATGTCGAGCCAGCCGAATTCGATCGGTGGAAGCAAGTTGCAGAAGACATGGGGTTCCTCTACGTTGCGAGTGGGCCGCTAGTCCGCAGCAGCTACAAGGTAATTTCCGTCTCTGGCTATTCCGACCACATTTGACTAATATACACGGCTAGGCTGGAGAGTACTACATCGAAAACGTTCTGCGAGGCAAAGGAACCGAGAGGAAGGCAAGGGACATGCTATCTGCCCAACCAGATATGATGTCGCCGTCACCTTCGGCCCAGGAGTAATTAGTTCCTCTACCTAGATCCATAGTAAATAGCAATAATATTACAATTAATGGCAGTCTGCGATCGTCGTGCCTCAGTGCAAGATCCCCCGTGCTGGAGGGTTGCCAATATACAGAGCAAGAGGCCGACTCGGCGCTATAGCCCGCTTCGTCGTATGTGTTGGGTGATTCAAGAAAGTAATGTGCCTTCAAGCATCATCCGTTGATGACACCGGGATTTGAAGATAAGCGACGCTTTCTAGAGGGTACGTGTTCGTCATCCTCACGCGGTCGTTTTGTCGGCGAGAGTACCTTGGTGACCTTGACCCTCTGAGAGAGGGATCTTGCTAGTTCGTCGTTGTAATCGATGCACTGGAGGAGGACACAAGGGACTTGAAGTTTCCCGTTGTCGTAGTCGGCGCGTATTGCATCTATATCCCGTGAATCTGAAGTCCGTGTTTTCGTCAACGAGGCATATCCGTCCTTGACCTAGGTGCCCGCGTGGGTATGAGTGCGATAGAAGTGGTGGAGGGGAATACGCACATGATTGGTGAGGGCATTCCATTCCTGTATGAGCAGCGGATCAGTTCTGGAGACCTTGTATACGCCCATGTATCTGAAAAGCTTCTGCCTCTTCGGTCCTTCAAACCCAACAAAAAGTTGATGGGTTTCAGGGATCTCGAAAATATTCTTCTCTGTCCCTAGTCCCACAAACATATAGCCGTGGTCGCCTGGCACCATGGGACACCAGGGATTTAGATCCAAGTTCGGGCATAGGAACGAGTTTATGTTCAACCTTCCCGCGATTTCTTTATGACTATGCGTTATCCTATGTAGAGCGGAGACGTAAGATGGAGATCTCAAAGAATGAGAAATTTGTATTTGAGAGGATTACCTTACGACAAGCGGTTGGCAGCTGCCACCTATGTGCTCGGCAAGGAATTTGCGCGAAAACATTGCAGAGTTGTTGCAGTCGTCATCTAAGACCACGCTGGGGAACGAATCAAACTTCGCCCGACGCGTCTTGGGGATCGAGGAAACGTAGACGGGTTGATTGTAAGTTTCCCTCAAGTCCGCGAAAGAGATGGGATCTTCCGAAGGCTCTTTCTTCTACATTTTCAGCTGTGAGTAAACGCAAGACACAAGCAGGGGAACGGCAAACCGAAATTACTGGTGCAGACCGACGAGGGGACAACTTCCGGTCTGTGTTCTCTGCAGACACCGCTGGTGTTGAGCCATGGTAGTGAGTTGGGGGAAGCCTGCGAACCTGGATTACAAAATGAGTAACATTATTGCCTTGGTGAACGCGAACCAACGATGCTTACGCTAGTCTGCAGGTTTTCCAATGTCGACTGAAACAACGCCCTCTTCTCTTCTTTAGTACGAAGAAGTCGGCTGTCCTCCTTCAACTTTTGATTCTCCTCTTGTAGCGCAGCCTTCTCTTCCTCGAGCTTCTTTATGGAGCCAACCTAAAGAAGTACGGTATGCACCATGAATCGTTTTGTCAGGGAGTGGTTGAATTGTATAATCCATACCATGTCGTCAGAAGCCTTGCCTAACATCTCACTCGAAATTTCCGCCATCCGTAGTAGCCGCTGGGCTTCGTCCAGTTGTCGTCGCAATGACTGAATGCTATTATCACGACTCTTGATTTCAGCAGTCTTCTCCACGTTCTCCTTCCGGACAGCGTCAATCTCTAGTCGAAGCAGATCATTTTGATCTTGCAGTGATTTCACGTCCGTCTTGACAACCCCGAGCTGGATAAAAGTGAGTTGGGGGACTTGTGCCATGTTTGACGCGACGAACCTCGTCAGACAAGAGTCTGTTGACCAAGATACACGGACTCTTTGGTGCCCTTTCCTCAGCAGGACGCGCTCCAATAAGAGTAGCTGCATGTTCGACAAAGACGCGTGCTTGCGCGTCGTGTTCGTCGCGCTAATGATTGCCAACGTTAAAATCTATTCTCGGGTGCAACATATGTGGGTCGCGCACCTCGCGCCGTAATGCTGCGATTTCCTGCTTCAGCCGTGCCCCCTCCGCTATGCTTTGCGAGAGTTTGGAAAGGACTTCAGACAAGAATCTCTCTCCGTCTGCTGGCGAGTCCATTGCTTGGAAGTAAGTAACGGAGTAGTCAAGTGATCGAATAGCGATCATTCCTTATTTGGTACTTCAAATGGAGTTTCCTGAGAGGACCTAACCATGAATTCTAATCGTGAAGATGTGTAACGAATAACGAAAGACAGAGAAATTAACTCTAACGATAGCAGATATGTAAGGCGATATAAGATTTTGGCTAGGCGCAACCACTCAGAGCATAAATGTCAGCGGGTTCTCGAGGTAGCCCTTGAACGCCGCCATCCAGCGAGCGGCAACTGCACCATCAACCGTCCTGTGGTCTGAGCTTAGGGTGACCTTCATGATTTGGGCCGTCTTAAATCCGCGCTCCTCTTCAGGAGCGGGGACGAGTGTCGCTTGTGTCGAACCGACGGCCAGAATACACGATTGGGGCGGGTTGATGATGGCCGTGAAGTGGCTTACGTCGTACATGCCAAGGTTCGAGACAGTGAACGTTCCACCCTAGTACACTGTATAAGACATGGCAGAGGCGTGGACGGATTGACCGGACTAACCTGGTATTCAGCGGGAGCCAATTTGCCATCCCTAGCCTTCTTCGCAAGAGCTTTGGTCTCAGCAGATATCGAGGCCAAACCCTTACCGCCGACATCACGAACGATGGGAGTAATCAAACCAGTAGGGGTGGCGACGGCAACTGATATGTCAGCCTTCTTATACCTGAACCCGCGAAGTCAGCCCAATGGAATTAGCACGAGAGCCGGGTACTTACGTTCGAATTACTTCGCCCAACCACGCGGAATTGGCCTCTGGTACATCGGCAAGCGCACATGAGACTGCCTTCAAGATGAAGTCGTTGACACTCAGTTTGGCAGACTTGTCCTTGTCACCAAGAGTCTTGTTGAAGACTTCCCTGAGCTTGAGGACCTTGTCCATGTTAATCTCAGACGTAACATAATAATGCGGCAGCTCTTGCTTCGACTGAGTGAGACGTGTACCAATGGTGCGGCGCATGTTTGATATAGGCGTGTCGACATAATCTGGAGGTAGTTGAGCAGCGGCCGGCTGTGTGGTTGTGGTGGCCGGGGCAGCAGCGGGGGTATAGCTCTCAACATCCTCCCGGATGATGCGACCGTCAGGACCACTTCCCTTCACCTTGGCCAGAGGAATGCCACGTTCCAGAGCAATTTTCTTGGCTATGGGAGACGCGAAAATGCGGTCACCTGATGGAAGGTCGGATTTCGATGACTCTGCCTTGGGCTCTGGCTTCGACTCCGAAGGTTTGGGTTCTTCAGCTTTCGGCGGTGGCGGGGGGCTGTCATCTTTCGGTGCGGCAGCTTGTGATGAGGCCTTGGAGGCCAACTCCGCAGCGCCCGAGAGGTCATCACCCTCTTCAGCGAGGATGGCTATCACTGAACCAACTTGGACATTTTTGGAACCGTCAGGAGCCTGGGTGGTGGTGCGTTTTAACGCCGCTTAGCAAAGTGAGCATGAGACTTCACATACAATTATCTTGGCCATAATTCCATCATCCTGAGCTTCCACGTCAATGGTAGCCTTATCCGTTTCCTGCAAGACGTATGACGCGGTGGTCAGGACACGGTCTCAGCGCTGGGAAGAGTACGCACAATCTCGAGCAGAACGTCACCCGTGCTGAAGGATTCACCCTCTTTCTTCTTCCACGACGCTATGCCGCCCTCGGTCATAGTCGGACTCATTGCAGGCATATTGAACTGTGACAGCGCACAGCGCCGAGCGGACACATGGAAGCCTAGAGAAAAAGACTGAGCACGGAGAAAACAAGAGCATATACATGAGACCTACGCCTGGAGAAGATACGGGCAGCAGCGGAGGCCATTTGGAGAAGATGGAAGCAAAGGGAAGAGACGGTTGATGTCTACGAAATTTCCGTTGGGGACCAAGTCGACAAAACGCGAGCAGAAACAAGGACAAACAACAACTTCCCACTAGACAACTTGGCGCCGCCGCCAATCGCGGTAAAATGGCTGAAGATAGCTTCCACCTTCCTGGCCAGCCAGTAATTATACCTAGAGGCCCGGTCCCCCAGCTGGGAGATGGCGTGTATCAAAGGGAAGGCGTGATTCGCGCAAGCCTCGTTGGTATACCGCGACACGAAGCATCCGTTCGTCCCCAGCCTCCATCCGTTTCCCAAAAATCAGGCTGGAAACCGTGTCATTGCAGACTCTGACGATTTCTCGTCTCCGACCCCATCCGCCAGCGCCCAATTCGATTGTTCTCGGGTCTGTAACACGGCTTTCCCCGCTACAAGCTTTGTTATCTATATCAGTGGTAGATGGTGTACCACTTCCCCCTGGAGAAGAATTCATCGGTGTTATTCGCACTCAAGATGTACGAGCAACAGAAAAGGACCGTGTCAAGATAGGCGACTGTTTCCGTGGTGGTGATGTCGTAAAAGGCCTGGTGGTAAAGGAAGATCTGATTTACCCTAGTGTCGTCAGTCTAATGCCTTCATTTTGCCTAGATCTCGTTAGGTGATGCTCGAAGGTTTGTCCGCCGTAGATGCCGCTTCATCGATGTTGATCAAGATGTTCTAGTTATTATATAACAACTGCTCGCAATGATCTAGGTGTAACATTTGCGACAAGCGAAGCCGGTATGTGACCCTCTTTGACCTGCGATCTTGGAAGTGGCCTGAACTCAATAGGTGCAACGATGGAACCCGTCTCGTGGCAAGAAATGCGATGTCCCAAGACCGGTAGAATAGAAAAGCGCAAATGTGCCAAACCAGAAGGACTTTGAGATGTCGTTATTTTCTCCATGCCTGTAATTTTACCAAGACAGTGCTATAAAACATTTGAATATGTCGAAAAATGAATGGCTGCCTCGTGGGACCCATCCCAAAAAGGAAAGGTTAGGTCACCCTGTTGAAGTGTGGACGTGTGGTCGAAGCATCCAACTTTTGACTCTCTCCTCCTGGTCTCTGCTTCATGACGGCTGTGCTTTCCCCGACGGACCATTTTCGAAGGGATAAAGTCAACTCAATGGACGACAAACAGCTCGAGTGACTACTTTCACGCAAAGTCAGCTTCGAACCCGTTGCTAACCCAATGGTTCTCTAGTTACGCCTCCTCGTCTGTGGACTGGCGGGAGAAGTATAATGAAGTGAGTCACCCCCCTGTGTGCGGTGGATCCAATGATACGACTTTGTCCGGCTCCAGGTCGCGGACATGCTTGCGGAGACCCGTGTTGAACTTGACGAATTCCATGCAGCCAGTAAGGAACTCGAAGCAGAACTCGAAAACGAGTTGCAACGCACGGAGAAGGCGCATCAGGACCTCAAGATTAAGGTGGCTAAGGCAGAGAACGAGAGAGACGATTGGAAGGTGCGCACAACATGGTCGCTTCACCCTCAGCAGCTCAGTTCAGCGCGTAGAGTAAATTCATGACCTTGCAAACGAATTTCAACACGACGACGACATCCCTTCAACGCGAGCTCGACAAACTACGGCAAGAACACCAGCACCTCAAGATTCAACTTCGAGAGCTAGAAATGGGCAACGACGATTTGGAGCGCAACGAACGCGCAGTAACCTCTAGCTTGGCAGATGTGGAGGCCAAGTATTCGAAGGCATTGGAAGAGAAGATTCTACTGGAACATGAACTACTCGATAAGGCTAATGTAGAAGAGGAATTACAGCGGCTTAAGGATGAGCTTCGAGGTGAGTTCGGCGCGTATGCTTACTCTGGATTAATCATTGATCTCGTGTATAAGACGCAAACGTCGAAGTCGCTATACTCAAGGATCAGCTTGAAGTGGCATCTGTTCCTGTAATCACGCCGCCTACGGAGGTCGTACCCACCATTCCTACCAGCACATCTGCCTCTAGTCTGCCATCGAAACCACTATCATCACCCTCTGACGACGATAATCTCTTCAACACACCACCTCCCGCGGACCTCCAACTCTCAGAACTATCATCAAGCGGCGATAATCTACCCACGGCAGAGACACCTCGAGCGAAAGTTACACAACGACCCGCTCAGTCTGTGCTATTACAGCGCGCCGGTTTCCCGTCCAGCAAGTCAGAGTTCTCCCCGTCAAGTGGTATTGCGCGCTCAAGCACGCTCCCCGTCTTTGGCTCCCCTTCCGCCAGCCCTCGTACTCCAACCACTCGCCGCTTATCCCCTGTCCGTGTTGCCTCCTACGCGTCTACCAACTCTACCACTAGCGCCACTTCTACCGCAACCAGTAGGAGCAAGACCATGCAAATGGCATCTGCTATTCGTGCCAAGATGGAGAACAGCCTACAAAAATCGTTCACTCGGGTACCGCGCCTCCGTAAACCAAGTGTTATGGGTCGCAGCAACGTGTTTGCCGTCCCTTCACTAGACGGACGCTCTTCTGGCAAATCATCCAAGTCCAATAGCATAGATGAGAACGGGGTTTCTACATCAACTGTACACCGAAGTATCGACTCGCGGCGTTCGAACGACAGCGGTAGCGAGAAAGGGAAGAATAAGGATTCCACTGGGTGGGTACTCATTATGGAAGACTCTCCTTCGCCTCCGAAAGATAGAAGTCGCGACAGAAGACGAACTTCAAGTCCTTCTGGTCGCGCATATCGCCCCGAAGCCAGCTCAAGCAATAATCCCTCCCCGACTCTCATGAACCGAGGCAATCCACTCACTGTCAGCACTATGAATACGGGTATCAAGAGACCACAATCGCGCTTGTCTGGTGCTAGTCTTAGCACTGCCACTAGCACAAGCTCGATCCCCACACCAACATCTCGACCCTCGACCCCCACTTTCTTGCCAGTGCCTATCGGAAGCTTATATTCGCAGTCTACAACACCTGGTTTGGCCGGCCTCAAGCGATCAACAGGGCCGGGACTTAACGGACCTTACTCTAAGCGGTCATCTCTTGGGTCAACGGCAACGCCTCCAGAAACAACGCCGCGCGAGAGGCCCTTGACAATGCCAGTCCCTCCACGCTCAAACTCTGGCACGCCGTCGTCAATGGCAAGCTCACGCAGTGATAGATCAGATCCTGGTAAGGCTTTGCCGCGCCTTCCTTCCCTACACGCCAACGTGACGATGCGTCAGTCAACAAGGCTTCCCATGACGTCGTCGGGCAACATTCTAGCTCAAAGCCGTATCGGCCGGCCCAGTGGGGGAGGAGGAATTGGCGGGCGACGTAGTGCAGGAGATTCAGACGGATTGTTGGATTTGAAGAAGGACACACGACCGCGGGCGGGCAGCGCGACTGCGTTGTATGGCAAGTGACTTACTTATTCTCTATCTCTAATATAGTGGTCACGCGCCCACGTATTTGCTTATCCCTCTGCTCTCCCCGCTATCGACGATTGTTATGCAGGATATGGTGTATGCGTATTTATCTTTACTGATGAGTCCAAACCTCCAGTCTCCACAATCCTTGACTCGATGCCCTCTCCTTTCCTGCCTTCGGCGGCAATCTTGACCTGATGTAGATACCTCTATATTATGTAGCCATGTTACTGTACTTCTTAGATGACGGATGTAATGAACTATGATACAAACTCTCCCATACTCATAGACACGGTTGGATGCGGTGGACCTTGGTGAAGATGAGCTGAGCCTGCCGCTGTTATATACGAAGCCTTCCTCCGAGCAACTTGCCACAGCTAGCACCAAGAACAACCCGGTCCCATTGTCTTTGCCACCTCCGTTCGTGTAAATGTGGAGGTGGCCATTCGGACATTTTGTCTAATTAATCACCTTTATCTCTTTGTCTGTAACAAGTCCACAAACCATTTGGCCACCAAGGATGCGCTGATATAAATACAACCTTGGTTCCTTCCCCTCCACAATCCCCCCCGTCTACACTACCTCATTGCACTTACCGATTTATCTATTCCAGGCCATGCCATCCAACTCAAACGCGTCGGCTTCTGGCCTTTGCCACCTCCCGCCGCACCTCCGCCTTCGAGACCGCATCGGTGACATAGTCATCGTTGAAGGGACCCCGCGGCGAAGCGGGATAATTACCTGGATTTTTCAGCAAGATGGGGAGACGAAGTCGCATATCATGCTCAAAGACAACGGAAGGATTATTGGCGCCACACTCCTGGGTGGTCCAGCGAATGGTACTTGGCACGAATGGAACCCCAGTAGTTACACTTCGCCGACGTTCTTAGTGTAAACGTGAAGCTTACTCGTGAGTATTTTCAACCGAAGCGAGAGCTGTCAATGACTCTTGCCTATCGATAATGATGATAACAGAACGCTAAACAGGAAACGGACAGCGGATACAACGGAGCACCTATCAACTTCAGGTTACTAAGATATATAGATATTACAACACTGTTGCACCTGGATCATATAAATTGCCTTCTACCGGAGCAAGGGGTGATATTAACATTTCCGGTGTTGAACCAGGAGGTAACTCCCTAAAGCCCGCACATTACCTCATCAATTTTTCAAAAGAGACTGAGATGTTTCCGTGGTAGATGTGTGTTAAGGACGTTGCAACACAGTCAATCTGCGGTTCTCACGTCCCAACCCATCAATACCTCAACCTCCTCCGAGTCATCAAACCACCGATGGAGGGCGAAAGCGACGTGCAGGACCTTTTCTTCCAGCAACGGCCCAAGCCCCAGCTTGAAATTGGCCACCTCTCTCGCTTTGTCGTTTGTCCAATCAGACGTTGCATGAATTTCTGCATTATCTTCGATGGTAATCGTGACTTTCAGGTCAATGCGCTCCAGCGCGGCACGTCCACGAAGTTGTTGAAGGACTTGCGACAAACCCTCGTGATCTGCCGTTTGAGGGTACCGTACTTCGGACCCAAATAAGAATTTCTGGACATCGATTGTGAGGTGACGGAGGTGATCGGGAAATGGAAGACGGTTGATACAGCCCTGGATCCAGTTGGTGAACCGGTGATATGAGGAAGAACCAGATAATCTGATCACTAAGTCAGACGGGTGGATATTCTTTCCAAAGTCGGGAATGGCATGACGAGCCGTGGCTAAATTCGTCACTTCAGTGAGGACTTATTATTTACTTGATAATTGTACGTACCGTACAATGTGAGATCGCGTAATCCGCTTGGAACCCATGACGGCAGGGCCCAAACTTCGCCAACTTCAACTCGAATGCTTAAGGATTCAAGGTTGGGACACTCGATAATCGGAGGATATTTCGGGGGAAACTTCAAGCTGCGTAGAGCACCCATACGGATAGGCAACGGTGCGATAGATTCAGAACTTGGCTGGAAGTAGAGGAAGGAGACGCCGTCGAACGACAGTTGTTCAAGAGTATGAGAGCATAATACGAGCATGCGATAAAGGCTAGAGAGATTCGCGAAGGTCCATGCACGAAAGGTGAGGTCCTTGAGGCAAGGAGCGGCGAGTAGAGATGCCGTAACCGAGAAAGGGGACAGCGGGTCATCCGTCAAGCCTCGTGCAATCCCATTCGCTAGGCACAGGGTACGCAGGTTCTTGAATGGACCAAAGGATTCTGAATTCCAGTCAGAGGCAAGGCAATTTCCATTGTCCCAAGAGATAGACAAATCGCGAATATGTTCGCTGAGGTGACCAGCCGTGTGGCAGAAAAAGGACAACCGAGGAGCAAGGTTCTCGTTCCCAATGACGATGCGATCGAAGATGTGAACGCGGCAGATATCGTTCCACCCGCGACATACGAGGGAGCAGGCTGCCAGTGCCTTATGCCGATCATGGTCGCTACTGACGAAGGCGATAATAATATGGATCAGCTCTACGGGGAGCTTCGCAACCATGATGTGCTCGGATGGGTTAAAACAAAACTGGAGTTCTGGATTTATGTTTTATTATTACGGGAAAATGATGCTGCGAGTAACATGCATACCGGTGAACTGCAATCACTCGAATTCGTTTTAGCTTCGCGGTCAGAGAGGTCCGCGGGCGACCACAACGTTTCACGTACCTACTAGTCTATTGTTTGTGTTTATTTGCTCGGGCATAATGATGATTGCTTGGACTTGGACTGTGTCTTGACTCTATCCCAAAGCATGGCAGATAATCTGCCCACTTCAGAACGCTCCCTCAACGGCCAGGCAGTCCTAGAAGAGGACGAATACACGGCTGCGCTGTCTCACATCATTGCAAGGGACTTCTTCCCCTCTCTCGTTCATTTAGACGCCGCCCACCAATACCTCGATGCCTTGAAGACCGAAGACTCGAGTCTCATCAACCAATCTGTGCGACGCCTCGAGCAACTATCTAGCACACCAGCGCTCTCACGAAATGCCGCGACGCCCTCACAAACACCCTACGGACTCGGCGGCGAAACACCCTTGCGCACTCCCCGCACACTCGGCGACGAGCCACCGTCGAAACGCGCGCGCTATGACCTTGATATAAGTTTGGACACGTTCCAGGCACGGTATACGTCTGAAGATAACTCGAGTTTTACGAAGATCCTGGACGACGAGAATCGGAAACGGAGGGATAGCTGGGCGTGGGCTTGGGAGGCGCAGCAGAGGGTGGAGGGGCAGAAGGCGAAGGCGATTGAGGGGAGGGAGAGGATGCTGATAGAAGGGCCGAGTGCTACGGGTGTGAGGGAGCGGTTTATGATAGATGCACCGAAGCCGGCTGGGTTGATCACGGAAGGGGAGAAAGAGGAGGGGGAGTCGAGTGAGGAGCGCAACGAGGATTCAGAGAAGGAGAAGGGCAAGGGTAAAGAGTTGGTACTGCAGTCGGAGGATGACCAGCCGGTAGATGTAATGGCACCCAAGAAGGACACTCGTCCCGCTGGTGTCGACGGCTGGAGATTCAAGGTGCGTCTCTACATATCTTATTTGGATCATAGATAACACGGAAACATTAACAGGCCCGGAATTCACTGATGTTTCCTCCCGACGCTAACGAGTCACCTTATCATCCCTCCACTAGTGCTGTCGCAACGTCAAATCCCAAGGTAGTCCTGCACAGCAACACACGGTTACCTGAGCAAGAGGAATCCACGAATTTCTCTCGAAGCTCATCAGCACCGCCCAGCCCAACCAGAAGTCGTATAGACGCTGCGATATCCGGTACACCATGTACGTATACAGCCAATATATCCTTTCTATGCACTCTAACATTTATATTGTATATAGATCGACCCCGTTCGCCTCCTGGTACCTTCTCATTGGTACCAGACCTCCCTTCCCCTACACCTTCAGAACTTGGGCCGAAAGCTGTTAAACAGCTAATGACCTGGGGTACACTGATGGGCACACCCCGAGTCATTTCATCTGGGGACGACGACATACCTACTCCTAGTACGCCTTTCCGGATAGCCGCGCCATCTTCTCGCGAATCCCTTTCTCATCGCCTTTCCAACGACGCATCACGGCGCCTACGAGCCAAGGCCGATCTGATAAATGGTGGTCGAACGCCTAGTCATTCTTCAGGGAAGAAGCCCATGTCGGCGCTGGGCGCGACTGTTAGGAAGGGTGTAATGCCCCCTCCATCGTGGACACCCCAGCGAAATGTTGCGGCAACTCCTGGCTCGCTAACCCCGGCTGCCAAACGGCTGCTCGACAGGACAACCATGGGCACCGCTGCTACCAGACGCGCTGAAGCTATGACCCGTTCGGCAGGATGGGAAGACAGGCGGCACGAAAAAGAGAAAGAACTTGATAAAGTCAGATGGACACCCACTCCTAGTCCCGTTACGAGGAGAGTTCTGTAGATGAAGCATGAATACAGTTGCATTTCGCATCGTCTGTGATGTATGGAATTAACTATGTGGTGCTAAGAGGAGGAGGTTTTACGCCGCTTGGCAGCTGGCGCGTCTTCATCGTTCTCCGTGACCTTGCCGTTCGATTTACCAGTTGAATCGGGTGCGGGGGTTGTAGATGGCAGCTCAGCGGCCTTCGCCGGTGCGGGCTTTGCCTTTTTCTTCACGATAACACCCTTCAAGTTTCGCTTCGCATCCTTCTTGACTGCGGGCGCAACGATGGGCTTGGGAGGTGGTGTGGGTTTGGAAGTGGAAGCGGATGTCGGAGGCTGGTTGATTGCAGTCGCGCGTGCCGCTACAGCTCTACAATATGCCGAGTTAGGATCACCCGGTGGGATGGCAATAGGTCTCTTACTCCTTGAAATTGCGGACCTCTTCTCCATCTTGCTCCTTCCGTTCACGTTCCTCTGCTTCCTGACGTTCCCTTATCGAGTCGAGGAACAGGACCTCGTCTTCCTCCAAGGCTCGGTATTGGTTAGCTTTTGTATGCCATCAGCAGAAGTCCAGGGATGCATGCGCAGTTCTCATACCGAGCTTGGTCTTTTCCTCCCATTCTTCTTGTTTTGCAATCTATGGGAAGTCAATCGTCAGTGTACACTCTCGCTGGCGAAAGCGCAGTCACGTACCTTATTCGCAGCAAGTTTCTATTGAGCCGACGGATTATAATGTCCGGATCCATAGATTGGAGTTAATATCCCTGCTGCGTGCGTGGACAAGTGTGGATGTAGCTCACTTCTGCAAGGCTGCGGCCGTCGTATGAATCTTCAACCGGTGCTGGGGGTGGCACCTGCCCCAGTCTGAGGGAGCGATTAGCGTCGCGTCAAGAGCACAGCCAGGTGCCACACATGCCTGGCGTAGGCAGCCTTCCACTGTTCATCTCTTCGGGCCCTTGCTGTTTCAACGTCGTCTTGGGATACAAACCGAGAGCCCACAGCTCCAGACGAAAGCGAGGGGACCATTGACTCTTCCATGATCGTAAGCTGTAAAGGGCAGGTCACCAGAGCGCCTCACTGGAGTTCAATACAAGGCGTGTGAAACGACTACGTAATCGCTAAGTAAGGCTATGCACTGACTTAGCGGGTATAAGGAACAGAAAATAAATAAGAAAGAAAGATGTGGAGGATGTAACTCCGCCTGCCCCCGTACCACTGCCAGCCCTTGCCTTACCTCTCCTCCAGAGGCTCTGTTGGCTGGATGAACCCTCCCTCCTCGTCCCGCACAAGAGCACCGTCCGCACCGTCAACAGCGAGCTTGAACAAATCGGCCAGCGTTCGAAGCAATGGCCTGAGACCCGCGGCGCCTCCAATATCCACTGTCATCACTTCTCCTCGTGCGTGTCGTGTGACGGGGAATACTGCTTTCAACACTTACCATATCTTCTTTCCACAACAGCATGGGCCAGGGACGAGCCTCCGTCCCCGAAGGAGCGCACATCCTTGAGCGATAGCCAACAAGCTACAGAATCGCGGCCATCCGATGTGGCATCGCTGCAGTCATCATCATACCCCGGCTCGTACAATGCTGCTTCGCGGTGGTGGGCATTTACGCTGCCCCGTCCGAGGGAGATGACCCAGAACGATCTACTCAACCCCGCTGCGAGGCTCGAGAGGAAAAGCATCATGGACAGATCGATATCGTGGCTCCCCACGTCGGCCGCTATACGAGAGGCCGCTTCGTCATCACTGCGGAAGGATAGAGATAAAGAAAGGAACAAGGAAAGGGATGCCGAACCGGAATCAGCGCATGACCCATTCACTCCGGTGCAGAAGTGGAACCCAACCATCGCCTTACCTCCAACCCCAACGGCTCCGTTCACCGCACATCACAGCAAAACGCCTGGATGGGACTCTCCATGGAACGAAAGATCACCAGCCGGTCCTTCCGGTATTGACCATACGTACGGCTTGGGCGCGAGCAAGGAGGCGGACGACAAAAATAAATACCTTACTCCGTGGCAAAGGAGAAAGAAACAGATCCGTCGGTTCATCCTGAACAACGTCTATGTCCCCTTGGTAAGAGCCTTCGCCCCCACCTTTCGGCCGACACTTACCCTCCTTGATAGTTGTTTCGTTTCATCAATATCTCACTGACCGCAGCGGCACTTGGCGTGGCGTTGCACATACGTCGCGTGGAACAGCGCTGGCATGTCATGGGTGCTGTGGGTAGTTCCCCGTAAGTCGATTAACACATATTCGGAACTTCCCATTCTCACCCTACCCCAGGACACTGGTGATTATATTCGCGCCCTTGACACTTGTACATGTCATGATTGCTATATATGTAAGCCAGCAGCCCCCTTCATGTGGTTGCGTACTCAAGGTCCGCGTAGCTGGAATATTTCGGGCGACCTCTGGGACTGTGGCGTACTTCTGGCAAATTGGCCCACACGTTGTTTGAAGTCACTTTCATATGTGCTTGGTCGGCAGCACTTTCGCTGGCATTCGACAATTTCTTCACGTCACTAATTCCGTGTGCATCTTCCTCCGAGATCTCCTGGTACAGTCAACTACCGCGACCAGCCCCGCCTGACCCCCTGGACGACGTCGTTGCCAATGGCGTGGCGAAACAGATATGCCGCGACCAATTATCCCTGATATGTCTCGTCGGCGTCGGACTGATCATGTATTGCACCAATCTCATCATCAGCTTGTTCCGGATATTTGAGAAAGTCAAATACCATCCTTCCCCGCCCTCTCACACCGTATAGACGCACCACTCCGACTTCTATCAATGCTTACGTCTCGCTGCGACGCCCTTACCCTTTCTCCGCTGTCACATTCAATCTGCACTCGCTATCATTATTCGCCTCGAAAATGCATTCCAGACCTACGTCTTGGATGGCCCGCGCCGTCCAACTCATACCAGGGACATTGTTCTTACGTAGTTCCTAATATCCTCTTCTCAGCATACGTTATCGACTGTATTGCTATGTACTTATACTGTAACGCAACGATAGTAGCCAGAGCCTCGCGTATCACGTCTCGGACTTAGATACGACTCACCCACACTCCTTCAATTTTATCGGATTTCTCGTTCAAGTTGTGACTTTGACGTGCTCCGGTCACGCGATAGCATCATTCCTTTGCATGTCGCATTTAGACTCTTCACCTTGCGCGGCCCACTGCCTTCCTTTAACCTCAACGTTCACCCACCATCATGTCGTATGAGTGCTAATCCCACCAGCAACGAAGACCGCCCTGTGAATATCAAAATGACAATGTCGGAGTCCGTTAGCGGCCAACCTAGCGACGGGGCCAAATCCTTATCCACTCTGAAGAAGCAGGACTACCTTCTTGGAATCGGTCTATTGCTGGTGGTCGTGTTCTTATGGACGTCGTCGAACTTTATTACCCAGGTGCGTGCTTATCGTCCCGTTCCAAGACCATGATAGATAGCTAATATCTGCGTAGGACCTCCTTGAGACGGGATACGAAAAGCCATTCATGTTTGTTCTGTTTAGTCATCGGGATAGAAAGACTGACCGAATATGACCAGAATAACGTATCTAAACACGAGTGCATTCGTGGTCTATCTCCTCCCATTTCTCTATCGACAGTTTCGTGAATCCCGAAGTTACGGCAAAGCGTGCGTTTCTTTAGTGGATAAGGCTTCGGAAGTGCTAACAGCACCTCGCAGTCGGACTACAGATGGATACCAATCCCTTGCCGTCGACGCTAGCCAAGGGGACAGCGAAGCTGGAATTCAAGTACGCGAACTTTCAGCACTTTATCGCGCGCCGTCCTGACTCCCTTCTGATGAACAGCAACCTGCACCAACGCTGAACAACGAAGATGGTCTGCCCCCCTTGACCATACGGGAAACCATTAAATTGGCTTCCGTATTCTGTATATTCTGGTTCATCGCAAACTGGTCAGTAAACGCGGCTTTGGAATACACGAGCGTCGCCAGCGCCACCATATTATCGAGCATGAGCGGTGGGTGAACAAATGACTGAAGGAGGAGCATGAGTCTGATACACTTGTATGCACGATAGGCTTCTTCACATTAGCAATCGGGCGAATATTCCGTGTAGAAACATTTACGATGGCTAAGGTATGTTCTTGTTAACAGTTTCAGTGCAACCTCCCCGCTAAAAATACTCTAGATTGCTGCTATTGTGATGAGGTAGCTTTACTATCCCTTCTTTCGAGTGAAGCGCTCTAAATTTCATCTAGTTTCATCGGCGTCGTTTTCGTGTCTATATCTGATACATCGGAAACACGAACAGAGAACCTCGTCCCCCGCGCAATGATAAATACATCCCCTTCACTAACATCTCCCTCACGACCGCTGCTAGGGGATTCTCTCGCTCTCCTCTCAGCAGTATTTTATGCGCTCTACGTCATCCTTCTCAAAGTTCGCATCAAGTCTGAATCCCGAATCGATATGCAGTTGTTCTTTGGATTCGTTGGTCTCTTCAACATCATAGGCTGCTGGCCCATCGCTGTCATCCTACACTATACTGGTCTCGAGCCTTTCTCTCTGCCACACGGTAGGAAAGCGATAATGGCTATCTTGATGAACGTAAGTCATCCATGTTCCTCCATCCGGATAAGCCGAAACCTAATCTGTGTGTCTCTCAGATGTTTATCACTTGGTCGAGCGACTACATCTACGTGCTAGCGATGCTCAAGACTACCCCGCTTGTTGTCACAGTTGGCCTTAGTTTGACGATTCCTCTCGCCGTGGTCGGAGACTTCTTCCTGGCCAAGCCGACCAAGGGCCAGGTTATCGTTGGCGCCATTCTTGTTGTGATTGGGTTTATTACAATTGGGGCAGATGGTCCGGGGCACGAGGGCTCTGAGGAAGAACACGTTGCGGCGGGTTCCAGTAGCCACCCGAGACGTTCGCAATCAGTGGCTCCCGAGGAAGTTGAGCTCCTTCCAGATGGTCCAACGAGAAATTAACGACATAGATATATTTATTCTACTTCTTGTTGTCATTGACATACACTACAATTATGGGCGCTAAATTGATAGTACTTCTTGCTTCTAAATTTTGATCGGCATGGTGTGTCGAATAACTTGAAGACGACGGCGAGCTCGCTCATCCAGCCTTTGATAGCCAAAGGATAGAAGAAAACGCCTGGGTGCTCACTCACCATCAGCCAAAATCGATGTTAGCAAACGTCGCTTCGTCGCTGACGGTCCTACCGAGCAGGTGCTCGTAGGGAGTTTGGCAGCGGAAAACGATACAACAGTAGAGCCTCACTCGTTTCAGTCTCGCGAATCCCTAGCTAACTAGCCACCCCTCAGGCGAACGGAATCCTTGAGTCGATGGACGCGACGGACAAACTACCATCGTTTACGAAGCGTGAAAAGCAGCAGCTGAAGCACGAAGCATTCTTACAGCGTACGTCGTCCTTTCTGCCCCTTCGACAGGCTTTTTCTGATTTTGGTACAGGCTTGGAGTCGGCGCAGACTCCTTACTCGAAGTCGCACAACCGTAGAATGAAGCGGAAAGCTAAGGAACAAGTCGCAGAGGGGCTCTCGTCGATGCATGAAGCGATCTCAATCATGGCGGAGGAGGCCGGCCTATCTCAGGACGATCTGAAGGCAGATTCGTTACCGACAGATCAGCTTGCGCGAGCGAAACCGAGGCAGATTGGACAGGGGAAGAGCGTCCCCTTGTCAAACGCGCAGCGCAAACGTGCTTTGTGAGTGTCGAGAACGCCTACCTGCGGAGGTGTGTTACTGACATAGACCTCCTCAGAGAACTTGAGAAACTTAGGCAGCCTCTCATCCTCTCCACACCAGAATTCGCAGCCAGTCCATTCCAGACGATACGACAGCACGCTGCGAATTCGTTACTAAAACATCAGGTCCTCAGCTAGCTCCAGTGTTGTATGTAAGCCATTGTACTATCTACAATCCCGTGATCATTCCTCCACCAAAGAGACCTGAAGAGGCATCTGAGTCCCTTCGCTCATCTTGCCTCTGACCATAGGGATCATGAGTCCTGCGGGGAGCCTCATAATTTCCACTCCTTTGGGCAGAACGAATTTGAAGTTCTCCACTGCCTCGACTACGAGTGCTTGCAATTCGATGATGCTGGGCCGGACGTCAATGAGGATAAACAAGACGAAGCACGGTGACTCACGCAAATCGCCAACCGATACATGCCCGGATTCCAGCAGCTACAAAGGGTACGTGGGTCAGACGGGAACAATAGAGTCATCAACGTCCAGTGAAAACTTACAAAACGTCATCCTAAACGTTGCATTGCTCAGGTATGAATGAACGGCGCTAATCAGGTCAAAGACTTACAGATTCGCGTACACTCCAACGGACGTTTGTTTCTCTTTGGACATATCAAGGAATCTGCGCGGGTTCCATTCATCGGCATCGCTTCCCCAGACCGACGGCAGGCGATTATACGCGCAGATGGACACGATTACATCTTGACCCTTTTGGATGGGGAGCTCTGTCAGGGTTTCTCCGTCTTTGGTGACGATAGGCAACGCCAGTGGAAGGACATCATCTCTTCCCGCAGTGCGTACTAGTGCAGGGACGATGGGGTGGAGGCGCAAGACTTCCTGCAGGTGGTAATATGAGTTTCGACTTGGCGGGTGCTAATTGTGTACCTACCTTCATACAAGCGTTGGTAAATGACATCGAGTCTAGGTGCGACATGGTGAACTCAGTGCCTCTGGGCAGTCTGGCCCGAAGCTCTCGGATTTCCTCTCGCATCATCTTCTGGTCTTCTGGATGCCTGGAAAGCTCATACAGGAGCCAAGTAAGTGTTGATGCAGTAGTCTCGTGCCCGGCTAATATGATGGTCCTAGAGAACGACTCAGATCCTTGCTAAACCGAAATATACAAAGTGGGGCCTACGCCATTTGGGATAAGATCTCGTCTTCGTCAAGTTGGCGTTTAGGGTCTTCGGACACGTTGGCTCGGACTGCATCGTAAATGAGGAGGCGACGGATGCCAAGAAAGACCCGCTCACCTAGCACGCTCATGACGTCCCGACTGGTACCGTCTGCCATGGAAACGGATGCCTTCTCCTCAATCAGCCCTTTGGAAATGCTCTTTGCCAACTTTCTGAAGGCGCGGAACCGGATGTACTCCTTTGTTGGGATATACTCTACGTATTGGAGGATGGATGCAGGTATGTACCGCCACAATCCTTTGAAGAGAAGGTCCACCCCCGATGGGTAAAGTAACGTATCAGAACTATGAGCGCGGTTCAGAATTATACAGGACAGAACGGAAGTGGGACAGGACGTACAAGAGATTTTCCAACGACTTGGACAGGGGGTTCTGGGCACTGTCAATCGCGCCAAATCGATAGTCGAACGCCGCTGTGGTCCTTTGTAAGAACGCATGCTGGGCACTCCTCCGCGAGACTCACCTTCTCCGATGGCGTCAAGCGTGCTTCGAGCAAGCCAGCGGGATACGTTGAAAGTGTGATCACCGGCTTGGATGAGGTCCTTCCATTTCTGGGTCATCTGCACCAATGCTGATGGTAAACCTAACACCCAGGCATAATGTGGGCGAAATGCGTACCCGAGAAGCAGTACTCTGGAAGAGCGGGAGGAAGGCCCGCAATTGCTGGGCTGTGAATGCTGGGTTCATAACTTTCCTGTGGCGTTGGTGCGTATCACCTATTACCACTCAGAACCACGCCGCGGAGACGTCAAGGGATACTTGCAGGATCGTACCTGATGCCCATATAATGCCCCTCCCAAGAAAGTTGCGAGTAGACTGGTCGACGTCAGCACGCTTGGGATAATGATACCCCGACGTATGGAAGATATGCTGGAGTGCACGAGGGTCGCAGGTGAAGACAACCCCTTTCTATAGAGATCCCCAATTCGGTCAGGCCGTACGCTGAGCGAACTCGAGAGTTGGGCGACATACCCCCCAAGACCCCCTAGTTTTGAAGGTGGCCCCGTACTCGCGTACCCACGCAAAATCGAGATCCCCGACCTCACTCTGGTTACGGATTTCTAGTTCGTTTCCTATTGACCGCGAGCATTAATCAGTCAGAAGAATGGATGGGGCATGATTTATCTTACCCAGCAGCCATGAGGGCGAAGGCGGCCCTCTCAACTTTCTAACATAATCTCGGCTACGCCGAGCGAAGGAACTAGCAAGCACAAGGAACACAGCCGTTACAAGGGCGTACAAAATGATGCCCATGGTTGATGATGGTGACACCTTGTTACAGAAGAGAATTTATACGCAGGCCTCTAACAGATGGGAAAGTTCTGCAATGTGCTCTGTGAGTGTTCGGAGGACGGCCAAAACGCATGGGCCGTTAACATCATATTAATTAGTCACTCGGGAGATCTGCATTATGGAAGAAGCTCACAAGTACCCCATCAACAACGGTGCTGTCTGGGCCAGCCAATCCTGATACGTCAAATCCCATGCCATAGACGAATACTCCGCCGGTATGCTTCCTACATTGTGTTTATCGATAACACGACCCCCGCCCGTGTGAGCTAACCGAAACCAAGAAGCGGCAAAGTCAGTCTGAAGGGTCGACGACATGTGCGTGCGCAAAGTGGCCACCAGCCTCGATCGAGTGGACCCAGGGTTGGCTTCTAGGAAGTAAACATCCAAATAGGCATTAAATCAACTACATAGGCGCTAAATCGCAGCATAACATACACCCTATACTGATCTGTAGCCACTCCATTCGAAACAATAAGACAGCACATGGCAAATTCGTCAAACATCAGACTCATAGCTAACTCTGTTATTGTATCTAAGCCATCCACTGTGGAGTCATTTCTCCACCAAAGAAACCTGAAGGGGCATCTGAGTTCCTTCGTTCATCTTGCCTTTGACCATGGGAACCATGACTCCCGCTGGCATCCTTAGGACCTTGTCTCCTTTGGGGCAGAACAAATTCAAATTCTCCGCTACCTCGACTAGGAGGACTTGTAACTGGATGAGGCTGAGTGGAACATTATTAGTTAACGAGCATAGTCAAGATGAACATGGTAACTCACGCGAACCGCCAACCGATACATGATCGGATTTCAGCAGCTGTGAATGATAGGTTAGACGACAAGTCACAATACAAAGCTTTCAGTTGTTCAGTCGAGGTTCACTTACAGAACGACATCGTAGATGTTGTATTGGTCGGGTTTCGATGAAACAAGTCAGTCAAATTGTGGGCTCACAAATTCGCGTACACTCCAACGGAGGTTTGTTTCTCCTGTGACATATCAAGGAATCTACGTTCCACTCCTCAGCATCGCTTTCCCAGACAGAAGGTAGACGATTGTATGCACAAACAGAAACGTGTACACTCTGACCCTTTTGGATGGGGAGCTCCGTCAGTGCTTCTCCGTCTTTAGTGACGATAGGTAAAGCCAAGGGAAGCACGTCATCTCTTCCTACAGTGCGCACCAGCTTGCGAGCAATGGGGTGGAGACGGAATACTTCCTATCCGTAGGGTGAGTGTTGATTTGAATTCATGGTGAAATCGGTCGGGTAGTTTGGCCCGAAGCTCTCGAATTTCTTCTCGTATCATCTTCTGGTCTTCTGGATGCTTGGAAAGCTCATACAGGAGCCAAGTAAGTGTTGATGCAGTAGTCTCGTGCCCAGCTAATATGATCGTCCTAGAGAACGACTCAGATCCTTGCCAACCGGAATATACGAAAGTAGGTCTGAGGGCCTTCTATTGTGTCAAGCTGATAGTCGAATGCTGCTGTGGTCCGATGTAAGAATGCGAGCCGAGCACACTGCGATTATACTCACCCACTCCCATGGCATCTGGGGTACTTTGGTCCGATCACCAGCTTGAATGAGGTCCTTCCATTTCTGGGTCATCTGCACCATTACATTATTAACACCTAAGTACGATGCAGCAGATGAAATGCGTACCTGAGAAGAAGTGCTTTGGAAGAATGGAAGGAAGGAATTTAATTGTTGGGCTGTGAATGCGGGACTCATGACTTTCCTGTGGCGCCGGTGCGTATTACCTGTTTTCATACCAGAGTCAGGACGCGGAGACAGTAGGATACCAACTGCCGATGCGATACCATCTCCAACCATGTTACGAGCAATCTGGTCTACATCCTTACGTTTGGGATAATGATACCCCGAGGTTTGGAAGATATGCTGAAGTGCATGGGGGTCGCAGGTGAAGATGTCGTTCTTCTGTAGATATCATCAAGTTTATCACGGTGGAACAACAGCTGAACTTGAGAGTAGAGCAGTAACCCACCCCCCAAGCGGCACCGGTTTTGAAGGTGGCTCCGTACTTGCGGACCCATAGAAAATCGAGGTCGCCAACCTCGGCCTGGCTATGAATTTCGAGTTCATTTCCTGTTGACAACGGGCAATGAGCCCAAGGAAGGACACAACGAGTTCAAAACGTCTCACCTAGCAGCCACGAAGATGAAGGTGGCCCCCTTAATCTCCTAACGTAAACTCGCCTACGGCGGGCGAAGGTACCGACAACCAGAAGTAACACAGTCAGTACAAAGGAATAGGCAAGGATACCCATCGTTGTTCACTATGGCATCTAAGCCACAGATTTTATATGCAGAGCCTCTAATAGATCAGAACGTGCCAAATCACACAGGACCAAAGTTTGTGGGATTGAGCTGCAAACGTAGTAGGAATCGGGAGATCTGCATCCCAGAAGAAACTCACTCGAAGTACTCCACCAGCAGATGCTAGGTAGGCCAGCTACTTCTCATACGTCCATTTCCATGCCATACTCTGGCAGTGCTGTTCATTTCGCTTTCCGATAGCTTCATGTGAAGTCTCGGGACCAAAAAAACTTCGGGCAAGTATCCGAGGGGTGCTGGCATGTAACCTCTTCCCGCATGGCATGGCATCCTTCAATGGACCTTCGTATATGGCTAAGGCTAGTACCGTATAGTGGAAGACTGATTTGCCGACTCCGGGTTTGCTTCTGCGAAGTAAGCATGTCAATGGGAATATGATATTTTCCAACTGGATGACGATTAGGTAGTAGGCGTACATCTACAAGAAGGGTATACAACGTACAACATTAAGAACATCATTGAACACGGACCTCATATGTCCTTCAATGTGACATGCAAGTTGCCCTGAAGCGAAGGAGATGGGGCGTGAAGACGAAAATGTAACCCTGTTTACAAGCTCGCGAAGCCTTTGGGCCTTATGAATCATCCCCTTCTTCGCGTCCCATCCCCGCGCTCCAAACGGTGCTGCCGCTTCCACTTCCACCAGCACTTCGACGACTTCGTCTTCCACTTCGCGGAACTATCTCCGTGAAGCCACCACTATTTCCACGCGCCATATCCGCACTAAGCTGACGTTCCTGAGCGTCCAAAGCAGCTAAACTGTTAACAGCTTCAGCTTGCTCCAAAGCTTCTTGCGTCAAGTTGGCAGTGTTCCCAATACCGAGACCAACGGATGAAGATGACGGGTTATGCAACGAAGGCGTCGACTTTGCTGATGAGGCATCCGAATTGTCCACGGATGACCCAAAGCCAAACAATGAAAACCTTCGATTAGGATTCGCACTTGCAGTAGTAGGAGTTGATGCGGGAGGGAGTGCAGGGCTTGGAGGGACAACAGGGGAAGAGGATGGCTGAATCCCCATGAGCTTCATTGTTGCGTTCAAACGTTCGCGCTCCTTCCTATCATCCTCGTCTTCGTGTGTATCAAGCTTTCTTGCCCCAGTCACTGGGCTAGCACCGGGCTTCAAGGTTAGTGGACGCAAAGCGGGATTTTCGGGCTTCTTCTCAGCACTGAAAAGGGAGAAGTTCTTCCAATCGAAAGACATAGAACGCCGTTGCGCTTTCGCACCGGTAGCCGGTGGCTTTGGGTCTAGCTTCGGCACATGAGGGAATGATGGAGAGCGACCTTCATCGGAGGATGGGGTGGGATTGGAGGACGAGCGACCGATAATGGCGGACTGGGGCCGCGGCTTGGGTGCAGCTTTGGCCGGAGCAGGCGAGTTGGGTATGGAGGCCGGCATTGTGGTGGCGACGGGAGTAGGTGAAGCTTCATCATAATCAACAGCAAGGACCCGCTCGAAGCCCCCTTGAGAAACGATGCGATCGATGATCTTGGATGCATACAATGAAAGGGCCTTGTTCGCATCCTTGAGAGACTTCACTTCGGTTCGTAGTGACTCAACCTCGCTAGGCGACATCAAGCCGCCGCTCTCTGAGGCGGATACCTTTCTACTATCCGTGCCCTTCTTGTTTCGTTTCGCCTTGCCAAGCGGGCGCTGGTCATCCAGTTGATTGTCTTCCAGCAGGTCCTTGTTCTCAGCGCGGCCAAGTTCGGCGGCAAGATCGAGTCCGGGTCCAGTGATGGGGAGGTCGGCCAGTGATTCACCGGGTGGGCGTCGATCAGAAGAGTCAGAGGCGCCGCGTCGACGACCTGTGCGCCCTGGTAGACGGCCAGGATGCTGTGCGGCAGACAAGTCCCTGTCGAGGTCGTGTTCGAGCTCCTCTTCTGGTTCCTCGTCGACTGGATTAAGGGTGCTTCTACCCGTGCTGTGCAAGCTCCGATCGTCATTGCCCTCAAGTTCTTCGCGGTCATCGTCATCGTTGCTGTCAGATCCCCCACCAACTTGGCGCATCAAGTTGAATTGCCCGCTAAGTGTCCGCTCGCGTAGGAGAATCATGTAACCCTCATTATCCTCCTGCAGTTCGTTATTGACTCGCTTCAAATCAACCAGCTGTGATTGGAGAAGAACTAGAGTGCTCTGGAGAGACGTATACGATGTCGAGAGCGTGGAAAGTTCAAGCCTCATTGAAGTCATCTCTGCTGGCTCCGCCTCTGGATCGTTAAAGTCCTGCCTAGGTTCTACTTCTTTGACACTTGGGATAGATTCTTCCTCCTCTTCCTCGGGTATGGGCTCTGGCTCTGGTTCAGGGTCCGGCCTTTTACGCGCCTGCGTCAAGGACTGTATCCGAGATTTGAGATGCTGTTCGTTGTCATAGAACGCCTGGCGCTCGGCCTCAAATGTGGCAGTCTTGTCCACCCATCAGTTTTAGTAAATTCAGAAGCGAGACCCTTCTGACCTGTTCATTATACCGACGTTGCAAATCCCGCTTTTCCTTCTCTAGTTCGCGTACCTGGGCGCGCAATTTCTCTGCAACATCCATATGCTGAACCAGTTCAGCCTCGGAGCGAGATTGCTCAGCGTACAATTCGTTAAGACGCGTTTCGGCTGCATGCAGTACGGAGGTAAGACTTTCTATCTCTGTGCCTAAATTTGTGATCGTCTGGTCCTTGTCCTGCAATTTCACCAGTAGCTGTGTATGTCGTAGGCCATTAGTGACATGGCTGTACACTCAAATTCATCGCTGTGCGTACCTGTTCTCTCTGCTCAGTCTCTTGCTTCAATGCAGCAGAAAGAGATTCCCTTGTCTCCCCATTCACGACCGGCGATGAGGGTGCTTTGATTGATGCCCGTCGTGCTGAATTGGAACTCAGAGAAGACGGCGTTCGTGTAGACGCTGCTGAGCGAGCTGTAGCACCCCTAGTGATGTTCGAAGTTGGCGTCGGCGAGGGCGACGAGGGAGTGCGCCGACTCGGGGGACTTCGTGTTGCTACTGTGTTGGCCATGACGAGAGAAACGTGTCAGGTCGTAAAATGTCGTAGATTCGTTTATGGTGGTGAAAGAAAAGAAAAGTGGAGAGAGGGCGTTTCGCCGTTGCGCTAGCTGAATGAATTCGTGTCCAAGTCTAAACGGGAGAAACAGAAACAGGTGGCATCAATGCTGCGAAATGCATCATGCATGTGCCACCACTGCAACTGATGATCGGCAGACGGTGTCTCCAAGGGATGGATCACGCGACCTTCCTCAAGCGATGGTGATTAGATGAGATTAGATAAGAATCCAACTTCCTTCTTCCATTCCTTCATGTCAAAGGCCGCCCAAACTCTCTTGGAAGAAATCCACTCGGAGTCTTTACAGGTGGTACGGTGTCTCAAGTTTGTTTGATCCCCACCGTTTCACAAATTTACTTGATGAACTAGCTCCTTGCTTCTCTCCGACGTGAGATCTATTTAAAACTATGAAAAATCTTCATCCTGACCTTTCGCGCATCAGCGCATTCCGGACTTTCGGAGGTGGGCCACGCGGACACGATCTCCACGAGTTCCAGTGCTGTTGATACTTCCCCGTCGTCGACCTTCAGACTCGGAAACGTGGTCGAAATACAAGGACCATCGGCCTCAGGCAAATCCCATTTGGTGTACCACCTCGTGTCGCGCTGTATCATTCCGCCAGAGTATGAAGAGTGCGCCCTGGGCGGGTGGGGTAAGGCTGCAATAGTATTTGACTCCGACAACACTTTCAGCATCGCGCGAGTAAAGCAGATTCTCCTGAAGCGGCTGGAATCAAGATTTGCTACGCAACCCCACCTGTGGACCGCAGAATCGCGCTCCGACATCGTTGAGAAGTGTCTGGACCATTTGCACATATTCAAGCCATCGTCATCAATCCAACTTGCCGCAACACTTCGTAATCTTCCAACATATCATACCGACAACTTACCCCACACGGACATCGGTGTCCTTGCTGTAGATTCAATCAATGCCTTCTATTGGATGGATAGATTTATCGTGGAACACCCTAGCTCCTCTAGAAAGGCGTCTAAAGCTACTGTTAACCCCTTCCAACACGTCATATCATCATTGCGCGCTTTTCACGCTGCGTACCGGCCTCTTATCCTCCTCACAAGTTGGCCGATCGGTCCGAACCATTCTTCGTCCAACGGTACCTCCGACAGACAACAACCTCTATATGCCGACCCTCGTCATCAACTGCGTTCTACAACGTCAATGCCGTCGGGTACAATCACCCATCGTGTTACGATGTCAATTATACCTGCGCCGCAACCTTTAACATCTGCGGATCCAAATTGGCCCTCGCCGCAGTTCGCGTGCTCGATCCAGAAGCCAGGATATGATTCCGTTGGTAGTTTCATGTTGCAAATCAATGATGGTGTAGACTGTAGACTTCCTGAAGGCCAAAACTTTCTGGTATCCGTCTGCTAAGTTTAATCTTTGACGCTGTAACCGCCTCACGTTTGATGTGTTTAAACTGAGAGTAGTACTTGTTTGTTTGTTTACAACCCTGTATGGTTCTGCTCAATGGGCGATCCCAATAAGTGTAGCAACATAGACCACATCATCAATCACTGGATCATGGATCATAATCAAATCATGACGTGCGCAGAAAGGTCGGTTTCGAGAGGATCGAAACGTCAGGTAGACGAGCTAAGCCAACTGAATGATTGGCACGGCGCCGCAGCTCGTAGGTAGTTCACCATGATGAAATTGTTGTGGTAACTATACATGGAGATGATAACGTAAAAATCTAGGCTACAAGCTGTATGGATGCGGAGGGGGGATGGGGGTAATGCTACTGATGACGACTACTACAAAACAAATATGAATACGCAGTGGTAACTATATCAATTAGTACTATAAAGTAAAATATAGATAATATAGACTCTAGAATGCTTACGCGAAAATAATAAGTTATATAAATGGTCCATTGAAGGCCATAATCCGTCCGACGATTAACGTGAAACACCGAAAATGCTGTCAATTTGCGACTGGTAAGCTTCTTCGACTGCCTTACGGCGAATGTTGCCCTTGGTAGCTGTCCTTGGGAGTGCTTTCCGCGGTACGACGACTATCATCTTCGTTGATGTGATACGCTCGTGGAGATATCGCCTGGCGTGGAACTGCCGAGTCTTGCGAATGATCTCTTTTTTGAGCTTTTCGTGATCAATGTCACTTGCAGGCTCCACGAACAAGACAGGCGACGGGCGCCCAGTGCCGACAACAATGCAGTCGTCGATTAATGAACCGCACATTGCGCGAACATTATCCTCGATTGCTCTAACGAACAGCGCGGATCAGCATGAGGCACCAAGGTAACGAATTTCATATAGACGTACTTGGTATCACAGCGAAGACTGTTTTCGGATTTTATCCAGTCGTCGTCACGTCCGCGGAAGACATAGGCACCGGGTATGGGTTCCTGGAACAGATCGCCTGTATGGAAGTGACCGTCTTCGGAGTGTCGTAAAGAGGCGTCTGGGCAATCACCCGAATCAGAGTAAATAACCAATTCGTACATGCGACCTGTCGACTGATGCCCTGCTTCTGAAGGAGAGACGGGTGCAGTAGGCTCGAAACCATAGTGAACACCCTCAAGCGGACGCAAGAAAGGAGCTGTGCGGTCACGTCCACCGATAGAGAGGAGCATGGCACCGCATTCAGTGCTACCGAATAGATTCTACAGTGACCATGAGGTGAAGGAACAATGATTGATTGTCGAAGATGCTCACCCGTATCTTCATGCCATGATTGTAGGCCCATTCCTCCTCCTCACGAGCTAAGGGGAGGCCACTGTACAGGATTTCATCAAGGTCGACAAGCTTCGATAGAAGTTTGGGGTCCTGTCGTGATTTCCGGAGGTGATTGGCGAGGAAAGTGGCGAACTGGTTAAGTCGATTAAGGCCACAGTCCTGGATCATAACATGTAGCTCCTCGGAAGAGAAGTTGATTGCAGTAGGCTGAATGACACAAGAACCATGCTGAAGGGTGCCAAGGAGCACTAAAACATGATATTAGGTGGCGTTCAAAAACTTTCGAACAGCTAGAAAACTTACTGAATGTCTGGCCAATATGGCACATACTTCCCCTGTACCAAAATTAGCAACGAACTTAGTAAGTAAAGAAGGCGAAGGTGCTTACATCCATACAGTGACATCTTGCTTGGAAGCATTGATCGGCTTGCTAACTTGATAGGACTTCTTCACCGCCGATTCTAGCCACCTAAAGCTGCAAGGAACGAGCTTGGGGCTTCCTGATGTCGAACCACTGGTGTGGAATATGAACGCAAGATCTTCGGGCCGGTTATCAAGACATTCTGGCAACGGTTCATCTAGGGGATCGGCTTCGTCGTATTCCATTGCAACATGTATTGGGACGGATGCTTCGGACAACGTGGATGCGAAGGTAGCGTCGTAGATGAGCGCCTTTGCGCCAGCTTTCCCCAACAGTTCACAGACAACCACAGGGTTTGGTAGTCTCAGACTGAACATTTGAGGGATGTAGCCTGCTCGAGAAAGACCATATATGTGCAGTACATCGGTGTAGGTCATTCCACCAAGCCTACGGATATTAGAGTGAATATCGGGGATGGGGTCACGTAAGTTGTGAACATACCAAAGACCAACGATCGATCGCCGAGGCACACCGCTACTTCTCAATGTATGTGACCAAGATCGAGCAAAGCGCTCGACGTCGCGTTGAAATTGTGAGTATGTGATCGAGTGCCACCCTGCAATGTTGTTACTCTCATCGAGTTGAGGGAGTTTGAAAGCTGAAGCCGAAGGATATACGGAGGCACTCGTCTCGAGGACGGTAAGATGTGAGGAAGACATCCTTCAAAGGGGTGATAAGAAGTAGAATATGATGAGGCGTTCAGGGATATGCGTCCGATCTTTATAGCGGTTGCATAGAAAATGCTATATCCGAGTCAATATCGGGAGCGGCTAGGCATAATTGGTAGGCGTGGGTTGTAATCGTTGCTAGGTCCTATCTTTGGTTTCGAATAGCCTTGCCTGTCGAAACCGGATGGGTGAAACACAGAACAGATAGGTACACTTTGAACGGAGCCGTGGATTAATTGATCCATTTGGTGAACCACCGCCGGAATGACATTGGTCACCAAGTACGGTAGTGAGATTCAACACGGTATGGATAAGGAACAAGATCGCTCCTAGGCGATTTTTTCCGAGTCAGAGAGAGGCGATGCGTACTCCGCATATGGCCGCTGCGGTTGATTAGATTTATGGGCGGAAATTTGGCTGAGACTGATGTTGCATCACCGTTAGGCACGGAAGTATAACCAATATATGATCACGTGCCTCGAAGAAATACCTTCACAATATTGGATAGAATTGACAGTTGGGTTGAGCTTCGTGTCACTGGCGACATTGGATGCCATAGATGGGCTCTGTTGACGGGTCTTGTGAGAGATAACAGCATTTCGTAGATACCGCCCGCATCAGCATGAGTCACAGTAAGTAGAATGGCATGACAAAAAGCAGTGTTAGTGAGCGATGGGCAACCCTGGCGTGGATGATTACTGAGGCTGCTTACATTACTTTGAAGCTGTAAACGGAGACGCGCTCACGTTATGCTCTTGTGCCATGGCACCACGATGCAAAAGAAAACTTGAGGCCGATTACGCGGAGTGCTTCAAGGTTTTTTTCTTCAGACTAACCTTCCATCGAGCTCGGAAATATGTGGCCGAGGGCATTATTCATCCGTTCAACCGAGCGTTACCTCCCTGATTGGGCGGCCAGGGTTTGCTCTACGAGCGCATGAGCATCCACGCCAGCGACAAGGCGATGCGATGCTGTAGATCATCTGACAGGCGGGGAGAGACCATCCAGAATGGCAAAATCTGAGTACAAGGCCACTTGCGACCTTCGTGCATCGTGTACATACCAAGAAGACGGGCATACAAAATTGGCGACGAAATTCGGCTTTGAGTGGCCACCATCGTGCCCTGTAACATCTAGGACAGAGCTGAACGGAGTCGGAAGCCGTGATCAGGTTTTGCACCGACACCGCGCTGGTCGCAGAGAGGATCGTTCCCACGGTCAGGTCAATTGGTCCTACGATCACAAAAAACATATCAAACACACAAAGGTTCATCTGCATCAATAACTGGTCCGACTGACACTGATTATCCTGCTCTTTACAGTATCCCCTCAGTTCCTGCAAGAGCTTCATGCTCCAGAGTACCCGCTTCGCTGCCAAACATTTTTGCCGGCTAGGTACGGTGTTGGTCAATCAAGCTGCCTTAATACAATGGGGGCATCACTCGACCTCGCTTGACAAGTCCCCTTCGTTTCACCCCCTTCGAAATCTGCAAACAGACAGTGCCACCAAAGCTTCGGACGCCACAATGCAAGGCCAATCCCTGCCAGGCGAACTGCTGGTGCTGCTAGACTCAATGCTCACCTTCGATGCGGCGTTGCAGATGGTCAAGAGTTCGCCTACGATATCACGTCGTCTCCTTGACGGCAACGCAGCCCGGGGCCTTGCTGTGGAGTTAGCGCGAACCGAACGCCCTCAACGATCATTACTCCTGATACGACTGGCCCACAAGCTAGGATCTCAACTGAAGCAGAACGTCTACGAATGCACAGCTCACGAATATGCATCAAAGGCTAATTGGGCACAGGTCCTCGACGTGGTTTCCCTTGGTGTCGAGTTGTCTGGTCGAACCACCCTGCGTTTGCTGAATTGGAGGACGAGAGCTCTCATCGAGGAACAAAATTTCTCCGGCTTGGAGGCAATTCTAGGCGAGTTCGAAAAATACAAATTATCTCCCAGTCGACGGACATTCCATCTCCTGTTAACTGGCCACATCCGTAACCACAATCTCCATCAAGCCAAAGCCTGTCTCCAATACATGTCAGCCGCCGGCTGCCCCCCAGATGCATCGACATATTCGATCTTGGTTACGGTATTCCGACCTTTGGGAGCTGATTCAGAGGTACTCGCACAGGCAATACAATCTCTTCCCGACATCCAAACGCATGGGAATACAACGACTGCGGTACTCAACAGCCTACTTCAAATATATTTCGACGCGCGCCGACCGCCCGAAGTACTCCGTATATTGTCAATGTTCAAAGGACACGATACAGCTGCTTCCCTTGCTTCCACATATCGAGATCACGCGGTGACCAGCGAGCTGTACGAGAGCGTAGATACTCCGCCTTCGATACATCAGCTTCCAAATTCACCCCCAGTAACGCCTGATGCCGCAACATTCAGCATTTTGCTTAATGATGCTGCTAGGCGACATGATATCTCATCTGCATCTCAATATCTTCAAATCATGGCACACGCAAATGTGAAACCCACTTCTGACACCGCGGTATCATTGATTCACGTCTTGTGTGCAACCCATAATGAAGCCACCGCTCTGCAATTAGTATCACAGGTGTGTGGAGCCGGAGCCGGAGAACTCAGCTCTCTGCTACAGGACACATCGCCGACTCTCCATCTTCCGATAGCCATCGACCACATCTTACCAACTACACAAATACTCAACGCTCTTCTCAAGGGGCTTCTAAAGTCGCCCGATGGCTTTCGTTGGTGGCATGCGGTACTGAGGCAGATGCATGTGCACGGTCTTCAACCTAATTCAACGACTGCCGAACTCCTCTTGGCATACATGGACAAGGTCGAGGGCGCTCGGCCGCGGGAGTTACTCCGTACACTTAGATTTCTTTCTCATTCCAAAGTGAAGCCAACTCTCCGGCACATGCACATAATACTTCGCTCCATCCTTCGCCGCGAGAAGCAAATAGTCTACGGTAGTGGATGGAATGCACTGGCGGCTAGATTCTCCTCCAGCCGACGGGACGAAGCTTCTCCTCATCTAGACCGTATTTCCGATGTCGCAGACAAGTTAGACCCGACCGCTGGTATAAGCTTAACAGCTCGCCATCGATACCGTACCCTTGCAAGACCGTTGATCGAAAATCTCACTGAGCGCAAAGTGAGAAGCGACCCAGCCATGTTCGCCATGCGAATCAAGCACGATGGAGTAATGCGATCCGACTTAGATTCAGCGAGGGAAGTCTTCCATGCCTACGTTGCACGAGGACTGCGTCCATCGGCGTATCATTTTGCTTCGTTGATGGAAGGACATACGCTCGCCGGTGACATATTGGGCGCGGAAGATGTCATGCAAGCGGCGGTTGATGCTGGGATAGAGCCTAGCGTCGTCATGTATACGACGCTTATCGTTGGCCACGCGCGGAAAGGCAAACCACATCTAGCTCTGCGGACCTTCCAGCGAATGCTGGACGCGGGCGTCAAACCTGACGTTCCTGCTATCGACGCAGTCGCAAGTGCATTTTTCGCGGCAGGAGCTTACAGGATGGCCGCGAGAGTCATTATCAGTCTATGGTCCCACGTTGGCCGTTTCCCTCCCGAACTGGCTGACGCATCCCTTCGTGATCTGGCCCGCGAATTTCGCAAACTTCATGCCCCGAATGTACGTAGAACGAGCCCAATGACAAAGCCTCAGAGTCGGACATTACGTCGCAAGACTGCGAGGCTTCTTTCTTTGTGGGCAAAGGTCAGTAACAGTCCCAGTCTTACACGTCCAACTTCGTAGCACTTGTAATTGGCATTAGAGAAGAGATGGGTACATTCATATTTTAAGTTCTCTTTTGAGTGTGTAAAAGTTACATTACTTTAGTCCTTCACATCCGTGACATCTGTCGAATAAGTGATCATACATTGTTCACGATCTAGAATATTTAGCATCGAGAAGGCGCAGGGCATGTTGAACGGCATTGGTAGATACTTCCCGGATGCGTTGGCGCCCACATTGAATCAAGATCTCTTCTGGTACCAATCGGGGAGGAGGTGACCGCAGGTGCTCCCTTTCACGGTATCGCGCGTGTGGATCTGTCAGAAGGACGGACTGCTGATCTGCGCCCGCCGCGTCGTTATGCGGGGGGACAGGTGATGGTAGACGCTCAGGAGTGATGCTACCGGGAGCAGGCGATATTACGACTCGAGGTCCCGTGCACTTGGAGCGACGGGCGACTACATCCGCGAGCAGTTCTAGGTCAGAGAACTCGACATTGGGATGGGCCTTGAGTTGCTTCCAGGCGTGGTTGGTAGGCATGGTGTCCTCATCAATGGGGTATGAGGATACGGCAGACCGGGGTAGGGACACCATCGTGCGATGACTACATGTATGAGACTCTGTCTGAGCTTCGCCAAACGCTGCGGAGGTTTCACCGCAGGGGCAATTGTCACATGGGGCTATCATAGACGAGCTCTTCCCAACGGCAGCACAAAAGGCCTGACCGAAGGAATCATCAGAACAAGCTGAGCAGTTTAAAGGGTCGCCTGTGCACGTAGCCCGGGAGGTCTGGGGGGCAGGGATAACGGGGAAGATCACTCCTGGGAAGGATTTGGCGGCACGGCGCTTGAGGGGGACTGGTGGCTTGTAAGCGGGGAGGTTGTCTAGGATGGAGAGTTGGTTAGGCGCAGGCGACGGATCAAGACGGATCGTTCCCTCGAGCGGGGCGATAAATCGTGACTGTTCGGCTGCTTCTATTTTGAGGTTCGTTGCATTCATGCGCTCGGCGTCTGCTTGTTGTTGCATAGCCAACTCTCTGCAGACACAAGGCGTGTCCTCGTTGCAGAAGCCGCAATCAAATTGTGGGAACACGGCGGGCTCATAATTAGCCATGGTGATATTCTGCTTTGTGGCAGAAAAGTTAAGCATCCCCGGCAACGACGAGTCGCCGCCATTTAAGTCGGCAGAGTGGACTTCAAGGGGAAGAGGGGAGAATCGCGTTTCACACGACCCATTCGAGTCTGGGGAAGAGACCATAGATGGAGGGGATGGGAGATAGGCGGCTGATAGTGGCGACACAGTCATAGGATTTGATGCCTCTGCCGTTAACGTTCTAGACCTCTTCCTCGTGGAGAGCGCGGAGGTAGGCGAAGTAGCCCTCGAGCGCTTCTTGTCTATGACTTGATTGCTACCGTCCTGCTCGAGCTTGAGTAACCTCTCTCTAAGAAATGCATTCTCAGAGCGAAGTTTCTCGTTTTCCTCCTTGAGCCTCTTAGCAATATTTTGTAGGGCGACATTGCGCTCTATTTCTCCTTGTTCGTAAGAGAGAACCCGAGCCTGGAGCTCGGCAAGCTGGGACTGCTTGCGTTCTCTAAATGCACGTTGTGCTGCCCTATAAAAATGCCATCAGGCGCTACCATTGAGGGAATTTTTGTTGAGCACTAACCTATTCTGAACGCGCCTCCCTTTGCTTTCCGGCTGTCGATTGAGTCAGTGGCAGGGTCTCTCGTAACGAATCTGTACACTTACATCCTCTTCGGCCTTAGCGGGTGTGGTTGTGTCTTTCTTCGGCTTTCGTCCAGGCTTCGGTTTGGGCTGTATAATCCATTCTTTAGATGCTGGAGGCATATTAGCCGACGATCACAGTGGAGCGCGCTCCGGAGGACGTACGGGTAGCCCAGAGAACGCTTGAGGACGCTTGTGCGGGAGTGGTGGATGCAGAAGCCATAAAGAGCCCGTCTAAAAGGATGCACGGTTGATACGGGGTCAGAGTGATAAAGTGTGAGAGAAGGCGAACCAATCGAACGGATGGGAGGGCAATCCCAGACTTATACTTGAAAGTGGGAGATGGAAAGTGGGCCGATATCTGATAAGATGGGGAGTCTGTTGACGCCTGTTTGCTGATATCTTGGTCACAGGATTATCGTGAGAACAATTATGGTTTCCTTTCACTAAATTAGGCGAGCGTGCCTGGCGCCGAACGGAACTTCATCCCTATCTCCTCCACTTTGCTGTCTGTAGGAGAAAGCTACCAACTCGGATCCGGGTCTTCCTGTGAGAGCTACTAACTCAATATTCCACGACAAACGGGCATAACTGAGTGATATTAGCCGGGCCGCGATCCAATAGTGTTTGCCGACATTACCGTCTCTCACAGTCCATGAGTAACACGTACAGAGATTCCCAACGCGACTAGATACAGGCGTGGCCAATCACTCGACTACCTCTTCCTCCGTTTGTTCGATCACCTCGTCCACCCAAACTTCAATCTCCTCCTTTTCTTCCTCATCGTGTCGGCTTTCCTTTTGTCCACGCTCCTCCAATAGCTCCTTCTTGCAACGAAGTCGCCAAGCATTCCATTCGTCCACAAGGCGCTTGCGCAGCGCGATCAGTTCGGCAGAGACATTACTCTCTTCTGCAGCGTCTTCTTCGTCGAATGCCCGACTGTATTCACGTAAGTTCTTGCGAATCTTACGCTGTTGTTCTCGCGTAAGTAGCGTCCGTGGGCGAGGCCGCCAGATGAACTGTTTGAAGCGGTCTAGAATGTGCTTTTCTAATTCTTGTCCTTTGAAATCCCATATTGCGTAGCCGTTTTCAAGCTGGATAATCACAGTGAGAGAATTGGTTCAGTAAGTTTCTCAACGATTCGCAAGGGGGCCAATCGCTTACCGTGTGCCTCCATGCGCTTGCGCTCGTGGCTAAGTAACGGCCACTAGGATCCCACTCCAGATCTGTCACCCCATAATGATCACCAGTGCCGAGGAGTTGAACACTTGTACCCCAGTCGTCTTTAGACGCACTGGCCTCTTTGCGCACTGAGTCCACCGAATTGAAATCGAGGTCCCAGAATTCAAGCTCGGACTTGGTTGACGAGCCAACAGTGGCAAGAACCAGATGCCGTCCTTTAGGAGACCAGCGTATAGCATTGCTCGTACGTCCAGTGAGTGTTCCTGAAAAGAGACTGTGAGAAGACACGATTTGCCAAGGAAAGATGGACGTATACTCACGGAGAAGCTTGAAGTCATTTTTGTCGTGATCTAATTGATAGAAGCTAACGTCTGTTTTGATCGTGACACCGGGACCGGGATTCCCAAGGTTGGGATCGTTACTGGACACGATAGCAAAGCGTTCGCCATTAGGTTCCCAGGAAAAGTCCGTTACTGTGTCTAGAGTGGGTCGTTAATGTTAATGTAGCGTTGTAGCTCCATGCGTCATATATCGTACCTTTGAGCTCAACTACTTCAACTGGGTAGTCCTTTTCACGGACTCGGAAGATTTCGAGATTGCAGAAAATTGACTTCTTGGTCTTGGTATGACGATCGACCTTCACGCAGAAGAACTCGCCTTGATTTTGCCAGTACAGCTTGCACTAATATTCTGAAGCGTGAGCTCACGTTCGCTTCGGAGAAGATAAAGCTCACCTCTGTCACATTGAACAAGTTCTTTTGCCGCAAGATCGTGCGACTAGGGAAACTCAATAGAGTGACGCGCGCCGGTTGATTTGCCACTTCAGGAGTCCAGTACGCTAACATATTCTCCTTATTCTTCTTCGGAGGTTTGCTTCCAGCTCCATTGACACCGTCATCCATGTCCTTGTCACCATGTGGGCACCATTCGAAATCTACGACACCTTCTATCTTCAGGCTCTTTTTCTCATGTAGGTACATGCTCGGCAGCTCGTAGACACTGATCATTTGACCAGGGGTGACACGGGCAACGAATTTGTCGTCGGGGCTCCACTTTAACGCGGGCCATTGCATCTGACTTTTTTGTGAAGGAGTTTCGTTTTCGTTGAATGTGGAGAACGTGCGAAGGAGATGGCCAGATTTGACATCCCAAACGGCTAAATTATTGCCTTCGTCATCTGGTGAGAGGTATTGAGGACCTTGAGGGGCGCCGGCAGGCACAACGATAGGCTCGTTGGACCATGTGACGAGGTAGTTTTCGCAAGGAGAGAAGTCGATCAATTTAACCAGCGGATGAGCGAAACGTTGCTGAGGCTTCCATGAGGGACCACCCCAAAGGCGTACACCCTGCCGATGGAGGGTGCCAACATATGTGCCTAAAGGAGACCACGCTACATAGAGGAAATGTTCCCATTTCTACGAGCGGAGACGTAAACAGCTGCAGAAAGGGCATTTCGGAGACGACATACTGGCTTGTGCGCAATTTCGCACTGCGAAGGCTTTCCGTGCCAATGTATTTCAACTTCCTCGCCTCTATGAGTAATGTATTGGTCACGACCTTGGGAATCAGCTAGCCATGCACGGAGATGTTCCTGCGTCACTTATGAGTAAAGGGAGGGTTCATGGGGGATTCTTGCACCTACCCTAGGAACATACTCCTCAGTTTCTGGCTCTGCGTAAGTTTCGTCCATCTCAGCGTATTTCTCGATGTCAATGAACCGATTGACTTTGAATGTATGTTTCGCATCGAATGGATGATTGTGCATTGCAACAATGGCCAGCTCGGCCTCATCCGCCGTACGGAAGTCAATGAAAGCGTAACTAAAGTCATCAGTCAGAATTCACTGCAGTACTAGGGTCACTCACCCTTTGCTCTTCCCCTTGGCGTCGTCCCATGGTACGAAGATATCATCCACCTTGATTGACGTGCCCTTCTTGTTGAATTCTTTCGCGATTTTGGACAACAGCTTCTCCAACTTCGATTTGTCGATGACTGGGATTCCATCCACGACTACGGTGTTGTCTAAGCTATCATCGAAGTGGACCTCGTATCTGCCGAGGCCAATTGTCATTATCACAATACCGATCGCAACAGGGATTTCCCTACTTCGCTTCGATATCAGAGTAGTCGATGTCCTCTGTGGGGTCTCTTGTTAATCCAGGCATTTTGGAGGTAGTCAATAGAATGAATGGACTGAGTCTGACCGTGACGAAGTGACGGCCAAAACTTTTTGTTTCCCACGGTAACTCTAAGAACAAGAAACGTGTGGCGCGACCGTATTTCTTGCACATACAAACCGGTGGTGTCTTCGCGGAGCACCCTTTGCCACTTACCGTTGTACTGTCTCCATGTATCGGTATCCCAGGAACAAGCATATGGATCACTCCCTATTTGCCGACAAAACTCTACGATTTGATGCACTCGACTTTGCATGACACTACGTTAGCATATGTTGTGGTGCGGTTGAGCAAGAATAGAGCCCACATTCCACTTGTTTGCAATGAAGTGACGAAACACTGGAAAGTCTGGCGTCACAACTTACACGCCCTCGGTGCCTTGGCGGAGCCATGCTTTCCGGTATATAATCCACTGATATCTGTATGTCCTACATAACTTCATCAAGCTCAATTACTTACACACTATGACCGACGTTATACACCAGCCTTCCCCCGCACCTCACGAGCAGGTAGTTCCCCATGACTCGGTGTCTAATGCTGGAGGGCCGATGAGTAGCAGCGCAGACCGCACTCCTGATGAGGTTAAGGCGGATAATGCGTTGGCTGAACGCCTATCAGCTATCATAGAGGACGCCAACGAACGCCTACTCCCTCTTTGCAATATGATCCGAAAGGTATATTGAACTTCAGTTGCTGAGCGCCGGCTTTGATGCTTGGTTTAGAATATAGAATCCTTCGAACGACAGAAAGAAGATGATAGAGATGAGGCCGAACTGGTCAAACAAGTCCGACCGCTGATTGAACAAGTGGAAAAGGTCCTCCATGAGACCAACGGCGCCGTCAAAGGAGCGGATCCCGACAATCGCTTGTCAAACAAAGCGAAACGCCACGTGCAGGATCATAAAGCCGCACCAGAAGAACAGAGGCTAGCAGAAGCACTCAAAACGGTGCACTTTGCCCATGTTTTTCTCTACTTCTACCGTACTGAAGCCCGTTGTGTCCGTAGCTTTTGCAAGAGGTGCAGGGTACCATTGATTGGGCCAAAGACAAACTTGATTCTTTCCCCAAGGCCAAGAAAGACCTTGGACCACTCCTGGATGCTCTAGGGCGTAAGCAAATACACTCCTCTTTCCCGCTAGTGTAGATACTTAAATCACTTCATCAGAACCTTTGGCACAGATCGTTGGCGGCGTGGGGTTATTGCTCGCTGGTGTACTGAACTTGTTGGGCAAATTGGTGGGCTGTGCATTATCACGACAAATCTCATTCCCACCCTAATGACTCTATCAGTTGAGTGGATTGGGCTTGGACAGTTTATTGAAAGGAATCATTTCTGCAACGGTTAGCCTCTGTGCAATTGTTTCTACTCTTCCTTACTAACCGTCCCCCAAATTAATTAGGGCCTCGCATCAATTTACAAAGGGCTGGGCTTAGATAAATGGCTTAAGTACTAGGCGGTGTGTAGTAGAAGAATATAGCATGTTCATCCGACTTTTGCATCTCGAGGCACAACGCTGAGCCAAATTGGACGCGGTCACTCTGGACGCGTATTACGTAAGAGAAATCCCTTCGTTAACCGGAGACGGGAAAGGAAGGGTCGATCATCTCATGGGTTCGTTAGTCCTGCGAGCAACTCTGCAACGACGGCTGCAAGCTAGCGTCCTCTACCATTCAAAATGCTGCGCCAGGGCACGGCTCAATGCTACTCTTTCATTCGCTCGACCATCCCATGAAGCCACAGAAGCTGGGCCAAGCACCGTCGAAGTGAGTTCTCATACGCGTTTCTATCTGAGCTGCCTTCAGAACAGCTTCTCGTTAGGAACCTAGCACGTTCGAGATACCATTCGGCAGGAGCTTGCTGGATCAGACTAAAGTGGAGGAGCATCTAAGTGCTATTCAAGCTACACAGGAAGCTCCTTTGGACCTCAAGGATTTGGAATATTATCGACCCAAAGGACCCTGCGACCCGAACTCAGTTCAATATGAACGCCAATACAAGGCCCTGCTCGATGGCCTCCTGCATTCGTTCAGTAAAAAGCAGTTGCGTCGCTGCTGCCAGTTATATGGCATGGACGCCAAATCGACTGCTGCTAGTCGGACAAAAAAAGAGTACGCAAGAGCAATAGTAGAGAAGGAGTGGGGGTGGCCGTCCTTACACCAAGTGAGGCAGAAACAGCAGGCGTGGGTTCAGGAGACTCGGTGTTCGTCCCTTTGCCTCTCCTGTGTCTTGTACCACTAATATGCCTTTACAGCGTTCCCACTCGACCCTAGGCAATCTTTTATCATCCTTGGAAAAGACGGTTCCGACCTCCTCTCCCTTTCTGCGAAATATGATGTGCATATGACACTGTCATCAAATCCTCTAAGCTTGAACGCCTCTGGTAGGAGGGGATCGCTGGAGAAGCTCACAGAGCGGATAAATTCAATTACGGCGGTGAGGCCCTCACTTACTTACATTTACTTCCACCTCATTCCTCGCAGAATGTTCAAGAAAATATATTTGACCTTCCATCTCGGACTCCATTATCCTCAAATCTACTACAGCGAATATCACGCCTTACTGGTGCTTTCGTGGAGAATTTTGGCAAGCCTGGAACTGTTAGTATCGATATTTACTGGTGACCCTCCTGCTCATGTTTTGCCTAGATTCGAATATCTGCTATAGATGAACGAGCATTAGCAATTGCACGTCGATTAGCTCTGCGGACATCACAAGAGGTATGCACCTACAAAACGCATCGCGTGAGCAGCTACTTACCCTAAATGGAGGCTCGCGCCCCCCAAGAAGGATCCTTGCTTGCATACATCCCTCCTACACCACTCAGCGACACTCCTGCCCCGATTTCATTCCCTTATGCCTACTCAGTGTACCCTTTTCTGGCCTCTCGACCATTGCCATGGAGCATCATCACAAACGGAACGTTTCGTGTGCGGAGGGTATACGAGTGGCTAGCGAAAAGTATATCACGATCGACAGGACTTTTTCTGTCGGACGGCAATCTAACGACTTTGACGGGGTAAGTCCTGATGTTCTGGTTATGTACTCCCTTTTGATGTTCTCAGGGAGTCTGTCGACATCAAATCTGTGTTATCGAACGCTTTGCCAGTATTATCCAACGGTGAACCCGCTCCAGTCACCGTCACCGCTTCGTGAGTTTAAGCCCATGGTGCTGTCGATCCGTGCTAATGAAGTACATTAGATTGGGCCATTTGCTTGTACCGTCGAGTACTGGCGGCCGGGCAAATATCCTCCCTCCTCTCAAAGGCTCCTGGCAATTTTCGAAAATCTTGGATTGGTGGAGGAACCATAGTGTTCAGCCAGCTTTCGTCCCGAGGTAGCCTAACCGTCTTCGCGTCCACTTATATGTCTCTAAACTTCTTTCTCTCAGCCGACCTGACGCTGTGTTCACTGCGTCGCAAGGCAAGCAAAAGGTGCTGCACAGGCTGGTATATCACTCTTTCGATCCAACACAGCAAAATAGCGATACTCGGTGCCAAAAAGTGATTAAATTCGAGGTCCTTCTGAAAGAACACGAAACCCTAGGGGAGACAGAAACACACCTATCTTCGAGTGTGCCCATGGCTGAGCCTCATGAAGAGTTTGTACTCTCCAAAGGACCAGAAGATGCGGAAGGTCTTCAAGCTACCGATGACCCTGCTGAAACGTCCGTCCGCAGAGAAATTGTCTTAGATCCCGAATGCATTATTGGCGAAGAAAAGGTCGTAAATGTTATGATTCCCGACAGGCACGTCTAGCGACTTCCTGTAGACCTTCCACTAATCTTTGATTTAGGCCAATGGATGTGCAATTAACGGTGACACTCCCAACCGTTTTAGCATCCGATAAGTGGCCAGCGCCCCTCCAGCAATACTTCACTTCACTGCGCGACTTGTATGAACTTTATTCGTTCTATCAATGTTTCACACTGATCTTCTTCGACAGCTTAACATTAAAAGACCCTAGCGTCGTCCAACCAGACAGTCCATTGACTCTCCTCTTCGAAGGCGACAATTATTTACTTCGGTCCTCCTCAAGTGTCCGACAGACCACAGAATATCTCTCGGAAGCAGAATCCGCCGACGACAT
The DNA here is from genome assembly GCA_017499575.1 of Sanguinoderma rugosum. Lineage (NCBI taxonomy): Eukaryota > Fungi > Basidiomycota > Agaricomycetes > Polyporales > Polyporaceae > Sanguinoderma > Sanguinoderma rugosum. The sequence goes on along the minus strand of VTPW01000002.1, from coordinate 2,604,669 downwards.
TTCCATCCTAACAGAACAAATATTAGACTTAGAAAGTGATCAGCAGTCCACAATTTGCAAGGTATGTTAAACACCACCACTACTGAGCTAACAGAGCATTAATATCAATATCACTTAGGTCGTGACACGTACCATGGCAGTCGATGCCACTTGGAACACGTTCCTCACCGCCTGCGATCGACTGACAGCCAACAGAAAGGATCTTTCATGAAGTTAATGATGGATGATATCTACTTCGTACATAGCTAGGGATGTAATTACGATACACTAGTCGCCGTTAATGCCAGTCTCTAACACAATGCTCTACGGATTTGCCGCGTTCCTGCAGGAATTACCCCTATCCGTTAAGTGGTCCGATCAGGGTATTCGCTGGGAAGTACCTGATCGGAGACTGCAACAATCTACCACTTGGGTCGCCGAGAATAGGCGTCGCTGTTGCGTCGCTGAAGGGTGAGTACGTCTATGTACGTTGCCACTGGGCCCTTCGCTTACAGGATCGAATAGTACAATGGGAGACTCAGCCTCCTCAAGAACACCGGGTCCTCCTTATGTCGCCTCGCGGGCGCAGCAAGGAAACATGGTAGGATTCAGGCCGTTCACTGCCGTTTGGAGTTTCGAATAATGTGATGTAGTCAGTACGGGCGATTATCGTGCTGACGGACAGCGAGTCTGATGCGGATGAGCTACCTTATCATCCCCAGATTACGGCGCCGTCGACCCCGTCGACTGGGCGAACTGCCAAGACCGCATCCGATCTTTCTACTATTCGGGCCAATTTGTCCTCCTCAACTCCTCGCAAGGCCGACAAAGTCGAGATACCGCCCACCCCAATACCACCCTCGAAGATGTCAATAGCGCAAGCTCCCGCTACTGTCAGTGCAAGACCGCGGCCACCAGACCCATCAACAACCAGCACCCTCGAAGTTTCCGATGAGGACAACGATGTGTCTTGGCCAAAACCTGCGACAAAGAGTGTAGGTAAAAAGACCTACAAGCCTCTGCCTCGAAGACCGATAGCACCTGCGTCTTCGGCTCCCACACTTTCCGCATCGACATCAGCGCCTCCCTGCGTGCCCTCGTCCCAAGCCTGCTCGGCGCCCATAACGCCAGAACATTCCTTCAAACCAAATACACCAGCGATGTCCAAATCGAATGCGATTAGATCGTCTACAACTGCACAGGCTGCTTCGCCAGGTGCTCTTCGTACAAATTTATTTCGAACGCTCGAAACAAGGGAAATTGACTCCGACGCGGACGAAGGTCCATCTTGGCCATCACCGTCGAGGAAGTCGGCCCCGAAGACCACCTCATCTTCATCGACAAGTACTCCATCGGCGCCTTCGACTTCCTCGGTATCATCGATCTCTACGACTCTGATCAACACGCCTATTTCAACGTCTGCAACTGACGTGGACATGCAGGACACGACGCGTCCAGAAACTGATATAGATGCCTCGAAAGTCTCAAAGTATATTTGGGATTTCCTAGATGATAGCGTCCCCACATATACTATTGCTTACGACGAGGAGGTACAAGCCCTAGTTCAAAAGCACCGTTTATCTTTCGGTGTTCAGTACGAGCTTGCCAGAGGCGTCGTTTCAGGTCGGTGGACATGGGACGAGGTTAAGTCAAAGCTAGCAGAAGAGAGAGAAGTAGAGGTCGATAGGAACGGGAAGACGGTAGTTTGGTCTATCGACCCACTTCGGCCTCTAAATCACCAAAAGGCAAAGAGGAAAGGTGTTTCTCTACTCGAGGGTGATAACGTCGACGTTGCGTGGCGAGTGGGGGAGATCATGAAGGGCAATCAGAAGAGGAAGCCTGATCTCGAGCTCTGGTCAGTCTTTCCAATTAAAGTGGTTGGCTAGTCCTCTGCTTATTGTGGATTTCAGGCGTGAGTTAGATAGAGAGGAGAAAGCAATGCAGGAGGGGAAGGGGCGTGGCCTTGGTTTGATGGGCGATTGGGACTCGTGTCCCAACTGGTACGGCGGACGCGTCCAACTCGTTTTCCGCCTACATAAAGCTACCGAAGGGTTTAAAATTCTCGTCGAACCGCTGGAAAGTAGACGATCTCATTACTTCTCGAGGATGCTTGGCTCGAAACGCCTAGCTCAAATCCGAATCCCTGATGACTACCTCCTCAAGGATATCAAGGCAGTGAGGGCGTTTCTGAGACAGCGCTTTATCTTTATGGGTGCCGCGTACCTCCCGTATCATGCAAAAGACGGCAACAGTGTCTACTGCATTGACACAAGTTCCAGTGGAGATGGTCTCGATAGTCTTGGTTCCGTTTGTGAGTGGCATAATCCTATCGAGTTGAACTACCGACAGGTTTGTGTTGTCAGCTGTAGTTTCGTCTATTATTGACACTGACGCCCGCTCCTCAGCCAATCGCGAAATACTCGACCCGAAACACGCTTGGCTTCTCCAACTCTGTCCCAGTTTTGGAATTTGCCGAAGAAGACATACATTTCGACTTGCCCGATCTACGTGAGTTCCTCTTTCTCCATGATTCTATACCTGCTTCTGATTTCAACCGATCACGTAGTAGCCACAGAGGGATTGAGGCCGGGTGTTGAACCGTTATCCCATCAGTTGATGACTGACGGCTGTGGATTCATGAATCGCGCTGCGCTCCTGACGCTGAGGGCGACGATGGGCCTGGAATCTCCTCCAAGTCGTACGCACTTTGGTCTGAATTTACTCAAATCCGTAATGGGACTGATTGTATCCATCGGCAGTCGTACAAGGTCGTATTGCGGGTGCTAAGGGCGTATGGGCCCTTCATCCCAAGGACACTTGTTCCCGACCACGAATTTGGATTCGTCCTTCTCAAAATAAGATCAAGCTTCCTCGACCCTTGGATCGGGCGCACCGTATTTTCAACCTCCTTCGCACCTCCCGAAAATCTATGCCTTGCTCACTCTCTACACAAATTATTCTGAATCTATCGTATAACGGCGTCCCACATGAAACGCTTGTTGATAAGTTAGGAGAAGGTCTGCGCATGGAACTTCGGCCGCTGATGGATTGGACGCAACCGCGGGCGATGGAGCACCTTTGGCACGCCGTCATGCGGTTGGGGCACGTCGGATTGAGCAGGGCAGCACGGGTTGCCAGAGTGGAGAGTCGCGCATTGGGGCTGGCTGGTCGTGACAGGGGCGAGGTCGAGATTGAAGCAGAGGATGTCGTCGAAGACATTGACGATGTCGATGAGCCCACCAAACACGCCTACGCCGGTCGAGATACATGGAGTGGTCTCCCCGTTGAGGCCCATGAGACGATTATAGAAGCTGTTCAAGCTGGATTCAAACCCAACGAATCCCGATTTCTCTACGAAAAGCTTCACAGTGTTTTCAAGTTTGCGATTGATGATGCAACAAAAAATTATCGTCTCCCAGTCATGCAGTCTACCACAGCCATCATGATTCCCGGTACGTTGAACATCCATGAGGCTGCGTCTCAACCGACACTATAATATAGATCCCAAGGGTGTTTTGAGAGAAGGTGAAGTGTACTACAAGCCCTCAAGTCCGTTTCGACACCCCATCACAGGCGAACTTCTACACATATTGAAGGGCGATATATTGGTAGGTTCTCTGTATTGAAAGAATCATTACAATTCACCCATGGACAACAATGGCACACAGATTGGCAGGTATGTACTGTGAGGTATGAACGTTTTGTGCAGACATCACCTACTCTCTACTAGATATCCAATGCGTCTAGCATCAGATGTCCAGAAGGTAGGTAGAGTTGGTGGCTCGCTGCGGTCTTCTTGTTGAGGTGATGCTCTGGCTTTAGGTGAAAGCTGTCGAAGTTCATGAACTTCAGAACTACGTCGATGTCCTTATATTACCTACTACTGGGTCACGCTCGCTAGCGAGTGTCCTATCTGGTGGTGGTGAGTTTGCCAGTACTTGGGCCGAAACAACACTAACTGGTCCTAGATTATGACGGCGACGAAGATATCATCATCTGGGACCTAGATATCGTCGGGCCGTTCCGTAATCACGAAGTCGTTGATGAGCCCGAAGGCTTCCTGACCGACCACTTCAAGAAGCAAGTCGAGAAAGTCCCTGAATTCTGTTCTAGGCTGTACGCCGTACCCAAAACAGAGGCCCAGCGCTGCATTTTTGATATCTTACTCTTGAATGTATGCGATTCCAAGGTCGGCTTGTATTCGAAGTTCCATGATTGTGCCGTCTGGCAATACGGGCTCAATCACCCCAAGGCCGTTTTGATGGCATACATGTGAGTGCGCAATAACCAGTAGTTGTATATTGCTCTGAATCATCTTCAGATTCAACACTGTGCTGGATGCGCCGAAGACTGGATTACAAGTCATGAAACGATCTTTCATTCAGCACCAAAGCCAATTCAACCACACAACGCCTTGGGACCCCCCCTCTGACGAGCCTAGCCCACCTCCGCGAAAAGCTCAAGGGGCTTTTGTGCTCCACGATTTGAGAGATGCTGGTCAAGAACTCAAAGATCAATACCTTGAAGAATTCGAACAATTCCCAACTGAGCATGATGAAAAATCGAGTAACATACGTGATGCATCTTTGCTGGAGACCTACAGAAGTGCTCGAAGGGTTGCATCGATGTTACCGAGGTCATTCCCCGCCTTCCGCGATGAGCTCGACGCTCTTGACGAGCATGTCAAGCGGCACATCGAACTCTATAGCACCGACACCTTCCACGAAATGAAGAGATCACCCTACGAGGACCACGACAAGAAAAGGAAGGGGAAAGACAAGGGCTCCAGCGGCGACGAGGCCCGATTAGCTCGATTAGTCAAGTCGTTCTATACAACCATGCCAGAGTCGAGATTCACTCCTCGTCCTGAATCCGTCGCTGCATCGTATGCATATCAACTACATCCTCGATTCGCCTTTACCGTTGCTTTCAAAACGTTGGGGACACTTAAGGCACTCGCTGCAGAGGGCGGTATTGCGCCATGTACTAGGAGCTTTGACGAAGGCAGGGTGATGTCGGCTTCGTTTCTTCGGGCCATTCAGAATGGTGATGATGACGACTAGATGGCGTCCTTTTCTTTTCCTCTTTGCTCTTGTTGTGGGTGTATTGTCGCGCTGTGTTTTTGCTACCTTTTGGAAACTTGTTTCTCGATTTTAGGCCTCCACGTGTTGCTCAATGTGAATGATAAGTCTGAGTAAAGATACAAGTGTCATTATGCCTGTCAATGCTCTACTCCCCCACAAGCCCACCAATCTTGAAAAGCCTAGGCCATACTCATTGTTAACTCGCCAAACGCACCCCTCAGGCACGTCTCGACAATCGGGCACTTGCATCTCCACTAGAGCCCACAATGATTATCGTGATCTTTTCTTGTTGGCCTTCTCTTTTCTCTTCTTTGCGCGTACCTAGCGCCAGAGGTCAAGTATGTCCCGAGATAAAGATGCAAGAAACGTACTTCTTTCCTCATTCTGGCGTCGACCATCGAGTATCTACCCTTCACACCCTTGGGTCTGCCCTTGATACCCTTATGAACACCTTTCGCAACGACAACCTTGATGTCCTTCTTTGGTGTGTTGCCCGAGGACAGGCCTTTGCGCATGACCTTTTCGATCTGCTGCGCCTTTTCGCGCTCCGTCATATCGGACGTAGCATTGACACCTTCCGCCTTCCTCAAGGCCTTCTCGAGGCGCTGCTGGGCCCTCATCTTCTTGCGGGCTTTGGCTTCAGCAACCTTCTTAATGGGTCGTGCATCTAGGGCGCGTTGTCTTGCACGCAGCGCGGCCATGCCTTCTTTGGTAACAGGTAGATTGGTCTTGTAGTGCTTCGACTCATCGTCGAGGAACCAGTCGGGTAGTCCGTCTTTGGAGTTGAGGGAATAGCGGTTGAAGCCATCGTTGACGAGTTCCGTCTTCGTCTTCTCTCTGTTGACAAGTTGCTGAGCGAGGGTCATTGCCTCAGGTGTGAGAAGGCCGAATTCTTCAATTTACATTAACGAAAGGGGGCGAGCAGACGCACCGAGACTTACTTTTTATCTTTGCCTGTTTGATTTTGTCTTCGTCCTCGTTCTCAACATCCCACATATCAACGTCGTCGTCGGCCTCCTGTGGAACCACTTCAAAGTCGTCATCGTCGCTATCGTCAAGCTAAAGGAGCGATTAAATGGACTGCCACTGCTTCCCAGTTTGTAAACCATACCTTATCATCTTGCGCCTCCTCCTCCTCCTCATCCATGGAAACATCAGACTCTTGCTCACTATCGTCACCGATGGTGTCAAGTCCACCTATCTCGCCGAAAATGTCTTGACTGAACCATAGACGGGAACTTTTTGATTCAGGAGCAGGTGCTACGCGTGCTTGCTTCGTGCTACGTTTCGAAAGCTCCTGTTTTGAACGCTTTCGTTTACCACTCGTCTCTGGGGGCGGCGTATCTTCATCTTCATCGTCGCTTTCGTCTGATGAAGATTGGTCCGCTAGGGCCTTTGCTGCCTCCATCTCTTCCCATCCACCTTCTCCATCGCTTTCGTCACTGTCATCATCGTCTCGACCCCCGCCCACCCCCGACCATTCCGTATCCTTCTGCCTTGCCGCCTTCACCCTGACTTTAGCATCTCTATCCCGCAAACGTTCTTGGTATGAATCATATAAACCATCCAGTTGCTCCTCCAGCTCTCTGGTTTTCCTTTCACGTTCTTCCTCAGAATCCAGAGCCTCATCTTCATCATCACTAGGTGCACCCTGGCTTGACTCGTCGTCGCTCATGTCCTCCCCATGATGTCCCAGCTTGGACAAGCCACCAGCACGTCGTAAGCCACTCTCAGCATGACCAAGGTCGAACATGTCATCTTGGCCCGTGCCGAGGGTAGGATCAATCTGCTCCATACCGATGTCCAAAGGCGCGGTCATCTGAAGCTGCATTCTTTGGATAGTCCTGGTTTTGACTTCATTAGCACGCCTTCGCTCACGTTTTGCGCGAGCAGCGGCTTCATCGCTAAGACGTTGAAGCTATGAATGGATGGTCCAGTCAAGGTTTTGATGAGAATAGTATGTCGACAAACCTCATCTTGTATCTCCTGTTCTTCGTCAACCTCCGCAACTTCTGCAGCCTCTTCAGGAGGTTCGTCTGCACCCGAAGATTTCAAATCCAAGCCTATCTAGAAAGAAAGTAGATTGAGTATGTATCAGAGTCCACCATGATGATTAACGACTTCTTCACGGAGAGCCAAGCGCCATTTTAGCAGCGCCTTGAAGTCGCCTTTCCCCAGCACTTTCAGGTCATCACAGTTGGCCTTGATGTCGTCTGTGGTAATGGGGAGTGCAGTCCACTGCTTTTCCTCTTCGGTACCGAATTCGATTTTGTTCACTACTCCCAGAACAGATATTGGATCATCGCCCTTCACGAAGTCGGAGACAGGGATCTTATGGAATAGCGTGTAATCTCCTTCATCGTACCCGTCACGTTTACGACGTTTTTTCTCTGGGTGGAAAACGTTTGCTTGAGCGTTGTTCGCGGAGGCGCCCTTGTCCGTGCCTGCGGATGCGGCAAGATCCTTGAAGACATGCTTTGGGTCGAGGAATTTGGGATCAATGTGTTTAGGAGCAAGGAAGTCACGGCACACGACGAAGATCTCGGCAGAGACATTCCTAATAACGAATGAGACATCACAGAGCGTGTAATTTAAGGGATACTCACCTAGATGATGGAGGTTTAGTTGCTTCCACTTTACCAAACAATTGATTGAATACCCAAATGAGATTGTTATAGTCGACGCTACGGAAGACCTTGGTAACGAAGGTACCGCCGCTGACCAGAAATTCGACGGCCAACTTGAGACTCATAAGCACAAGCTCGGCCTGACTGTAAGCGTCTTGAATCCAAGCCGTCCCAACATTTGGGGCACCGTCGTGAAGAACCACATCGGCTTTCCAGTCCTTCAGCTCGCCGCGTATGAGATTCCGACATTGAGGAGTGGTTATGTCGGCAGCAAATGTAACGACACGAGGTATAGGTTTTATTGGTACAAGGTCAACGCCTGTGAAGATGTGAGCATGTGGCACGGCCGTGTGTCTGGATGTGACGCACTGACCGACGATGACACTATTGACTGGCATGTATTTGCTGGCCACCTGCAGCCAGCCTCCTGGCGCAGCACATAGATCTATACAGCACCTGGCCGACTCGAGAAAGGAGTACTTCTTATTTAGCTGGATTAGCTTGAAAGCAGAACGAGCTCGATAGCCTTGCTCTCTATGTAAAAACTTAGATCATTTACCATGATTTAAAAGTAAGAACTTACTTTGCGAGCTTGTAGTACTTGTCAAGACGCCCCTTCCCCGTCTTCTTCTGGGCTTTTCCCATCGCGAGAGTAGAGCAAGACTAATTTACAGAACTTTGAGATGAACGAAATTTCCTCGATCACCAAAATAGGAGTGCACATGACACATGGGCGCCTATCAGAAACGAGATTTGCCATCACGTGAATGTCGCGTCGTCGCGCGTAGACTACTGTGGGAAATTTGACAGCTCTTCACTCTTTTGACCAGCACTATCACACACAGCTAAGGTCTCGTCTGCCATCTCCTCCCCGTTTGTCGCGAATCTGACATTTTTGCTGCAGCAACACCTCTGGAATGTCAGAGCAGCGACCTCCGCTCACCCAATCTCTATCCCTCTCAGAATCCTCGTCTACCAGCACCTTTCCTAGACCTCCGAAGCGTCGTTACACTTCTGTACAGGAGAGCGATTTCTTCACTCAAAGCGCCTCAACTTTTTATCCCCGGCCGTATACCCATGTCGACCGCGAGCGTGGCGACAAGTCTTTTATTGCGCGAAGTGCCCGAGCCATAGATAATCTTGGTCTCAATACTCGAGGCACGGATCCTGATCCCACAGATCCAAGAACCTTTATTATACATCCCCCTTTCACAACCTTCCCCGGGTCTGAGCGCTACCCCGAGGGCCTCACGTATCAGTTACTCGCCGACAATCCCGAATGGTTTCTTGACGCTCTCGACTTTGTCTCTACTACCGCCGATAGCTCCACAGCGACGCCATACCCTCCTTCACTCGAACCCCCGAGAGGATGGTGTCCTGCCAAGAAAAAGGATCTCAAGAACCGTGGTGCCGACGGTTGGCCTGAAGGTGAGGAGCCGAGGCTCCGCTGTACATTTTGTCGCCGCACATATGCTGGAGTAAATGCTCGAAGTATGTGGCGGAGGCATGTCTACGAGAAACACAAGATCGCGATGTCTAACCGTCGTGACGGCGGCGACAAACCCCGGGGACGTGGATCTAATAGTAGGTCTTTACTTAATTCTTACGGAAGACCATCACTAACAACCTTACAGAAGAAAATCGTGGCAGCAGTCAGAAGGGGCTACTTGACTTCGACGTCATTGCAACGAACGAAACGGAATCACAAGGTTCCTCGTACAAGTCTACGTTTCGCTCCTCGGGGCCTGCTCGGCACCGTAGTAGCAGTCCCAGTGCCCAACCCAAATTCCGCGCCGCTTCGTCGTCCAAGATGTCTCAAGATACATTCATGTCCTCTGACGATAACGGGCCCGCACCGCCGCTCTCACAACCTATGTTGTCCTCTGTCAGTCCTCCGCCCAGCCCCCCATCGCCTCAACTAGTCGATAGCGACACTTCTTTTGAGACCTCTACCTCCATTCCATCGCCCCTGCCTAACTTGCCTATCATACCCCCTTCACCTTACAACCCACTGCAGACGCCATCATTCAAGCACTCGCCTCCTCGCCTTCCTTCTGACCAGCCATGGCGATTCCCTAGTCCCAGCCACCCTTTACACTCCGTCACACGCGAGGTGTGTTTGAGCACTCTAGCCGGCAACTTGATAAAGAGTCCATCCGTGAAGTCGTCTCCCTCTGATGGCTCAATACCCGCAACGCCGGATAATTTTGCCAAAGGCTATCGACGATCGCCGAAGACATTGTTTACTAATTCTGACAAGATTTCAAGATTCCCCTTTGCGACCCGGCTACGGTTGCGCTACGAAATCGACTCATCTCCGTTGCGACAAAGCTCAAAGTTTACGAAACACATTTCGTCATCGCAAGTGCCATCTTCAGATGACTGGCCTTCTGATACTCTTGTGCTTGAAACAATTTCTCCTGAACGCGATCCTTTCACAAGGACTTGGAAATCAACTTCAGGAGGTACCGTGCCAGGGGGTGATTCAGCTCCCCCCTTGTCGATCCCTGATGTGGACAGTCCTGTCGTGCATAAACACATTGGCTCGAAAGCTACCAGTGGTGGTCCTACCCTCGCTGGACTGGGTGTCGGACTTTTGGAACCGTTCAGACTCCCCGATGATTCAGATTCACCCGTGGACGATATTGATTTCGAAACTGAGGAGAATTCCCCAGTCGACACCACGGCCGTTAAGACTGGAATGGATCTAGGCCATATCTTTACCCCGCCCAGCAAGAGACGAAAGACGTGAATAGGTCTATCTTCCCATCATCTCTTCTCCATCTTTCCCGACACTATCCCGGTGATTATTGTTCTCGTATTGCTCTGCGTCCGTATTTCTAGCGTGTACTTCTATGATTTCCTACTATATTCGTTATCTAGCGGACAGCGTTCTACCTTATTTCTTCTGAGGTTTACCAAGTACCGGACTCTCAGCCTAGTTTGCTTCCATCTGTATTCCTGCTTATGCCCAGACTACCTATGTATCCGACCTATGCTCCCATTTTGCCGCGTAGCTCTTGCCTTTGCCTGGAAGTATGTCTTGTTATGTAACTTTTGATATAGATAAGGTATCCACAACCAATGTGCCGGTCAGAAGCGAGCGGTTCAGATCAATCAAACTGACATGGCTACCGTGGGAACGTTGAGGTTGAGGCGCCTCTGTTCATCATTCAGTTGCTTTTTCTCTGCTGCATAACGTATACAGGTTTTCCAAAGTGCTCTTCCTTTCTTCCTTACAAGCGGACTCGAACAGCATCATCTTGACTATCTATACTCACTCCTGCCCTCGCATCTCCCTTTCATCGCTTGGACTCTCCCAGCTGCTTGTTTCGAACAGTTTCATCGTGCTCGTTTCTCCACGAGGGCAATCCCATATCTAGAAGACCAGTAGAATGCAGGCCATTAAATGTTTGCGCTTTTCTTCGCTTGAGGAGGATATGAACGCTGATTTGAGGCGCAGGTGTGGTGGTGGGCGATGGTGCCGTTGGGAAGGTGAGCACTTTGCCCCGTGTGGGGTGCACGGCAGTGCTGATTGAGACCTCGTTCCAGACGTGTCTGCTCATATCGTATACGACAAACGCTTTCCCCGTACGCATATATCTCTTGTTCTATGGGAATGGAGTACTCAAGGTTCAATGATTGACCATTTAGGGAGAATATATCCCGACGGGTACGTTTTACGTTTCCTCTTCGTTTGATGGCCAGCAGTTGCTGAACGATGCACAGTGTTTGATAATTACTCCGCTAATGTGATGGTGGATGGCAAGACCATCTCGCTAGGATTATGGGATACCGCCGGACAAGAGGATTACGATCGCCTTAGACCCCTCTCCTACCCTCAAACGGACGTCTTCTTGATCTGCTTCTCCCTCGTCAGCCCACCGAGTTACGAGAACGTCCGAACCAAGGTCAGTCTGAGCTATCCTACGACAAGGATTGTCTTGCTGAGATTCATGTTCAGTGGTACCCTGAGATATCTCACCACGCGCCTCAAACATCTATTGTCCTTGTAGGCACTAAATTGGATTTGCGTGAAGACCAGACAACGATTGAGAAGTTAAGGGACCGGTGAGTGTCATTATTTCTGGCCGTCTTCAATTCGACTATATCAGCGCAATAGTCGCATGGCCCCCATCCAATACTCGCAGGGCGTGGCAATGTCTAAGGACATCAGTGCCGTGAAGTATCTCGAATGCTCGGCATTGACGCAGAAGGGATTGAAGACCGTGTTCGATGAAGCTATCAGGGCCGTCTGTGAGTAACACTGATGATGACCCTGTTCTGAACTCCATGCTGATATTCTGCAGTGAACCCTCCCCCTAAGAAGGAGCCAAGGAGATCAAAGGGCTGTATTATTGCATGACCGGCTTTAGTCTTCGATTTACATCCACGGGGGATCATGGTCGCCCATACTATATCACGCCATTTATGCCTACTTGACGACTACTTACTTCTAACCTTGCACTGTTCAACGCTCATATATACACATGGATCCTCCTGGAGTTTATACGACTTCTCCTGCTCCCGGCCGCTGCTTCTACTCTTTCTTTTCCTTTTCGTCCTTTCTTTATGTACAATGACAACGTGAATATGCATTTGACATATTCAAATGAACTGCGTTGAAACACCACTCCCGCATCCGGAACATATACATCGCTACGAGATGATCATTCTCAGGGACCGGTCGGTATCAGTGATGCTCGTAAAAATACCCATTTTCGAGCCATCTGTTGTCCCATCACCTTCTGTTCATTTCTAGTCATTCGTTTGCATCCCCTTCCATTCTTTTCAAGTCCACAGCCGTTCTTTGTCGACGCTGCCACGGCCGACCCCAGCCACAGTGCTTCCGACGAAGAGCCCGCTGGTATGCTTATCAGGACATCGTCAATTTTTCGACAAGTCTTCCCTCTCTGCACATTGTAAAAGGCTTCGCTTCCCAAGCATCTACAGTACGTGATTCCGCACCCACAGTCCTGCAGCGTACATAACGCCGCATCCCCCAGTTCTAACATGTCACGGTACTACGGAAACCGTTACTCAAATAGTCGAACGGGCGCCCCGGTTAGAAGGCAGCCCTCGCTTGTTTCCAATGTATCAGGGATTGCGGACAGTACCATCAGTTTCAACACTTTGGTCACAGGCGAATCGCTGCAACTCTCTCAGTTTCCACAACCACCTCGCTTCACGCCGCTGAGCCCAGTGCAATCGGAATCGGGTTCTTTCACCACACGGTCTTCTGGTCGCAGGGACGACGGCAGGAGTATATACAGCATGAGCCCGTCCTTGGTATCAGAACGCGATAGAGGCTCGCCGTTAACCCAGTCACCGGTCCCCCCAGTCCCTTCACTGCCCTCACACCGAGCCCTCTCTTCACTAAGAGGCGGGGATGCTGCCAGTGCCATTTCCCAGTCATCGAGGACGCTCTCACCGTACGATTGGCATGAGGGGGCATCGAGCATCGATGTCGACGGCGCAGATGAACGTATGCTTCCCACGTCCTTCATCACGCAGCTACTCCAAGAGAATCCTGAACCAAGCTCACGCTTCAATCGACATGTCTCCCACAACAGCGACGGCTTCAGCGCAATCTCCGAGTTGACATATCCCCCTCCGCCTCATCGTCAGCCGTTGCCGCCTCCCCGAGGACCGCTACCCCGACCCACAGGTGGACGACCATCCCCCAGCTCCCCTCATCTCCATCGGACTGGCAGCCAAAGTGATTCGGATACGTTAATCACATCGATTGGGGATGATCACTCGCGCCCTCTCGGCCGGACACACGGACCACCTGGGACCCGTCAAGCACCTCCGTCCAGTTACCCAATGTCATCCGGGAAGGACCGAGCTTGGGAGGACTTCAGTGAGGCCGATGAAGACCTCAAGGGATACAAATACGCCGACCAGTCAAACAGTGGTCGAGGCAATGGCACTCCCACCTCCCAGCCTAACTTTGATGCTCGCGGCCATACTCAGCACGAGAACAGGAAATCAATATCGGGGAGGAGTTTCGTCTCATCCCTCATTTCCCGGTCCCCCAGTACCTCCTCCCGGTCAGTCCGCTCCTTTCGAAGAGCCTTCGATTGGATGCGCAAACCGTTACCGCCCGTGCCTGTCATCCCTCCCAAATACACACAACCCACGCAGCCAGTCCCTAGGAATTACGAGGAGGATCTTGCCCTACCCGATCTAATCACCCGCGCTGATACCTTGTCCAATCTTTTGGAAAAGGGCTACCATCCGCACAGAAGTTTGACCTCGAGTTTTTTTACCCAGGGCGACCTAAACTATCAGCATCAAGGCCTGACCTCCGGTTTTGATGACAGTCATGTTGATGTTATGAATTCGGCGCACCGGAATCAGACGCACCAGAAAGACACCTTGGATTTCAGAAGCGCCGTGCCTGAGAGTGATCAGGACCCACCCTCTGGTAGCCATTTCTTTACCAGAAAGCGGATATGGTTCCTTGTCGTCCTTGTCTTCATCGCTTTGGTGGCTGTCGCTGTGACGCTAGGTATTGTCCTGAGTAGGAAACAGAGCGGAAGCTCACTTCCCAGCTGTTCCGGAAACTTGACTGGTTCTGCCTGCAATCTCGGTGCGTGTATTTCCGCGTTCCAGTTTTTGGGGATCATCCTCTAACTTTCGATTCAGATGCCACATGTGTATGTACATCATCATCACAACCATGCCTTCCTCTCGCCCAGCACCTTGTCTCCCTGCATCCGACCATGAATCAACTTTTCAACACCAATTACACCTTAAATTCTTTGGCCCTCTCCCTATGGCTTGCCCAAGGTGACCCCAGAGGGGGTAACTGTGCCTCACAGGCGATGTTAGTGGACGTCTCACCCTCCCTTTCTGATTCGTATCCGAACAGGACGGCATGGGCGCAATCAGCACTGCTTTGGAATGTGGCAGAGTCTGAAGATTTGGATACCGTTGGGAAAATGCGCGACTTCGTCATCAAGGCGCCTTGGAAAGACTTGGAATCCAGCGACGGCCCTATTGGCTCGGCGGGTAGTTCATTCTCGACGACGGGATCTGGTTTCCTCTTTGATTTCGCTGCCCAAACGGTCGCACCAGCCGCTTCTGTGAGCTTCGAGGACGGAGGTCAACCAACTGACGCACAACGTCAACGGGTTGGTAGCGTCGCGCAGGCCGTTCTGGATCGCATGTACACGTTCTCGTCAGGTGAGTATAGTCACCGGTTCCTTGATCCCATCTTGACCCCATTCCCAGCTGCATCCACGCAAAAGTCAAGGGCACTCGAAAACTACTGGCTAAGTGTCCTCCAACAGACGCCTTCCGACTTGGCAGTTTTCCTATCGGTACTCAGTACATCCCAAATACTTCTTCCCTTCAATGCCGCAACTTCGGGAGACGGCTCCGTTATCTCCCTCCTCCCCGAAGCTACCTCATTTCCTCCCCCAATCGCGTGTTATCCACGCCTAACGACCGCGCAAATACGAAACATCAATCTTCTTGAAACATCAATATTCAATTTACCACCAGTCACCCCACCTTCGTCATTCCAAAGCTCTTGTTTTCCCGATCGGCCTGTATATGGTGTCCTCGACGTTCTGAGGCTACGCTTGCCATTTTTAGACTCCAGGACAGGAGATATTGCTAGGCAAGCTGTTGTCCTCAAACAAGAAGCATCTCCTCGAGTCGTTGCTTACACCAATGAGGCACTGGCTGCTCTTCCCTTCGGTGATGGTGTTTCTCCTAATACCAATCCCCTCAATTACGGCGCCCTTAATAACTTCAAACATGTCGTCTTCCGATATCTTTCTTCTATCCCAGATGTTAATGTTGCGATCGATTTTGCGCGATTTGTGCTGTCGCGCGTAGCAACACCGCCAAGCAACAACACCAGCCCACAGCTTTTGGCGGCCTTGTCTCGCTTGCCTCCTATGGAGGTCGCTGTCTTCGGCGCTGTTACGACCGACGATATCGACTCGGTACTGTCGTCTTTTGGGAGTCCCTCTGGTTCACTATTCTTCGGCTCGGAGGAGGCTTTGGCGGTTCGTCAATGGATCATCGGCGCTGGGCGGAGTGTCGCTTGGACGGAAACAGCGACGTCTCAGCTGATAGTCCGGGATTCCTCTTTCACAGATTCTGTATTCAACCAAACATGGTCGGCGGCGGCAGCCCGCCTCAATGACGCCAAGGTCGCCGACGTTGTCGCTTCATTCACGTCTACAACTAAATTCACGCCGCAGTGAACTGAGGATTTCCATGTGCATATTCGTTCATATCTAGTACCTATTTTTATTTAGTACACTTATCTTTTTGCAAAATATCTCTCTTCGGATGGGCTGGAGGCACGTTTCATGCTGCATATGTATATTTCTTGACAATGCATTGAACATCTCGCTATCACTTGATGAAGTGTGACGACCCCATGCAGGCAGTAAACAATTCCCGCCGCCGGCGCCAATCATGAGTTCAAGCGACACTTGATCCAGCAGCTTCGGACTTGGATGGACAGAATACAGTTGCTCTATTCACACACTCATTGCGCTGCTTCAGTTACGAGATCCTTCCTCCGTTGGCGCAGCCGTGCAGGCCCTCGACATGCCGAAAGCAGCGCAGAGCCCGAGTAGTGTCAACGCCGCCAACCACCCCAATGTTCTGAAACGAAATCAAGTGAGTCGCCAGAAACGCAGGAATTTGATTGCGGTGCCACCACTGACGCCTTTGCTAGGCATGTCACCAAGTAAGTCGTCCGTGGCTCCAATGCAATGTCCTAGCGTCCTCATGATACCGTATTAGTGCCGAAGACGAAAGCTGGTAAGCATGTGCCCAATAGCTCGGCGTTGACTTGATAAATCTCTTTACAGAAATGGTTTGGCCTCACTCAAGTCTTTGGTGAAGTGATTTGACCCCTTGCGCCATTCTAGTGATGCGAAGAGGCCGTGTTCGACATGCATTAGGTCTCATGCTCATGCACTTGCTCATGCGCCCGCTGGACACCAATTACCCCCTTATCCCGAGTGCACCTTTGATGATGGTGAGCAACAGCCCAGCGCCCGGTGACATCTTCAAATACCGCCTCGTTATAGTTATTGATAGTGTGGGTCCCGGGGACGGCCCAAAATCCCGATACGAGAAGTTAGAACGGAGAATCAGTATGATATGATTGATTATCTTTGGAACATCTTTTATACTGACATATTTTGTAGACGAATTGGAAGCATTGTTACGCCAAAAAGAATCCGCAGAATCCAACAGTCAACTGGCGGAGTCCCCCTCACATTCCGGGCCAATGCTGGTTTCGCCCAGTATCTCTCACAGTGGAATTAGTGTATCATCTCCGTTGTCTACCCCGCCCGTTACGACCATGAATATCAACGCAGACGCTGGAAGTCTGCCCTCCCTTACGGAAGCCTCGACCGTCGCACAAAACGCTTATTTCACCAGGTCGCAACCCCAAGGCGCCTCGACATCAGCTTCGAGCTTGATTTACTCCACTTGGCCTACCCGCCTCCCCGAACCAGATTTACTGCGTCATCTGTGGGTCCCCTCCTAACTTTTGTTTACCTCCCGGGTTCTGATTCATGACAATAGCGTTGAACTTTTCTTCGTCTTCCATCCACACAGCAATCGCCTACTACACGCCTCATCTTTCTTAACGACCCTATCCTTCCCACCACATCACCCCAAATTCCCATCAACACCACTTCTACACGCAATTTGTGCCATCGGGAGTCTGTACACAGCGATTGTCACTTCACCTCCACTTCCAAATCTCAACGAGGTTGAGCCAGGTATTTGACCCGTTACACTCGTTCCGCTATGTGCTCAAGTCTTCACCTAGACGAACTGTTCTTCCAAAGGCATCGGTTGAAAGAGTCCCGGCCCGATTCCTTTGCGGAGGAGCATGCCAAAATTGCTAAAGAACTTGCAGACCGCCAGGAAAGCCTCGGAGAGGATTTGTTTCGTGTCCTCCAAGGTTGGTGGGCTATCTCTGGGTCTAAACAAGCATTCTGAAGTTATCCTAGCTCGCATCGTCCTCACATGGTTCTATTGGTCACATTCGAGGTATGCTTTCGTCCCGCATGTTGATCTAGTCCACTTACCCGTGCCATCATCGCACACTCAGATGGGTAGAGGTAACATATTTCAAAGACATATCTCTTCGTCTAAGCTCACGGGTGTATTCGAGGTTTTTGTAACGTCTGCCCACGCTCTTCGCCTCGCCGTACCGCTTGGATTAAATATATTGCCTCCCTTTCAATCAATAACGAACGCTCTCCGCCCTGCCTCGATCTTACCACCCGCTCGCACAGTTGTTGAAGAAGAAATGCGCCGCAATGCATTTTGGCTCGCTTATGCGAACGAACGTCTGCATGGATTTGGCAACGGCTGGGCATTATCCATGGATGACAACGATGTTTGCCAATTGCTACCTCTGAGAGGTGATCAGTTTGATCAAGGCGTACGTGTTCGAACCTAAGAGAGATAACTCGCGCACGTATCGCTTATTCTCTTCTTTAGGTCTCGGTGCCGACGGCAGAACGGCAATGGGCTCAGAGTCAAGATCTTCTCTTAGTGCACCTACCAAAGCAAGTTGATTCGTTTATATTATATATCAAAGGGACCATCATGATTTGTACGTCGGATCTACGACCCGATTTCTATTGTTTAACGGTCAGAAATAGCTCAAGTTAAGACGTTTAATATGAGATTCCGCGCAAGACATCTGGCTGGGGATACATCTGTTACATCGCCCTATAAAGACACCTCGCAGCCTTCCGAGCACATTGACCCTCGTGGCTCTCCGGCATTCCTTGCTCTGGACGAAGTCGTGTCTACTTTTCGGGTGTCTTTCCCTCCTCATCTCAGGTCGCCTATAACCGATAGCATCGTTGACCCCGTCCTGTACACCGCTTCATTGATGCCACATTGGCAAGTATCTAACTCGTCCAGCTTGGCGGCGTGTCGTTGACCTAGCCTTTCATTATAGCGCAAGCATTACATTGCATGATCCACACGCTGATGTGCAACAACGGTGAGCACCACGCCTAATCTGTGTTGTTATCCTAAAGGCTCGTTGTAGTGGTTGCATTAGTGCCCTAAAAATCCTCACATCGGCTCGAGCGATTCTTGACCTCATATACAGCGTATCTTCGACCAGCTTCGACATTACGCTACTGGAACCCTTCTGCGTGGTAAGTGTGCTGACTTCAGTGATGTTTATGGTCGTTCTTATACCGCTATAGTTCAGCTGGTTTATAGGTGGAAGGGTCCTCGTCCGATTTCTAAAAGCTGCCCAAGAAGCCAATAGCACAGAGCAAATAGGTACATTACGAGCTGAATTGGAATTCGTTCAGTAAGTGTCGTCTCAAGTAGCCATGCGCTGTGTCTCATCCCCTTCCATCTAGCTATGCGATAGCAAAAGTAGGCGAGCGGATTCCAATGGCTTTCAGATTCGCAAAGATGCTACGCGATCTTATCTCAAATCATTGTGGAGATTTACCACCTGTTCCGTTAACGGACATTACATTCCCTCGCCATTCGCCCGAGATGCTCGCTGGTCCGGGTGCAGAATTGCTGCAGATGTACGACAGACACATTTCGAACGCTGTGCCGCCTGTTAGTCTTAAATCCGACCTGTACGACCCCGTTTCCTACGCATCCTTCACGCCATAGGCGCATATGTACATATACGTATACCAGCGCTGTGTATTGATAACTTAATAAGTACGACCACTATGATAGTCACCACATACCCCCATGTAAAGCTTGTAAAGTTGAACCCCTACGCTACGCTTTAACGCCAATGCAACGATCGGCTAAGGTCCTAGCTAGTCGGGATATGTGCCAAAAGTGATGCAATTGATGATCTTGACCTGGGCTTGTACCCTCTAGAGCTTTTGTTTCCAACTATTTCCCGGATGTCAGCCATAGGTGTCGCATATCTTGGCCCAGTCGGCACGTATACTCACCAGGTAAAGTGTGGCTGTTGTGCCTTCGAAGATTGGGGCGTTGACTAACGTACAACATAGGCGGCACATCAGAAGTTCGGCCCTTCTGCGAAGTATGTTGGGCAAGACACAATAAAAGGTTCGCATGAGTGTCTTCTTCGCCTTCGTCTTCGCTGCCACATTTGACGGATTGACTAGATGTCTTCAATTCATTGTCCCCCACGATTCCATTCGGAGTTGTCCCACAAGAAAACACAATATTCGGCAGCGTGATTGAAACGTACGACCAACTGCGGCACAGTAATGTCGGAAAGGGCCTCTTCGTTGTCGGCGAAGTGACCTTAGGCGTACAGCATTGCTTGTTGGCGCGGAAGGGAATACCCCTTTCAGAAATCAAGGACGTTCTCAGTCATGAACAGGTGGGCCTCATTCGCCGCGTATTCGAAGTCACCGTCCGAATCCTCAGGCTCACCCACGGTCTGCTGCATAGGCTCTTGGACAATGTCAAGGCTTCCTATCGAAGCATCTCCCTTCTGCCCGTCAAATGAAGATGCCGTCGACGGCCGCCGCAGCGGAAGCTATTGCTACTTCAGAAGAATACGCGACGTCGGCAGCGATTTGCTCCAAGATATGCACTACTGTGTTTCCAGAACTCGATGTTCTGGAAGAAAGCATACAAGCCATGAATGGTAAGCTCTTCCCTCCTGATTCATCATCAAACCTAACCAGAATGTGTCATATGAGACAATTTCACCCGGTTTTATGTCGTAGGCATTGACACAAATTCGAGTGGCTTAGGAAACCGGGCTCTTATTAGAATACAGCACTCCGACGGAGCACGTACCTCAGATTTATTGCTCCCTCTGAGTGTCATCGATCTAGGAGTTTCCCGGATAGATCGACGACCCTCATTATGTGGTGGCCCTTTCGAAGACATGCTTTTCATCGAAGTATTCCAGCGTTCCGAAGGATCGAAATGGGGCGATGAGGTTAACGACGCTATGCAGCGGGTGATAAAAGCTGGATGGAAGGCATGTTTATTGGGTATCTGGCATTGCTAGGGGAAGACATGATAGGTCGTGGTACATTCCGCGTAAATGATGATAGATAGAATGAGAAGTGATGGAAGAGTAGATAGATTCTATGCCCGGTTATCCGCCGTCTGCCTAACGAGGCTGACTGCTTTGCTTGAGCGAGGGACAATCCTGCAGGAGAATGGCTTCGGGTGGCTAGAAATATATCGTCAACACCGTAGTCCTTAAGGAAGGATAAATGAGCAGGTACTTCAGCAGGCCCGTCGTGTATTCTTCCGGAAGTTTGATTTCTTTCCCTTGCTCATCCAACGGTAGGAGAATATCGTAGACCGCGAGAATTGAAGCTACAGCAATCCAGATCGACTGGAATGCGAGCCATCTACCCGGGCACATCCTAGAAATAATATCAACGACCAAGAAGTAAATCCTGATAGATAGATGATTCATACCTGCGACCGAAACCAAAGGCTGCATCAGGGGCAGGGTTAATGTGAGCAGCAGCGTTCCCTTCAGCATCCGCAAACCTCTCTGGCTTGAACGAGAGTGGTTCTGGGTACACATTTGGGTCGTGTAGTATACCCCTACGTGGCCATTAACCATCTGCGGATTCGCCGTGTAGCGCGCGGACTTACCAGACGTTTGGTAGGAGGGTGGTCCCCTTGGGGATGCGGAAGCCCCGATACTCGTCCTCTTCAGACACCGTGCGCGCCAGGCCCAGCGGGGTTACGGGGTGCCACCGAAGGAGCTAAACATAGTCAGCGTCGTTTACTTATAGGAACGGAGATCAATTACCTCATACACAATACAATCCTGGCAGGCATTGTTATATTTACGGGCCATGAGAAGACAAAGGTACTCACAACATATGGAAGCGAGTCAGAGAACTGCGGAAGACGGTCCCCAACGACACTGTCAATTTCAGCTTGCGCCTTCTTAGCGATGTCGGGATGCAATGCCATGGCGAGGATGAAGGAAAGGACTGATGATACCGTCTAATTGCGTTATGGGTTACATCCATGCTTAAGCTCGTAAATGCTCACCGTATCGGCTCCGGCTGTTAAGGTTAACGTTTTAGTATAACAATACATATAGCAGGGAGAGGCATATCGCCCACCTGCGTAGATGGTTGCCCCAACATTCTTAATCATTTCTGCCTTGGTCGGATCAATATCAGGCGACTCGAGCTCCGAAGCCACGAAAGATTGGGCAGCCGTGCTCGCGCCACCCTCTCGCTAGAGAAACTGATATGAGGGATGAATGAAGATAGAAGAGAACGGGCTTACTAGCCACCGTTCGACCATGAGATAAGGCTTAGCGGCCATGTCAACAGTGTCCTTTCTCCATACCTTCGCCTGTCGTTGGAAACTTGCGCCAGGGAACCAGGCTGGGATGTATTTGAGGGCCGGAACGTAGTCCACAAGATATGTTCCAAATATGCCAGCACTTTGGAGGCCGTTGAGGGCTCGATCAGCCAGGGAGACGTAGTCGTCCCCTTTCTCGGCAACCTGGTGTCCGTAGGCGAGGGTCAGGACGATAGCAGCCCCCCAGCTATAACAAAGTCAACGGGGGAAGGGGGAAAATGGGCTCGAAGGTACCGTCTAATCCCATATCTAAAGTCATCTGGGGCATTCAACAAGTTCCTCAGTAGCGTGTGCGTTTCCTGGAGCTGTGGATATTATTGTACCAGAGCGAAATATGAGGGACGTATGAACTCTAACCTGAACCGGCTGATACTTGTGGACTAGCTTGGGATGAAAATAACGTTTAAAGATAGCTCTGTGCTGTCGCCACCAAGAGCCATACGGAAAGGATGAGAACAACCAATTCCAGCCCATGCTACACGTCGATTGAATATTGAGAACCGTTGCACACTTCGAATGGACAACTCACAGTTCTACAACCATTGTTCGCACTGGCCGAGATGAATATTTGTTGCTTCGTTTCTCCAAGAGATCGTCCATCACCTCCGCTGAATTGAGTATGAGGAGGGGGCTCCCAAATATGTTGATGTAGATAAGATCGCCTGCCAAAGCACATCCGTTCCATCCAGTCAATACGTAAATTCGGTCAAGAAGTATCACTCACCATAAAGCTTCTTCCATTCGTTCGCGTAGACCTCCCATTGGCGCTGTTTCGGGATGTCTACCCTGCCTGTCCACGATGTGCTGGGGCCTGGGGGCAAGGGAAGCCTGGAACGCCTTGCTCTAGAGTAGACAAGCAGCCCGACGGCGGCACCGACCAGCAAGTAGACGGCTGAGATGGGGGACGACATACAATCCCGGCCGCTGAGGAGAAAGGGGAAAGGCAGAACATGGACAGGGTGAAATTATGCGAGTTTATATATGTGGGCGACATGTCAGGCTACGGGTCCATGATCACCTATTTTGCTTCCGCCACGCCCTGAATGGTTTGTTAGTTTCCCCTGCTGAGTCAGCTCCGGCGATCTGCCCAGACTCTGCTTTCCTGAGCTCTGTCCTCTACGGCCACTATGGCAATAACCTCAAATCCTCTTGTCGGTCCCTCGTTTCTGCGCGATATCGTTCTCCCCCAGTTCCATCAAAACAACTTTGCCGCAGAAACAATCGTCAAGAATGAGCTCAATGTCAAGCTCGACAAAGGTCTGTTTCTTCACTTCCATAGTAGCCATAGAAATCCACCTCATGTTCTGATAGACGACCAAATATGTAGACTAGCTCTGACACCGGCCGGTTGTCCCCTTGGTCCCCTTCACTGTCCTTTGCGGCATACGGCCCCGTCTGGACAGAACTTCCAACCGCCTAAACTACCACCAACTCACCCTCGCGAAAGAGAACGTCTATCGACTGTCTGCAAACATTGGCTCAGGGGGCTCTGCAAAAAGGGCGATGCTTGCGAGTTCTTACATGAATACAACCTCCGACGGATGCCGGAATGTTGGTGGTTTGCGAAACATGGGTATTGTTCCGCTGGTGACGAGTGCTTATACGCCCATCCCAAAGAGAGGAAAGTCGAGTGCCCTGATTACAAACGAGGGTTTTGCAAGCTAGGCATGTAATTTTTACGCAACTGTGGATAGTCTGCTGATGGACGACAGGTCCTAATTGCCCCCGGAAACATGTTCGACGCGTGGCTTGCCAGCTATATCTAACGGGATTGTGCCCCCTTGGTCCTGAATGTCCTCGCGGCCAGTAAGTACCTTCGCTATGGACGCCCCGATATGTCTTGAATACAAATGTTAGCCCGAAACCCGATCTGCCGCTACCGAAAGCATATGAACCGCCAGAACCATCCTCAACTCGCGAACTCGGGCCACCACCGCCAGGCTACGGCAGATACACCGAATATGGAGGCTTCGGAGGTTCGACGTCAAACCAAGGCAACCCATCTGGCTTCCAGGGACCTCCTCGAAGGAATATGGATGAAGTAATGTGCTTTAAGGTGAGCTTAATGCCTTATCAATTTTACAGCATTCTAATGTTATACAGTGCGGAGAGAAAGGCCACTATGCCAACCACTGTCGCAATCGCAACGTTCCAGGCAACAGAGGGGGTACGGAACGCATCAGACGCTTTGGAGAGGAATGATTGCGTGCATGTTCTATTTTGCTGCCTCGCGTCCGCCAAGCTGTAATTGCCATGCGTCCCATCAGTGCCTACTAAGTCGAAATTACTTTTCATCTGCGAGGCTTTTGGTAGGCTGGTTTTCGGACTAGGGGCATGTACTTTACATATGTGTATTAGCCGAATATTTACATAATCGTACATATCAGATCCTAATCTGCCACCAGGATCAGTGAGATCTAGTGAGACGCCCTCTTCTTCTAAATCTAAACATGGGATGGCAAACGGAATTCACACTATCGAAACGTTCCAAAGGCTGCCATCTAGTCACAGACGAGGTGATGTCTCATATCAGGCCAGGATTGGAAGGTGTACAGGCTAGTCGATGCCTCCCCTTGGTACATTGGTATTACGCGTACTCATCTTTCACGAAGATCGGCATGCTTTTCCTCTTCATGTGCGTGCCATCAATGTTTCCTCCAAATTGACAAAATGATCGACTATTGACACAGAAAGCATACATCAGCGGCGTTGACCGTGAACGAGAATTATGACCCTGGTTGATAAATTACTTTGTTTTCTCCGAACTGGGTTAACTCATTGTTGTCTCCCATCTCAGACGTGCGTCGAGGCGAGTGTTGATGGAATATCCGGAGACGGCCGTCGGTGTGTGCTAATAATTGAGTTCATTTTCATCTTTTGTAGACATGGTTATGGCTCTCGACAACATCGTTCCTGAACACTTGAACTGGCGTCACACGGATGAGGGTCCAGAGTACGTGAACGCTAAAGTATCGTGGGTTCGACTCGGGTACTCACTGGTGTTCACTGGTGTCACTTTCTGCCTGCACTTTGCCGTAATCTAGTGACTCGTGAGTTTTATTTCCCAGCTTGAGATCCAGGAGTAATATTTTCTGTTGCTTCAACCAGCGTATCGCATACCAAGGCGTCGCTAGTTGGGTCTTCTATCTCTATTCCAGTCACGAATGGTCGGCTGAATCTCGGTACCTGGCAAGGTGAGTACTTACTGCTTTTACCGAGTCTATACATTCAATTGTGACTTCCGTGGTTGCCAAGGGATTTACCTAACGGAGTTCAGGCATCTTGCGCATAGTCGAACAATCGTGGCAACGGTGTTGTAGGCTGTGGGTATTATCCTGCGAATTGGTATCGAACTCCTATCGAGCATGTTGACAACGTATTGCCATCAGGGCGTCGTGACACATGTAGCATCGTCGCATTGCAAGTAGCCGCGGCCTCGTTGAGCTTTTGTTACATATCTGCTACCTCGAACATTCACTACGCGTCACCCCCACCGTCAGTGATAGCACTGTGATTAACACCGCTGATTTGGAACAGTGAGAATGCGCGACCTTCAATGATGCGTGATGAGAGCAACGAGGTGTAATCTCTTGTGAGTCTGCAAGGGACAGTGTTGAGAGAAAAGAGGATCCAGCTGTCTTTCCCATGCCCCGGATATCCGTCTTTCATGGCATGTCCCTGCAGAGAAACCTGGACGTACTTGCCTTAGTGGCACAGTAACGTACCTTTCGGGCCAAATGCAGTTAGCGCTCTAGTCACGTGCGCGAATAATCACTAAATAGTGCAGGTTGCGATCTGTTAAAGACCGTGTATTAAGCCCTCACCAAATTTCCGCTACGTGAACGATTATCTTCTCCCCGGATCCTCCATCCCTCGAATATCTCTCCGTCTTTCCAACTGGTGGCCGTACTTCGAGCAGAGGAGCCTTCTGTACTGCTGGAACTGCTGCTGGCATCAAACTCCATCCGCGCCGCTAGTGGTAACTCCTCACAGATTTTGCAACCTCGAACCACAGATGCCCAAAGCACCGACCAATGGGTCTACTCGACCTGCTCTGAGGAGGAACCAGGTATTCTTCGCGACTCTCACTGGTAAGCTGACTCCTAAGCAGTTCTGTCACCAGGCCTGTCGATCGTGCAGAAGGAGAAAATTGGTGGGCAGCTTCTTTCCAATGTCTCGTGGCGGTGAATCTGACACAGTTCGCCTCGCAGAAATGCGATGCTGCTCGCCCACACTGTGGAACCTGCGTCAGGTCTGTTATACGTCTCTCCGGCTACCTCGGGGTATGATCTAGAAATTAATCGGTGATGCGCAGGCAATGGCAAGCCCTGGTCAGCGTACCAGCACCCGTGGGCTATGCGTGAGTGATCCCCCTGCAGACCGAGTACGCAGTTCGTGACTAGAAGCGAACATCCAGCCATCCGACCGAACCACAATGTTCCTATGACCCTGTGGAGGGGCTAACACTCGCCCCGGATACAAATCCAGTGGAAAAAATAAAAGAGTTAGAGGAACAAATCAGTGAGTGACAATCGATGATTCGCGGCGGTGGTATCTGTGTCTGACCGGACTCAAAAGCGCAACTAAAAGAACGACTCCTCGCACAAGAACGGTCTGTCTCTCCCCAACGGCACCCAAGCTTGCACAGCCAATTGTCTGGTAACAAGCCAACCTTAGAGTCAGGCGGAATCACCCTGCCCCATGCCTCGCTGAACGAATCAATGATCACCATGATGGGCGATAGTCCTCCTAGCGGCCTGCGGAGCCACAATGGCAGCCCCGATAACAATTGTCTCACACCCAAATCTGGCTCAGTTCCTTTCATGGATCTCCTTTTCTCAGGTTGGAACCCGGATCTACCTGAACCAGCAGTCCTCAACCACTAGTTTGTGAATTTCCGCTGTTATGGATTTACGTCTAACCATGTCCCTCCAGCATCGACATATTTTTCCGGTGCGACCCATGTGGTTCTCGAATCCTACATCGGCCATCCTTCTTGGCTTCCATGCATCTTAGTCCAAAAGATCCGGGATTCCCTCATTCGGCACTGTTGCACGCTATAGTTGAGTTGTATCTCGATGTTGCACTGGCTGCTATTATTGACGAGACTCCAGTGCGCTTCAGCATCGCGATGGTCGTCACAAAACGTGGTTTCTTTACCAGATGGTACTCGACGCGATCAGTTCGCAGAATTCCACGCTGGCAAAACACGCCAATATATTGACAAGACCATGGCCAGCGGAGAAGATATTTTTTCTGTCATGCAAGCATGCATTCTTCTATCGTGGTATTTTTACCAAGAAGGTCGATGGGTGGAAGTGTGGATATTTGCCAGCTTCCAGACACGTGTTGCAGTCCCACTGCGATTAAATTATCCTGGCACATTCTCAACGCACGGTAACAACTCTCCTGGCGCGTATCTAGCGCCTCCGAAAGACTTCTTGGATTTAGAGTCAAGACGACGAACGTGGTGGATGACCATCGTCTTCGATCGAATCGCATCAGTCGGTGGATGGATCCATGCCGTTGACGAGAGAGACCTCGGTACGGAGCTCCCATTACGGAATATCGACTTTGAGTCAGAGGTTCGTCTTCCCGCCTACCTCGCAGATATTTGTTAACCGACTTTCTGCATGCCTCTTGCCTTTACAGGTCGCGGTGCCGAGCAATCCCCAGGACTTGTCTACCCCTGATATCTTCACCCGGCATCCGCCTCAGTATACAGACTCTTTCATCCTTCTAATTAAGGCCATCATGCTTTTCGGCAGAGTCACGGACTACAACGTCCGCGGGAACTTGCGAGCTCCCACAGCGCCCAGCAAAAACCAAAACCCATTTTACCTGGAAGGTTTCGAAGCGCTGGACAAGTTGGTCGCTACGGATTTCCTGGATAGCTTACCGCACATTTTTAAGACCAATAATGGCGTGACCGATGCGCCCGAGGGCAGCTCATTGGACACAGATCTTTACATGGTCCATATCATACCCCATGCGTAAGCGCGGTGCTTTCTTCCACTCCATTTCTGGAACTAATGTACTGTGTGTACGCTCAGTGCTACCATCACCCTTCACAACCCATACTTGGATTTCACGGATCCAAACAATGTCTCTTCTTCGAGATGTGTGAACTCAGCTCGCTGTATTCTCGCTGCGTATTACATGCTTTCAGCCACCTCCCTTGACATCACTAGGCTTCATCCATTCGTGACGGTAGGTACTTCCTTAATTCCAATTTTAGAAATCTAATCCCGTCTCTAGATCTGTTGGTACCTCGCAGCCGTTGTTCAAGTGCAACTATGCAAATATTTCATAGAAATCGGAGATACCGATAGAGAATCGACGGTATGGGGCGAAATCAATGTTCTCAGGTCAGTGGGACTCGTTGTCAACATCATAAATCACGCTCAAGACTCGTAGATTTGCGATGCTCGAGTATGGGAAACGCTCACCGATTGGCAGTAGGTCTACGTCTTATCACTTACTATTTCTGGCTCAGTTATTTTGCAGCCCGACAGGAGCGTTTACTACAAGGGCTAATGCGTGAGATAATACGCATGACAGCTCACAAGACACCTCTTGAGGTTGGTGTGCCGTTGTACCCGTTCTCTCATACGACACTGTTCAGAAAGGACGGGTCAGCAGGCGCCTCGCCGGACAGCGTTTCCAGCCTAGCCCCGCTACCGGTGAGTCTCGAGACCCGTCGTTGCGAGCCACGAGGCTTATCTCCGTCGCAGCAAGCAACGCCCCCTATGGCGAATATCCCGCCCAACCTTTCACGGCCAGCATCTTCTACGTCCAGCTGGGGGTTGGCTGGATCACCCGGTGCCTCACAATCCAGCACGCTCCCTGGACAACCGCCGCTATTCTAGTATTCTCGTA
Source organism: Sanguinoderma rugosum (assembly GCA_017499575.1). Classification (NCBI taxonomy): domain Eukaryota; kingdom Fungi; phylum Basidiomycota; class Agaricomycetes; order Polyporales; family Polyporaceae; genus Sanguinoderma; species Sanguinoderma rugosum. Next base: position 2,575,775 of record VTPW01000002.1, on the reverse strand, counting down.
TCACTGTACTTTTGATTCTTAACAGGACGCTTTCGAATAATCTGTTTTGTTTCGCTGCTTGGAGTTTTCTATTTAGGGTAATGTTGTTTCTACGAGTGTTTCAGTAACGTCTGTATATAAGTATTTCGTTTCGTTCAGGATTTGTGTAGACTTTCAAAGTAATACTTTGCATTCCCTCTTGTAGTGATGTTCAGTTATATATCTCAACGACTATCATTATCGACTGCATTTGATTGAAGATTCTGCTGGCACAGAATGAGATAGACTTTGAATATGGCCCCCCTGTCCCTTCATGTCTGACTCTGTTAGAAAGTTCGCGTACACTCTCGTAAATTGTACAGTAGATATCGTTGGCCGATCTATGCGGTACGCGTCCTTCGGTGTACAGCACGCCGCTTACATGTCTATGAGGGTAGTGAAAAACTGTGCAGATATCGATCGAATGGCGCTTTTTACGCTGCAAGCATTAGCGTTTATGCTGGTTACCGCGTCATTATTTAATTTTGATTTTGGTTTGTCGCATATATTACACATTCTGTCCAGCTTTCCTTTCTGCTTCGAGCATTGCATCGAATCTCGCTTGCTCTGCCCTCCGTTCTGCATCAGCATTTTCCAACGACTCCTCCGGCTGCGGACTGCTTCCTGCTGTTTTGTTGTTTTGCATGCTCGCTCGCCCATTCTTCTGTCTGATTAATTCCCATGAAGACTGAGAAGCGGACTGCGCATTGGCTATGCGTATCTCGTCCCAGCGGGTCTTTGTCGGTTTACTTGGCACGGAGGATGTGTCGACTGGAAGGTTATGCCTTAGTAGATTGGAGAGGTGAAACACATGAAACCATACGAGTAGTAGTGACGCGATCTTGTGCATTTGAATCGTTTCCAGTATCGTCCATACCAAACCCTCCTTCCCCTGGACCTTGCATTGCTTCACCGCCGGTGATATCAGGCCGCACGCCCAAGCCACCATTCTTGCGTGACACAACCAACGTCGGGCCTCGAGGCATGATTCCCCCGGTCTTCACATTGATATTATCGATGGCAGCGGAGAATCCATCGAAATTCTCGAGCCTGGAAAGGAATCTCAGATGCAGGCGTAGTCGCGCGGCCTGGCCAATCGAGAAACCAAGTGTATAAGCTGCGGCGCCAACGACGACAAGGCGAGGGGTTGACCATCTCCTACTCCGTGCGTAGAGAAAGGTCGCGCCAGTAGCTATAGCACCATAGCCACGCTAGCACCAACTTGCTTTAGGGAGATGCCCTAGGGGAGCTGCCAAGAACGCGACGCACTGGGTAGTAACGGTGTGGTCCAGGCAGAAACCTCGTTGCGAGCTCGTAGTCGTTCGTAGTAAGATTGCCCTCCTCTCGTTCTGGTGCGAGCAGTAGTTCTGTATTAGGCCGAGATTTGAAGGTACCCTCTATCCAGGCCAAATTGTACTTCAGTTCACGACCTAGTGGCGGCATGGTAGGATGGTTCGCACGTGACTGCATGGCAGTGAGCGAAATCGACTCGTCTTGAGCTGAGGCACGTCCGGACACTCAACTCTCCCTTTTCTCCGCCACCACCACCACCTGGCCAGTGCTGCCTTTGATTCCAACTATCAGGTACCAGCCCTTCGTGCCATGACTGACGCCCTCAACGATGCTACCGATGCCTCATCACAATTTGTTACTGCGCCCTCGAGATTCGCTGGAAGTCTGGATCCCGGTATGTTCTATTGGGTTCTGCGTTCGCGGCCGCTCTTTGACCCTTGGCACTTCTTTAGGAGGCGGACTTGTAGTCCCATTAACCCCCAGCACACCCACGACACCCACTACTCCCACCGACCCTAACACTCCCACCGGAGAAGGCAGCGGTCGATCGAAGAAGACAAACCCTCTTACCGACCTCATAGAAACAGAAAAGGTGTATGTGGAGCTGCTAACAGGCATCATCCGGGTCAGTCACACGTTGCGTTGTTAAGAAGATAGACCCTAACACACTCAAAGAAAGTCGCAGCAGCATGGTCTCGCTCCAATCTTCCGCCACCCGATCTTGATGCCATGTTTCGAAGTATAGAGAGCGTCTACAAGGCAAACCGCTCTCTACTTCTGGTCCGTTCAATTCCATGGTTGCGTCCAGTACCTCCGATCTTACTTCATGGATCATAGAAACTCAAAGAGATTGGGACAAACCCTTCGTCACCGAAAGCTTTGGGAGATTTACTGATGCGATGGGTATATACACAAACCCCCATGCAAGCTTCAAGCTCATCAATTTCACAGATCGATGATCTAGAAACCCCGTATACCTCTTATTGCGGCAAATACGTGTGTGGGTTCGATGAATGGGAGCCAGTACAATCCAACAACCGGCTGCCTGGCGTTATGGCCACCTTTTCGGCCGCCAACCCACCTCCCTCTTCCTCAGAATCGTCACTCTGGTCCCTGGACGCCTTGTTTCTCCTACCGAAGGGTCGTCTCAAGTACTACAAGAAACTTTACTCGAGACTGCTTAAAAGCACCACACCAGGTCGAAGCGATCACCGACTCCTCCTGGGTGCTATCGAGAAGCTGGAGAAACTGTTGGAGACGTTGGAGAATAGGTCGAGTATCCGAGTCGGAACGCCAGTACTCCCTCCAGTTGTTTCTGCGCCCACCGATGTAGAGGACGAAGTAGTTATCGGCCCGAATATGGCCTCCATGATCAGCACTCCCTCTAAACAGGATATCGGCTCTGTCACGCCTGTGAGTGAAGGCAGTAGCTCAGCTAGGGAGAGTACTTTTTCGGGGTACGTGCTATATTTCCGCCTTAGAATAATGCCTAACAAAAAGCATCAGGCCGCGTTCGTCTCAGGAAACGACCTCTACTTCTCTAAGCAGGACATCAACTAATGCAACAATGACGATGCCTATTTCTGACTTGGAGAGAAGGCTCTCGACTGCACGGACTCTGGATATATTCACAATGAAACCGAAGGTAGATTCTCTCTTTCGTTCCAGAATCTAGCTTGACATCATGTGAAGGTGGTTCGTCTGCAAATGTTGCCACCCCATCTCCCCTTCACTCGTGAGATGCGCATATCTATCGACGCTGTCATTCGATTCACCCCTCGCGCAACCGGGGTCGAAGTAGTTCATCCACACGGTCACATTTTCCTTCTGTCTGACTTATTTTTGGTTTGCGATCGAATGTCACCTGAGGAAAGGGCGCAAAACGGGGATGCCGACATGTGGTTGTGCTATCCGCCGTTAGCTGGAAAGGTTCTGCGGGTGTCTGAAGTACCGGGTCAGGGTACGACCACTCTGTTCCCCATTTACACTATATATCTCACTGTTCTGCTTTAGACAACGCACTTCAAGCGGCCATTATGCGCAAAGAGACTTTGATTATCGAGACCGAGTCGCCCGAGGCGCGGAATCGTCTACTATCGGAATTGAACCAGTGTATTGAGTTTGCGGGAACAGGTAATTATTCCACTCTGGCTATACTGCCGTCTCACTCTCGCTTGCAGTTGCACCCGTACCAAAACAGCCGCCCCCTCCTATGCCGCCGCTAAACACAATCCACCAGATAACTCATGGGAATGCCATGCATGCCAACCAGGCAACTGCTGAACCCGAGCGAGGTAGGAGCCCGCCAACTACACCGCATCGTGAGCCCTCTATCGGTCATACAAACGGTGTTGGTGTTGGTCAAGTTTGGAATCCACCAAGATTACCTATGATCGACCCATCCGCGCCACCTCCGCCAGGCTCCCAGCGTGGTCCTCCCTTACATCAATTCAACGGCAGTCCTGTCTATCCTCCTATGCGTTCCACTTCCGCAGTGGGGCAGCAAATACCTCCAGGACCGACAAGCCGTCTACCAGCTCGGAGCCCTAGTACGGGGCCACCCGGCGCACCCAATCCCATGCCTGTTCGAAGCCCTAGCGCCGGCCCCCCCTCGCGAGCCCCGAGTGCGGGTCCTAGTATGGGTGGCCCGTATCCCTACCCTGAACGAAGTCCCAGTGCCGGTCCCCCACCCAACCATCCCCACCAACCTTGGCAACTTCCTCCGCATCCCGGCGCCGGTCGTGCTCCGTATGGTCCCCCTGGTCACCATCCTGACGGAATGCCTCCGCAGCAAATGCATAACTCAGCAATGAACTCCCTACCTCCTAGACCCGGGCCAGGAGGACTACCACCGAATGGCGCTGGCCCTTCAGACCCCAATTTCCATGGAGGTTTACGCAAATCGGTCTCGTCCCGATCGCTCACGTCTCAGTACGATCAACAACAACACCAGCCTGGCGCTCCTCCGATACCACCGTTCCCCGGAGGTTATCCACCAAACCCTAATTTCGTTCCAAGAAGTAACTCACAGGGGTCAATAAGTACCACGAACTCCCGTTCCGTCCTTCCGTCGTTGCAAATGGGCTCTAGAGCTACTTCTTTTGCTGGATCTTCCTTCGCAGATCCTAGTCCGCCAGATTCTCCTGTTGACGAACCTCCAATGCCCACAGGTCCGGTGACGTCCACTATCTCAGCGCAAATGAAGTGCAAGGTCTTCCTTCAACAGCAGCACGCGCAGTGGAAATCTCTTGGCGCAGCGAAGCTTAAACTTTATCACCAAGCCCCCACCAACATCAAGCAACTGGTCGTCGAAGCCGAGAAGGACAAGGCGGTTCTCATATCGACGATCGTACTGACAGATGGTGTCGAGCGCGTCGCCAAAACAGGAGTAGCCATTGAACTAAGCAACAATGGCTCCCGTACCGGCATCATCTACATGATCCAGCTACGAAAAGAGAGTTCGGCGAATGGTTTATTCGAGAGCCTTATTGCGGGCTCCGACAGAGCGACCAAGTAGGAGCTGGGTTCCGGTCGACTCGCTCTCTTCAAGGTACGCTCGGCGATTAACGCTGCGATTGAAGTCACACAACTAGAACCTTCACGATATACCCTACCGTAGATACCTCTCATCATTTGTTTCCTTTCTTTTCAGCGGGATAGACTCACTGCTAGTACTTTACTACTAATTCTGGGCGAATCTAAACATTAACATAGCTCCCTAATGTGCAATAATATCTATTGTCTCGACCAAGAGAGCTCGGCGCAGAGGGACATGTGGTCGCTAGAAGAAACGCCTTTCCTTGGGAGGCCCGGCTGAAGCTCCTCGGTTGCAAAAGGTTTGAGAATGCCATGGATATTGAGTTGCCTCTCTAGAGGATGTTGAACGAATATATAGTCTCGAAGAAAGATCAGTAAAGGCAATTTGGTGTGTCGACTTGATGATCACCTAATACAGTTTTCCAGTAGTGCGTGTAACTCGTCCACTCGGGCTCATGGGCTCCCTTCCTCGTCGTTGGGATACTTACTCGATCTCCAAAGGTTTTGACATTGGGGGATTGCGACTTAATGCGTGAAAGGCCATCGTCGTAGACACTGCGCCAGGGTGCCTGCGACTGGAACGTTTCCAAGAGCTCTGGGACCGAGAGCAGACCGTCGTCTTCTACAGCAGAACGAGCATCGGTAATGACACGATCGGGGTCGGTACTCTCTCCATCTTCCCCTTCCTTCGCTACTTTCCGTCCAGTAGGTGGAACAGCGGGATCTATCGATTTGTGAACAACAAGGGAAGGTGAGATCAGGGCCTCTTGTTCGGAAAGCAGAGTGTCGCCAACGAGGAGAGAATACGCTGGGTCGTCTGGAGCAAAATTGAAGTCTAGCATACGTCGGTGAGCATAAGTTGCTACGGAATTCGGGGTATCTGCATGTACCTCCTGCCACAACGCATGGCCAATCCGGACGGCCTATGTCAGTGCGAAATCGGTTCACCTCCCGCTTTAATATTGCTGCCTGTCTGAACCAAGGTTAAGACGTTTCACGGTAGTTGACCTCTCATCCTCACCTAGCTCTTTCGTATGTATACCTATGCAAGCAGTAAATCATGGAACATGCGCTAGCCCATCGATCATATAGCTACCTGGGGTGCCAGAAGAGATGCGTCGTCGCAGCTATTATGCCTTGGGTAGGATTTCGAACCGACTGCAAAGCACAGAGAAGGCCGATGTTCCTCGTCTTGAAGCTGCTACCACGACGTGCTCGCTCCGTGTCTGCCACCCGCACGTCCTCGTTGTCGTATTGAATAACTCTATGGTCGAGTTGGGCGAAGTCTGAAGTATAAGCAATCATGCAACCGTGCTTCTTGTTAGGACCAGCGCCATACTGATGCTTGTACCCGGCTTTGGTCAAGAGAGGCTCGATCTTCTCAAGTCGGTCGACTTCCTAAATTTGTGTCAGAAAGCCGATCGCAGCTGAACGGCTTCAGATACTGCTTCACCTGCAGGAACAACACGTCTGCTTTCTGAGTCAGAAGTTCGTCATGAAGCATTCCCTCGCGCGTTCCGCCTTTCAGGCAGTCACTTGAAGGAAACAGTTCCCGGCCTGATGAGGGTTCATAGAAGTGAAGACGGTATTTTCATAGGCACGCACGAACTAGACACTGAGCCAGCAACTTTACTATTATCAGCACCACGTATGACTTGCTAGACAGCCGAAGCAACCACAGACATTCCAAGTGAAGACCTTTACACAGAAATCAACCTCTCTCTTGGCGGTACTCTGAACTTCCAGCCAGTCGCGTGGCTTTATGGTACTCTGTCGTTCGGAACCTGGCACTGCGCTGGTCGTTTGAGCGGCGAGGCGTTCTTTCTTCAACCTACGCGCTTCTGCCAGAGCAAGCTGCTCGGGAGTTGGCTTGTATGGCTTTTTGGGAGCCATGAGTGTATGAGACGCGCGCAAGTTGCCTCCGGTGCGCGCCAGAGGCCGCGAGAGTCGATACAGGATGGCGGACCGGGACAGGAGATGTGACCGCGCCTATCGATGCTCTGGTCTCATGTGACTCGGCACCTTGATCGCCTTTGCAATTGTGCCATGCAGAAACTCTGCATGCACCGGTACAGCTCTGTCCTTGGCCTTCTCCATCGATTGCCTCCTTCCTTTCGTTCTCGACCACTGATCCCTGCGGCATTCACTCGGTCCACTCTCACGCAACCCTTCCGTCGTCCGCTGAGTTCAATGCAAGCAGTCCTAAAACCATCCGAGACCTATGGCAACTTTGACTTGGTTCGAAGAGTGAAGCTCGACTTCACGGACGTTGTCGTTTCGAAGTGGAGAAGTAGAGTCACTGGTCTCAGCATTGTGCATCTCGACTATGAAGGTCATACCTATTTCCCTCAGGCGAAGTCACAACTGAAGGAATTACTACTACAGCTCCGCTGGTCAACGGATATTTTGTAGTTGCTACAGAAAGTAGGCCAAGTGCTAATGCAGATATAATGATTGCTCATATTGATGATGCCTAGTCTTTAACGACAGTGGATGCCCTCATACGCTTGAACAGTGAGTCGTGTCCTCATCCAACTTCTATACGGGCTTTTATACACATGCCTCAATTAGTCTGGTTTTCATGGGCTCGGAAAAGTACAAATACAAAGGGATCATTGATCATTTAGCCAATCGTGGCTTCTCTAACGGCACCAATGCTTGGACCGACGACGATCATACAGCCTACACTGTCTCTACTGCCGGAGGACAAGGATTCTTGCAGCTGCTTCCAATTTACGTCGACCACATTCTTTACCCCACCTTGACCAAGGCTGGATTTGTTACAGAGGTCGGCGTACTGAGACGGGCAAAGGGATCGAAATTTGTTGACATCTCGTCCGTAGGTTCACCACATAGATGGAAAAGGACACGACTCCGGGGTAGTGTACAGTGAAATGCAAGGCAGAGAAAACACGTCCGGAGATTTAATGGCTCTTCGGTGCGTGATGTCACTTCCTGTTTCCATTATTGCCCCTCATCGGTTCCTTCAGGGCCCAACGACTCCTCGAGCCACCGGAGAGTGCTTACCGGAGTGAAACCGGCGGCCTGATGGAAGCACTTCGCGTGCTAACTGTAGAACAAAGTCGGGGCACCTCTATGTTTACTGCAGTTCTTTTACTCACTGAATGCAGTCCGGGATTATCACCACACCTACTACGTACCACACAACTTGGTCCTCATCGCAACGGGTAAGTTAGCCGGAGGGACGGATTCGCTATTGAAGGTCGCCCAGGAAGAGGTCGAACCCTCTATCATCGCTCACGGTCAAAATCACGGTCCTCGTCCGAATGGGTGGAAACGACCCTTCTTGGAAACTCCCAGTGCCAACCGTAAACCAATTCCAAAGAACATCCAAGAGATCGTCGAATTCCCTGAAAAGGATGAATGTATGTTTATGGTATCAGTTACTGTATGAGGGTACTCACATCTCGTTTAGCTATGGGTGAACTCATCATCACTTTCCTCGGTCCTCCTGTCAACGAATTCCTTGAGCGAAAGGTATGCACCTGCTTTGACTATCATGCTTCTCTGTTGCTCTGGTACTGAGCAGGGATAGGCACTCGATCTGCTAGGATCGTATCTCACCTCGTCCGCCGTTGCTCCGCTCAATAGGGAATACGTGGAAATAGAATCACCACTCTGGTAATGACATTTGGGTATTCTTGTTTCGAACAGGCATTGATCTTATATTCTAGCTCGTACATTTACTTCAGCGAGGATACCCGTGCTACAATGACCAACCTGCCCGTCTACATCGGTTCCGTACCTACAGAACATCTAGAGACTTTCTCTGAGAAGCTTCAAGCTAGCTTCAAGCGTATAGTACAAGAAGGTATTGATATGAAGAGAATGGCTATGGTCATCGACCGAGATGAACGTCAGGTATTGCATTTTCGCGTCTGTTTTTATTCCGTGCCTCACATATCTTGAATAGCTACGAAGCAAACTCGAATCTGCCAAAGGAGATACCTTTTCTGGAACGATCATCACTGACTTCTTGTACGGCAAAGAGGACGGCTCGGACATAGCGGATTCTATGGATGAGATAAATCAGTACGCCCAGGTACGAAATTGGACAAGTGACCAATGGACAGGTATTCTCAAGAAGTGAGTGTCATCCCATTCAAGGTAACAGCAGCTGACGCTTCGCCCACAAATAGGTACTTCATTGATGCGGCCAGCATCGTTGTGTGTGGCAAACCATCGGCTTCGCTTGCGAAGAAACTCGAGAAAGACGAAAAGGCGCGCCTCGCAACTCAGATAAAGCGACTTGGCCCGAAGGGATTGGAGGAAGCTGAGAAGGAGTTAGAGGCTGCAAAGGCAGAGCACGATGTGCCGATACCAACTGAAATCTTGAAATCCTTCCCCGTTCCTGACGTCAAGAGTATCGTATGGATTCCGGTGCAAAGTGTGCAAGAGGTTGGGACAGGAAGAAAGGCCGGCCGCGCTCCCTCCTCGACCGAGCTCTCCAAGCACATCGAATCTGATGGGTCTCCTCTGCCGTTCTTCGTTCAGTACGACCATGTCCAAGTGCGTTGTCGTGATTTCCCTCTCGTGAGACGCACTTACTGAACTCAGCACTAAGTCTGATTTCGTTACCGTGCATGCATACTTCTCATTGGCCCACCTCCCGCATCGACTTAGACCGTAAGTTCTTCGTAACCGTTTTTTTTACAAGTGCTCAATAAACATCATCTCATAGATATGTCTCTACGTACCTGGCCGCATTCTTCTCGCTCCCCGTAAAGACACACGATGGATCAACCTTGACTCATGAGGAGGTCATCAACAGACTCGACAACGAGACTGTTTCGTATGAAGTAGGGAATGGTCTTTCTGGCTCGTTCCAGGAGCTCGTCCGTGTCTCAATAAAGGTCGAAACTGCTGCTTATGAGAAGGCCGTGGCCTGGATCAGGGACCTTGTATATGGGCTTGTCTTCGATAAGGAGCGGTACGTTCCTTATTCTTCCTCTAGTGCGTGTGCTTACCCATGACAGACTGCAAGTGACCGTAGCTAAAATACAGCAATCTCTCCCTGAGATGAAGCGTGACGGAAACACTGTCCTGGTATCCACATGGCACGATCTCATCTATGACGAGAGCTCGACAGAGCGCGCGAATGGAGTCCTCCGCCAGATACAGTTCATCCCTACGCTAGCGAAACTTCTTCAAGACTCTCCGGATGAAGTCATCGCAGATCTCGAAGAGATTAGGAAATACAGTAAGCATGCAATTGTTTGACGAGATTATGTATTTATGACTACCTTCAGTGACTGAGCCTTCTGGTGTCCGATTCTCCGTTGCTGGCAATGTCCTTGCGCTCCCAAGTCCACGCCAAACATGGGGCAAGTATTTCGGAACATCTTTCCCGGTAAGATATCCACCTGCATACATCGCTGTGCTGTGCTGATAATGTCCCTCAGGAAATTCCCCTTGCACCTGTCCCGTTGGCCCGTCAAACACTCAGCGAGCTTGGCAAGAACCCAGTCCGCAAAGTATGCCCCCCCAACTCTCCCGTACGATTGATCACTCACGACTATGCTTCAGGCTGTTGTCATGAGTCTTCCTACAGTCGAGAGCTCGTACGTCATGCACACCACCAAAGGAATACAGGGTTTCGACCACCCCGAATACCCTGTTATTCGTGTTGCTCTCGAGGTCCTCAATGCGACTGAAGGCTTCCTTTGGGTAGGCCTTCTGATCGATCTATAGCATTGCCCATCTGACATTAAGACAGCGTTATATCCGTGGCTCTGGTTTGGCTTACGGAGCCTACGTGTCCATCGATCCAGAAGCTGGCCTCTTGAGTTTCACCTTGTACCGGGTACGTTCAGCCGGGTTGAGACCAAGTGAAGACTGTTGCTCATGTAATCATTTGTAGAGCTCAAATGCTATCAAGGCATACGAAGAAGCACACAAGGTTATGAACGAACTCGTAGATGGAACTGTATGCGAACTCTGTCTACATTTATCGATCATCAATATACTGATAACCCTACGTTTAGGTGCAACTAGACGAGGAAACATTGGATGCCGGCAAGAGTAGCATCGTCTACGGCGTGGCGAAGGGAGTATCCACCGCGGGCCGAGCAGTATGTACTCTCCACTTCATAGTTAGCCACCATTAGCTGACATCCCTTCGTCAGGCCATCGCCTCGTTCTCAAACCAAGCCTTGAAGGACGTTCCCCAAAACTTCCAGATCGACCTCCTCGAAAAATACCAAAAGGTCACCAAAGAACAAGTCCTCGAAGTCCTCAAGAAGTATTTCTTGCCGCTCTTCAAGGCCGAGTCTTCAGTGGCCGTGGCCGTGACGGCCCCTTCCAAATCGGGTCCTATAGCCGCTGCGCTGTCCGAGCATGGATTTGATGTCGATAGCAGGTCAATACAGGTTGATGCTAAAGAACTGGAGGAGGGTTCTGAGAGCTCGGAAGGCTCGGAAGACGAAGATTCCGACAGTGATCATTCGGCACGTTAGGTCTTACTGGGAGGGTTAACTAGTATCTACATTAATCTAATGATAGTAATGTTCGTACGGAGATAATAGACTCCATGTGTCAAATCTTCTGTCGTGTTATGTACACGCTACTGCAGCGCCGTCTCCCTTTTATCCGACGTTGAAGGAAGGACTTCAATCTTTCTGTTCCCTGCCTCACCGGGTTTGAGTTCTACGTCAGTTAAGAAATCGTTGTCCACGAGGAACCGTATGGCTTGCGATAAATTTGAGACCGTCATGCGTATTTCCGGTAGGAGGAGCTATGTACATGAGTGAGCTATCATTTGCAAAGACTGATAAGAAGGGACTGACACTACGAAGGAGAGTGTGATGTGAAGAGAAAGGATTATGAAGCTGCCTCGGTGGTCGAGGGGCCGCAGGTTTCTTGACAGGTCTCAGCGATTGCGCTTCATCCAGCTTAACTGGAGGGATTTCTGGATCTGGAAGGGCTTCTTCAACAGGCTTTGGCGGCAACGCAGGCGGAACTTTCGAGGAAACGACTTCGGGAGTAGCATCACTATCGTCGTCCGAAGAGGACTCATATGCGACTTCATTGATCAATGGTGACTTTGCTGGCTGGGAAACTGGAGGGGCAGGAGGTGGAGGCGGAGGCGGGAGGGGATGAACTGGTTGAGCAAAAGTACTACCTCCGCGCTGGTTGCCACCACCTCTACCTCGACTGCCTCTCATTCCACGATTACTTCCCCGGCCATTCCCTCTAAAACCCCGATTTCCTTGCGTGTACCCATCATCCACCCGTCGCCTCTTATTCCCATGTGCACCAATATCCTGCATCGTAAGTTGCCCACGCGCAATAGCATCGCTCATTTTCCGTTTCTTGTCCTCTACTCGATCCTTAGAGGGCCACCGTCGCTTGCGTTCTTCTCTCCATGCTTTCACTGCTTCTGGAGTGTCCAGGAAGATATTTGTTCCTTGGATTGGTATGGGCTTTCTTAAACGATCGTCAGAGAACGATTAAATGACATAGCATAGTGGGCGTACCCCTTCAGACTCGGATCAGCGTCCCAGTCGTTTTTCTTGCGTTGTTTATCCCACCCCGGAGGATATATCAAGTGACGATCCATTCGGTGGATTTCCAGCGTTTTCGGTGACCCCGTAAATCTGCAATTAGGGTATGTGCATCGGTGGGATCCATGCTGATGCCAAGATGGTGGTCGTGCATCAAAGGGGGCGCGTTGTTGGTGACTACCATTGCTAGTGCTTGAATTGAATGGTGGTTCATAGAAGGACGTCGATGTCGATGCCTGAGGGGTAGATTGGGGTCCCTGCTGCCCACCGAGCGATTGCATATAAGCTCGTGCATAATGCGAAGAATACGCTCCGCTTTGGTAGTAGTCAGCTCCTGTGAAGTTCGCTTGCGACCATGGTTGTTGCATTGCAGAAACTGAAATTTTACACAGCCACAGGGTCTTCGATTGATCTGTGTACTTCTGTCCAAGAATTATGATCAAGTCGCGCGACGTGTATGTACTTATGTTCATGGATGCGTGTACTTTCAACATAGCTATGCCCAAAATACAAGAGATATACAGTCATGACCATGTACGTCAGTCAACATAAGAGCACTGGGAACGGAGATCGAAGGCAAGAGGACGGGGGAGCGTGGTGACAACGGAAAGCGCAGGACCAAGACGTGAATGCGAGGGCAGTGAGCCAATTTTGGTGAGTCAGAAAACATCTAACGAACGAACGGTAGCAAAAAATGATGGAACAATTACTCCTGGACCTCTTGTTGCTGCTGTGCGTCTCTGCCCACCCTCCTCTCCTTCTCGCTCTCTAGTTGGTTGTACAGTAAGAACAAGGCTTTCTCGTTGGCCTCTGGTGTACCGATGATGGTGAACATCCTTTCGCCTGTTTCGTCGTGCGGCGTTTTGGCAATGGAGATCTTCGAACCGGAGAGACGACGAATCTCCGTGATCTTTGTCCCACTCTTCCCTATGATACAGCCAACCATATCGGATGGGATAGAGATGTTCTGTGTGCGTAGGTTGGCGGGTTGTTGGCTAGAAGTGGGGGAGGAAGGTGGGGGAGTCGAACGACCATGATCCCTACTGTCACCGTTACTGCGACGCGGGTACGATGGCCTCTCGGACCGGCGGTTCCCCCTCTCCTCGCCAGCTGAGGGGTGGAAGAGAACCGTGCCAATACCCCTCTCCCAGTCCTCCAGCAGAGACTTTCCGATCTCTTCGATGGCACGGCCGATGGCATCTGGTGCGCCTTGCACCTCAACAATGCGCTCCGTCGATTGTGGGAGGATTTCTTTGGACGCTATCATGCGGGCACCAGATTCATCTTGGATAGCTTTGATTTTGAGACCGCTGCGGCCGATGATCGTTCCCATGAGATTGTGGGAGATGAGGAGGCGTATGGAAGTGTGGGTTACGGACGGCGAAGATACGGGGACGGGGGATGGCGGGGCATTTGAGACAAGTTGAGAAATAATGAGCGTGTAAGCCTAGCATATAGCATCAGAAATCGGCAAATCTGATCACGAAACGGGGCTACTTGCCTTTGCAACGGCTTGTACAGAACCAGACACGGTGAGGACCCGTTCATGGACACCAGGGATGACCTTGCTGACGCCTGCTTTGACTCCAGTTTGCTCTCGAACATCGGCAACATTTTTTCCAGCTTTGCCAATGATGATTCCAGCGTCTTTTGTGCTGACAAGAGCGCGTAAAGTCAAAGTGTCGTGGTCATCGGGGGACGGAGAGCGCGACTGGGGAGTAGCTGAACCAAAATCAATACTGCGCGGCGGCTAGCGTGGCAAATACGTACCAGACTCAACCCTGGCTGGGGTGTCAGAGGACATGTGGAGGGGCGGGATGGGGAGGGGAGAAACGGGAGGGGAGGCGGGAAAACGGTGTGCGGGTGAGGGACGAGCGGGTTTGGGTGAGAGTCGGGTGCAACCTTGGAAATTTTGAGCAAAAAAATCGTGGTCAACTCAACTTCGCAATCAGCCGAACTGATAAGCCTTATTGGGACGAGATCCCGCCAACTCAAGAATTCGCATATTTCATGGTTATTGGGCCGAACGTGATGCATACGAGGGTGTAGTCAGAGAATACATAGCGGTACATGCTGCATTGGATCATAATAGTAGGGTAGGGTTGGGGATCAAATGGCATATTCCAACTAGTAACCGAGCTGTGTGAGCTTCTCGAACGACGATGCATTATCAGATACGGCCTTTTGGCGCAATTTGGCGGCGGCAAGCTACACAAATCGTCAGCAATGCGAACAACAGTGACAAGACAGAATCAACAAACCTTGCGCTCATGGAAAGCCTGAGCCTTGATCTTCCTCTTCTCCTCGAGACGGTCAACGACATCCTTGTAACCCCAGCCAACTTCATGAGACAGCCGCTACAAATCACAAGCTCAGGATCGTGAACACAATATCTTTGATCAAGCATCATACCTTAACAGTGCAGTATTTACGGCCAGGCTTCAATCTGAGGACACGGAGGGCTTCAGGGACAACCATTCTCTTCTTCCTGTCGTATGGTGGTGGGACACCCTCGAAGACCTTCAAACGCTCGAGAGCAGCTGCTCCGCGCGCGCTCTTGTGGGGGGTCATGCCGCGAATGGCTCGGTAAAGGATTTTGGACGGTGCGCGATGATGGAAAGGGCCGGACTTTTTGGGGTTGACGATATGGCGTTTGTGGAGGAAATTGTGGTATCGAAGCTAACACCAGAGTTTACTATCATGCCATGACTGCATTTCCGAGTATTGAATCACCTTGTTCCTGAAGAAGCTACCGGAGATGTTGATTTCTTCGCAACGAACGACGACAATCTTCTGGCCAGAGAGAATCTGCTTGGAAATAATCGACGCCAACCGACCCAAAAGATGGCCCTTGCCATCTATGATGATGGGCGTCGACGAAAAAGTGGCCATGTCGAAAGTCTAGTAGCTTCGTGAGTCCCCCGTGCAGCAGAGCAAGCGCATCGCAAGTGACCTACCTAGTGTCTTGAGGCCGTCGCGGGTCGTGGTGAGCAAGTGTTCCTATAACGTCTTCTATCTCGCCTTGTGAGATTGGGTGGCTTGTGTGACCACAGATTGTCACACAACTCTAATCCGTCAGCTATACAGGTCCGCCGGCAAATGCCGAGTCGAGATAGCAAGTGGTACCGTGTATGTGCGCAAACTAACAAGTCGAAAGCAAAAAACATAGCGAAATATGCAAAACTACACTACAACTCATCCAGAAAATTCATATCGTGCTCTTCCTTCGAACTCTCCGCAAAAGTCGACAACGAATAAGTGTCCCGAATCTGGATACGACTCTTGTCTGCTGGCATCCCCACCATTGGCACCGCAGTGCGCCGAGGTCACGAATAATTGATCATTATTGGGCCCTGCAATCCCTGCGTTAGTTGCGGCGCGGACCAGTGCTAGTATCGGTCGACGTTACCTCCGAAACAACACGCTGTAATGTTCAAGGCACTAGGGAACTCGACCTCGAGATCGGGCGTTCCATCCGGCGAATACCTGACGACTCGGCATCCTCCCCATCTACAACACCGTGCATGAGCACAAGCCTCGAGCATCCGATGTCAAATTCACTCACCGCGCACTCCACACGAATCCGTCCTTGTCTAAACAAAGGCCGTCAGCGAAGGTGCCTTGTGGATAGCCTTGCGCCATCGCATCGACGAACGTCCGACGGTTAGAAATGCTGCCATCTTCCGAGTCGAAGTCGTACGCGTATATCCGGTTCACCAACGAATCCGTGAAATATCTTCCCGTGCATCAGATCAGCCATCGTTATATGTGAGTCAATCTCTTACAGCGTCTTCTCATCTGGACTCCATCCCAATCCATTCGAATCCTACTTCGGGGTTGAGTGTCAATCTCAGCGAAGATGAAGATCGATTACGGACCGTGAATGGCCCTTCGTCTACAGACACGCAAGAACCATCACTGGGATCATACCGGCTACTTGCACCGTCAGACCTGGGCGGCTCTTAGAATCCTGAACCAAAGGCACTGACAATAGCTGCCCCGGGATATCTGGATCTTTCGACTCTATTGTTCCTGCAAAGTAACGGCCTCTGCTATCGCACCCGCCATCGTTGAAGCGGACGAAGGGAAGGAAACCGTCTGGGAGTGGCTTGGATAGATATGAAAGTCTAGATTTCCCGTCAAGCGTTGCGAAGCCTTGGGCCGCAGTGCAGGCGAGCTAAAAGATGGATGGTGAGCCCGTTATATAGCACAATGAAACTACGTTGCGTACACCGCCTGAACGCCGTAAGGCCAACGATGTTACTGGCTCATGGAAATATTCCACATCGAGCGTACGATCTATGACATTGAAATGGAAGAGCTGACCACAAAAGTTAATAGAGGCTTATACCATTCATCCATGAGGTAGAATTGACCTTATTCTCCGATATATCAACAAAGTGCAATGTGGAAGTCCGTGGGTCATACAATGGACCTATTTAGGTTATTTGAATCCGAGAGCGTTCCATGCGATGTTCTACCGGCCTACCTTCTCCTAGCGTGCATCCAACCTTGAGGAGAGGCTGATCCACAGTTACTGTACGCACTGATGGCATAGATAGTCGAGTTGAGTGGTGCACTGTGAACGAAGTGGCCGATCATTTATACCGAAAGTGAGAGACACAGCAAGATAAAATCAACGAGATTGCAGATGTAAATCCGGCGGCAATTATCCCAAAACCGGTTGAACCAGAGCCAGTGAAACTCGGTCCTCGTGTCTCACCAAGATAGTTAAGGCGTCATTCGTGTATGGATCTCTCGTTCCTATCGCGCATGTCAAGCCATATCTCATTAGATCTCGACAGCCATAGCTGGGAAAATCTGCATTAAGAATGTTGATATTTTCTAGAGGTGCTAGGAGCACAAGTATAGATACGGGGTTCTCCGTGACCACCATCTCTCACTGAGCTATAGGGCAAGTCAGCCTTGCGAAAGTGAAGAAGATAGGCGAATTATGTACCTTCCGGCGTCTTGGCAATGTAGTCAATGGCTAATTTGCACGAAGCAGTGTCAGCGCACGCAATTGGCAGAACATAAGAATATTTTCTAACCTTGCTGGACAGTTTGTATTTCGTCTGCTTCTTGGTCGGGTATCTCAATTGAGAATTCCTAAAGTGAATGACGGTGAAAAACGCGAAAAAGGATAAGAAGTGGAGTTAATTCACCTCCTCAACTGCCATGACGACTTCAACGGAGTCCAAGCTATCGAGGCCCAGGTCTTTTGAAAACGATGCGGTGGAGGAGAGCTTTCGTCGTTTCATGTCAGCCATATGACAATGGCCTACGGAAGAGGGCGCACCTTGCTCGGATCTACTTTGTCAAACCCTTTCAAAAGCTCTAGTATACGCGACTCGATGTCTGGTCGTGGAATGGCACTCCCTGCGGGCGCAGCGTCGGAGAAACGCGCACGGAAAACATGCTGAGGTCGCGACAGAGACGCGGTCAGCGCGCGGCGAGGAAGGACAGCAGAACGGGCGGCCAGGCGAATGAAAGACATAGTTTTTCTGAGTTACTGCAAGTGCGAACCACGGGAGCAGACGGTGCAACGCGGAAATGCGGGCGTTGCCACAGTTGAAAGTCCGACAGGAGATTGCCGGTCCTGTCCCAAAGCGTCTGTATCTAATATTCCCCAAAACGACGCTAGTGCTCACGAGCTGCGGCCTCCTCACCACATGCATCTGATACAAGTATATCAATGACAATGCTTCTCACCAATTTTTCGCAGTTGAGGCCAGTGCGCTGTGCCGTAACTCAGAGCTACCGGCCCGACCTACTTTTGGTAAGTTGGGAACATTGGTGATTACATAAGCAAATACTTTCCCGTCTTTCCGTTCACTTTCAGCCTTCCCGAGTACGCGGTCATGAAGCATGGGGTGGCCTTTAGGAAGTTCTCGAGGACGTCGTCACATCGCATGCTGATGCTTCGGTAAGGCCAAGCTTTTTTGGACATAGCACCCGCTCATCAGTCTCACAGGAACCTGGTGACTTCACTTTTCGAGCATGAGCAAATCAAAACTACATTGCCCAAGGCCAGAGACGCGGCCAGGTTGGCAGAAAAGGTGCGAAACATTCACGTTCCGCCTGACATATCGGAAAGCACCACTTATACCCAGCCAGATCATCACCATGGGCAAAAAAGGTGACCTAGCGTCCCAGAAACGCGCCGCTTCTTTTCTCTTGAAACCCGATTTGGTTCCTAAACTATTTGGCGCATTCGCTGAGCGCTACGCACTTCGTCCCGGTGGCTACACTCGAATCCACAAGTTCGGCAACCGTCAGGGCGATAACGCACCTCAGGCCGTCTTGGAGCTGGTGGATAACCCTCGTGACCTTCGATACGAACTCACGACTCGCGCCATCGGGTGGGACGTTTTACGAGAGAAACTCAGACGACAGGCACCTGTCTCCTTGATCAATCAAGGTGCCATTGGAACCCAGGATATTGTGCGAACAGAACGAAGTTTGGGTTTCGGTGAGAAGGGAACCCTACGACCGATGACACGGTGGAATCTCCAGAAAGTGCTGCGGTTCAGAGATCAAGACGCATTCCTGGACGTGAGCAGGAAGGCCTCAAACTATGTCGTAAGCGAGCAATATGGTTACGCGTTCCAGACGTCATCTCACGACTTGACTTGATAACAGGACAGACTCATGGCCACCCCATTGGCCTTTAAGGAAATTTACGATAACACCCAGTCGAAGAAATCAACGTCCATGAAACCACGCTCACTTCGACCAAGGCCCGGTCAAGCCATTCCTGGAGAGACTCGCAGTGTTCTTGACCTTTCCAAGGGTGCTCTTTCGCACCCTCGGCCACCACCAGTTGGAAGACTTCTTACGGCGCGTAGTATGCTGACTCGAAGAGCAAAGTCGGCATAAATTCGTTGTGCTGATTCCTGCTTTTACACTATATAATCTTATTAAAATTGGCTTGCAGCTTCAAGGTCATCAGCGTTCAACCAGAACGCTCCATTATTCAGTAACACTCTCCAGATATTCTCTCGTGCGAAGACCGGCCATTCAGGCGTATTCCAGAACCTCGAGTTGATCCCTCTTGCTTTCGCGTCGTTGATAAATTTGGTCAAGTTGCTGAGCTGAGCATCGGATATCGTGCCCAATCCATTCCATCCTACCGCCGCGGCGAAGTCGGTGCTTGCAATGGGCGACAGTGTGGGATCCCAATTCACAGTGGTGTCTTCCAACCCTGTCAAAGGCGCGTCGAAGAAAAAGTCGCGAGGTGACAGGGCCTGAACTTGAGCAAGAGGTGTGTTGCCTGTGCCAATTACCAGGACTGCAGACTGCGTGAAGGCGCCGTCTGCGAAGGTCGAGAGGTAACCTCGCTCTCGCAACGGGCTTAACGCATCAAGGACCGGTGGCAAGGTCCTGCATGTGGACTTGTCAAGACCTTCCTTCTTTATCGAAGTGATGGGAACTCACGCTTCGCCATTAGTCTTCATATCGACTAGAAGCTGGAGAGGAATGCCACTAGCGGTATCCCATACGCCACTGAGGAAGATCAGACGAAGCGGACATTGGAGCATGGAAAATACCTACTTCGGACGAGTTTGACCTTCGGTGAACGCGTTCTTCGGGTTCATTTGTTCGAGGATTTGGACCAGTGGCTGAACGTAGAGAGAATCGAACGTCCTGTCAGGCGTCAAGGCTGCCTCTTCATGGCCAACGAATAGGGTATTATTAATGAACCAGACATCGGCTTCCACGCTTGTTACTCCAAATGATAGTGCCGTGAGCAGAGGCACATCTCGCCAATCTGACGTGTGCTATTCAGCACGGCATTGACGCGAAACGGGGAATACTGACAATCATTGTGAGAGTGAATCGGTTTGGGCATGATATTTTGCGTGAATTGGCTTGGGTATTGCAGAGTGGAAGAATTGGACGCCTCCAGTGCTGCAATGCGTGCACCAATTCCTGCCTTCGCAAGGACAAGCTCGGCAATGGTCAGCCCTAGCAATGCTACCGCATTCTTGAAGACAGTCATGACTGGGGGACGATAGAAAAGAAGCTCAGGCCCTCGTAATGCTCCGTATATATATGTGCTGGAATATCATGCTTCGGTGCCATCACATGGCGCGCTGTTGGCAAGAGCGGATATGGCGCGAAGCGATGCTTCTTGAACCTCTTCACGACACACGTGCGTAAAGAAATAAATCTGGGTGGTTTTACACATTGGCTTTCGAATCCTGCTGTACATACTCCGTCTTCTTCGACATGGATGTAACCTATCAGTCATCTTACATGTGGACACCCCAGTGTATCGGGGTTTGACAAGAAACGATCGCGTTTCCACGAAGTCCTCCGCTTTGGCGGTAGTTCGACGCTAAACGCATCGTAGAGTGCGCGATGTGGGGGTATACGTAAGGCGGACATCAATAAGTCGTGAGTATTGAGAGTCATCAAAGGATAGCTCACCACATCCAGTCCCAGTGTCTTGGGGTCCTTGATCGCTGTGAATTTCTTCCCATTCCCGATGTACATTCAAACTCTATCAAAGTATCGACGATGATGCTGGAATTGGGGACCACCCCAGTCCGCATCATCCGCAGCAACCCGTCTTTAGGTCAACATCTCGCTATTAGGCCTGGTAGCAGCTCCAAAACCTGCGAATGTTGGGTGAGTTGAAGCCTTTTAAATTGAAATCGAATCCTACAGACACTACCTTCGTCTACGGCAAGATAGACTTAGTGATATTGTCGACACTGACATATTGAACGACATGGGAGTGGCCAAATCATACTGCATCCCTGTGTCGGTATACGTACCTTTGTAGCCTTCGAACGGTGAGATGGCCCATTGTGCACTGACCGTAGGCATAACTTACAAGAATAAACTCTTTACTACAAATCTCGACTTCTTGCACCTTCCGTGTGGAGTCTAAGTAGTTGCTACACCCGTCAGTAGATACGCAAGGACGATGAGGATAACATACCTATCGCAACGGCTCAGCATTAGATCCTGAAATAAGGACGATAGTACCCCGGTGTTCTGCGGAGAAGGCTCTAAGGAAGAAGGACGATTAGTGATCAGCGCAATCTAGAGAGGTTGTAGTCCGAATCACGGTCTCGTGATCTTCTGCTCAACAAACTGATTGAACTGACGAGGACTCGGAGGAGAGGAGTCAGTGATTAGTTGGTTCCTGGATTATCAGCACGATTCTCAATGGAAGAATTGAATAATATTAGATAAATATACGATAACTAGTCCGTGTAGTAAGAAACTCAGCAATGCCCAACAAAATAGTGAGAGAAAACGTGTTTTCGGCGTGGTCGAGTAGGTTGAAGCCGGGGGTATTATGCAGTAGCGGTGAGACGTAGGGCTGTTCTTCTAAAAGGAAAAGATCAGACAACGTGGGGGTGGGCATGAGGGAGAACATACTCCTCGCCTTGAGCTTGAGGGTCCCATAGGTACATCCGATAATCTCTCCATATATGATCAACGGTGATGCCGCCCACCAGCGGATCGTCGAATGTTTCTGCGCCAGGCACGCTGGTAAAAAGATGGGATGCATTACATCGTATGTTTCTCCAACTACGCGCGCTGTTCAACAGTAAACATCCCCCTCGGGGCAATGAACGCTGCAGACGTACGTCACATTGGCTACTTTGCTTTGCGATTTTACTGCGTATTTGTACACGCCTCCGGATTCCAACACGAGAGTGATACTCTCAGATGGCGGCAATAAGACCGCTGTCCCCGCGTTTCGCCCGTAATCCCGCAAAAGCTGGACGGTAATGCAATCACGCGTGTCGTTGGTGAAGTCGAGCAGCACTTCATAGCTATGATAGAGGGAGGGCATGGCGGGAAGGAAGTTGGGCTAGCCAGGTTCGCAGGTTCGGTGTCAGACCAGGACAGGGGTCTAATACACTAGAATTCCTCAAGGACCAGGGCCAGAGGAAGACCGGGAAGGGCAGAACCGAATTATTCGAGTCTGGGATTTCTCCAGCTGTTTTAAGGCAAAGATACTTTTGTTGACCGTGATGCCGGGAGGGTGCACGCGCCGGGGTCACTCTAACTACGACACATTGTGCGCCAACAAAACACGCGAACAAGGCATGCAGTGTTTATTTATTCGGGCGCGGTGGTATCCAGTGGTATCCATCTACCAGCGTTTATTGTTGGTGTGAAACGAAAAAGATGGAAAGGTCGAGTAGTGGCCGAACAGCGTAGAGGCCCATAGCCATGACAGACGGAGGGAATGCGACCCCAAATGAGAGAGCCACGCAGGTACAATGAGGCATCGATAGGAGTGAGCCTGAGAAGGCTCTCATACTTCCTGAGACTGCCTTGAGGTTCGGAGTCACAAGACCACACATCTCACGTACTTGCAGGCAACTTGCAGGCGTCGAAGATACCGAGGATCTTCCTCGTCCGTGGCTACAGGGTCTATTGTGAAAACGGGGAATGATGAGAGAAGTGTATGTAGGAGAGTACAATATAAGCGTAACACATTTGTAGTAAAGTGTCAGTGTCAGTAACTAAGCTACCGTCCACAATGCGCTGGGCATCAACTATGAATAACTTCCTATGTTAGGCTTCGTCAATCGAGGCGTCTTGCGGCGAAATGATCCTTCAGCTAAGGCAACAAATCAGTCTCGAGACATCATTGGCTCAGACAGTCGACATACGAAAACCAGGCACAGAAGGCTATGTGCATGGCCCAGGACTACAAAAGTATGGCTTGTCTATAACTGACCTGGATGCCGCTGTGTGCTTGGTAGCTGATTCTGGTCTTGGGAATAATAGTCCTGAGCCATTGGTGTTGGCCCAGGATCCTGCGTATAGGCATACGACGGCTGGGATAACGAACCTCGCTTGTATGGAGGGTAATTTTGGGGAGGAGACGGGTAATTGTAAGGATTAGAGAATCCATCCTTCGGTTGTTGTACTGGCGCGCCCATGATGTCTGCGACGCTTCCGACGCTATCCTGCCGAAGATGATTATAGCTTTGACCATTCGACGGGTTACGGAGGTCTTCGTTAGAATCATAGCGCGCGTTCATTGGGATGTTGTCACCGGCCGTGGTAGTGTCATTGATTTGATCATACTTAGCATGATCTCGTCTCTGACCGGTCCCGTACGAGGATATGACGACGTAGAAATAGATCTAATCAAATATCAACGTTTCGCCCTGGAGAGATTGGTGATGGGAGCATACGTGGACCGCTAGTAAGAGCAACCAAAGGCCTCCCATTATCCCGACGTCGACCCAAGGGAATATTTCGCAAAGCAGGTCTCCTTGCGACCTGCTACCTTCATCGGGGAAGAAATTCGTTATGCAGTTCTGCTTGGCAGTGCTGTGCCGGGTGGCCGATATTATTGCCCATACGGCTGCCACTGAGAATGCAGCGACGGTTATGAGAATGTGGAGGGTAACATAGCGGCGAAACATGACAGGTTTCTCCTGCATATGCGCATCAGTTCCGAACAGAGTTGCGTCGCGGACGATACGCACCCCATGCGCCCCAATGAATCCCAATACTTGAATGGCTGCAGCCACAAAACATATTATAGCCAGAATCCAAGGTGCGAAAGATGGAGTAGCCGCGCCGACGACTGTTTCCGTCAGACAAGCATGACATCTCAGTCACAGAAACTCACTAGATGGTGTAGCGATTGAGAGCACTCCCACAATGATTGCCAAACTAAACTGCTCCGCCAGTACCGTGTAAATGCCAGCATTGATCGTCGGTATTGCGCAGCAACAGTAGTCTCGGGGCTTCATGTTCTTAGGTGAAGGGTGGAAGCGATGAGAAGGGAATCAAGAGGTCGGCGGTCCAATTTATGTTGGTACAGAAAGAAAGTGGAGAAGAAGGCAGTGTAGTGTACTGCGCGCCGGGCAACTGAGCGCGCATCAATGGCCAAACCACGTTATCCTAACTAGGATATACTTTCCCACGTAATCAATTACGTCCTGCAGTGGTTCCACCGCCACCAGCCGCCAACAACCTTTGCCCTCAACCATCATGACCCGTTACGGTTTTTCGTTCCTCCTAGCGACACTGGCTGTGCTCTCTCGTGCGAGTCCACTAGATTCAACTCAAATAGCTCTTACCGGCGGTGATACGGTCCATACGACTGATGATTGGGGCTACACAGATTGCGGTTCGTACGCCAGTTGCTTCTGTATTCGGGTGAAGGACTCATATGTAGATTTTAGGATTGCCCACCGACCCGATACAAATCACCTCTATTGTCGTCACTCCGGACCCACCCCAGCCTGGTAAGAATATGACCGTCAAGGTCAAGGCCACAGCTATCGAAAGGGTGGAGGTATGCTGGACTCGTTCTAGGGATGTGCTGCCACTAAACTTACCAGGAAGGAGCCTATGCCGATGTTACCGTGAAGCTTGGCCTTATCAAGCTTCTTCACAAGCAGTTTGATCTCTGCGAGGAGGCGTAAGTCGATTCCTATCGGTATCGTCTGATGGCATGCTGACGACGTCATTGCAGCCGCAACGCGGACACTGATGTGAAGTGCCCTGTTGAACCGGGTGATTACGAAGTGGAGCAGACCGTTGAGCTGCCCAAGGAGATTCCCAAAGGTACGTCTGACCATTCTGTACGCATATGTCTTTTCTGAATGTTCATGCAGCGAAATTCGTGGTGAATGTCCGGGGGTATACCGCAGACGACGAGGATTTGGTTTGCCTGGATTTGAAGGTCAACTTTATGAAGCGTCCATTCTTCAAGTCGCTCGGCTTCTGAACCACCTTTGCTTCGAATTCCTTCCATCCATCTTCTTGGCCATGTCCACTTCCATGGGACAATGCGTATATTTGTAGCATACTTCTTTGAAAATGCATTATGATGACGAACAATATTTTGGAGTATTCCTCTGTGGAATTTTGTTAGCACGAAGTAGGTTTTGAGTCATCGGTATGTCATACTAATCTCATTATCAGGCGAATCACGTTGAACTGTTCAATGCCACCATCACGGTCGAGGTTCGGAGGATCGCAGTCAAGGAAGTACTCCCAGTACCTCTGCTTTTATTTACATCAGGTCAGTAAGCATCCTTGATGCAATCGTTGAACCGCAGAAATCACCATATATATCCATTCAGGCTGAAGAAGAGCTCGGCTCGAAAGACAATTAGCTAACCGCGGCTACTCAAGGACAATTAATACCCATCGCCCACGAAGATGCATCTTAACGTCCCTCGCTTCCTTATATACATGGAAGGCCCTTATTGTCTTGAGACGGTTACTAGGCTCAGGCCTGTGGCGAAACACCCTAATCCTTTCTCGCTATTATAATGCCAACGAGTACCCTGCCTTTCGAGGTGCTGTTTGAATTTTCAAATAATTCAACCGAGCCCGCCACACTACGTCTCTTGCGGGACCTTGACGAATTTCCTAACGAGGGTGCAAGGATATTCCTTCACCCAGAAGAAAGCATATCGTTGGTTTTGAATGCCGGTTCGGTCTACCGCTACACGTTGAAGCAGAACGACAACGCGGCGCAAATAACGTAGGTGGATTCGCCTTCTCACTGTCAACCGCCCGTGACGAACACATCAACGAAGAGTACGAATCTGGCGGGACGTTCAAGTTAGCCTTAAATATGTCTTTGAACAAAGGCACTCTAGGCCAGTTGACGAAAATGATACACTTCAAAGAATAGAGCTCGAGGGCGTCACCATCACGCCGCTAGCCGCAC
Organism: Sanguinoderma rugosum; assembly: GCA_017499575.1. Classification (NCBI taxonomy): domain Eukaryota; kingdom Fungi; phylum Basidiomycota; class Agaricomycetes; order Polyporales; family Polyporaceae; genus Sanguinoderma; species Sanguinoderma rugosum. Next base: position 2,549,723 of record VTPW01000002.1, on the reverse strand, counting down.
TCCACCGCTGGGGGTCCACAGACGTAGGACCAATAAGGTAGGCTCTCCTCATGTTGCAGATTCGGTGACTCTCAAGTAATAATATATGACGTAGCAGGAGAAATTCGTTCATGAGGAGCTAGCCTGAACTAGCATGGACACAAGGTTTTGTAGCTGAGGGATCGGAGTCGGGCTTATTTCCTACATGGATCGTATTCGTTTACCTGGATCTTGCATTTTGTACCCTGGCAGCGGACCTAAAAGCAATATCAAGATCCTACACCACAGAGATCGCTCGACGCAAGACTCACGTGAAAATACTATAGATCGCTGTCTGGTTAGGATATATAGCGAAGCCTACAAAGCGAGATTCGCATGAGGTCGATTACAATGGAGCAAAAAAGGAGAAAGACAAACCGTCGTTAGGAGAGGCCTGGGGAAGGTTGAAATCAATTCGTGCTGCCAGCGTAAAACAGAGAAACAACACTTACACCGTCTATGAGCGCATCAGCGTACTTGATGAGCCGGTTTCCACCGCTTTCCGTGAGTCCGAGTTTCCCAAATTGCCAAGGCATGATTCTACGAGAGCGATATTTAGCACGCAATCTTAGTATTGTCCGAGGAAATACAGACCCTCTACAAGCAAGGACATGTAAGTTGGCGGGCGATTTCATTGATACGTTGGCTAACTTACCCATGCTGAGTATCCAGGGCCCTTTTTACCCAGGTAGGATAAATGTCGGTTTTATTCTCTGTGAACCCGAAAGTCAGCGCCTTTCCGCAGAGGTGCTTATACTGTCCATACCGAAACCCGAAGTACCGAACTCTTCCAGGATGAGTGGCTTCCTAATCTTCTTGGCCGCTTAACGCCGGTAAGGACAAACATCAATAGCAATTATGGGAGCTGGCATTACCTTTGGCATGATGATCAATCCAATCCACTCCCCAAGATTTCAAGGTGAAATTGGACCCCGGGAAATCCTAGCGATTTGGCGTCACCTAGTGAAAGGGTCTCATATGAAAAGCAACGTACCAGGTCGCTGTACCAATATTGAGGGTACATATGCTAATTGTTGTCCTCTTGCGTTAGCGGGGGGTCATAAGAGACAAATGACCAACTAACATAGGTCCCAAAGTCGATGTTTTTCAACGCGAGATCCTTGTCGAAATCCTCTCCGGCTTGAGGAACTACATGAGTGCAAGTCATTGATCGAAACGAGTTGTACACACCTTGACCATTGAAGTTATAGTCACTTACGAGGACGCCATTAGCCCAGCTAAAATGAGAGGTAGTACATAAGCGACGTCCCCAAAGTTTGAGTACTGTATGTAGCTTACTATTTCACCGGGTTCCTCCAAGTAAATTGACCCTCGCCTCCGGTCGTGATCATATGGAATGGGTCTCTGGTCTTCGCGCGTCGGCGAGGAGTACCTCTCGGTGATTGTGCACTCACAATCTTCTGACGAAATTGGCTTGCTCTTCATACCATCGAGAGATGGTGCCGGAGAAAGGAACGCAATTGGGTCCTGCACGAAGGTCACCTAAGCATCTGGCTTCGTTGATCAACTCCCAGGCAAAGATGTTGGGAGAGTTCTTGTATCTTTCGACGATGGTACGGACGTAGCGCTCTTCACCCTTTGTCAGCAAGGATTGTCCATTCTCGAAGGGGAAAACTCACGATATGACGCTACTATACGTCGATCGGTGTAGAACACATCGTGAGGTTGCCCAGCACCGGCAATCCAGTTGATATATAGCTCAGCACCCTGGATCGAGCGTCGTATTAATTTGTGAGGAGAAGCTACAAATGTAAAAAAAACTTACGCCGCATCCAACCCTGACATATTATTATGAGTATCGGCGACATTAATGTTGTTGCAGACTTCAATGAAAGTCACTTACCAGTTATTGGTGAATGTAAGAATAACTTTGATGCCATGTCTACCAGCTGTCTCAATTACCTTGTCCAGGCGCTGTAAACCCTGTGGGCCGGTGTTCAGCGCCCACTCGCTGCTGTTCCACACCTTCAAAAGGGATGATGAGAGGGGGATGCGGTGTTGAAGTGGGTCCAAATCACTTGGTAGTATGTGAGGCCGGAATCCAAGGCCCCATCTAGTTCTGAGCCATTGATAGCATTGAATCCCTTCGTAGGACGAGAATAAGAACACTTCGGATGACGTTGAGGGTTCGCTCCTACCCAAGTTCTTAAGACCTTGATTCCAGCATCTTGCATCGACTGGAAGGTGCTTTCGACATCATCTTGCTCTGTCAACAAAGGGAGCCACTGCGAAGCCGGTCAGCTCAGTCCATGAGATTGGCAACTATGCAACATGCATAAGAGTTAGCTCCGACGAAGGCCTGCTCGTTCGTCAACAGTATTTCGGTTGTATTAGTTAGAACACGAACGAATTTTTTGCCATCTAACACGAAATCTCTTCCGCGCGTCGTGACAAAACCTCTGGGTACTTTCTTGCTAGTAGATGGACCACCAAGTACAACTGAAAGGCCTTGTAGAACCAATAAAACAAGGGGCAGAAAAGAACGCATTGAGAGGTGGGAGGTACGGAAGACCACAAATCGATACGACTCAGTATAGAAACATTATATGTGCAAGTGTGTAGCTGGCACGTCAGACGACATCGATCCCAGTAGTGGAGAAACGGGGGAATGTCGGAGAGAAGTCGACATTGATCTTAGCGGTCTTGAGCACTAGAAGGCGCATTAGTTCTTGGACCATCACATGGACTGCAGGGACATCCGTCGTAGGTAAAGCGGAAGAGGAGCGCTGCGGTAGTTTTGGCGGACCGGGATGTATGTCGGAGGTTTAATCACGTGGTGACAAATACCATCGCTCACTGCGACCATCATCTATAAATGCCAAAGAGTGCGAAGAAACGGAAGGAGAAGGCTGCAGATTTCTCCGTGAGTCAGGAAAGAGAATGAAACGTTGGTTTGCTCACAAGTTCACCGTAGAAAGCCAAGCTCAAGCTTGGAAAGGGCAAGCAGACACCTTCCAATGTTATAGACACATCTTTCAAAGCGCGATGTAGGTGTAGACGTGCTTTCTCTATCTGGGACATGAACTCATCTACAGCGCCTTAGCAATTGCTCTACCAAATCAGAGTATTTCGCGTGAAAAGGATGTCAATGTGCCAACTACGCGGAAAAACTTATCAATTGAGGACCTCGTAACACATCTGAAGCATTATAACCCTGGTATTCGCAGAGGTACTTGCAAATGATTTTCAGTCAACTCGATCTAATTTGCTCATCAAGATGCTCTATCAAGCATGCGGGAACTCCTTGATGCACATTGGGAGATACTGGAGTCAAGTTTACCATCTCTCCTTAATGCTTGCGTACGACTGATAGCCGACGAGGTAAAATAACCGACTCTACTTGTTTAATTCGGGCTCGTAGTAACCTTGTGCCTGTAGGATGCTAGTGTGCGGAAGTCTCTGCACCAGTTTCTCTCCTGGCTTCTACCCCGTATCCCTCAGGTATGTTCGTATGGTTCGTGGAGGTGTGTCGCTGAATATGTGGTTTAGGAGAATTTGATTGCCCATGCCTCCGTTCTGCTATTATTTACCACCTCTGCACAAACCCACATTTTCCCTGAGATTCGATTAGATGCTGTTCGCATCGTCGACCTTTTGCTAGACAACATTCCCGAAATCGTCGTCCAAGGCTGGGACGAAGGTAAAGCGGGACACGGGGCTCGTATACTTGAAGGTTATCTCGGGGCTCTCAATGCTGGGACAGCCTTCAACGAAAATCATGGTTTGTGTGAACACAGTTTATCCTTTTTTGCCTCCTTAAAACCCTCTAGGCAAGATCCAAGCGACTTCCACGGCAAGCGTCATACTCACACCTTCAGTTAGACAATACTCTCGTCCTATCAGTATACAATTTGACACTCTTTTTTAGTCGAAACTTATCCTGTTGCAATCTCTCTCCTCTTTCCTTCGCCATGCGCTCTCATCCGGGGCTTCTACTTCGCATGACGACCTCTACACTGCACCTTTTGATTCATGGTACATCCGTCCGTCGTTCATTTCGAAGGATGCTCACACCTCTTTCGACGACCTCTTTCGACCTACTCATTCTCAGCCAAGTAAGGCCAAGAAGCGTCGATGGAGAGCCGAAGCAAACCACGGCGACGGCGACATTTTTGTTCCGTATTGCCCCTTCGCTGACATTTTATCACCGGATGTCTCTATTCAAACCTTGTCAGAAAGTTTTTCTTCGGCTGTGGTTGATGAGACGGATGTAAAAGCGCCGCTTGTAATGGTTAGTGGCTATTCTACCCTCAAGACAATCTTATTTGATACATCGTAATGGTATAGCATATAGCTCGGGCACTACGGGGGACTTTGATATCAACGTTTCTGGACTTCGCTCCGTCCGTATTCAGTCCAAACGGCAAAGCCTCGGAAACCGACATGAAACTCGTATTGGCTGTAGCAAACATTGCAAGAAGTTTGTATTCGTCCATCGCCCAGAGAGATTTAACGGTAATTATTCTTCCACATGTTGATCCGTTGCTTATGCAAATTAGTCTATGCCCAAAGATGCCCAGGCTGCTCGGGACGACCTGAAGACGCTCATAAACTACATGTCGTCTTACTTCCCGTTTAGTAGTTCTGGAAGCCGCGACATCAAGGTGGGGTTGTTACGTTACATGCATGGCTTAAAATTTAAGTAACACCGTCTAGATTGACGAAGCCTTACTAGAGATGAACCTCATTTACTGTCAACTGACGTCTCTCCTGGTTCTTACCTCCAAAACACCTCAGCCATCGGCCCGAGGGAAACAAGGACACCCAGGTAATGCGTCCGCCGTTCACGCAGAAGCTGTGAGCGAGTACGTGATCAGGCTGCTCAATGGAGAGCCTGTGAATGGGACCCAACTCGGCCGAGCATTAACCCCCGACGCATACATTGCCCTCCTTCCGACAATTTGGTCCTTCGTTAGCAGCACTGCTGGCCCTAACGACGACTCATTCTCCGCCGGCATCCTTGCCGCGGTTCTCAGCCATGCTACACGGGCCTCGTCCAAGTCCGCCATCAAGAAACTCACGATAGAGTTTGTCGGCCGTCTTGCATTGGTGCGTGGTGCAATTGTCGTCATTGGCCCACAGTCCACGAGTCTTATTCCCACCTTGCTCCGTATTCTTCTGCTCTTCTTTCCGTTCTGCATATGTATGTTCATCAACGGGCATCATTCCCCATCATTGTTGGACATCGTGCCGATAGTTGGACACAGAACGCAGCTATACGGGTTCCTTTCGCCCTGCCCGTTTCGCCGGCCAGCGTGGCGCGCTCGAAGAATGGATTAACCATCTCCCCAAGGTCCTATGGGAACTCGGGGCCACGAGCCTCGTCACTAGTGAAGTCAGTAGTGACCATTATTTCTATCAATCACCCGTGGCTTATTTTCTGGACGTACACAGATCATCATTCGCTGTCTCATCCGCTTGATTCAGCGCCGGTCAGGGATAATACATGATTCCGTGCGTTTTTATTACAACACCTGTCTCCACCATACCCTAACGAGACAACCGCCAGACAATATCCACGCTAAGGTCCAGACTGGCGCCTTACTTCTGCGTAGAGCACCCAACGCGTGGCCGCATTATGGGTCCGTTCAAAAAACTACCAATCGAATCAGGTTTACAGAATCTCTCCCTGGATTTGGTAGCAACACTTCAGGTGTACAACGGGGCCGCCCCTTCGGACGGCGCCTTCGAGGAGGCCGTTGACCTCGCCGTCGCCGGCAGTGACATGCAGTCATATTGGTGTTCGGTACGACAATGACAGAATCACAGACAAATAAATAATGGTTGCAATTTGGCTACAATGTCAGCGCAACGGAGAGATGTTGCCGAGTCCTGAAAAGGCTTGAAAAGGACCTTGTCATTGCCTTAGTTACCGCAGCAAAAAACTCTTGGCATTCCCTCTATTGAAATTTACATCTGTACACAGTACATTTGCGTGTTTGCAATTGGTACACTACTAATCTATGGACAATTCTACGCGGTGGTGATCCTGCACAAACACATGATTACTATTGAAGGACATCCAGAACTGCGTTGCTGGAGTAACGAACGACGGACAGGCCTGCCAAGGACTGAATGCCTTGGTGAGGCGTAAGGAACAGCAGGGTATGTGTACGTAGTGAGATAATGCATACACCTCTTGGCGCGGCATCGAGACGCGCGGGAGGCAAAGCAATATGTAACGCGTCAAGCTGGAAACGAACGATATCGAGGGGTCGTAAAATAAAACAACTAATAAAGAGGTATAGGCATCAGTATTGACGGAAAGGGTGGATGGCGGGAGGGGTTGCGGAAAGGTCGCTTAGACCCAGGTCCATGAAACACCCTGGAGACGACCCAGATCGAAGGAGGCGAGCTGGGCGAAAGCTGACGGGGAGAAGTCGAGATCGGTAGGAGCGCAGCCGACGCAACGATCGGTAACGCGGACGGTAACGCTCTTGCCCTTGTCTATAAAGAATATAAGTCAAGCGGGAAATATCAGGCAATTGAAGTAGACGAACATGTAGCCTTGATCTTCTTGCCGCAGATGGGGTTGTTGTTGGGATTGCCAGAAGCACCACTGAAACAAGTAAGGCGGATTAAATCAGGCTAAATGATATGTAGATCAAACACTTACGGGACAGCGTCGAAGAGCTTCATGGACACAGCACAGATGAAGTCCGTGTCCTTGTTTGTTTCACCACACGCGGTCAAACCCGTCGCGTAGAAAGTACCTGAATGGGGATGAAACATCAGCATGTGGGGGGATTGATGATGTAGGGAAAATCTGACCTTCGCCGGTTTGCTGCCCAGCAAAGAAGTTGCCGAATGGACGGGCACCGCCAGAGCCACCGTCGTCGTTGTTCTCTGCGGGCTTGGCTGGTGTGGGCGTCGGTGTGGGCTTCGGCTTATCAACAGTAGTGTCAGGAGTTGTGCTCTTCTCGGGTGAAGGAGAAGGAGACGGTGCTTTAGTGGTCGCCTTCTCCGTAGTCGGAGAAGGGGTAGGAGAAGGAGAAGGAGAGGGCGATTTTGTAGTCGCCTTCTCTGGAGTAGGAGAGGGAGAAGTATCCACCTTTGATGTAGTCGCCTCCTTGGTGGTTGTCGGGTCTGCCTTCTTGGTGGTTGTCGGCTTGTCCTCAATGTCTGGCGTGGGTGCGACGTTGGCTACGGGTTTGGTTGTCGTAGCGGGAGCGGGGGCCGCGCTTGATGATCGGGGGCGGCAGCGTCTGCCCGACGCGCGCTTGCGCATGCTCGCTGAAGGAACATCGGCTGGGTTGGCAACGCGGGCTGCAATGGCGCGGTGATGGTTGTGAACGCCACGAGCAGCGTGCGGGGTAGCGAAGACGGAGAGCGGGGCAGCGGTGAGGAGGAGGGAGATGAAGTAGACAGCTTTCATGGCGGGCAGGGGAGGAGGAGGTGGACAAAGAATGGCACAGGGGGAAGGGAGAGTATTTAAGTAAACGAGCGACTGAGGGAGGAGAAGGAACGACCGGACGAAGCAAATGAAACAGGTGTGAAAAATTTCAGAGTGTATCCTTTGTTGTCGCGTATTTGCACATCTCATCTTACACTGCCCCTAAAACGTTGAACCCGCGAGGTCTCGGGACGGTGGACTGCATCTCCAATTGGAATCAATTGTTGTATATCTACACATCAATTCCCAAAGCTTGCCTTTGCAGCGTACATTTTAACCAACCCTGTGCTCGCCGTGCTGCTGAGCGTCTTTGCGTAAGCATCAACCTGCCCTAGCAGCAACATGCTTTCGAGCCGACTTGGCTCGGGTGGGATTTTGAAAAGTCTGTTCACATCTTCCTCGGGAAGGGGGGCGAGCCCCTGGGCTATCCGAGTAGCGTTTTCCTCCTGGCGCTTCGCAACATGGTTGTCGGCTTTGGAGCGTTCTCGTGCTATCTGACGCAACAGATACGCTAAATTGCCCTCCTCCGTACGATAGTTGTCGATGCCCTCGATGATCTGCTCCAGATTCCGTGTAACGCCTGACGTGCCCAGATCTAACACACCATACGACGGCGGTAGCGCCGATGTAGCGGCAGCAGATGGTGGAGCATCAGTAGCTTCCGAGCGAGTTGGCTCAGTTAAAACCCCGAGGAACGAGCTTAACAGAGGATTTGTTCGAACCTTGAGGGCAACTTCCTCAAGAATCGAAGAGAATGTCAGCCGATGGTTGATCAAGCTACGCGCAATAAATAGCAATAGTTAGGAACATGAAATCTTGATTGAACGAGACAGACATGCCTGGCCGCGCTGAAGTTGTTCTTCTTGTACGCATCAAGGAAAGCACTCGTCAATCGGAAGGCACGGAAGGAGGCATTCCCTCTCGCAGTTTGGGAAAGGTCTGCAAAGAACGTCCAATGGAACTTGAGATGCCAAGTGCTTCTATAAGGAGGTTCGACGCACCGTGGACGATAATAATACCACCGTGTCGTAATTTTTCCTGGTGTATAGCTTGCGTGTCTAAGAGGGTTTGATTGAAGAAAGCGCCGAGTGTAGTTGCCTGGTAGAAGCCCACGACGCTGTCGTCTGCTTGTACCTCCTTCAGCGATCGTAGCATAGAGGCCTGATACCGTGCTGCGTTATCATAGAAGCAAATGACAAGTCTGTTAATGAATGGGGAATTGAAAACGCCCGGTACGAGCATGAGTACATACCTACTGATTTGGCAGACTTGTCATCTTCATCGGAGACGTGATGGGGCAATGGAAATGAATTTGAGACTTCTAGCGTCCCGTCTAAATCCAAGCCGAGGAGGAGGCCGTGTGCGGTCGTTGAGTTTGACTCTCGTGCATGTTTCAGAATCTTGGTGACAACCTACGACGCAAGTATGAGCATACGTCCGGTATATCGCAGCCGTGGGGAAAGTAGTTGCAGATGCAGGAGGGTCGTGGGGGAGTCGTGGGGGGATAAGAGGGACATGAAGAAGGCGCGGCAACTGACCATGGCATCGAGCTGAACGCACGTTAACGGAATCTCTGCCTCGATGTCGACCACTTTGGCCATTGAGGCAGGAATGGCTTCATAGGATGGCGCTACGGGCGCTGGTGCTGCTGCAGGTGCTGGTAGAGAAGCCGCGAGGGCGGCGGCCATGGATGTTGCAGCCATGCTGGGCAGAAGATACTCGAGTGCTCGACGCCTTGAACGGTGAAGTAGAAAAATCTAAGGGTTTTGCCAAACAATGCCAAACGCACTTTAATCTTAATATTCGCAGGTTTGTCTGCGATTGAGAATGTCGCGATAATCAAAGATCAATGAACCGTGTAGCGTCTTCCTTAGAGTATACGAGAGTACACGGTGCTCGCTCTGGATGCAGGAGGATCGAATTCTGATATTCCGAGTGCATGTGACCCGGTATCTTCATATGACATACTCGGGCGTCTAAGGCATCATCTCTTCCGACCATAACCACCACCTCCTCCTCGTACTCGAACTCACATTCCCGTTCTTGATCGCGATGGGAATGTCACGTTCGGCAAGGATAACCCTTCTCCTCATCATCGACGTTATCTTCTTCTGGGTCGAACTCATCGTTGGTCAGCAATAGTCTTCTGCGCACAATGTGGACGCCACTCACTTCTTCTGAATTCGCGCAGGTTATGCGGTCGGCTCGCTTGCACTAGTAGCTGACAGCTTCCACATGCTCAAGTCCGTCTTCTCGCCTAATATATCTCAGGAAAGCTTTGACACCCCGTTATAGCGATGTGATGAGCTTGGTGGTCGCACTCTATGCAATCAAGGTACCCTTTCGTTGTGTTTTAATTTCAAGGAAGGACTCAATGTAATGTTTCTCCACAGTTGACAGCACAAGGCTCAACAGACTCGCGATATTCGTATGGGTGGCACCGCGCTGAAATCCTCGCCGCTTTGATTAATGGAGTTTTCCTCCTTGCACTATGCTTCTCCATTTCCCTCGAAGCTATAGAACGCTTCTTCTCAACCCCTGGTGAAGTCGCCTTCCTCACATCCATGGGCAAAGTCCTAATACCTTAACCAGAAATCTCCAATCCTCGCCTCGTAGTCATCGTCGGTTCTCTCGGCCTAGCGTCGAACATTGTTGGATTGTTCCTATTCCACGGTAATCATCATGTGGCCGATTCATTAACTCACTCTGACTGACAAGTGCCTTGCCCCCCCTTCGTCCCCATTCTTTCATTTTCTGCAGAACACGGTCATTCACACAGTCACCCCACTCCTTCCACGCCTAGCAGTTCCGCTGCGTCGCAATCCAGTCCGAGACCCGCAAATGCTGCCCTTGAAGGACCTCCAAAACGCAAGCACACTCGTTCGCGAACAGAATCATACTCCTCCTTGTATGGCCACCCCGCAGCCACCCGTGCTTCCTTGGTCCAGACCGCGAACAATATCGCGTACACACGTTCCCCCTCACCTTCGCGGACCAGACTCTCGCTTGATACCGAAGGCATGCGCCGGAATGCTCTATCAACCGATGATATACCAGTCATCGCAGAAGCTGATAGCAGCGAGAACCTCCTAGCTTCCCCTGCTATCCACGATTCAGAGGATACTCCTTTACTCGACTCGGACTCCGTTGACGATGATTACCATCACCATTCCCATGGCGGACACTCGCATGCGGGCTCAATGAACATGCGTGCTCTGCTGCTTCACGTCCTTGGTGATGCCCTCGGGAACGTCGGCGTGATCGCGACAGGCCTAGTCATCTGGCTAACCGAATGGAGCTTCAAATTCTACTTCGACCCCATAATCAGTTTAGTGATCACAATTATTATATTCTCTTCCGCGCTTCCATTGGGTTAGTCGATTCGCTCGTCCTCGTTGATGTCTTGCTTACCGTTTGAATGCAGTGCGCAGCACGTCATTCATTCTTCTGCAAGGTGTTCCTTCCACCATCTCGGTTGAGCAAGTTCGCGCGTCGATATTGAACGTCGAGGGCGTTCTATCACTCCATGAGTTGCATATCTGGCAACTTTCGGAAACCAAGATTGTTGCTTCAGTGCACGTCTTGACGTCCCGCAACCATGATTTCATGCCAGTCGCGGTGAATATCAGAAAAGTATTGCATCATCATGGTATCCACTCGAGCACCATCCAGCCTGAGTACCACCATCCCAGAACAACCATTCCCGAAGAAAATCTGAAAGTAAGTTCTATATTGCGAGATGAGAATGCTTTCCTCAAATTGGTTCTACATCAGACCAGCGCGGATACTTCTTGTTTGATTTTGTGCCCTCCTGACGAGGAATGTACACACGAAAATGCCTGCTGCCGTACGTGTATTCCCATTGGTCCATCTCAAGTCAGCTTTGCCTTATTTTTGCTTCTGCAGCCCCACCTCCAGTTGATGTTTGATGAAGTAATAATAAGTTTTAGACACAAGGTAGCAGAACATTATGTCTTCGTTATATAAATTTAAATGTTTATTTCGCTCATGAAATGTGGGAAGTTCGCCATGAACGGCTGGGACGATGTCAATTTGTGCAGGAGCGACCGTGAAGTGCGGCTATTTTTCTTCATGCGGAGGTTGACGCCTAGCCTTCTTGCCATAATCGTACTTGGTTGACCGCCCAACGGAGATAATGGTTCACCACCCACTGCACGAAGAGCCCATTCAAGATGGAGAGCAGCGGTGAGCGATGACGTGACCATATTAAAGAGCAGCTCCGTCCCCAGCGTTTGCTCTCCTGCGTTCTGACTGTCGATCGCGACAATCAATGAGGGGAGGACGATGTAGAGGAAGATGGGCAGCAGAGGCGGAGTCTGCGGAGGTTGTGGCATCGTCAGGACGTAGGTCGCGATCCGTCGGCACATGTCCATCTCTCCCAGACCCGCCGCGACCACCAGTTCACTCCAGAGGAGCTGAAGGAACTTCGCGGGAGGTGTGACGTCCAGACAATGCCTTACATCGAGATGCGGCGCTTTGCCTCCTCGCGCCGTCCCTATCGCCATGAGAATCGCGTTCCTGGGTTGATTCGGCCATTGTCCTTGCTGCTTAGGAGTCGGCATAGTCGCTGTAATCACACACTTGGTTAATGTCTGGTCCGCTAGTACATATGAATGGCTAACCTGGTTCCCTGTAGCCAACTGCACGAGCAGCTAATTGGCGAATAGCCCGAACATCGAATTTAAATTCTGACGAGGCTGTCTGAACTCGGACGTTCAGGAGGGTAATTTGCGTCAAAATCTGCGCGCCGCAAAGGCAATGGACGGTTGGCGGACAAGTAGCAGAAAGTAGAATTGTTTGTAGGATGTCGAAATGGACGGGAGCATTGAAACTGTTTCAGTGCAACGCCTAAGCGCGTTGGCACGGGGAGGTGATTCTGAAGGAACGTACCCTTTTGTTCTGATCTCTCTAAGCAGCGACTTCACGACACCTACCAGAGTCCAATTTAACAGTGGACTGAGAAAGAATGAGACACCGTTGTGGAGGGTATCGTTGTCGATTTTCGATGCCATTCGCGCTATTATGGCATGGGAGACTAAAGTCGCGGCTAGCCGTAGAAGTATCTTCGGATTTGTTGATCTGCAAACCGTTGATAAGGCAGTATGGATAGGGTGGACGCCTAGTAATTACCTGAGGATAGAATCCTCGATTCCTTCGCTCGTACTGTCGAAAAGCGTTTTGAACCAAGAATTAAATGCGACCATCTCCTCTCGGGTGAGTTCATCTAACGCGTATATGTTCCGTACAGTTTTGATAAACTGTGAAGATACCGCGTTGGCTCCATGGGCGAAAGTGTCCATGTCAAGCTATAAGACAGAGAAACAATTATTCGCAAGGAGCTGAGAACGGAATTGCACGTACATGATACTTTTCCATCGTATACTGGGCAAACAATACCACATCTCCGAGATGGCCAACTGCTGTCTGCGGATCACCTGTAGGTTATGTCATGATGTGGTCGAGTTCGAACCCAAGGTGGGGACTCACCAACAGTCTCACAATCATACATCTCTATGAACTTCAAAGCATGGTATACTAGCGAAGAGATCGGCTCATGCAAGGAAATGATGTCCAACGCTGTCTCATGCTGGAGTAACAATTTGCAGAGGTGGCTCATGGATTCAACGTCCAGAGTTGTAGTCAGCTTCGCAGCTTGCTAGAGGGTATCATGTTTATGAACTGCTTTATGCCATTGGTGTAGCCGTACCTCCATTATCACGCGTGCGAATGTTTCATGGCTTGTGGGGTCAAGCCAGACACGACTGGCGAGAAGCTTGACTTCCTCAAGACTTGCATCGAGGGATATCTTGAACGTAATATAGGACTGGAGAAGGAACTATTGATGAAAGCACGGAGCCATTGCTGTCGGAAATTACCTGCAGTTCCGGGTGACCAGCATCTCTCGCCTCTGTCTTCAGGCGTGGTATACTATCCTCGGCAGTTCGCACATCTATCCCGACTGCAAACGAAGAGTCTATGACACTTCGATTGATCAGACCAGCTAGAAGCTCCCCGGATGCTGATCGAAGACTGAGTCAATGGTATCATCAGTGGACTTCTGGGGCTAGTCTGGAACACATACACTGGTGCCTCGAGATTCAGCTGTTGTATTAAGTGGTCGCATTGTGCCATTAGTTCGGACCGACGAAGGACATTAGATAGGGCTGTCTGGAGGGCGGAACGCTACGCAGTGTTGGCCTCGGTTCGTCTGAGTATATGAGTCTCTTACCCAATCTGCGTTCACTAATGAATCCGACTTGATCGTTGCCTCAAACTGAGAGATCATGGACGGGAGCTTGTAAAATTAGCATCAACGGGACAATGCGGAAATAGGGCAGCAAGACACCTACTCTACCAGCGATGAAGGAAACCCATAGCCAGATCTTGTTTCTAGAGGTTTGCGATAGGCACGTGAACGCTGAAGATATAAGTTGAGTATAAAAGACAGCGGGGGTCCACGAGCTCCATCGAAGGATTTCAAGGAGCAATGTAACGGGATCGCCACCACTGCCTGATCCGTATTTGGCTCCTCGATTGTGCACCTACGACACTAGATTCTAGAGGGATATATCAATACAAGGAGTAAGGTACGTACTAGATGATGCAAGAGGAGCCCGAAAGAAACGATATCCGAGTTCGAGGTTGCATCAGAGAATTCTCCTTTACCATAAGTAGAAGCATTGATATTCTGCATCATCTGCGCTTCGTGAGCGGCTTTTACATCGGCGCCAGCAACCATATCCAGAGATAGCGAATATGTTTGGAAGATCTGCCTAGCTGTGTTGGAAAGGGGAAGGGTTTGCAACAGATAATTGACTTCAGAAAGATGCACCATGGCCTGCGCAACGGGTACTTGAGAGAGATCGGTGATGCAAGAAATAAGCAAGGTTGCTAATTCCGAAGCAGATGTCGATAACTGGTGAAAATGTGACGGAGGCAATGTGCTAGCAGACCGAAGTAGGGAAAGTGCATCCTTGACGGTAGCCATGATGGCTGCAGAAGGGGCGCCAACTGGCACGACCGAGCCAACAGGGGGAGCATTCGATGAATAGTGGGCATCAAGGGCGACACGACATAGCATATCGAGAGAGGCCGACGTCCGAATCTCGGGGGAGAATGCTGCTTGCAGGAATGTCGAAACAAATACGGGCAGCGAGACCAAAGATTCTTGTAACGCCTGTCGAAAGTATTCAACGAGGTCTGGTTCTCCGGGATACGAACGGTACAGGATAAGCACAGAGTCTGCACAGCGTCATGAGTGATTCTCCACGCCGAGTCACAGCAACCTACTACAGACTGCTTATTTGATGTTCGACATCAGGCGTAGATTCAATTCCGTTCTTTGAGACGTAGAGTTGACACAGTTTCACCCACTGCCAAGAACGTCAGTTCAATGCTGAGACTACACCACGAAGATAAGCATACCCTGGGCGCTGATACGCCACTTTGGAAGCAGTTTCTAGTCAGATCAGCTATGGACATAGTGGTAAGCTGCAGACGCGCGGGTCGCGACCGAAATGCCAAATGGATGCTCAACCAATCACGTGCAGGCGTTTCTGAGGTGTACGATCTTATTCCGTGGTCATTGTCATGTTGTATCTCATTCTAAAGATGAGATGAAAGCGAAGGGGTATCTACTATATACATGAGCCATTAAACCTTGGCAATGAGCCGCCGTGTCTCCTGTGGAGTGAAATGTAAGATGATGGACAGGACCTTGACCAGATTAGGCCGCATTTCCTTGTGCTCAAGGAATTGTAGAATAACGTTTCGCAAGTATTCCAGATTGACCTCTTCGTCACTTTTTGATTGCGACGGCGCGGGCGAAGCAGTACGGGAGGGCGTTTCTGAGGATACGGAAGTTCGGGACTCCGTTGAAGAAGAGTCTTGTCTGGACCAGTAACCAACTCCAGGATGTCTCTGGCGTTCCAGAAGTGCAGCAGATGACTGAACCTTGCGAAGTTCCTCGCGTAACGTCTGGTTTGGTATGAGTATGGTTTGTGTTATGACGAGAGCCTTATGGTGTTCACCTTATTCGTAGCCTTGAGGTGAGTCTCTCGCTTTGAGTTTTCCTCGGCGTTGCGCTCGAGAGCCACAACCTTGGACTTCAGCTCGTTAATGGCATCCTTGAGGCTATTCTACAATTCCCTTAGAAATCGTATCCACGGGTGGAAGCAGTATACTGACCTCCTGATCGCTGCCACTTGTTGCCTGGTGTTGTAGTTCCACGACCTGTCTCTTATACTGTTGAATCTCCTGCTTCAACTGGTCGATTTGGCTCGCCAGGCCATCAACGGTCGCTTGGCTCTCTTCGCGGGTTTTTGCAGAGGACGCCAGGACTCTTTTCAGCTCGTCCGCTTCGCGTGTCTTCTCCCGAAGCTTGCGGCTCCAGTCAGCCTCTGCGTCATTCCTCTCCGTCTCTGTCGCCAGAAGATCCTTGCGCATATCCGCAAGCTTGGTCTCGTACTTGGATTGCGTGGCAGACAAGAGTCGGGCGACTTCTTCGGACGAGGCTAAGGGTGCTTGAGCCTTCGCATCCTGCTCATGGCGCGCTTCTGCTAGGTTTTCGCTCAGCAGTGCCAGCCTATCGTTGGCCTCTCGAAGCTGGAATTGGAGCTCGGCGTTCTGGCTTTGCAGAGACTCTAGATGGGATTGTAGGGATTCGCTTTCGGCCTGACGAAGCTGCATCTGCTCAAATAAGTTATTCTTGTCATTTGAAAGAGCATTGACAGATTTCTCGAGAGTCGATATTTGAGCATCCTTGGAGGAAAGTTCCTTCGAGTATCCGCTCTAATGCAAGCGATTGAGTGGGCTGAGCTTCGTTTCGTAGATGAACCCACCTTTGTCGAGATGGCTTCGAGTTCAAATTGGCCTTTGAGAGCCGATATCTCCCTCTCGTACCGTTCTTTTACTCCAGCGACCTCCTTGTCAAATTGACCCTTGAGCCCCGCAACAGCTCTTTCCCTTTCAGCATTGACAGAGTCGATCTCCTTCTGAAGTCTACTCCTTTCTGCCTCCTCCTTGTCCCTATCACCTTTCTCCCTCTCTTTAACAGCGGCCAGTTCACCCCGAGCCTCATCTCGGTCCTTCTCCGCTTTCACCAACTTCTGTCTCACCGTCTTCAACAGACTGATCGCTTTCACCCGCTTTTCCTCCTCTTCTTTTGCTAAACCCTGCGAGCGCTCCAGTTCTTTTTTCAGTGTCTCTAGTTCTGCCCGTGTACTAGCATTCTCACTCTCTGCTTGAGCGGCTGCATCATGGGACGCCTTGAGCAGTGCTTCGGTCTCCGCCGCTTGTTTGCGAAGTCGCTCAATTTGATCGGATTGTGAATGAGACTCCAGTCGGTGAGTATCACGTAGCTCGTCGATACGATCGGACTGTCCTGGGCATATACTGAGACGAGTTTTAGATTCGAGAGATATTGTCTTACTGGAGAGTTTGCCATTCAAACGCTTGATGTCGTCCTCGGAGATCTAGAGACCAATCAACACACCCTGTCTCGTTCAGAAGACGATATCCTTACCTCGACTTTCAATATCAAACTCTGTAAGTAGTCTTTGAAGGTATCGAGATCTTCCAAGCCCTCTAGAGGGGTCAGCGTGCGGACGAGATTGTCAGCAGCGTCCTTCTCCGATTGCAGCTTCTTAAAAGACTCTGTAACCTCTAAGAAACGGTGTTCATGTCAGCCGGAGGTAAATGCATACAGGATGCCTCTACCTGCGAAGCGCCGCTCGAGTTGCCGCAATTGCTCTTGAATTACGTCGTCGGTGCTTGAAGAATGCTGAATGACGTGCCCATTGACTTGCAGGGGAGTCTTTTCTGTTGAAGTACGTTCTTCAGAGGGGAGTTCGACATCCCCGGGAGCTACTTCGATAGTTGCATCTAGTGTATGTGGTTCTACTACGGAATCGTTACTGGGTGTTTCTGCTTCCGGAGGCGGGCTGACGGAATCGGATGTTGGTTCGAGTTGAGATGGAGGCGAAGAGGGTTCGAGTCGCTCCTCAAGTACAGCAGGCTGAGGGTCTGGCATGTCGGTTAATGGGGGTGACTTCGCCAACGGTTCCTCCGGATGGGGAGGTAATACGTCCTCCTCATCTAGCTCCGTGTCAGCGCTTTCATGGCTCCCCTCTGCACCATCAGGTAGTGGTATATCAGCTTCGGGGTGGCGTCCTTCTGTCGTACCTTCCGCCGTCGACACCTCCAAAGGATCCTGCGCCTGCTCTGAAAGCTTGCTACCTGTGAGATGAAGGGACTCTGAGATGCTATGCTGTTCGGATGCCACCGACGGCGAGACGGGAAGTGAATCTGGCAGTGGTATGGCTGTTGGTACGACTTCAGGCGGGGTACTGGCTGGTGCGGGCGAAGGAGTTGCTCTCGTAGAGTTCTCTGTGCTGCCCCTCGACGAAATGTCCCCGACAGTGAAGCTCGCTCGAAGTCTCTCCTCTAGTCGCGATTTCGCTGGTCGAATAGCTCCATCCGAAACCGACGTGGCGACTGCTGGGCTCTTGGGCCGACCAGTCGGACCGGGGCTTCCAGAGCGATTGGACGCGAGAGATTTACGAAGGTTCAGCAAAGCAGACTCAGCTAGATAGCTGGATGATAGCGGTGAAGGCGATGAAGGTGAGCCTTGTATGTCTAGCGATGCAGATCGAGAGGGTTGGTCGCGTCCCGGGCCAGCTGCGGAGACGGGATCAGAGCCTCTCCGGACGACCTGATTTTCTAGTGGGACCTGAGCTAGGTTTTCGAGCGCGTTTCGAAAGCTAGAGAACATGACGGGAGCAGCGAGTATAAACAACCAGTAGCGAGCCTTGAATGTTGCACGCAACCTGAACATGGACTTGGGTAGACGAAGCGCCCATCCACTCAGGGGGAGAGCAAACTATTTCACCAAGATCGAACAAGTACAAGCGAAATATTAGAGGGGGTGTACAGAAGCGTACAGATTATACAACTAAGTATACGCAAATTCATTAGGGGGGAGTGATGTCGGACTCCTTCTCCTTCCCTTTACCTGTTGATGATGCTTCTGATGAAGTACTAGTAGTGTCCGGAATAGAAGAGGGTACAACAGGCGGTGTAGAGGTCGCTGATGAGGCTAATTGCCATGCTGGTATAGATGGAGTGGTTGTTCTTGGGGCAGTATCAGTTGAACCAGATAACTGCCATGCGGGAATGGAGGGCTTTCCCGCCAACGATGTTGTGGGAGTAGTGGGTATTGAAATACCGGTGCCCCTGCTCAGAAGTAACGCTTTCAAAGACTTGAGTTCCTGCTGTAATTCAGCAAGCGATTGGGTTTGAGTCTCTCGATTTTTGTCAATCATCTGAATACCCAAGTCAGACAGTTAGAGCAATGGACAGGATGCATGTGCTTGCCTTCGGAAGCATTTCGCGGATGGTGTTCATTTCGTCTCTGACTTCCCTCATTTCATCTCTTGTTTTCACTTCACCTTCGCGCATTTCCTTGACCACGGCGTTCACTTCTTGCGTTGCTTTGTCGATGTCCTCTTGCTGCTTCTCAACAGCTGTCCGGATGGCAGAAGTTTCCGTTTGAATCTCCTTCAGTAGTTGCTCTGCAGCGTCAAATTGGGCTGTCATGGCATCGCGATCTTCTTCGTAAGCAGTTGAAGACGGCGGTTGGAGGTGGGGGAGTAGGTATTTCTATAACACCGTGAGCCGGTGAATTGGAAGCAGCAAGGACTGACTAACTTTGAACAAGGCAGAAGCACCATACATGATGGTGCCAGAAACGACGGCAGTGATCTGAGGATAGTCATATAAGCCGTGCATTGGTTATTTCCGATGTCCATTCACGCACAAAGTAGTCACGCCAGTCCCATACTGGACGAGGGGGCACGAGAGCATGTCCATAATTAGGGCCATATACTGGTAAACCAGCTGTTGGCTGAGACCCGCTGGAATTGAGAGATGCTTGTCTCACGGCGATGTCAATCTCGGATGGCGTTAAACCTTTGGCTTCCAGGAACTGGATTCTCTGGGCCAAGGGCGACGCTTGCGACTACGAGCACCACATATCAGCCAAATTGGCAACAAATTGGCAAAGGCCTTACCTTGGGGTCGACGAGGAAGGCGACAGCATTTCGGACAAGTTCTTCACGAGAGGACATGGTCGCTCGGAATCTAAGTTACCCGTCGCCATACTTGGCATATGATCGAGAGGTTGTTGTTGCTTGTTTGCCAACGCCCTCACGCCGGAGACCGCCTCGAAACAAAATTTGAATTCACAACTCTTTTCTCCACCAAAATGCTTCAGCTCGCAGCTCCTCAGGCGCTGTTTCGCTGCGTCGCTAGCTCAAGATGTAAGCCGTCTTCGTGGGCACTTCACCTGAACGTCCTGACCATCGTTTGCTGTAGCTTCTGTCCTCTCTACGTGCCTTCGAGCGGGTGCATGGAGAACTCCAAAAGTTCTCGATACCATTAACTTGGGTGGGTCGTGACGCGTCGCTGGTCGCTGGCTATTGTTAAATTTGTCTCTTGTAGTATCTCGACGCGGTTATGCAGAGGCTTTCTCGCGTGCGAAGCCGCACATGAACATCGGAACAATTGGTGAGTTCTCACTTCTGCACGTTAGTGTCGTATACATACCTAAGCACCTTGCACAGGCCACGTCGACCATGGTAAAACGACCCTCACAGCGGCTATTACCAAAGTCCTTGCTACTCAAGGTGGTGCCAAGTTCACGGACTACTCTCAGATTGACAAGGCGCCCGAGGAAAAGGCTCGCGGTATCACCATTAACTCCTCCCATGTCGAATACGAAACCGATTCTCGTCACTACGGCCACATCGACTGCCCGGGTCACGCTGATTGTATGTTTGCACTGCGCGCCTCGTCATTTACTTGCTAAAAAGGAACCGGAACCAGACATCAAGAACATGATTACCGGTGCCGCTCAGATGGACGGTGCTATCATTGTGGTTTCTGCTTCGGACGGCCAAATGCCCCAAACCCGCGAGCATCTTCTCTTGGCTCGCCAGGTCGGTGTTAAGAAGCTCGTCGTATTCATCAACAAGGTTGACCAGATCTCGGACCCGGAAATGCTCGAACTCGTGGACATGGAAATGCGTGACCTTCTTTCGACCTACAACTTCGACGGCGAGAACACTCCTATCATTATGGGTTCGGCATTGGCTGCTTTGGATGGACGGGACGACGACATTGGTTCCAAGAAGATCCTCGAATTGGTGAAGGCTTGTGACGAATGGCTCGACCTCCCCCCTCGTATGTTGCATTGCAGTGGGTTGTCTACCATTCACTAACACACTAATAGGTGACTTGGAAAAGCCCTTCCTTATGCCCATCGAGGGTTAGTTCATCCAACGACTACGTGGTTCCCTAGCTCACTGAATATTAGACGTCTTCTCCATCTCCGGTCGTGGAACTGTCGCAACTGGACGTGTAAGTGAACCTATTGTAATTGTAGACCGTCTCTTAATCATTGTATCAGGTTGAGCGCGGTATTGCAAATAAGGGTGCCGATGTTGAGATTGTTGGCCTCGGTGGTAACTTCAAGACTACCCTCACTGGCATTGGTACGCTCTCGATCCTACATCTTCCCGAGCTACGTTTCTTACTCCTCTCTGCAGAAATGTTCCACAAGGAGCTCGATCGCGTAGGTCTTCAGGCAGTGTCATTGCGTTATCCAGTGACTTAGTTTCAAACAGGGCGAAGCTGGTGACAACATGGGATGCTTGCTCCGTGGTGTTAAGCGCGAGCAACTCAGACGCGGCCAAGTCATTGTCGCTCCTGGTTCGATCAAGGCCGTCAAGAAGTTCCAAGCTCAGATCTACGTTTTGACCAAGGATGAGGGTACGCATTTGAACTCCTTGTATACTCTGCACTCTTTTGACGTCTCGACGCAGGTGGTCGTTACACTCCATTCATGAGCAACTATCGCCCTCAACTCTTCATCCGTACTGCTGACATTACTGTTTCCCTCACTTTCCCTGAAGGAACTGCCGATGCGGCTGAGAAGATGGTAGGTTGCTGTAATGCCAAAGAGACTCGTTACTGACGTCTGATCCTTAGGTCATGCCTGGTGACAATGTCGAGATGGTTTGCGACCTCGTCCATGACGTTGCTGCAGAGGTTGGCTCCCGGTAAGTCAATATCGCAGCGCCTTATCGGCGTTTACTGAGAATGCTCTCCCTTAGTTTCACCTTACGTGAGGGTGGAAAGACGAGTGAGTACCCTTTACACTCTTTCCCGCGAACAGGCTTTCTGATAGCCTTTTAGTCGGTACTGGCATTGTGACCAAGATCATCGATACCGCATAAATGCCTCGACTACTTGGAGATGGTGGCATTCCCTCTTAGTTTTACCCCAACTCACATACACAAGGAAAATTACTTGGCCTATTTACACGTTACAGCGTGCTATTTATTACTAGATAATTGTAATAGACATTGCTCTGAGGTTGCTCTGAACGAACCTAGACCGCCTCAGGTTGTGAGACGGCGTTCCGGAATCAACCGCATTATCGACCGCATTACTCTGGCCCTTCCGAACCAACGTAAAATAGACGGACCCCTGTCTATATTTTTGCTCGCCAAAGTGTTGCCTCCAGTCTACTCAAGTCTCCACCTCCCTCCACCTCCACCCCGTCGACCCACCAGCCATGCAGTCTATCGCCCGTCAAATGTCGCGCTACGGACCCTCGGCGCTCCGCGTCCCAAAGCACACGAGCTTAATCTCCAGGCCTCTGGCAAGGACGCTCGTCAGTGAGTGTCCCGGAACACAGACTTCGCGTCCCGTCTTGCTAACGGAGGTCATATAGCGAAACGATACACCGTAGAGCACGAAAGTGTCTCATTCGATGATGCTACCGGCCTCGGTGTGATCACCATTACGGACCATGCTCAAGAGGCCCTCGGTGATGTTGTGTTTGTGGAACTCCCCACAATTGGAACGGAGGTCAAGCAAGGCGGTGAGTTCAGTCCACCTTTACTCCCCCCGACACCGATTTATCTAAGTGAATTTTTGCAGAGCAAATTGGTGCAGTAGAGAGTGTTAAGGCTGCTTCGGATATCGTATGTTGTCACTCCGTCTTCTCCTGAGTACCTACTCATAGCCTATCAGTATGCTCCGGTTTCGGGTACCATTGAAGAGATCAACGAGACGCTCTCTTCAGAACCCGGACTGCTGAACAAGTCCCCCGAGGACAAAGGTTAGTCCTTAGCTAATGCACTCCGTGTCGTTATCAACCCTTTGTTATAGGTTGGTTGTGCAAGATCAAACTTTCTGATCCATCCGAGGTATGATTTTACACGTCCCCGCAATTTGTTTTGTCGCTGACCACAGGCCAGGTCGAGAAACTCCTTGATGCAGATGCTTATCGCGCCAGCTACGAAAACTAATGGGGATTAAGTGGACCAGTAGGAGGCACGCATCGGTTATTTCGTCCAGAGGGCTTATATACCAGTTATGAGAGACAATCTATAGAGGGTTTCTATTAGGGCGTAGAGGGCTCGTATTGGTATTTCTCTCCCCGAGCTTCCATCCTAGCTTTTGCTTCCTTAAGAGCCCACGTCTGTATACTACAATTATGCACGCATTAGACATTCGAGCGTCCGATAACTAGAAAGGCCGCATGCATACCTGGTGTCGGGTTTATAGTAGAGCATCACCGTTGCGAACGCCATAGAGCCGAACATCCCAATCACCCAAATGTTCTCCCAGTCTTCCTTGACACGTTTCTGACCGGGTGGGGGAGGCTTCAAGCAAGGTGGTAAGTAAATGCAAACCTTGAGCATACATCGTTGAGAGCGGTCCACACCTTTTCGCCGAAGAGCCAGCCTGAGGGTTCGTTATATTGAGGTGCTCCGTGGGAGGCATTGCGCCTGCCCGCTGTGCGTAGGCCGAGTGTCTGTTGGGCGAACGCCCGTCGGCAAGGCGTGCGCAGTGATGATAATAGCGACATTGATTGAGTTGAGGTTGACGGCGAAGCAAGGTCGGTAAGTTATGGAGGTTGTTGATGGGAGTTATGAACGGGAGATAAACAACATCATGCATAAATAAAGCTCTCCTATTTTCTGTTACAGGAGGTACAACTACAGCTCGAGCGAGAGGATGCGATATTCTAGAGATTCATCTTCACCATCATTACTAGGACATGTTGGGTCGGTCACGAATCTGCGGAGAAGGAGAATTAGTGGCCAA
This sequence comes from Sanguinoderma rugosum, assembly GCA_017499575.1. Lineage (NCBI taxonomy): Eukaryota > Fungi > Basidiomycota > Agaricomycetes > Polyporales > Polyporaceae > Sanguinoderma > Sanguinoderma rugosum. The sequence continues at coordinate 2,526,094 of VTPW01000002.1, read as the reverse complement.
ATAAATATTCAGCATCAGGTTTGATATTATTCATATTGCATACCCGTTGCGTTCGTAAAACTGTACGGCTTCAGAGTTGGCTATGCAGTTGTCAGACAAGGGAGAATATTTGAAGTACACCTGGGCAGACCTTTGAAGGCTGTAAGCGTGATTTTGTCCATGCCGTATTTTTCGCCTATAGCTTTCACTTGTTCCATAAGTACGCGACCGAGGCCTTGTCGCTTGAAGTCCGGAGAAACCTGCAGTTCGTAGCTGAAGCACTCGTTCAGCGTTGTCAAGATGGTGACGAGGAAGCACATACCAATAGGCTAAATTTTTATCTTCCTCAAACTCAAAGCGAAACATCGTGTAGGCTACGAGCGCCGAGGCGTTGTCGTAGGCCAAGATAAATCTAGAGAGAGGGTGAAAGAGCTCCTTTTTCTTCTCGTCCGGATGCCAACCCATGGCAGGAGATGCTTCATAACTATCAAGTACGATCAGCTTGACTGGGACTCGATTTGATTAGTTCAAACTTTACTTGCAGGGCTTGCATATTCGCGGTGAAAAATTCCCAGCAAGTATCTTTCTCATCCTTGAGCAAGCCAGACGCGTATTTTACCTCTAATGTGTATCTTAGTCCAGTATTTTCAATAGTCAGTACTACGAAGGGGACTGCGAATGACCAGCACCTTACTTGTTTCCTTTGGTGTCGATCTCTGAAGGTATGAGCTTTGATAGAGCTTCGGCGGTAGCCTAAGCAAGACTACGGTAAATTTCCTACTTAGCTCTTCGTGAAGACGGCCCACCTTGTTGGCTGCCCTCACCAACCTCGAGCCCGTTGCTGACATGGTTGCCTGAAGCGTAGGACTCTGAAGTGAGTTCGATCTCGGGCGCTAGTTGTGCGTCTTGATTTGGAAATCCTCCGTCAAGTTTTCGAGATCACCTCCCTTGAATATGGCGGAGACCACGACCGAGCCCCAGTTACCCCCAGTGCTGCAGTCGCTCACGAACCTCCTCGACGAAAAGACCGAGACGCTTGCCATTGGGAACCCAGATATACGAGCTGCCGCACTCGACGCTGCTAAATTTGTGTTTGACCTCTGTGCGTAACATCTACCTTCAAAATACAACAATATTCTCATCTTATTTAACGGGATATAGCAATACAGTCGGAGGATGCAGCCCGGCCACATATAGAGGAGTTGATCTCCTCTCTGAGTCCCGAATCGGCGCCGCAGACGCGAGCCCAAGCACGGGCGAACGGAAAGCGCAAACGGTCCCCGAGTCCCCCACCGAAGCCCAAGCAAACCTTCGCGCCCACACCCTTGACTGCGCTCTATGTCGATGGGGTCGACGAAGAGCAAATATGGTCACAACTTGATCTGCGGATGAAGAATGTCTGTGATTTACTGGAACTGGCGCTTGAGGGAGGTCCTGGTGGTAGCGAAGGCGGGGAGGAAGATAGTGATATGGATGAAGGTGACCCCGACGAGAGGTTGCGGAAGATCCTCGAAGCCCTCAGGAACGGTGAAGATGTGGATCTTGAGGCACTTGGTCTAGATGGAATGGACATAGATGATGAAGAGGACAGCGAAGAGGATGACGAAGAAGATAGCGATGAAGATGACGAAGATGCCGAGGATGAGGAAGGGCAAGAAGATGAAGAGGATGAAGAGGAGCTCGGCGAACACATAACCACTCTACGGGACTCGTCTTCTTCCGAAGATGAGGATGAGGAATACGAGGAAGAGGGTTCATTCCGCCACAAAAAGCCTCCAGCACCAAAAAGACGCGGCGCCCGCCACTCAGAACTCGACGATGACTTCTTTGACCTGGCCAGCTTCAATGCTGAGACTCAGGCAGCGGAGGCCAAGCGCGTTTCGCGGGGGAAACTGGGCGACGACGAGGACGAGGATTCCGATGATGATATGTCGGTGGATCTGTTCGCTGCAGTGGACGACGTTGAGAACTTCGACGAGGAGGATATGGATAATAACATTGGAGGTCTGACCTAATCTACGTCGCGCCGTGATGTCCCCTGCTGACTCTAAGGTATACAGAGGCCTACTATAAAGACTTCTTCGAACCACCGCCTCGTTTGCCTGCTAAGAAGGATAAACGCAAGAAGCCCCCCGCTCCAGCTTCACCAAAGAAGCCCGGTACGGTCAGATTCGCGGAAGAAGTGCGTGTCAAGAAGATCAAATCAAAAGGGAAGAGCCTCCCCGTGTCGAGCATGTACGAAGATGACGATGACGACGAGGAATACGAAGATGAAGATGGAATGCTTGCGGATGATTTTGGGGAGCTGGGTATGGACGAGGATGGCGAGGGGTTCGCTTTTGGCGAAGAGGGTGAGGATGATGATGATGATGAAGATGATGATGACGACGACGACGAAAGCGGGGAGGATGAGGAGCAGGACGACGACAGCGACGATGATGACGACTCGGGTGAGGAAGGCGAGGGCCGCGAGACTATTGAGCGCCTCAAGGACGACCTATTTGCAGACGAGGAGGACGAGGAGGAGAATGGTTAGTCAGAATCTAAAACACTGTATCGCTTTGCTCATTGGTTTCAAATTTCGCAGACCTCACTACTCACGAGCAACGAATGGCTGCCTTAAAGGAACAAATTGCGTCTCTGGAAGCTGAGAACGTCGGCAAGAAGGACTGGGTACTAATGGGAGAAGCTACCTCGAAGTCACGGCCGCAAAACTCCCTCCTCGAAGAAGACCTGGAATTCGAGCGCACCATGAAGGCCGTTCCAGTAGTAACCGAGGATGAAATCCTCGAACTAGAAGACCGTATCAAAGCGCGTATACTAGAAGGTCGCTTTGACGATGTCGTACGCCTGCGACCTATAAGCGACAAGCCATTCTTGCCTTCACGGCTATTCGAGCTGCAAGATACCAAGTCTTCACAGTCACTCGCTCAGATTTACGAGAATGACTATGTGGCGACGCAAAACGGTGGTTCGGCCGACGATAGAGATGGCAAGTTGAAAAAGGAGCACGAAGAGCTCGAAAAGCAGTGGGATGGCATATGTTCTAAGTTGGACGCCCTGTGCAATGCGCATTTCGTGCCCAAACAGGTGGGTTATATTGCCTTGATTTCTATAACAGTCCTTACTGATTTGGCAACGTCTCATAGCCAAAAGCCATTATTTCAACCGTTGCAAACGTCTCAACCACCACCCTCGAGTCCGCCTTACCAACGACAAAATCTGCTTCCGCACTGCTGGCCCCAGAGGAAGTGTTCACACCGGCCGCGGGCGATCTTCGCTCTAAAAGCGAGATGGCCCCAGCTGAAAAACGCGCCGCACGCAACAAAGAACGCAAGTCAAGAAAAACGACTCGAGATTTGCTGGATTCAGGTGTGGATAAGTACGCGAAGATGAAGGGGGTCAAGAAGCAGAAGCAGGCGGCCCTGGAGGGTATTGTGAAGACTGGCAAGGGGGTCACGGTCGTCGGGAAGAAAAACAAAGATATATTAGGGAAGAGGGCAAGCCGGTAGATGTCTCGGCTTGACCACCTGCTCTATACATTGCATGGCGCTGGTCATAACTATTCATTGACGTGCCCGGTGCTTGTAGCCTATCTTCGTGCATAATATCTCGGAAGATTATAATGAGTATAATCTACACACGATGAGGGGTCAATGCAAGCAATTCAAACGTGATGAGAAAGACTTACCGACGGCAATAGACACTATGACAAGTCAGGCATGGAGCCTCCATTTACTTTGTCTTTTGATTTCCATAGTCGCGTCACGGACCCATAGCAGGTCGCGCACAGATGATGAGCAACTTTTGGCAACCCACAACCAGGGCAATGCACAAGGTCTAAGGTGCGAGGTCAAGTCAGCATCTGGCCAAAGTTTGACAAGAGAACTGAAGTCGCACTTTGCTTGTCCTTCAAGCCTTTATTTGAGCTGCGCATGGCCTTGCGCGAATGGGAAACTTTCTTCTTGGGTACGGCAAGGAGAAATGGAGGGAATAGGTCCTCCAAAAACGACCGCAGGGAACCAGCCCCAAGTACTGTGGCTAGTAGCGCAGTGCGACCGAGTGTCACTGGAGCTTGAAAGGAGGGGATACTGAAGAAAGCCAGTCGCGTTGCCTTCAACGCCAATGCAGACATGATCGTGGACTTCAGGAAAGAGGGTCACACCGTGTCACGTCACAAAAGTGAGCACTCGTCCTTCTCGCCGTCATGTTACGCGCCAGTCGCCCTCTATTCCAAGTCCTTAAACGAACGACGGGCATTGCAGGCCTCAGCGTGCACCCGGACCCGCTCCCGCAGCTAGCAAAAACATACGAATCAACCCTCTCCGCGCTAGCAGCCATTCCGCCAACCTCCGTCTATCGTCAGGGCGTCGAGGCACTTACCCAGCGCAAGTTAAAGATCGTGCAGGATGCTCAGGGGGACATAGCTGCGGTCGAGAAACAACTAGATGAGGGGCAAATAGAGGAGTCACTAGACATTGCGTCGGATGAGCTCAAACTCGCAGCTCAGATGGTGGACTGGAAAGCGTATGTCCGATCTCACTTCGCTACGTTGCTTCTATCCTCACAAATTACCTGCTAGCTGGGAGCCATTGGAGGAGAAGCCCCCGCTGGGGCAATGGGAATACTTTGGACAGGAATCCACCGCGTCCACATAATATACCATATCCTTTAGTAGTAGAAGATGCCCGCAGATTTTCAACTGTGTTCTCCCGAGAGTGTGCAACTCAGTGACTGCAGAAGTACGACAACCACGCATGAGCTGTGATGGCCGAGTCGTTAAGGCGAGTGATTTGAATTCGTTCAAGTATCACTTGGTGTTTCACCGCGTAGGTTCAAATCCTGCTCGCAGCGAACTTTTTGTCTCCTCTTGACCTCCACTTACCGCTTCGTAGATACACTCCCTAGTGCGGTTTGATGTTTTCCCACGCTGCTTGTTCCAAAACCTGAATCGTATACGCTGCAGGGCGCAGCTTGTAGCTCGACATGGACACTCTCATCCCATTCACAACTTCGGGATCTCTCGTGGATTGCGTGGACAGTACGTCTGTCCTTCAAGTCAACTCCTTGCTCCAGCTAGTACCAACCTGAGCACCCTCTTCCCCACTACATCATATCACCTCCATGGATGCTTGGCCAATTGTCACCTATTCATCGGTCCAGGGAAGATGCTAGTCGTCCTCCGAGACGGTAGAAAACTGCACGGCGTCTTACGTTCCTACGATCAGTTTGGTAAGCAGCGATTTGTGCATTGCGTTGCGTGCATGGACTCATGTGTCCCCCTTGCTAGCTAACCTCGTACTCGAGGATACGGTAGAACGAATATATCACGGAAATGCGTTTGCAGAAAACTGGCACGGTCTGTTCCTCATCCGTGGCGAGAACGTGGTCCTCCTTGGTGAAATAGTACGTGTCAATGCTTTGAGTACTACTACCGACTCATACGGCATCAATTCACAGGACCTCGATCAAGAAGACGAGATTCCTCTTCAGCAGGTCGACTATGCACTGCTGGAGCAGTACACGAAGAAAGATGCTGAAATCAAGAAGCGACGCGAGGAGATCAAGGCTCAGGTACTATTCGAAGAGAAAGGGTTCTGCAAGGAGGGCGGGGAGGGCGATGGATACTAAATGTGATGATGGTCTATCGTGTGGGCCATCATCGTGCATCCCACTGTTCATCTACGCATTAGCACTCGATATGGCTGATTCATTATGCCATCAAGACACAGTTGGACTTGCTACGTATATAGAGGAGATATTCGTCTAGGTATTGTGCGCTATCAAAATACATACCGACATTGCTATGGCTCTAGTCAAATATTACACGCTAAACAAAGCAATGCCATGTCCCAAGAAGGTGCCAATGAAGCTGAAGCAAGCATGAATGACTGAACAAGATAAAAATACAGATGGGGTCAAGCCAGCGTCTTCCGTTTCTTGCCCTTCTTCGCGTCGCCGTTTATCTTCGGCTTATTACTGTGATTAGTGTGTCCGTTCGATAATTTATTATTGGCGAAGGCCAGGGGGGACTTGGAGAGAGTATCGGGGCTAGATACTTGCTGGCCCGCCAAGTCTTCCATAAGCTTGCGTATCTCGCGCTCTCGAGTAGTGAGTTTGAGCAGCGCCTCTTCTTTATTTTGTTTTTCCTTCTGGACGTCCTTGTGCCGTACCCCCTGCCAGCTGGAAGGCCAGTTAACTTTATACTCAGAGCTAAAGAAATGTATACCACTTACCCCAAGTGTCGTTCACACTTGGTCGGGCCACGACACCACCATTCCCCTTCACTTTCCGCATCGCTTTGCACGTCGCCACTGGTAAGCATCTCATAGCTTTCCAAAACGCCTTCGCCATACTCGACGTACTCTTCGTCGCCAAAACACAACCGTTGGTCCCAACCACATTCTCCCAGTTGCTGTGCACGATCGCTCGCAAGCTCAAGAAGACGCTCACGCCAGCCCACAACCTCCATCCCCATCTTGACCTCCTCTCTCTGATTCACCACCAGGTCGAGGAGACCGTTCAACCGCTCAACCTCCTTCTCCGACTTGCTCTTCTCAGGCTTCACCCGCACAGTCGCGTTCTCCGCCTCTTGATCGCCACCGCCATGGAGTATGACCACGCCCTCGCGTTTCTCCGCGTTCTTGACGTTTTCCCATAGCGTCTCCCGCTTGCCGCCTTGTTTGGCCCAGTCATCGATGCGCGCCTGTACACACTTAAACCCGCATTCATCAGAGCAGTACTTCGAGAGCGCACCCCGCGCCGGTTTATGGCAAGCATCTGGGGAAGACGGGGTGGGGTGTGACAAGCCGAATAAACACCGTTTCTTGTAAGTAGTGCATAAAGAAAGCTGAGGGTGACCTGGTACCAATCAAGTTAGCTCTTACTATGGAGGACGACCAGCGAACGGCTTCCTTACGTTGTATGCAAAGCGGACAAATGAATTGATCCACCAAATCGACTTCCAAGTCAGGCATGCTGACACACTGGGTATGGTACCATTCGTCGCAGCTATATGCTCATCGCTTAGAATTGCGTCAACGAAAAAGTCAAGTTCTCGTACCGATCACACGCTATCATGACTCTATCCTCGTCGTACTTGGTCTTGCACACACAATATAGTTTATCGTCATCTGCCGGTGTTTCGTCCTCTGGTTCATTCTCTTTTTCCTTGTCTTTATCCACAGCGGTCTCTCCTTCGGGTCCGACGGAACCACTTGGCATGGCAGACGTTGACCGAGACCTGGCGTTGGCATTAGCATTGACGGCAGGGGGCACTTTCTTGCTCGCAGACTTGGACGTTTTGCTCCCTGCCCCTGCGGAAGAATCGGCGTTCTTTGGTTTGGGTTTTGGTGCAGGTTTCGCGCGTGCTTTGCTGGAGGCCGTCACAGTAGTTGCCTTGGGTTTAGAGCCAGACTGCACGAATTGTGTCAGCCGACATTTAAGGAGTAAAAATGGTGATGCATACTTTCTTCTTCGATGGAGCACTGCTGCTTTCCTTTTCCGAGTCCTTCTCCTTGCTCTTGCTAGTAGCAAGTTTCGGGGCTGGAGGGGGCATGGAGCCGCGCTCTGGTGTTGGCTCGACTCCGCTGGTCTGCAGAGCTGATGGAGGTCTGGTGGGTGGTGATGCTGGGCGTGATCCAGATTCACTGGCTTTGCGAGACGACGGTTTGGCATCCAAGGTGGCCATATGAGGTGAGCTCCGGCCACGATGTGCAGCGTGTTGTGGCTTATCATCCACTAAGCTTAATAACTCATCTTCCACATCGACTTCCATGCTGCTGGTCGGTTGCGGCGCGCAGTCCAACTCCCTAGGCTGCGATTTATGCCGTGGAGGCTCGGGGTCGATTTCCAGTGTCTCTGCAACCAGACTCGTCACTTCCTTGTCAACGTCGCCTCCAACCGTGTCCGCCTCCCGTTCGGGCTCTTCCATCAAAATATCTTCCAGCTCTTGTTCCAGCGCGGCCACGGCGTCGTCAGATATGGTCATCGCTGGGCTGCTGTTCGTTGTGGCATCGGTTGCAGCAGCTTTAGGCCCTACTGCCGGTGTCACTGGCGATGCTTTGGCTTCCGGCTTAGGGTCGCTATGCGACGGCGACGGCGCATCCGTCGACTGCTCAAGCAGCCACTTGTGTACGTCGTCTTGCGACGGGTGGTTCTTCGGAGAGATGGGCTGTTTCTGGGATGATTGAGACGACGGAGATGCTTTCTCGGGCTCGGAGCGTTGAGGAGGCGGAGAGACTGGCTTAGCATCAGAACCAGGGAATCGCAGAAGGGAATGAGTGCGTGAGCCCTTCTTATCCTTTGCAACTTGTTTAGCCCTACCTGGACCACGCTCATCATCCATTCTCTCCTCCCGAACGTCCGCCATCAAAGTCTTCGCGGGTCCCTCACCGACTGGCTTCGTATCAGAATTGCTCCAAGTTTCAGGGGGAGGATTGACTAATGCCTCGTGCGGCGTGAGATGGGATGACGTAGAATCCACCCTTCTAGCGGCTTTGGCCCGCCCTTCCTGGCTACCTGGGGGTAATCTCTTCGGTTGTCGGACTTCCGGGGGGCCTTCGACCGTTTCGAGCTTCACGACTCGGGGAGGGGACACGCGGGTTCTGGCGGGAGGGGAAGCCTGGATCGGGGTACGTGTTAACTGTCGTGGAGGAGGTCGTGGGGGCGGCGAAGGGTCGTCCCTCGGCAGAAGTTCTATAATCTGGGGTCGGTGTGGGGGTGCGAATATACTCGTCGGCTCTGCGGAGATGGGGTAGGGGAAGTCTGGCTTCCGTTCTTCAACATGATGTTCGAGATGCGACTTGCCCGAAGTTGACCCTGACTCTTGGCGCATCCTTTGTCCCTCTAGCTCTGTTTCCCGTTCGCGCTCAAGCTGCATCTCCCGTATTCGCTTTCGCCGTAATTCCTCACGTTCATCTTGCAGTCTCCGTTCCTCCACCCTCCGCCTTGCCTCTTCTTCCTTGCGTTGCTTTTCGTCCCTGATCGCCAAAATCGTCTGCTCTTCCCTTGGCGTCAGCCGGGTCGGGGGTGGATGATGGTACGAATCCTCTGGCGAAACTCGGGGTTTCTTAGGTGGTCGTGGATCGGATAGCGGTGGCGGCAGTCGGATAGAAGCATGCGATGGAGATAGCAAGACGTGCAGCGAAGGAGATACTGTTTGATGCGGCTGATGGCTGGGGGACGCAACTAAATGGGACAATGTTGGTGGGTGTGAAGTGGCAGGCGATGTCAAACGCTTCAAGGGTTGCGGAGGGGTCTGAGCTTGCGCGAGGGAAGGAACTCCTGGATCAGATTTCCTTGACGGATGAGGTAAACGAGGAGGGTGGGGCGCCTCAAGCGGCGGAAGGGGTCCGTACTGAGATTGATATGAACGCGTATGAGAAGAATGCGACTGTCCCGACGTCGAGGCTTCGGCGGGGGACCCAAAGGGCCGGTGTTGGTGCTGCGACGGTGAAGGATGGGATTGAGGATGCAGCAGGGATTCCATAGATAACGGCCGGCGAGGGGGAGCAGGGCTGGCTGAGGCACTAGGAAACGTGCCAACTGGGGGTGCTGAAGTTGGATGCCGATCGTGAGGAGACCCCTCCACGTGCGGTGTCGCGCGAGGCCGTTCAATGAACTTCTTTTCCTCGTGCTCCCGCTCTTTCTCGTCCATTAATCGGGCGCGGTCCCTGGCTGCGACCTCCGCCTTCATTCTTTCGTGCTCACGTTGTTGCTGCTCCCGCTGCATCTGCAACCTCTGCAATTGCCGTTGTTGTTCTCTCTGATCATTGAGAATTTTCTGTTCCTCCAATCGCAATTGGTGACGTCGCCTTTGTTCCTCCGTCTTCTGGCGTTGTTCTTCTTGCTTCTGCATGCGTAAGCGAGAGTCAAGTAGCCGAGCAGATGGCTCAGAAGGGGAGACATGTGGCTCAGGAACAGAAGGGATATGGTGATTAGACGGATGAGGCATCGACGGCTGCGGTTGCTGGGATGGTTGGTCATGAATGGGCATCCTCTGGGTGCGATGAGGATAAGGTGCTTGTGTTTCCCTATGGACCTCGTCCGCACGGTCCCCGCGGCCAGGATACCAGTCCGACTGAAAAGGCAACCATGACATTGAAAACCAAGATTAGGATCATTGCAAAAAATAACTTACAGGCTTCTTGATTGATTCAGGTGCAACCAGGTCCGAAGTGCCGCCATATTGTGACCGGCGACTGTGCTGTCTACTCGGCGAACCAGGCCTCGGCATCGAGTCTGAGACTTCACTGCCGCTAAGCTTCCTCCTTTCTTCATTCGCGATATGGACCAAAAGGTTAAACGGATTTGAAGGGGAAGATGAAGTCTGAGCTTGAGGATAAGGATTTGCCTGAGGGTGTTCCACTGCGCGTGACTGAGATTGGGAGATAGAATGTGGGTGCTTGGTATAAGCAGAAGGGTGATGGACTGGAGGGAAGCGTTCAATCACAGCGTTGCTGCTTGGGGATACGGTCGGCGACACGGCGGTAGATGCCTGTGGATACCTATATGCGACGTGAGGCGAATTAGAGGACCGAGAAGATGATGGACGGGGTTGAGAAGGTTGCTCTGATCGATAAACTGGGTGCGCAGCCCGTGTCCGATCAGCATCTTGCTCGACGTACTCGGAATATGGCTTTTGCCTGCCAGAAAAGTCTGAACTTCCTGTTGAGGTTGGTGTTGGAAATCTGCCGCGGGTCGAGGACGAGAGAGGGCGGATATCGGACTCCTTGGTGTGGGGGTCGCGTAGAGAATTGTGGGGATTGTACTCGGTCTGGGGTGGGAGAGCTCGTTGAGAAGAATTACTTCTGAGGTGGGGAGCGAGCACGACAGGCTCTGCGACGATATGCTGCTGCTGGAAGGAGGGTGCGGAAAAAGAGGCGGGGGCGGCGGAGGAGGAGGCGGGCTGCTGGTGCTTTGCGTCGTCGCCGTCGTTGAGGAGAGAGGAGATGTCGAGTCGGCGTGAAGCCATGGTGGTTGGGTGCAAGGGGGAAACGGGAGCTTTGTGTGTGAAAGATTTGAAATGGATGACCCTGCTTGTGATCGGGGTAATCGTCTGATGGTTCTCACACTGCTGTAACGTAACAGACCGTGTAACGCGTAACGGCACTTCACGGTCCGACGTCTCTCATCGATCAACTACGCTCATCAATGGGCGCTGCATCAAGCCACAGCCCACAACCTCCTCCCCATCCACCGTTCACAAACTCCCCTCCCCTCGACGTTCTGCGCCACATCGTCGAAATCGCAGCCTTCGATGACCCAGAAAGTGCTTGCTCGCTAGCTCGGGTCTCGAGGGACTTCCAGGCGTGGGTTGAGCCTGTCTTGTATAGAACCGTCGTCCTATCTTTCAAAAGCCATGTCACCAACTTCGAAACCACGATAAGAACCCGCAGAATCCTTCAGAAGTACGTCAAGGACCTCGTCGTCCGTTTCCCCGCTTGTCTTTCAGTCCCCCTCCTCGCCGAATGCTGTACATCCCTTGAGAGCTTGTACATTGATGTCGGGGACCTCAACCGGCTGCGGGATCTGCCAGCATTGCCCTCGTCTCTGAAGCAAATAACTATGTGTGGACCCTCGTACCTTGGATCCTTGTCTTCACTACCCCCGCACTCCAACCTCACCCACCTAGTTTGTGTCGGTGACATACCTCGAAACGTGGACCAAGATCCTGCGTCTTTCCCCATGCTCACCCACTTCGCATGTCACTATCGAGTCCAAGGGGGCGTTGCGAGTATCCTACCCGAAATGACTGCAGCACAGTTGATCAACGTGCTAGAGCCGGTCCTACGCACACTCCTTCTGTGCAACACCCTGCAGGTTTTCATACTTCTCGTCCAAGACGATGGGTGCCCCACTGTACCTTCTGAAGTCCAGATAAGAAGCCGCATGTTGCATGACTTGTCGGAATACCTTTTGGATGATCGCGTCGTTCTGATTGGAGTTCCGCCACGCACGGTGCCAACGTTCAACTTGCTTGAGAATTGGGACTATAGGACAGGGCGCATGTGGCATGCAGCGAGAAGGATAGTAGAAAGTAGGAAGCACATGTATTCCGCGCTATAGATAATGGATGTACTACGAGACATTGCGATGAAGCCCATACGGTGAACACGAAGGTTCAATCGCTAAAATAACGGACCCACCGCACCCAAGTCCCATCGTTCGTACCCAAAGGTCGTCTTTTTCTCCAGCCATCTTTACGGTCTCAAGGTCCTCGACCTACTCCAGTCCTGTAAACAGGCGGGCAAGTCATCGTCGAGATGCTTTTGAGAGGCTAAAGAAGAAGCGACATGAGCGACTGGCGCTATTACAGCAATTGAAGGATTTGCTCACCTGTGGTTTTTGCGTTAAAAGCTCCGGGAGTGCCCATGGCCTGTTTTATAGGCTGAGATGGAACTGTACAGTTGATTCCGGTGGCTTGCCGATGCCGGAGGGGCATAATCACTGGAGTGTAGTTTCTCACGCTCCTGTTCGACCACTATCTCGAATCCAGAGTCCAAAGCGTCGACAACTCGTGTTGTTGCGTGTCGTGCCTTTCAGGCTGATATCCTTATCACTGCTACTTACCTCCCTCGCCTTGTACTGATTGCCTTCGAATAAGGCCCCGTCAAAGATGTCGGTGGCCACCAAAAACCCTTTCGCCCTTTTGGATGGTCAGTATACCCGCCAGCTCGCCAACATCACGGCTTTTCATGATCTGATTTCCTGATCTTGCTGTTTTTTACATGCGTCCTGACCATCCGATCGTAACAGACGAGGATGCCGCGCCCTCTCCTCCCGCTGCTGCTCAGGCGCCCGCCCCTCCAGCTGCTGCTCCCGCTCGCAGCCAACAACAACAAAGGGGCCGCGGTCCCGCTGCTCGAGGTGGCAAATACTACGCTCGTGGCGGCAAGACTGCCCCCAAGGAGGCCCCCACCAACGGCGTAGATGAAGTTCCTGGCGACGGACAAAGGAGATGTTAGTAGTCGCCTTATTCCTATCATCCTCGCCGGCTAAGTATGCCATCCCCCCTTAGCTGATGGCGAAGTTCGTGGTCGCGGACGAGGCCGAGGCCGTGGACGCGGTGGCGATCGTGGCGGCCGTGGTCGTCAGTTCGACAAACACAGTGCCACCGGCAAGACGTAGGTCATCAAGTCCATGCACTGCGATCCAAGGGACGTTGACACTGTTTGCAGCGACTCGGACAAGAAGATCCACCAGTCATGGGGTGGCGATGACGGCAATGCTGAATTGCAAGTCGAGCAGGCAGCTAGCAACGATGTGGCAGTCGAGAGTTGGGGAGGTGAAGCTTCCACTGCAGACTGGGGTGCCCCCGCCGCCGAAGGCGCCGAAGCACCTGCCGCCGAGGGCGACGCTGCCGAGAAAACCGGCAACGAAGGCGGACGCCCCCGCAAGGAGCGTGAGGAAGAGGAGGAGGACACCACTCTGACTCTGGATCAGTACCGTGCCCAACAAAAGGATGCGTTGGCCGTGCCGAAGCTCGAGACGCGCAAGGCTAACGATGGCGCGGACGGTGACATCTGGAAGGATGTCGTGCCTCTCCAGAAGACTGGCGAAGAAGACGCCTACTTCGTCGGCAAGGTTTGTCCGACAGTCAGTATTCTATGCCCAACGTTATATTGACATGGATTCCAGAGCAAATCCGCTCCCAAGTCGCGTGCACCCAAGGCCGAAAAGGTGTACCTTGAGATCGACGCTCGCTTCGAGCGTCCTGATCGTGGTGGACGTGGACGCGGACGTGGCGACCGTGCTCGCGGTACCCGTGGTACCCGCGGCAGCGCCCCAAGAGGCGGTCGATCCAACGGTGGGAACCGTGTCGTGAACGTCGACGACGAGGCTGCATTCCCCTCCTTGTCATAAAGGGTAATCCCGATTGAAAATATAGGACCGCCTCCGTACCTATAGTGCTCTATCTGTCTCGTGAATTGTGTCAAGTTGTGCTCAACGAAGTTCCTTTGTATCAGCTTTTCTATCGGTTTTTTTATTCTGCTTCTTCCCCTCCGTGTGGCTCTGCTGTTTCCGTACGAATTGATTGAATGCATTGAACACTAATACACGCAATGTTGAAACAACGGTCGTTGGTCTCTTTGCTGCTGGACAGATGACCCTGCTTACTTCCTGGATTGGGATTCAAACCGATTTCCCCGTCACTAGGGAACGCAACAACACATGATGGAATTGGAGGAGCTAGCTAATTTTTATACAATAACAACGAATTCATCTTCAACGCGTACAGAGCAGGAGCAGACATAGGTGTTTGAGACATATTCAAAGAAGGAAATTCTATTGCCAAATGCGGCGACTAATTTGGAAGTGTTTGGGTGACGCTTTTCCCAGCTTGACCTCCACTTGGTAGGCTGAAGGTGACTGACTTGGTCTTCGCAGTCCCCCAGCCAGCAGGTGTCGTGCCACTCCCAAGCGTGAATGTGACTGTAACCGTCGACAAGGTCTGGGTCGGGTCGGAGAGTGTGACGGACCACGTATCCATGTGCAGGATTAGATTGGCGTTCCCATTGGAAGCCACTGTAATGGGTGCATTTCCGGTGGGAGACGGAATGGAAACAGAACCCCCGGTAGCTACCCAGTACACGATCATTGCAGTGCGGCGGTTCACGTCCAGCAGAGCAGAAATAGATCCATCATTTCTCACCGATCGAAGCTGCGTAGCCGCTACCTTCTGCTGAAAGGCGGAAGAAGTAGATGTCGATGGATAGATGGTGTACGAAATTGGGACGCTCAGATCGCCGTGGTTGAGCCACGCTGCGAAGAGATCGACGGTTGCGGGAGGGGCCTTCGAAGCACTGATGCTCGACCAAGCGCCAGTACGCGACCCGAGCTGCAAGGAAAGGGAGACGCTCGGCGTGCTGGTGTTGAATACATATCCGACGCCAGAATGCCAGAGGGTTCCAACCCCTGTGTAGTTTCCGCTACCGCGACTGACACCATCCACCAACACATCTCCAGAGCGGCGTTTCTGATCAAGAACGGAGAATACAGGTGCAGTGGTGGTAGATTCGATCCTAGCAACCATGACGAATTGCACATCGTCTTCGAGGAAGAACCAGGTCTTGCGCCAGTTCAGCGTCTTCGTGGTGGGTGTTTCGTATCTCATCGCTGCTACACCAACCGTGCCATCTGTCACCCCGCCTACAAGGGGTTGGGTGCCTGTCTTCCTAGCTGTGGAGCAGGTCAAGGGTGTAGCACCGTAATCAACGGTGGTTCCGGGGATCAGGTTCCAATCCCATGCAGCAGTGATATCTTCGTACTCGTTCCCTTGCAAATAGGTGTACAGTGTTCCATCGCTGAGATGGAAGCCGAACGGATTCTGTGAGTTAGTGCACTCTGTGTTTTGAGTTCGCTTCGAGTACATCTTCAACGTCGTCACATAACCAGACCCGCGATGTACCTGGTAGGTTATTTTAGGTGCAAGGAGAACCAACATGGAAGAGAAGACAATACCATATAGTCGTTGGCATAAAACATTCGATTCCCATTCAATGAACCAACATTCGCCGTTGAGCTGGCCGAGTTCAGCCTATTAAAAACAGAAGTGATCGCTTGAGATTCCCAGACTTGACCGAGCACTTGGAGTTGTGTGAGATTAGTCTTCAGGTTCGCCGTTGCCCTGATACAGACTGTTGGTGCTGCCTTTGCCAACGGGTAAAACGACCTCACTGATTATCTGAGACGGGAAGAGCGATGATACGACCTAGAACACTCTGCGGTCATGTTTGTGAGCTACTAAGTTACATCATTGAATGACAACCACTCACAAAGTCCCAATGCAAAACATTGGTAGCGGTATTCTTGTATATCATCCACTGGTTCCCGTCGAGTAATGTCGAAAACGCGTTCATAGAGTCTGCAGTGGCCTCAAATTGGGTTCCTCCGGTGGCAATCTCAAGGGCAAGCACATCGTTGGCGCTATGGAGGAGTCGCTCGCTGAGTTACGCTTATGCGATACCAAGATACAACTTACTAGTCCTTCCCATAGTTGCCGTTGTACAAGATCCCTTGATGTTGTCCAAAGCTACCATCGGCGCGAATACCGTCGGCCTTCACGTCATTCTGGATCATTACCTCGGCATTAATTTTGTTGAATGCTTGTGAGAGAAGAGTGGCGTTTCCAGTGAAGAGGGACAGATCAACCCCGATGCTAGCAATGTCTAGCGTATTTGCGCCAGTAATGGAACTGACGCCGTTAATCCCAGTTGAGAAGGTGTTGAAGGCGCGGTTTGTCATGCGAATGCAGCCTTGCAACTCAGTCGTTGAAAGACTGTCGCCGAGCAGAGTGCACACTTGGCCAACCCAGCCAGGAATCAATATGACCTGGATCACGCGTCAGTGGATACTGAGCCTTAGAAGAATCCTGCGGACTTACGTTGGAGAACCAGTTCGTGTTCCAAAGCTAACGGAATGATATGTTCACAACTCCACTTTACAAAAGGTTGGTATCACTTACACCAGCAGTGCCACATGGACAAGCACTTTGACCACCAAAGTCTAGGCACGCGGCATTGGTGAAATCGTTGGAGAACCAGAAGGTCATTGCTCGAGAGATAGCAGTGCGAATGTCGGCATTCTTGACCCATTGGTCGGCATTCCTGAATCCACCGTGCCACCCAGCCGCAAAGGTATCTATGCGGTGTTATTGAGTGACTTTCTACGGTGCCCAACACAAAGGGCACTCACTGATACGGCTCCAGTGGGTTTGAGCAGGCCAACTCGACGTCTGGGCGTCGCACCCGGTGGTGTAGTCGACGTCAGGCCATTTGCCATCTGCGCCAAGCGTTGAGACCCTGTATATGATAAATAAATCAGGACACATATATTCAAGCAACGGTGAAGCGTACCAGTTGGAAATCGAGGTAGCACCAGTGGTCGCACCAACAATGATGGAGAGCCTACGGTCGCGAACGATGTCAATGTCCGCAGCGGAGGCGCAAAGCCCCGAGAGAAGTATACACAGCGTTGAGAGCAGTGAAGCAAGAGAAGAAGACCTCATAATGAGACGTAGTAAGCCAGGTAGCTTGCTGCTTTGCTGTCACCTTTACCCTCGCTTTTATAGCTTTCGCAGAAGCGCAGTGCACATGGTCGTCCATTGGAGTTGCCAACAAAATTGCGGATATTCACCCACGCACAAGAGTTTGTTGACGAGGAAGGAGTCAGATAGACAGACGTTTCTGCCCTTGGGTTATCGGCAAGCCTCGTCCAGGAAGTAAAGAATGATAGCCCCTTGTGGTTGAATGGAGTTCGGTGGTTTCGTGATCATCGTGGGGGACAACAAGCATTAGTCCCACCGCCTGGATTACCCAAAGAGAGCAGCGACAGCGCATCCGCTAATCGCTAAAAATATCTGCCTTGAACCCGAGTATGTACCGATCGGCGAAAGTGCTTGAGTATACATTCTGGGGGATTCTGGTTATTGTTCGAATGAGGTCGTAGACGGTGTAGACGCGTAGACTGTAGGATACATGTTTTCCTCTTCTACCATCGATGATTCACTAGGGGAATTAACGCCTAGGGAATCCTTACCAGGAACGAGTGATTCCATACACTGTTACAGGCAGCGTTATCACCGACGGAGAAAGAAAGACTCCCACAGATGCCCGCCCGTCGAGTCAGTTCAAGTACTTTGCGCTCATTCTGTGCTGTAATGGCCCGGAGATCACTCTGAAAATGAGACGAGAGGCCGTAATGTGTTGATCTACAACTTGCATGCAAGGGACACAATGCGGAGTTGTACATGGTTACGTACGGAGAATGCTTCATTGCCGGTAGAGTCGGGTATGTGGGCCGCGCTAACTTGAAGTCAACACATTTCTTTCACCTTAACGCTGGACTTCGCAGGATCCAATTGATACTGGTTCAAACGAGTCAGTAAATCGACTCACCATTCAGGCAATCGTGCAAGTCATCACATAACAAGTTCTTGAACTCGAAGCGCCAGCGAGCAACACACTTGGCAATGGTTCGAAAAATCTACATAGCAAGACATGGTGAGATTCATGCTAATCCTGTCGTGTTATATCTGATGGCTTTTGTTCAGGTTTCAGGCTAAACTGGGTGAATACCAACTGGTAAGCACCTAGATCCACCATCTGTGCATGCCACCTAGAACTCACGGATGGTAGGAAGAGCCCTACTGGCCTAGCCCGCGACCCCCCTCTGGCGGCTTACGGAGAGGTGCGCTGGAACCATGGCTGAGAATTTGTGATCGTGCAACATTGATGCCAGGAGTAGAAGCAAGCACAAGAATTGGCTGATCACTTTCTATCATTACCCGAAGAGGAGAGGCCCACTGTGATATTCTCCTCTCCGTATTGTCAGTTGCGACCACTCTTCACCTGCTCCAAATCTGAATGCTCGTCCACTCTAGATCGTTGCTTGCAGACTTGCAAACCGGTGTCCAAGGCCCTAGGCATACCTATATACGTGGAGCATGGTAATAATCCCTTACTACACTACCGGCGTGCCCTATTTAACGGCTGATGATTTCATCAGGTCTTTCTGAGTGGTATTCCCCTGTCGCTCCCGGAACAGGGCTTCATCCACGGCCTGGCTCTGCTGCCGACCTCCAGTCGTACTTTCCCGAGATAGATCCATCGTGGTCTTCAATATGGCACACATCCCAGAAAGGGGAGGATGTAGAAGAAGTCCATGAACGAACGAATGGATTTCTCGAGGTCTTCGTACCCGAGGTAGAAAAGCGATTCGGCCCTGACTCGAGGGTATTACTAGTCACCCACGCCGCTACTACTATCACGCTTGTGAGAGGGCTGATTGGGGACCGCGATCACCCTCTGAAAGTGGGTTGTTGTTCGTTGACTATCTTCGACCGGAAGGAGCGAAGTCGGATATTGGGCGGCTGGGAAGCCAAACTACTGGCCGACGGTCAACATCTTGCGGGCGGGTCGGACAGGGAATGGGGATTCGACTATATTGAAGTCGCCTATGGAAAGGTTCGCGTTTATTCCAAGGAAATCACAATGAGTCACTAAACTCCTTCCAAAAGGTGGTGGAAGACAGCGGGGTACCAGGGACGGAATCAGACCTCGAAGGCCCTGTTGGAGCGCAGTTATCGCCGGCCCCAGTCCAGATTGCAAGTAATCTGTAGAAGACGTAGGCTTTCGTGTATCTAGACATATGGCTGGTAGTACATTGTACAATTGTTCCTTTGGGTCTACAAACCCCAAACCTCGTGTTTACACCCTCAGAACCGTACCCATGCACTTGCATAACTAACACTTGAGTCGGCGATATTGACACAAGCACTGCTCTGTTCGTATCTGACCCATTTCAGCGTCGATTTCCGTGACTCCTCCAATTCCGCCAATGCACCAAGAAGAACTCCAATCGGATGCCGTCCACAGATGGTATTGTGGGTCGTTGCAAGATACTCTGCGAACTTGGCGTGTGCGTCCTTTGCGGAGGAGGAGGGAGGCATGGCCAGCAGATCCATGGCTTCGCGATCTAACCGTTCGATCGACTCGTGGATGCGATGCGATGTCGAGGGTTGAACGGAGCGAGTCAATTTGATTCCAGGTTTATCGCTGGGTGCGGGCTCTGGGTAGTAGTATGTATATGAGAACCTCGTCCCCCTGATGCCAGTCTGATAGTAAGTACTGATTTTGCCCAAGCATGAGGTTATGGCGCACCAATGGCAGAAGTCGCTCGAAACCACGCAGAAAGTATCTTCCCTGCTCAAGAATGGGGCCAAGAGTTTGCCGTATGAAGCTTCCAGTGTCTTGGAGATTGCGCCAACGACGATAGGCACGATGGAGATATCTTGACTGTGGGCCCACTATATGTCAATATATCCCGCTCGTTTTAAATGGAGTCTGCACCAACCCCTCAAAGATCTTGCGAACATAAGGTAAGTGCATTTCGAGGCTATGCTCGGCTTCATCAGCCTTCAAGGAAAGGTCTTCGAATTCGTTAGTCGCACGAAGCTCGTTGATAGCTATGGTATGCGGTCAGCGGGCGAGCAGCATATGAACTATTGTGATGAGTACTGTCAATGTCCAGGGGAAGATTCCCGATGGGGGTCTCGTATTCTTTGCATCGAGAGAGGGCACATCCTTCGAGATAGAAGTGGTGAGAGGGTCCAAGGATGAAAACACGCTTGCTATACGATCGAATGCCCGTCAACCCAAAGCATGGAGTCGAGATGCGATCCCTACATGCCAGTGGTGTCAATGCTCTTGTACGCCCACGCGGCTGCAGGACCGGAGTACGAGTAACCTGCGTGTCTATCAGTGGATCTCAGTATATGGTGGTGGAATCCTGTATAGCGCGGCACGAACGGTGCGATTATGGCTTTACTGCCAGCGACGGGGAAGTCCCCGGAGGGCCCTACAGCTTCTAGCCAGCCCTCCAATTCCTCGTTGAGCTCGTCCCCTGTTCGATGCCTAGAATCAAGAGCCTCACGCAACAGAGAACAGCGAGCACGTACGGTTGTCAGTGTACCAGGATCCGGCATGAGAAGCTGACCTAAAGTCTTTCCTGGAAAACAAATCAGCAAAGCACCCAGGCCAATAAGAGCGCATGCCTCGCTTCATTCGTTCGGTGGTGCTGCAGCAAGTGCAATGATTTGTTGTGCTGAGCTATGGAAGAACACCGGTTTAAGTACTGATGTCGATTAATCTATGCGTGATCTGATTATCAATGATCGTGACTTATCACAGCTGGACATCCTGAGCATGGAAATTGCAGTGCGGCATATGCATATACCAAGTGTGTACATAGGGTTGTGTGCAATAGGAAAACAGACGAAACGATCACTCCTCTGACCGCAGACGAGCAGCAGCGTTTGTAACCTTGATACCCAAAGCCTTCGCCCTGAACATCGAAGGAAATTGGTTCAGCGAAGGGGAGAGGGAAATAATCACGACATACCGCTCGAGGATGACAGTCCGGTTACGGCTGCTGACGTTGTGAGCGATCTCGGCGGCGAAGCTTTTGTTGTGCATGAGGAGAAGGTCGACTTCCCGGACGTTGTTAACAACGAATTTCTTGAGACCGCTGGGGAGGAGATGGCGTGTCTAGTAGTTACATGAGATGGTGGTTCCAAATATAATCAACTCGCTGAAGTCGAACCTTTTTGTTGCTGCCGTAGCCAATCTATTGCAAAATGAGAGGGGATCGGGAAGGAAATTCACGCAGAACACACCTTGGGCATGGGTGTTTGGCCCTTGAAGCGACGTCTAACTCTGTTATCGATACCCTTGGGCTTTCTCCATGCCTCCTTCACGCTAACATAACGATCCGACTGGTGGCGCCTGTAAGGACATTATGAGATTCTGAGGGACGGGGGAGGGTAGGGGACACACTTGAAATGCTTGGTGCGCTTTTTGATGATCTTGATGGCCATTGCTGGAGGGGCTGCGAAGTGGTATTAGAAATTTTGGCCTGACGAAAACAGATCAAGTTGGCAGAGGGGCAAGGCTCATCCGGTCCAAAGAATCCGCATCCACCGTTGGCGGAGAGTCCAGGGCAGAAATTTGGTAAGATTCATAGCCATTGGGTTCCAGAGATGCGGCAGCAGATCGTACGGGTATAGTGAAATAGTACTCACAGACTTCTGGTCGTTGTGGTCGGCGTCGTGGAGGGCTTAACTTTGTGTCATGTAGCGGTTTATGGAATGTGAGAATATACTTCTTGATAAGGGTGCACTCAGATAGGGGCACATCTCCTCCTCACTGTTAACGCATGCAGTTGTTAGCACAAAAGTATATACACGCCACTAATAACTACTGGATGTACCGCAGGTGTTATCTTTCTGCATAGGGCTTATATACAAGAAATTCATGATAGAAATAGGTAAAGAAACGAAAAGTACAAAAGAGTAATACAAGATGAGAGAAGGCATAAGACAGTTGACGCGTTCCCAGTAAATGTCTTCCATAGATGGTATAGCTATGATCACTATGTCGCTTACTTTGGAGGAGGAGTGGAGGGACCTGATATATGGCTCAGATGTAATTCGTAACTGAAAGCACACAAGTGGACTCACCGAACAGCCCGGAACGGGGAGGAGGCGATTGAGGAGTTGGAGTAGAGGGTGCAGCAACTTGAGGTGCAAGTAGTGGATTGGCTACGAGATGTGAGTTTAGCATACGCATCGGCGACAACGATGCTCAACATCCACGACGTACGTCTCCACTGAGCCCATGCTGGTACATTAGGTCTTGGTTGCTCCATAGGTGGTGGCGCAGCTACAGGAGCCGGAAGGGCTTTGGGGGTTTTGTGTGCACGTTCCTTGCGTTCAGCTCGTTTGTGCACGACACGCCAGCCGGGCCTGGCAGGCGCCAGAGGCTCTTCTGGTGGTGGAGGAGGAGGAGCTTCAGCGGGTGGTTCTTCAGGTCCTTGGATGGACTAAAGGGTCGTCCGTTTGTGAACGCAGCCATGAACTGAAGTAATGTGACCGTACCCTTGGGTGCCAGTCTGGCGGATAGTCTCCTCCCCCGTGTTTGGATTTCACGGCCATGAGTTCGGCAATCTCGCTATACGCAGTTGTAAGGCAAACCGTGAGTGGAAGAACTGAGGTTTTGAGCATGAACGTACTACTGCAGTGCTCTGCGCTCATCTCGAAGCTTGCCAACCTCATCAAGGAGGATGCGGACTTCAGCCGCCAGAGCCTTGCTGAAATCGTTGATGTATCTGACATACGAACAGATGTTGAAAGGGAGAGCGGTACATATACGCTTGAAATAGACGTACTTGGGAGGTGCGCCATTGTAGTTCTGTTTCGACATGTCCAGGCGATGCTACAAAGCCGATGGTGATAGCAGAGAAGTAAACGTTGCGAATAGGCACGAGTCAGTCACGTGGTTTCTCCCATTCTGAAGCAGGCTGATGCTTAGCAAGGAGGCTAGGCTAGATTTTGTCAACGTTCCGGCTGAAGGAAACTCTCTCACTGAACGTCTTCCCGAACTTTATACTCATAAAGTGATCCGACAACAATCGGGCCAACCCAGCGGTCTTTGCAGCCCAGTTCCGACCACATCGTTGCTTGTATACATAGACCAGTGTAAGGGTCGCCCGTAGGTTTGAACTCGCCCAGCTCTAGGTGTGCATATTCACGAAGAAGAGTACGATCAGGAGGCAGAACCCGATGCAAAGACTGGGGAAGTCCTAATCGGGTGACAGGGGCTTAAGATTGGCAGATAAGGAGAGAATCGAGGACGGGGATTCCGCCTTGCGTGATCGGGGTTCCTTTGCCATCCACCACATTGACGACGGCAGAGTGGACTTGTGGCAGCACAGAGACAATGGCGGTTGAGCCCAGTAGCGACGACAAAATGCCTGTCCACCGTGGTCGGTCTCGACAAAAGCATCCACTCTCCTCGGCCTCCAAAAATGGCGCCCACTTCTCACGCTTCGACCAAGTCCGGCGGCGGTTGCTCTCTTGTCCTCCTCCGTTTTCTCATATCTTCGGGCCAAGTCACTTCGCCATAAAACTCGGCCTTTCAAACTCTCGACACGTCTACGACCTGCCCCCCACTCCGTTTATGATATCGAGCCCAACCGTGGATCTCACTTTCGACGACGAGGAATGGAAAGCTCCACCCTTGACAGCCAGGCTTTACCGTGCTGCCTCCGTGGGCAATAGCTGGAAGGTCACCTCCATCGGTCGTGGCTTCGACTGGGACGACGATTCAGAGGCCCAGTCCTCACTCAATGACTCTCCTTGCCAGCCCTTGGAGTTCGAGCTCAAGCTCAAGACGGAGGATCTGAAATCACCGAAACCATCTCCAAAGATCGTTACACCCAAAGTCATCAGTAAAGTCCCAAACTCAAGTGCGACACCGACTCTGCAACCTAGATTTACACCACCAGTCTCTGCCATAACCTCCGATGCATACTTCACTTCTTCTCCTGTACAATCTCGTTCATCATCACCGCATCTTTCTTCCCTCAAATCCCCGCTCTCTTCTACGCCGCCTTCGCAGCCGCGTACCCCTTCATCACCACGCCCACGTAGACGTTCTTCTCAGCATCGCGTATCTCTAATCGCCGGCCGCGTATCAATAGCACCCATACAACCACCATCTCCCCCGCCTTTGCTTCCCCCAAGTCTTCACCGTACAAGTAGCTCCAACAGCAGTCTCCACAGCCTCAACGCCTCGAGTACACGAGCCCCATCACCTTCGGACGACAAGCAGTCGTTCCTTGGGAACAGGAGCATATCCGAATTTTTCATTGAGAGTGAGATCGGTAAGGGAGCCTACGGGCTAGTGAAGCGTGCTCGGGAGATCGGACCAGACGGATCACTCGGGGTAAGCTTGGCAACCCTGCGCATGCACAAGTGGCATTTTCTGACATCGTTTGTAGCCCCCATTGGTCATAAAGCAAATCATCAAGTCCCGTATACTGGCCGATTGTTGGAAAAGGCACCCTACGTATGGGACGATCCCTATAGAGATATACGTCATGTCAGCCATCTCCAATACCTCATATGTTCTTCCTCCCCGAAGGCCTTGGGATCCGTCTCGCGCTGCTTCGCAGGCACGTAACCCTGATCCGACGGTCGAGGATGACTGGGTAGAAGGCAAAGTAGTCAAAGGCCATCCCAACATCTGCCCGTTACTCGACTTCTTCGAAGACAGTCATTACTATTACCTCGTCCTGCCATCAACGACGCCCGAACGACAACCTGGTCAGCCGTCACCGCCATCAGACCTCTTCGATTTGGTGGAGACTTACCCACAAGGGCTTCCATCGGATCTTGTCAGAAGCTATCTGGGGCAAATGGCTGACGCGCTCTACTTCCTCCATAAACAAGGAATCGGTAAGTATCTGCCTCGTTGCAATCTACCACGAAATAACATGCGATTGCTAGTGCATCGTGACGTCAAGGACGAGAATGTTGTTCTCGGTCCAAACGGGAAGTGCATATTGATCGACTTCGGAAGTTCTGGGATTGTCAAAAAGAGCGGATGGGATACTTTCAGCGGCACGTGAGTATTAACCCATTCGAGTTATATATCTGCTCATTCAGTATGTCAGTCTCGATTACGCTGGCCCGGAAATCCTGAAAGGACAACGCTACTATGGCAAAGAGCAAGACGTTTGGGCGTTCGGCGTTGTGGCGTATGTTCTACTTGTCGGGGAGTGTCCGTTTATGACAGCCGAGGAAGCCCAAGAGGGTTTGGAATCACCGTTCGCGAACGCTTCCATATCACTGGATGATAGATGTGCAGAGAAAGAGACCGAGGGTGAAGAACCTGACGGTGGCGGGGCTCTTGGGGACGCTGCGGCCCTAGTCAGAGCATGCCTTCGCATCGATGTTGCTGCTCGACCCAGCTTCGAAAGAATCCTTCAGTGTCGCTTTTTAAACGGCAACGGTGGCTGGGGCATGGCTTAGGTGCCACGGATGTCAACATTACTACCCTACACCCGCAAACGATATGCAAACGAGGCTACAACAAATTACACGCATCGCATCTAATTCTCCATCGTCGTTTATCGATAATCAAGAACACGGATTTACTGATCGTGGTGCGCATCGCGGAGCGTATTGACTTATCTATGCTTTTGTACAATTAACTTCCCATCTTCACATCTCCAACATTTCAGCCCTTTGCCCACGATACGGTACGATACACCCCATCAGTCCTTGTGCCATGTGATCGCCAGCGCCGAGGCATGAAATATGTTTCGAACAATGTAAATGCAATGCAGCATTGGAAAGGATGTATGTAGAGTACACATACCACATGTAATCTTATTTCACGCACAATACGCTACAATTCTTTCATACAAGTTGTCAAGGTGGAACCTGCATATGGACCTGCAGATGTTTTGCACTGTGCGGAGGTAGCCGAATTTGGGAGGAGTAGGAGTCACGCTGTGCGTTTATCATCGATCAGATCTCAATCGATAAAAAATTTTGGGTGATTTCTGGCGTATAACTAGGCCAAACACCTTCGTATCACCTTCCTCCAACCTTTCTTCCCCTCCACCACCACCTTTTCCCTCACTTCATTTTTTAACACCCCAAAGTGAGTCTACTCGTCGTCGTCGACGTCGCCCACCCAGATAATCTAGCCGAGCCGCATCGGCTTCGCTGGATCTAATCTTCATCGCTGGGATGGGCTTCATGGCGATTAACTCTCATCGAGAGTCTTTACTGACTTGCGCCCTTCGCAGAAACCATTAAACATGGGAAAGGAGAAGAATCACGTTAACGTCGTCGGTATGTACTCAGTAGATGCCGCCGATCTCAAGATCGCTGATAATATCTATCAGTCATCGGACACGTCGACTCCGGCAAGTCCACCACCACTGGTCACTTGATCTACAAGTGCGGTGGTATCGATAAGCGAACAATCGAGAAGTTCGAGAAGGAAGCTGCTGAACTTGGCAAGGGATCCTTCAAATATGGTCAGTAGACAATTATCTGTCGACTCTTGGGCTGAAACTGATTAACCATTCAGCCTGGGTTCTTGACAAGCTAAAGGCTGAGCGTGAGCGTGGTATCACCATCGATATCGCCCTCTGGAAGTTCGAGACCCCTAAATACGTCGTCACCGTAGGTCTCAGTTTCTACGAAGATCGGGGCAGGATTTGACCTTTATCATAGGTCATCGATGCCCCAGGCCATCGTGATTTCATCAAGAACATGATCACCGGTACCTCCCAGGCCGATTGCGCTATCCTCATCATTGCCGCCGGTACTGGTGAATTCGAAGCTGGTATCTCCAAGGATGGCCAGACCCGTGAACACGCTCTCCTTGCCTTCACCCTCGGTGTCCGTCAACTCATCGTTGCCATCAATAAGATGGACACCACCAAGGTTTGTGACTCGCATTTATTAGTTGTGACTCGGCGTCTGAAAACTTGCACAGTGGAGCGAGGACCGATTCAACGAAATCATCAAGGAAACCTCCAACTTCATCAAGAAGGTCGGCTACAACCCCAAGGCCGTTGCCTTCGTCCCCATCTCAGGATGGCACGGTGATAACATGTTGGAGGAGTCCACCAAGTAAGTACCCATATGATTGATCTAAAGAGGCAATGATCTTACCATTTTCCAGCATGACATGGTACAAGGGCTGGACCAAGGAGACCAAGGCCGGTGTCGTCAAGGGCAAGACCCTCCTCGATGCCATCGATGCCATCGAACCCCCCGTCCGCCCATCCGACAAGCCCCTCCGTCTTCCTCTCCAGGATGTCTACAAGATCGGTGGTATCGGCACAGTGCCCGTCGGCCGTGTTGAGACTGGTATCATCAAGGCCGGCATGGTTGTCAGCTTCGCTCCTTCCAACGTGACCACTGAAGTCAAGTCCGTCGAAATGCACCACGAGCAACTTGAGCAAGGTAACCCTGGTGACAACGTCGGCTTCAACGTCAAGTAAGTGCTAATGTTCGATTTCATTTCGTCACTCGTCTAACCGAATTTATAGGAACGTATCGGTCAAGGATATCCGTCGTGGCAACGTCGCTTCTGACTCCAAGAACGACCCCGCCAAGGAAGCCGCCTCCTTCAACGCCCAGGTCATCGTCCTCAACCACCCCGGTCAAATTGGTGCTGGTTACGCCCCCGTCCTAGATTGCCACACTGCCCACATCGCCTGCAAGTTCGCCGAACTCATCGAGAAGATCGATCGACGAACAGGAAAAGTTATGGAAGCCTCCCCCAAATTCGTCAAGTCTGGTGATGCCTGCATTGTCAAGCTCGTCCCGAGCAAGCCTATGTGTGTTGAGGCGTACAGCGAGTACCCACCGCTCGGTCGTTTCGCCGTCCGTGACATGAGACAGACCGTCGCTGTTGGTGTTATCAAGTCCGTTGACAAGACCGAAAAGGCTGGCAAACGTATGTGCTCCCCCACTCGTTGCTATTTCCTCTCAGTAACTTTGCCTTGCAGTCACGAAGTCGGCGGAGAAGGCCACCAAGAAGAAGTAATCGTAGATGTAGAATATTTGTATCATTTTCTCATCTTGTTTCGCACATTTCTTCCTTCCTTCTTGGTATCCATAACCGCAATGTTGTCTCATCACGTCACACCTTCATTCTCGTCATGTTGTATTCACGATACGAAACTTGCGGTGCGCGCCATGTGCCTCGCGTCACGCCCTTGTATGATGTTGAAATATAAGTGTACCGCTATGACTGGTGTGAACAAGTTACGATACTAAGAGGACTAGTCGCCGCGTTCCTGCTGGAAGTGCTCCCTTGGAGTTACTATGCATTGTGGCCCACACGATACTGATTGCCTAAGATCGATGACTGCCTTTACTCGGTCTTTTGGTGTCTTCTAAGTCGGTAAGCCAAACGGATCGAAAAATAAGTGGGGTTCACGGTCTAGAAATTCCCTATACTGCACATATATACTCATCTTCATTCGTTGTAAGAACGACTACTACATAAATCGTTGTTTGTAGAGCAAGCCACCTAACAGACGTGCTCGGGCTCTGCCTGGTTGCCCACTCTAGGGCCCAAGTCCCTTCCAACGGTCCTTTCGAACACTTCCAGCAGGAAAGTGAACATGGACCGAGTTAACGCGGCGTCCCATCGGCCCTTGGAGCTTTCGTCGCGGATGAAAGCGTGCTGGGCTTGTACCTCGATGAACTGCAATCAAGAATATCGGTGAGGTTTGAGCGGGGCCAGTTTGAGTTTGAGAAGGACTATAGACGCACGGTTGCTGTGACATTAGCGTCCTCGAGGGTTTTGCGAATGAGGTCCCGTCCTTCGCGGGGAACATGCGTGTCTTGTTTTCCGAAGATCATCTATTCGAACGAATCAAACCCAACTACTTCAGTACCCAACACTGGGGAGAGAGGACGCGGAGAACGTACCACAACCTCTTTGCCTTCTAAATCGC
This sequence comes from Sanguinoderma rugosum, assembly GCA_017499575.1. Lineage (NCBI taxonomy): Eukaryota > Fungi > Basidiomycota > Agaricomycetes > Polyporales > Polyporaceae > Sanguinoderma > Sanguinoderma rugosum. The sequence continues at coordinate 2,497,279 of VTPW01000002.1, read as the reverse complement.
CGTTTCGGACTCTGATGAGGGTGTTGTCTTGTTTTCCCTTGCCCAAGGTTGCACTGTGGATGTCAGTTGCGAAGAAACAGAAGGAGGCAAGGACGCGGGGATCGAAAGCGGCCTGAGCAATGTTCGATGAGTTTACGCGATCATTTTGGGCTAAAGTAGCTGGAGTTGCTTACCCGGAATGCCTGGTGGAGGATAAGTGTAAGCAGTCATGCGATGTAAATAAGAAGAATGAAGACGACGTACGAGGTGACCTCCGAGGCACATTCCAGTCGCTGACGTGACGAACTATCATTCAAATGGCCACTACGTTCGATATTATCCTCGTACCTGCGATGCGACCGTTGCAGTTGCTGAGAGAAGTCAGCAGGTCAACAGTGAGAGTCAAGTCCTAGCGTGCGTCTTGTCAGATTCAATATCGTCCTGCAAGAAGTATGTTCACTCTACCTCGTCATAACCAGCGATCTCTTTCTCTATCTAGTATAGCCGGATCTTTCAGTATGGTCACTCGAACCTGCCAGGTGACAAAACTCTACCTTGTACCTGTTCCCTCGATCGGTTCCTTGATGAAGACAGCCGTGGGGATGGGTGATACAGTAGAACGCGAGCATCTACTACAGCGTACCTTCCGTATCGTAGGGGATTGCTTCGGGGCCTTCAAACTCATGGTAGACGGAAGGACACGCTAACGGGAAACCATAAGCTTTTATAGATGATCACTCGATTAGCTAGATCTTAACTTACCAACAACATATCCTTGGCTAGCGATCTGCCCAGCGTATCGTTCTACAGGGCCAGTAACTTGGTAGATCTCACTTGGGGATAGTTAGCTAACACTCTAACGCAGGCGATCACGTATCAGAGCCATTACCTGAAGCAAACGACGCCTAGACATCGAGATCAGCCTATTTGATCAGTGAAGCGATGAAGGTGAAACGAACCTGGAAACTTTGCTTGTGGGTAGTTCGGAACGACTGGTGAAATGATGAAGATCCTGATTGGCTTTCCTCCGTTGAGTTGGGAAGGGACGTCGCGAAATTCTTTGGTGATCAACATAGTCGTAGATGAGGGGGCTCGAGGTCTGCAGTATTCTAGAGTATCTAGTTCTTATACTCTCACATTTATGAGCCTAGATCGAGGATAGACCCGGACCTGGTGACTGCCCTCCTTATGAACCGATGTAACCGATGGTTGTCGCTTAAACCGGAAATCGGGTACACGGAGGCGGACTCGGAGGGGAATAGGAGGCAAAGAGGGGAGTAGGAGGTAATAGGAGACGTCTAGGGGTATCCGAAGGCGCCCAACTTCTACGAACGTGCGTAGGCTGCAGTGGATTCACACCATCAAATCCTACTAGACGTCGGCGATGCGAACACGACCAGTCACTCTTTGTACCAGCGACCATGGCGAACAGCGACGCAAGAATCCGCAAGTTCCAGCCCGATGACCTGAAGCTCGCCCAGTTCGCCATTAGCAAGGCTAATTTGAGCAAACTCGCGGTGGCCAACTATACTGGTGAGGACAGTTAGCTGATTGGGGGCACGTCGCTCATCCTTGCGTTTGGATTCCAGCTTCGACCCATTGGTTGGCACTTAGCTTATGGGTGGGGCTGTCCAGCGCGTTCATTCAATACATGGGCTGGTGGCCGGCGGATACGGTGTTGAGCTACCTACAGCCATTTCCTGCTTTCGCGTGCATGGCACTGCCTATCATATTTTTCATTGATTGGTAAGTACGGACATCATTTTGCTCGAAGCAGGAGGACTTACAATGCAACTTGTAGGCATAATCGCCCATATTTCGAAGCTAACGCGGAAGAGGCCATTCGAGGCGCCGACTTAGTTGATATTTCCGAGTATTACTCTCGGTCGCCCTCATCTGGATTCTGGTTGCTGGAATTCGGTGAACGGTTTATCGGGCTTCTAGCTCTCGACGCGTCGTTGGACAGTCAGAACACTGCTCCTGCCCAAAAGTCCTCGGAAAAGCGTAAAAAGGGCACTTCCTCCGTCGCGACCATCCGCCACTTCTTCGTTGATGAGCCCTACCGTCCTACTGAAATACAGGAAGACCTTTTGAAACACGCCATCAGGTTTGCTTTTGAAGGAGATGATAAGTTGGAACGGATAGAGGTAGTCGGGTCTTCCATGTCGACATACGCTGAGAAGGCGTATAAGAAATTGGGCTTCCGCGTCGTGAAAGAGATCAAAAGGATTGGTGTATTGCGGTGGAAGGTCGAGTTGTATTCATTAGACAGGAGTACTTGGCAGGCGACGCTATAGTTTCGTTTACATACACACTTCGGACTTGGCATCATCATGTCCCTTCGATCGCTTCTACATAAATCTCAGCCAGAACAACAGTTTCTGCTCTTTCAGTCATCGAGCAGTCAATCAGCTCTCCCAATTCTCAGATCGTTGCTAGCGGCGAAATCGCAGACATTCACGTTACTGTTTTGCCTGCTGTATCCCCCTTCTGATCTCGTCGAAAGTAATCGTGAAGATGTGCAAGTGCACGACTATTTGGAATGTGTACCAGGATACTCTGCAGATGCTGTAGATGTCCGGACATCCATCATCGCTGCCATTGAGAAAGGTCAGTGAACAGGCGTAATACTACCTGTGCATGAAGCTCATTCGATCTGTGGACAGCTCCTGCAGGAGCTTTGAGTATTGTCATAGACTCAATGGACACTCTCGCCTCCGACATCGGGTCTGATGCAGAGACATTCAAATTCCTCCGTGAATTGGTCTCCATCGTTGCATCCCGGCCAAGTACATCTACACTTCTCCATCTATCTGGGGCTTTGTTGAACACTCTTGTCCTAGGTCCATCTCGCCTCATCGTCCATACTATCAACCCGCAACCCATCCTCGTCCAATCCTCCTTTTCCCCGTCCTTAACTCATATCACTGTCTACCCACCCGTCCTCCTAACCCACCTTGCAACGGAATACTTAACACCACCTCCCCCCCTCTCCCCGGAGCCCAAATTCTGGGGCGTGTTTCTTCCCTTCAGCGAACGAGCCTCCGAAACGGATCGCTTAGTCTATGGTCCGGAAGGACAGGGCTCCGGTAGCCAGGAGGAATTGACAGTCCAGATTCTAGTGCGGTATGGGGGAAAGAGTACGTCTCGACGGCGCAGCGTGGAACGCTTTCTTGAAGGATGGAGTATGGTACACAATGTACCTGTCGAGCTAAGCGAACTCGGCAGTTTGAAGAAGATCTACGCAGCCAAAAAGACAGTAGAACAGGCACAGTTTACTATCTCTAGCATATTTTACGGCACTGACATTATCTGCTAGTCTGCGCCCGATCCGACTCAAAATGTGTCTTTCAATTTGAACCTCACTCCTTCGCAGCAGCAATCCCGAGCGCAGGTACCTCTCCCGTATGCGCACGAAAGCAGTATGTGGCAAGCTTGATTCCTATCTACGAGCTTACTGATCAACGCGCATAATCTAAGGCAAACCCGATCCCTCCCACGGCGCTGCAATTTTCTATGACCCGGACTCCGCGGACGACATTGACGATGACGATCCCGACGAGGATCTAGATATTTAAATCTTTATGTATTCCTACGCTAATTGTTTTGGCTTCTCGAAAATTTGGCCTGCGAAAGACGAGGGACTTGAGGCGGTGAAGATTCCGTAATGGCACTTGCAGATGAAGATGAAGGAGCGGTTTATGGTGCCAAATGTAGGCAATGGTCAGGAAGGCTGGCGACCCAGAAAAAGGCTTGATACGGTAGACAGTGAAAAACGACGGCGTCCGCTCTGACTACTTGGGGTGATAGGGGGTAGGTTCTCCACTGGCGCCATGGACGTAGTATATGACCTCGACATGCTGGCTCTGGGAGGGTGCAGGAAGGATGGGTCGACATCTGGACCGGTTCGAGTATCGGCGTAGCTGAACCTCCTTGGAGCACTGCCTATGTTAGAGGTCCTTGCATTAACACCGGGCCCATCACTGCTAGGACGCCTAGTCGAGGAGGAAGCTTGTGTATTAGACGACGGGCGCGCCTGCGTGCGTGACAATGACATGAACGAAAGGCGATGAATGGTTGATGAAGGGCGTTGGCGTCTTCTCCGTCGTACGTCCAGGTCAACGGGGGGAACTGACTCCGAGGGGGAAGGCGAGCTGACTCTGATTACAGGAGGAGGTAAAGCCACGGTTTGTGCGCGGACACTGGGTCTGGGTGAAGCATATGTCGCACCAGTCTTTCTCTTGTTGGAAGGAGACTTGACCAGCGGCCGTTAGTCAATGAACACCAGCGAATACCAAAAACGAGGACTCACATGCAATCCTGGAGGAATCAAAGGAAGGGGGATATGCATGTTGATGTGTGAGGTGGACTCTTCGATATTAGGAAGTGGTACGACATTTCTGTCATCCCTTATTGCTTCTGCTTGCGAATCGCAGGGAGCAGGGGTACGTTGGGCCAAAGGTTCTTGCCACAATGAAGGAACATAATGATCCTCATGGTGGAAAGAATGTCTACCGCCTTGTACTTTCTTTTTCTTGGTCGTCAAGAAGTTCTTCATCTGGGCACCGTAATTGATGACTTTCTGCAGCACCCCTCGTTTTGGCGGTGCATGAAACTCGACGTCTACTAGATCTGTGATTCGTACCGACGAGACACCACTTTCTTCCGTTTCGACTGCATCGTGGGCTCTCAGCCCATCTTCCTGGGCCCTATGCAGCGTTGTGTTGCGCGCGTCCAGGTGCAAGCCCAGGGCTGATGAATGACCTGAGCCGTCGTGACCATCCGAACCCCAAGCTGACGATACAACTGCAGCTGCATATTCAGCCGCACCGGTGTCCCGTAATTCACTCGAGCTTGCTTCTGACAAACCCAAGACATTGGCCTCCGTGAGGGCCATGTGATGCTCAATGATTGGGGAGGAGAAAGAAGAGGAAGTCGGGGAGAAGTTTTGCCTTGGCAAGATGATTGCATGACCGGCCGCGAGGGCATCTGTGTCGATTTCGACGCCGTATGAAGATGCTGGGGACAAGGACATAGTCCCGTAGTTAGGTGACCTTGCGACGGGGAATGCTTCCGAGTCAGAATAGCCCAAGGATGCCGCAGACAAGGAAAGTGTCCATTGCTGTGCAGGGGCTTCTTGGGAACGAAGCTCAAGCGACGATCTTAACGACCTGTCTGTACTCCCGACATCGGTCGGAACGGTATTGCCCAAGGTGTGAGCCAATGGGACATGATCTGATGTATCTGGGCTCGAAGAGAGATCTCTGGTACGCGCTTCGGTAGATGCATCGTTATCGACGTCGGAGATCAGATTGTCACTTTCGTCAGTCTCTATGGACAGCGGCGGGCGGTCTATTCGCCGAGCCAGAGAGGCAATCGTCCCGTCGATGATTTCGCTACCGTAAGAGGTGTCCAAAGAGTGGTCCTCATACGACGACGAGCAAGTGGTGTCAAGATTTTGTTCTGGAGATGAAAATGGGTAGGCCTGTTGGGAGGGAGGGGATGCAAAAATCATTGGCGAGGTAGGAGTGACTGGCGTCGTAGGAGAGGGCACTGATGTAGGTGAAGCTTGAGACTGGGAAGTTGTGGCACAGTTTCTAGTTGACGCGAACTCGTTTGGGGACAGACGGGAGAGCTCCAACGATGGTGGGATGGAAATTCTCTTGGGAGGACTGCTTCGATAACGTATGGAAGGCGACGAAGTCTACTTTAAGGTTGAGTACGATGATCAAGTTCAAGAATATATGCGTATATGCGCACCATTTGAACCTCGCTGAAGTCGGCGCCTTGTGCCCCGGCTGCGGTGCATTTGACTGGAGTGAACGGTGAAACTTGCAGGCTGTCTTTCTTGTGATCGTGGCGAAATAGTGGGCCCTGGCTTGAATTGGTCTTCAATATAGTCAAAATTTAGGTTCGGACTGGTGAGAACGATTAAGGCACTCACCGCGGACGAAGCAAGAGTGCTGCTAGTATCGAACTACATGCGTAATTTGCTAGGCACTGGGTTGGGCTAGGATGTGCCTCGGCATACTCACCTTGGACCACAGCGGCGATTCGTCTTCAGGTGCCAGTGTGCTGTCACTGGTCTGAACCGAGTCTGACGATTGCGCTTCAGCAAGGCTGCGAGAGGTGCTGCTGGAGATGGACATGGAAAATGAGCTGTCCGCAGCGAAGCGGTTTTGGGGCGTGGTAGGCCAAGCCCCCGGGATGGCGGGAGCGGGGGAGGGAGAGCGAGGGAATGAGACGGGAAGGGGGATCTGGAGAGAGGACATGGATGAGCGAAAGAAAGAGAGGAAAGGCGAGTTTCAAGCCAAAGTCTGGGGATTTCAATTTGAATTCCAATTCCGTTTTTGGGTTATTTATTACCACTTTAGTCCAAGCAGATAACCCCTTATCAGGAACAGAGCACGGGAGAAATCTAAAACGTATCTATTGGATATAAGGACGGCTCTAAAGGTTTCCCCTCACAGCAGCGTCTACACTTTGCGCAAAGTATTCGATGTTACCGCTGTTCAATCCAGCCATGGAAATACGGCCATCAGCGGTCATGTATACGTGGGCCTTCTCAGCCAACGCCTTCGTTTGAGGAGGCGAAAGTCCAGTGAAACTATGGCATCATCTCAACTCAGTATGCTATAATCACCAAAGAGCAATCAGGGAGCGTCACCTGAACATGCCAATCTGACTCTTGATGTGACCCCATTCTCCAGGTGTTTTCAAGTCAGAGGTGAGGGTGTTGTAGAGTTTCTCTCGCATGCCGATGATGCGGTCGGCCATGGCCTTGACCTCGCCTTCCCATTCAGCATAGAGTTCTTGGTTTCCGAGGATGGTGCTAGCAATGCGAGCACCGTGCAGAGGAGGGTTGGAGTACATTGGTCGAATGACAATCTTCAACTGGCTGTCTACACGAGCGCGTTCGGCGGCGTCGCTAGTAGTCAGCGAGAAGGCACCCACACGCTCGCCATAGAGACCCATGTTTTTGGCGAAGGATTGGGCGAGAGCAACTTGGTGGCCTTGGGAAACAAAGTGGCGCACAGCGAATGCATCGCGCGTCGTAGAGCCGGACGCAAAGCCTTGGTATGCCATGTCAAAGAAGGGGAATAATTTCTTCTCCTTGACAATGTCGGAAATCTGGGCCCATTGTTCGGGCGTGGGGTCGACACCGGTGGGATTGTGGGCGCAAGCGTGCAAAAGAACAATGGATTGCTCTGGAGCCGCCTAAGGATACCATAAACGCGAGTTCAGTCACCACAGACGTCGGACTTAGATCGCGTACAAACCTTCAAGTCCGCCTTAAGGCCTTCAAAGTCCAAGCCGACGGTTTTCTTGTCGAAATACCTGTAACCACGAACCTCGAGCCCGGAGTCACGGAAGATGGGAGTGTGGTTGCCCCAAGAAGGTACGGGAAGATAGATAACTTTTGAATGAGGGTAGTGACGAGCAAGGAAAGCACCTCCGATGCGGAGTGCACCAGTTCCCGAGATGGACTGGGTGACGGCGATCTGTAAGAGTAGCGTAAGAGACTAAACGGGAAAATCGAGGCAGAAAACTTACAGAGCCCTCTTGGAGCGGCACGCTCTCTGAGCCATACGCTAGCTTAGCCGCAGCCTTCGTGAATTCGGGGAGACCGGTAATGGGAAGGTACTCCTTGTCAGGATTGGACGCGGTCAAGATTTGCTCAGCCTAGTTATTGCACTCGCTCAGTGAGTACCCAAGGGATCCGGAAAAGGCAACGTACCTTCTTGACACTGGTCAAAACGTAAGGCTTGCCATGCTCGTCGCGGTAAGCACCAACACCAAGGTTGATTTTGCGGGAGTCCTTATCCGCTTTGAAGGCCTCGGTGACGCCTGGCAATACGTAAAGCAACGATGCGATTCAATAAAGACACGGTTCAAAGGTTCCGGAGGCAATGAGAACACCGAAATCGAATTTTAGACACAATTCTTCTTACCGAGAATGGGATCGGGAGGACCGGCTGGAACAGCTGACCAAGTGGACACTGCTCTCAGCGCCTTTCCGCGAACTTCAAAGGCGGTGCGTCGGGCCAATGTCGAGGCAAGCATGGTGAAGAAAGAACGTGCAACGGGGGAGTGTGCTGAGGTGGAGGTAAGGTGAGGTGGTTTAAACTTTGAACGCAGTGGATTTAAGTACCTTCGCCGGAAAGCCGAGAGCGCCAAACCGATTTACTCCTAACCCTACGGTAGGGTTTCGCCGCGATCAAGGTACTCTTTAAGTTATCGATCTGTGTAGAGTTTGGCAATTGACTATCATCGTCTTGAGTCACTCGACCAGCCTATAGATCAGAAGCTTCACAGAACCTGACTAAACTACAATGTCGGACAACAACCCTACCGTAGCTGAGCCGTAGGCTTTCTATTGATGCGATCTCGACTCCTATCTCACTTATATCTATAGGGTAGCTCAAGCTGTCGACGCGGAAGGTCAAGCCGGCCCATCCAAAAGCGAGCTCAAGAAGAGGGCAAAGCAAGCCGAAAAGGAGAAGAAGGCCGCAGAGAAAGCTGCTAAGCAAAAGGAGCTCGATGCCCAAAAACAAGCAGCCGAAGTTGTACGTTATTGCATTATCTACTTCCTAGTCCAACCGATTAAACTGTCTTTAGGATTTTGCTGCAGAACTGTATGGGAAACTTCCACTCAATCAGTCTCAGACGCGAACGAATCAAACGCGTATCCAAATCTCCACCTTGTCTGCTGATCGAGATGGGGAGCAGGTCCTACTGCGAGCCCGAGTGCAGACATCTCGTGCTCAAGGGAGTAAGATGGTCTTCTTGAATCTTCGCCAGCGAACCGATTCCGTTCAGGCGTTGCTCGTCGTCGCTCCGGAGAAAGTCTCTAAGCAGATGGTTAAATGGGCAGCAGGCCTCTCCGATGAAAGCATCGTGTTGGTGGAAGGTGTCGTAGCCAAGGCACCAGAACCAATCAAGAGCGCAAGTGTAAGCGACGTGGAGATCCACGTCTCCAAGGTACTATCTCTCCGAATAAAGTCACCTAGTTATACTAACGTGCCGTTATAGCTCTATCTCATTTCTGGGTTAGAGGCGCGCCTTCCGTTCACCATTGAAGATGCTACGCGTCCTATTACGACCGGCGATGAACCCGAGGACGAGGATGATGAGAAGCAGGAAGATGCGCAAGCTACGCAGGACCCTGCTCAACCCCAATTCAATCGCGTACTGCTCAAGACTCGTTTAGACAATCGCGTCATCGATCTTCGTGTAAGCCCTTCATGCGCTATATCCGCCTCCAGTCCTCTCACTAATCATGTTCTTAGACCCAAACAAGCCAGGCCGTCTTCAGGCTTCAGGCTGCCATCGGAGAACTATTCCGCCAGCATCTTCACCACAACGGTTTCATCGAAATCCACAGTCCCAAGCTCCAGGGCGCGGCCACCGAGTCTGGCGCGTCTGTATTCAAAGTCGGCTATTTCAAGGGGAACGCGTTCCTTGCCCAGTCGCCTCAGCTAGCCAAGCAAATGGCTATCGCTGCTGACTTTGAGCGTGTATACGAAATCGGCCCTGTTTTCCGTGCTGAGAACTCCCGCACCCATCGTCATATGACCGAATTCATGGGACTCGATCTGGAAATGACGATAGAAGAGCACTATCACGAAGTCATGGAATTGTTGGATAGCGTATTCCTGGCCATTTTCCGGGGCTTGAAGGAGAAGTACAGCAAGGAGATCGACATCGTTAGGAAGCAGTTCCCAGCTGACGAGTTCAAATGGCGTGAGGGACCCGAAGGAACACTCAAGATAACCTTCAAGGAAGCTAACGACCTCCTCGTTGCCGACGGCGTTGAACGAGGACCTCAAGATGATATCGAGTAAGCACATCGTTCTGTATTACGATTAGTTAGCTAACGGTCCATCAAGTACCGAGAACGAGAAGCGCCTTGGCCGCATAGTCAAGGCTAAGTACGACACCGATTATTATATCATTGACAAATTCCCTATGGCTCTTCGTCCATTCTATACGATGCCGGACCCCGATGACCCAGTAAGTGCTACTTTTACTCTTGTCTTCACTTGTCTCACTTGTATATGAAGACGTTATCCAACTCCTACGATTTCTTCATGCGAGGCGAGGAAATCCTCTCTGGGGCTCAGCGTATCCACGACTCCGCCTTCCTCTGTGAAAAAATGCGCGAGAAGGGTGTTGATCCGGATTCGATGAAATCTTACGTCGATGCCTTCCGCTTGGGATGCCCTCCTCATGGTGGAGGAGGTATCGGCCTGGAACGTGTTCTCATGCTCTTCCTGAAGTTGAACAACATTAGGCGGGCCTCGATGTTCCCAAGAGACCCCAAGCGATTGGAACCTTAGATGAATGCAGTCGGAATGTTTAACGGTAGAAATAAATTGTACTTATAGCGACACATGCGCCTTAGATTTGAGATAGCGTTGGCGTCCCTTCCATTTCTCAATTCAAGCATCATCAGCCATTAAGGATGTCAGTGAGATGCCATGAGAATTCCGATAGTCCATGAAAGCCTCCGAAATATACTTCGGTACTAAAGGCGGGAGACTACAAGTCTAAAAAGGTTTACTACAAACACAGTGGGGTGGTGGGGTACTTGCTTGATGCTACTATAGATGGGACAGTCATAAAGAAACCTGCAGCTCACAATACACAATATACAAACGAATAGATACGTTGCCAGGCGATGAATCCTCATCTCCTCCTACTACGACGATCCGAGCGCGAAGTGCCTTGTCCAATAATACTTGCGGGCAAAGAGTTTCCCTCTAGAGCCGCCGCGATAACCTCGGCGGGGAGGTCGATGTGAACACCCTCTGAGTAGGTATACGCATCGAGGGGAGAGTACGCGGGAGGGTCTCTTCTGGACATCGTATCGGGAGGTATGAGCTCGTCGTGATTACGCTCTTCGCCGTTGCGGGGACGTGAGAGGGCCTGCAGGTGGATATCACGATGATTAGGTGTTGGTGGGTTCGGGCTCATTGGGGATTCGGGAGGTGGATGTACCTGAACCGTATGCTCCGGGTCTGAGGATGGATTTAACGAGGCGATCATGTGAGTAAACGAGTGTTGTCGACGCCGAGGGGCGGAAAATGAAGATGGACGACTCGCACCTGAAGCGTCAGGGGATAAGGACCGCGTCGATGACATCGGCGAAGTTCGGGTGCTACGCGTTTCCTCCAATTCATGAAGGCCACCTCCGGGAGAGGGCGGCAGATTAGTGCTCGGAGGGGCGTGGAAAGAGAGGTCGGATGGGGATATATATCGGGAGTTGGAGGGTCCAGGTTGGGCCTCATCAGGATCCTCTTCTATCGGCGTGATAGGCGGCGGTGGTGTGAGAGGTGTGGAAGGTATATCAGATGTACGGAGAGGCGACGAAGCAGCAGGAACGGTCGTCTGCGGTCGACGTGCGAGTCGAGAGCGATGTGATCGGCGGGGAGGCGGGGAAATTGCCGTTCCAGGACTACTATGTAAAGACTCGCCTGAGGGTCGAACACCCCCGCCCACGTCCAAAAGAATGCTGCCGCGCTCGCTGCCATATGCAGGCGGCGGTGCTAGTGTTCCCACGCTAGGCGCAAGTCCCCACTTCTTGACGTTGGCTTCGATAAACACAAACCCTGATTGGCCCAGGTTGACATGAACACTGCAAGGCCCATCAGCGCCTATCGTTGGGAACAGATTCCATCTGCTGAGGCCAACGAACGCATCCTCCGTCTTTCGCCCATTCCTGGTGAAGAACACCGTACCCGTCCTTGGGCGATAACCAACACCGAGAACGTCGCCCTCCTTGAGTTGCGGGCCGAACGAAGTCGCTGTGAATGGATAGTTGTGTGATTTGTCGCCATTGGAGTGGTAGGCAACTGAGTAGCGATTCCAGCCTGGGAGGCGGAATGTGGGATAAGGTTTCGTAGCTAGGCCGATTGCGACATTTGTGGTTACTGGAAGATCAAACATCTTGACTTCCCAGTAATAAACCTCGTTCAGCTTTGGCAGGGGGAGATTTGACTGAACACAAGACGAGCTTGCCGGATCAGGCAGGAATGTTATCTCGGTACGCGCATGCACGAGCAACGAATTGAGCGTGTCGAAGTCGGGTTCGAAACACCAAGCAGAAACACCTTTCTCTTGAATTGATAGAAATTGCGATAATGTGATATCTGTCGGAAGGGAATTCGGGGCGTACTGCAGCTGGTGCTCTGTGATTGGTCGTTATGTGTCAGAATCACATAAACATCACCCCAGGCGGCTCACCCTTGGCTCGTAGGTATTCTCTGCGGACTGACTCGCCAACGTTTTCCAACCAGCGCGATTCAACGCCCTCGAACCCGCCCTCGCCTTCTACGAGCTCTTCCCTGCTCATGTCGACAGGGCCATCATGCTCACGCAACATAATACCCCGTCGCCGGCGCATGAGCAGTACGCATACGAGGAAGAGCAATAAGAGGAATAAGAATGTCGATAAAACGATAAGTAGCGGTAGCAGGACGAGTAGTGCATCTTGGGGAGCAGACGGTGGAGGCTCCTGGGCATGAGTCTGGGCTGCTTCAGAGATGTGGGCCAGCATATCTCGCATGATGTGTGCGTCTGGAGAGTGCTCCAGGAAATCGTCGAGTCGTTGGGCCGCCACGGCCTGTGCCATGTAAGCAATGAAGATGATGGTAGTAATGAACTCGAGAGCTGTGATCAACTACGCAGTGTGCGTAAAAGGATGGCCATCACGCCGAACGGAGATTTCCGAGGGATAGTCTATTGACCGTGGGAAGATAGTGAAGTGATCAGCGAGCTGTAAAGTGATAATTAAGCACTTAGTCTATTTCATATTGTTACAGTGATGAGCTCAGCTCTCTCCCCGACGTCGACATCCAAGCGAAAACTTTCAACCCGTCGTCGCGGGATATCCCATCTCCCACCGTACCAGTCTCAGGAGTCTCACGATCAAGCCCTCACCGCTATCCGGACTTTCCTCAAAAGTCGAACAAATTATGATGCTTTCCCTGTCAGCTTCAGGCTCATCGTGCTTGATACAAAGCTCAATGTCAAGAAAGCTTTACAGTGCCTACTTCTCAACGGTATGGCGAATTTACCCCAATGTACATCCACTAATTAACTCCTCTTCCTAGGTGTAGTCTCAGCCCCCTTGTGGAACAGCGATACATCAACTTTTGCCGGCATGCTCACAGTCCTAGACATCATCCATCTGATCCAGTATTACTATCACACGGCAAACTGGGCTACGGCCGCGGCAGATGTGGAAACCTTTAGACTAGAATCGTTGCGAGGTACGCCACTATAACTGAATACAGACCTCCGATAAAGATTCTCCGCAGACATCGAGAAGGAGTTAGGTGTAGCTACTCCTCCACTACATAGAGAACACCCTGCAAGCTCCCTTTACGATGCCGCCAAGTTACTGATACAGACACACGCGCGGCGGCTACCCCTTCTTGACAATGACACAGACACCGGTCATGAAGTCATCGTTTCTGTGCTCACGCAATATCGCCTCCTCAAATTCATATCTATCAACGTAGGCATTTTGTCTGTGATCGATGTTTCACACTCAAGTCACCATAGTGTATCAAAGAAATTCAGCAACTCAATCTATCTCTTCGCAAACTTAAAATAGGCACCTATGTTTCTCGTGACTCCGCTGGTTCGGATAATCCATACCACCCTATCGCCACCGCGAAGTTAAGCACAACCGTGTTTGACGTCGTGCACATGTTCTCGGAACGCTCTATCTCTGCGGTCCCTGTAATCGACGATGATGGTGTTGTCCTTAATATGTACGAGACCGTTGATGTTATCGTAAGTCAGCCACCGGTATAGTATCCTGTCAACACGAGGGCTAACGTTGGTTGCAGACTCTTGTCCGCCTTGGAGCTTATCAATCCCTGGATCTCACTATTTCAGAAGCCCTCGCCAAACGCTCACCCGACTTCCCTGGTGTCATCATTTGCACTGCTTCCGACTCATTGGGCACTCTCCTGGAGCTCATCAAGAAGAGACGCGTCCATCGGTTGGTTGTCGTCGAAGGAGATGTAAACGCAATGCCTGTTCCGTTTTCTTTCCATGTACTTACTTTCGTTTACCCAGGAGGAAGAAAAACGAGGCGGCAAGAAAGGCCGGCTTCTAGGCATCATCACTCTAAGTGATGTCTTGAGATATGTCATCGGCGCGGTTGCAATTGGCGACGCTATCGAACAAGAGGAAGAGCCTCCACAGAAACCTGATACACCTGCTCCAGCACCTTAATTGGATAATATAAACGGATCCTCATCATGTACTTCGACATGTAGCTGTATATCTAGACTTATGTGTATTCTTCACCTTCAGGACAAATTCAAGGAGTGCTTTACCTGTTGCCGAGTTTCAACTAAGCGCTCTTCTTCCAACATTCAATTCAGCATGTGGCCATTTCTCCTCAAGTTCACGGTATCCGCTTCACGAGTGCTGAACGTGCCCGCTGAGGAGGCATTGAAGGCAGTCCAAGACCCGGTATTTCTCATCACCCTGAATCCCCTCGTCATTGGTTGGAGTGCGGAACCCGCAAAGCCAAACCACTATACCATACGCGATCGACTTCTGCTCCTCGGCTTCTTCAAGACAATAATATCATATACATGCGATTTTTCCATCCGCGATGACGGCGTGGACACAGAAACGCAGGCTGGTCTGGGAACGCGACTATGGTCGAAGTGGAGAGCGCGTCCCGTAAGCGATGAGCCAGGCAAAACCGAAGTCAGTGAGGAGACCACTGTTGAGGTGAGCTCTTCTTGTCTACTTGTATGTTTCGGGGTACTTCCTTACCCTGTTTCATCGAAGGCATTCTTCCTCAACATGCCGATGATCATGAGAACACTCAAGGCTTCCCATGGGGAGCTCATGGATAGCGTGAAGGCCAAACTAGAAGAGGGACATTATACACCAAGTAGGTATAGTCAACCACGCCTCCATCATAGTGATCCCTTCTGATACTATCATCATCTTAAAGCGCAAGGACCGAAATAAACTCGAAAGCGAGGGCCAAACAGTTCCCAGGCCAATACAGGATACTACCGTATCTTCTTCCTCTCATTGCGGCACTTTCGATGTATACCTGGACACTTGTTAGCATCCTCCTGCCTGTCTTAGGTCTCCTTTACTGGTTATCCAAAATCTCCAAGGACCCATATGATCTATTCCATCTATCATTGAACCAAATCGGCGACGACGAGCCGCCGAAAACTGAATGGTTGAACATGGGTTTCTGGAGGGTTTGTTGTCGAAGCTACCAACGAGAGTTGTACTCACGAACAAACCCCCACATAGAATACCAAGGTTTTCCCAGAGGCATGCGAAGGTCAGTGTTACGCATTCCTATGAATCAACTCGACTCATCCTAGGCTCTAGCATTGGCTATGAAACTCACGTTAGCTGCTGGCTACCGAGAGGGGGACAGAGTGCTGGGTACGTATTCCCGTAGTAAGTTGCCGATGTTGTTAGCGTTGACCGTTTGAGATAGACGTCGGACATGGTACTGGGGAATCACTCATGTTCCTTCTGTCTTGCCCTCGTATTCCCCGCCCTGCCACGGTTACCGGTATTACCAGCCTCCTTAGCCACCACAAGAGGTCATCCGATCGTGTGCAAGCGTCGCAAACGCAAAAATCTGAATCAGCTCCCGTTGTCACCTTGTACCACGGAGACGCTGTGTTTAGGCCAGTCGCTGATAAGCACCCCCTCGACCCAAAAGTGGTCACGACCTTCGATACCATCCTGGCATTGGATTGCGCTTATCATTTCCACAGCAGACGCGCCTTCCTATCCCAAAGCCTCCGTAAATTAACTAAAGGAAGGCGTATCGCACTCACCGATATTTGCTTCTCTCCCGAGGCGCTGTCAAGTAGTACAAATCGACTCCTCATCAAAGCAGCGCATTTCATGCCTGGCGAGAACATTATCTCCACAACGGACTACATTCGTGTTATGGAAGAGATGGGCTACGTAGATGTCAAGATGGAGGATATTTCAGAGGATGTATTTCCTGGTTTCATGGGGTTCTTGAGCCCGAGAGGCTTTGGATGGTGGCTATTCGTTCGTATATTATCTTGCTATGTTGGACTCGGCGCAAGGTTTGTGATCGTGTCAGGCGCTCGTGCAGATTAGATTAGATTGCTACCAGACTAGTACGTAGTCCGGCTCCGATTCCTGTACTTTCATGTCTGCTATACAAGCCATCTACATCCGAGGCTACGAAGAACGCACGGAACCCAAAATACATGTCGTGTACAGAATAGAGATTCAAGCCCATGTGCGGTCGTGGAATATGTGGAGGAGATACTCCGAGTTCGACGATCTGCACACGGAACTCACGAAGTCCACTGGCTCTCCACCGCCCAACCCTCTACCTCCCAAACACAAGTTCGCTTTATTTCGATCGCACAACAACGAGAAACTACTCGAGGAGCGTCGACTGGGCCTCGAGTCGTACCTCCGTGCAATAGTCAGCGCGAAGGACGAGAAGTGGCGGGATTCGTTCGCCTTCAAAGACTTCCTGGGTGTGCCAATAGGTCGACAAGGCGGCACCAATGGGGGCCCAATAACTCAGTTCTCTTCGTCCTCTTGGCTGGATGAACACATCGAGCTCCAGAACTCCATACGCGACATCCGCGCCGACATCAACAAACGAGACGCACTGGCTGACCGCGCCGACGTCGTAGCTGCGCACAAGTCCAACGTCAACGCGAAGAAGAAGCTCGCCGGTGTGCTTACTCGCATAGGCGCACTTGCTATGGGGCTGGAGGAGTTGGCCAAGTCAGGTTTAAGCGAGGGGGAGCTGCAGAGGCGGACGGATATGGTATCACGGTTACAGGATGACTGCGAGAAGCTGGGGAAGATGGTCAGCATCGCGAAGATGTCCTCGGCTTCTCGTGCTAGCGCAGCTGCTACCGGAGGGCTTTCGGCGTTGAATCCCGCGCCGGAGTCGGAGAGGGAGGCCCTTCTCGGTTCTACCAGCACATCACGTCCATTCAGCCGGGTGTTTGGTGCTGCGGCGAAGCAGCCAGCACAGGAAACGGCTCAGACACGTCCGCTGGATGACCATGGTCTATTGCAGCTGCAACAAACCCAGATACAAGGCCAAGATCAACAACTCTCGCAGCTCACTACGATTCTCCAGCGACAAAGACATCTCGGTGAAGCTATTGGAAGCGAAATAGCTCTTCAAATCGACATGTTAGCCGATCTCAACAACGAGGTAGACCGCGTTGGAGGGAAGATGTCGGCTGCTACCAAGCAGATGAACAAACTTAGGTAGCCTCGCCTGTTCGATAGAATTTGGATCTATGCATTTAGATTGCGGTGTATGCATCATTATATGAACATTGATAGTACTATTTCCATTGTGTCGTAAGATTGGGTCTAACGATGAGTAGGGATAAATGTGTGATGATGCGTGTTTAGTTAGCCAAGAATTTTCCAACGCCCTGGTAAGTATGGTTGAGTACAACGAGGCATTTAGATTAGCTGAAAAGAGCATTACCTCGAAGGACGCTATCATTATACCGCATGCAGGTGCAATCTTTACTATTCGAGGAAGTAAACCAGCGAACAGGGCTGAGACGCCTTCGGTGCGTAAAATCTCCGTTGTCAGCGGAATAGTCCCCGTTATTGACGAAGATGCTCCAGACATGACGAAGGCCTGCCGTCGAGTCTTCAAGACATCGAACGGTGAAGTTATCAGTGCCGCTGTTGTGCCGCTCACAGCTCCGCAAATGAACGCTACCAGTGCGCCCTCCTTCTGCCGCCGAGCAAAGACGCCCTTCCAAGATTCATAGCTCGCCCAGTAGATCCCCGAGAATGGAACGTCTCGCCAGAGAGTCGGGCCAAGCCCTCTCCAAAGAGAAAGCACGCCTTGACTTTTAACAAGGGCGCGTGTAGATGTTAGGACGGAACGCAGTGTATGTGGGGTTCCGGGTGATAGTGGTGTGGATTGAAGGTTGGTCCGGATGAGTTCCAGTGGCGAGGTTATTGAGGAGATAGTGGAGCGTGCGACAATGCCCGCAGTGAGGGGGACGAGCAGGGGATACGGCATTAGCTGAGGGATGACATTGCGAAGGAGATGGTCGTAAGTCAGCATGTAACATGTCGACGAAGGCACGCCTATTACTCTGCCGGGTAAAATTAGCGGCCTGCGTGCGTGGAATTCACACATTGCACTCACAGCGTCGTGCCCGCGCCTTTCCATAATCCTCTCATACCTTCCGCCCTCCAAACATGCTTTACAGCATCGAAGAACCCATTGACACGCTCTGTTTTGAAGACTCCATGATCCCATATACATACAAGCTCTTCGCCGGCTTGACTCAACGGCCGAGCCAGAGACGACATGTTCCGTACGCAGGTGACGCTGCCCGGCTGGCAACATATGTTGGAAGGCGGTACAGGAAAGAGAGGTGGCGGACGGACGGGTTGCGTTTGCAGGCGCGTTTTAACCACGTCGAAAGGAGTCACTAAAATATGATTCGTGAGCTAGGTATGCATGTATGGTACGCCGTGACTCTCCACATACTGGTAAGGGCAGTCAGTGTAGAGCCTGTCGCCGCTGCGATGAGCTTTGCCCGGAAGGGATCCATTCCTGAGGGCTTTTGTCCCGAGGGAGTCGAGGGAACCGGGAGACTTGGGGTTCACGGTGCGGAAGGAAGTGCGTCAGTTAGGATCTTATCAGATAATTTTCGGCAGGGGCGGACGCTGAAAATGCCACATGGCAGGATCTGAGTTTCTCACCGTTCCAAAAGTCAATAGCAAATCATACACTTTCACTCACTCCCTCATTCACTTACTCACCCGTCTCACCAAAACTTGCGACAGATTTTCTGCCCTCTGCTTTTCTCTTCAAACATCGATCACGGTTCTTTATTTCTTTTGGCTGCACCTCACCGAATTACTCAGCTATCCCCGAAACATCACATTACTACCCTTTCATCGTAATGACCGCCGTTGCCTCTCAGCTGACTGGTCCAGCACTCCAAGCCTCGAGAGCTGCGCTCTCTTCAGCCCTCTCCGATCACCCCGGTGTGCCATCTAACGATGACGAGGATGGCGAAGTTCAAGAGGTAGACATGCAAGCTCAGGCAGACGGCCTTCGTACCGTCTTCAGCGATCCTACCCATTTCAATGTCAAGGTATTTGTTTTTTTTTCGCTTACTCGGAGCTGCCGAACGCTTATCTGACTCATACTCGGTTTAGCATCCGTTGTACTCTGCCTGGACTCTGTGGTTTGATTCACCTGCTACGAAGGGGCGTAACCTGCCCCAGACCCCCATTTCCGCCTTCCCACAAACTCCTGCTCCTAATACCCCTGGTGCTGCCGCAGCCCAAGGATGGATGGAGGACATCAAACGAGTCATCACCTTCGACAGTGTGGAGGAGTTCTGGGGGTAGCTACATATCGCTTCCGTTGTCAGCTGTGACTGATGTCGATATCTTGTTTGTTGCTAGGCTCTACAACAACATTGTGCCACCTTCTCAACTACCGCAGAAGGCCAACTACTATTTATTCAAGGTAAGACAGTTGTCCTAAAACATTACGGCGTGCTAATATCTCACTGTAGGAAGGGATCATCCCGGCTTGGGAAGATGAAGCTAATAAAAATGGTGGGAAGTGGAGCATCCAGCTCCCCAAAGACAAGAATAGAAGCAATATAGACAAGATGTGGCTTTATACGGTTGGTTTCCGCTAAACCGTCGAGTTCTCGCCACTTAATTCTACTTTGTGTCTCAGATGTTGGCAGCGATTGGAGAAACGTTTGATCCCGAGCTCACCAAAGCTGATCTTGCTGGGTCGCCCCCAGAACCAGTTATTACAGGCGTAATCGTGTCTACGCGACCGCAGTTCTACCGTGTTTCCATCTGGACACGCGTTGCTCCGTCGCAGGCAGAGGATGACCCACTGCGGAAGCGGATCGAACAAATCGGACGACATTTCAAACTGCAGGTGTTGGGCTATGCTGAAGGCCAAAAGCTGGCTGGGCCTTTAGCGACGGAAGTAGAGTTCCTGTCCCACAAAGATTCGGAGAAGAAAGGCAAGGCGAAGAAGATTGTTGTGTAAGACGTCGACCGTTCGCAGACGTTGTGCTATAGCCATCCTGGCGTGCTTACTTATAGTCATTTTACTGGATCTTTCTTTCCTGTTGACATAAATACATTAATGAAATCCGACGACACAGCCAAAGAATTTTAGCGCCGAGGCTATGACGACATACCAAGGGACCTGCTCTGCTGCGCTCCAGGTATAAAAGCAATCCTCATCAGCCACTTGTCCTTTATCCATAACAATCATGCCAGTCCCAGGTTTCCTCGCGTCCATCGCTGATAAGGCTCAGTCCGCCATCAACGCCTCTCCCCTCGCTGGCCATTTGCCTAACGTCGGTGGCCATGGCCGTCCTGTCAGTCCCGACGCCTCGACTCAGCCTTCTGCCAACGAAGCCGCTGCTCAAGGTGGCCACAGATCGCATGCTTTTGAATCGCTTCAGTACCAGCTGAGATCGTTCCAGCAACAATACTCGTGAGTTGCAAATGCCTTTCCCACAGATCTTATCGTAACACAATCTGAACTTAATAGTTCGAGTACGACACCTGCGCAGAGAATTATTACTAGCGCCAAGGGCGTTGCAATCGATTTCGACAGCGCTGCACGCGATGCTAAGAATTACAGCAAGGAGCTCTATACTTGGGGCCAGAATGAAGACGAGGATTTGAAAGATGGTACGTCTGATTACCCCCTGACCATTAACCTTTGTCTCATATTCCAATTACATCTAGTCTCAGACCGTCTCGCGTACCTTAACTTTGTGCAAGGCGCGCTCGCGTCGTCTCTTGCTCTCAAGCTAGACTCTGCGCGCATCCCATTCAAGGCTCTCAGAGACGCAGAGGCTAGTCTTGCGCCTCGCAGAAATTTGCGCGCCGGCCTGCACGCCCAACTTGCTAAGCTCGAGCACGACCAAGTTAAAGGAGGCGAGAAGAAGATCCTTGAAATCAAGGACCAAATCCGCAAAGCCGAGACGGATGACGCTAGTCAAGAGAAAGAGATTGAACTCTTGAAACGCAAAGCTCTCCGTGAAGGCGAGACACTCAAATGGGAAGCCATCAGAGAGGTAAACCATATTTTATTTGCATTTAATCCATATGCTGATTGCATCTATAGTACGCAGAGAAGTTGGTGCTCCTGTCGCAGGCCGTGAACCCCATCGTCGGTGCTCTGCCTTCCATCCCGCCTACGCCCTCCCACCCTTACACAGGCGCACAAGCCACCGGTGCTGCGCGTGCTTCCCTTCAACGCGCGCTCGACAACTACAAGACTGGACACATCAACCTCCTCCCTCAAGCTGGTGCTGACCTTAGTCGCTCCGACACGCGTAGCTTCGGTGAAACTCACGCGAGCGAACTTTCTTCTATTTCCAGTTCCTCTGTTAGTTTACCTGGATTGCCGGTTACACCTCCCCCTGGTAGTCATCCCCCTTTCGCACAGCAACAGCAGCAGCAAGCTCAGCCAAGCCCGCCTGTCCAACCGATTGACATTCACCCAACCCCGCCTCCCATCAACCCAATGACTCTTAATCAATCGCCTGTGACAATCCCGCCAACATCGGCGAGCCCTACAACTAATACTCTCAGAACACCGATTGTCTCCCCCGATCCATTGCAGCCGATTGCTCCTCAACTACCTACTGTCGCTGAGACCGGTGTCCCCGTGGCTGCTGGTGCTGGCGGGCCGGGTCCTCAAAGTGGTTCCCTGCATGATCTGAAGTCTGCGTCACCGACTGCTGGGGCCCCTGTAAATCCATTTGGCAGTGGTGCTACTACTACGATTGCACCCAATACGGCCATAGGCGGACCTCCTTCGGATGCTGTCAAATTCGAGAGTGCCGAAGAAGAGAAGCGACGTCTCCAACGTGAGGATAGAGACAAATTACTTGTCTCGGGTGGCAGTGGTGTGACTGGTGCCCCCGCCCAAACCGGAGAGGCCCCGCCGCCTGCTGCTGAGGCGGGAGCACCAGCACCAGCGAAGTATGAGACGGCAGAGGAAGAGAAGAAGAGGTTGGAGCGTGAGCGTAGGGAGCAGGTACTTAGGGAAGGAGGGTCGACGAACCCCCCTAAGGATCACAAACCAAGCGACGACGAGCTGCCACCGTATCAAGATTATTGAAAGATGTTGACGTGTCGGATACTGGATACTCCCCATTGAATGCTTCTTTTTGCGAACCTACTCACTTTTTCTTGCGTAAATGATTAGTTGTATATCAAATGGACTTGAGGAGCATTGTACAATTCCGTCTCGTGTAATTGATTACCTGTTGGTTAGCGGTGTCCGATCTGTGGTAGAGTCGTTCAACAGCATCTCGACGATATTTCCGGACGCCACAGCTATATGTACCCCACAAATTGCGCTTTGGGAACTTGGGGTATTGCAAATTCAATAAACTCAGTAATGGTCCTAGCGTACTACGTGGGATGTCGTCAGTATATCCGTTGACATTCTCTTGATCCAAGCTCCGAGCCACCCTCGTATAGATTAGCGGACGGATCGGTGGCCTCTGGGGTACTGAGTACACTGGGGTCTGTGGGATTACGAGCGACGCATCGTGGACGGGCGGTGATCATCCAAATATAGCTATTTTCTGGAAGTTACTTCTAAGAATGCGTTGGAAGCAAATTCGACGATAGGGGTACATCGTATGGTGTTTGATGCAATTTTTTATATACGTACGCTGCAAGATAGTGGTAAGCATCTCGGCTGTCGCACTTCAACAGCAATGTCGATAATCAATCTAGTATGTATCAAGTGGGACAGGCCATCACAAAGACCCTGTGGCGAGATGACTTTCGGGACTATTTCAGGGCTTTCAGGGCTTTCTTTATTAAAGAAATGTTGTGTACTATTCATTGCCAAATGCATGCATGGGCTATAGGTTGCTCATCTACACCTATCTCCGAGTCGTGCAATTACTAAAGTATGCTCTACTGACGGCGTATTACTTACTTACTCATGTACAATGACGTTAGTGATGGTTTCAAGTGGTGGTCTTGACGAAAGACGGACCCCCGATGTACCGTGCTGACCTAGACGCGAGAATTTCAATGATTCAATTTAGATATCTTCGCGAACTCACCCTCAAAGCCTCTCCCATCATGGTTAGTAGCAACGACCTATCTAATGACCCATCTCGTAATGAGATCAAGTGGCGACTGTTCGGACGGCCTTGGGACGGCCTGCTGAGGTTACTTGTGCCCGACGCGCGAGGTCAAGAAGTTAGAGTTTGACTTTCAACACTGAGCTGAAACGAAGACGAAGGACATAGTAAGGTCCAGAACCAATTTCAATGATCCAAGAAGGTGGAATATACCGACACGGTGTTTTGCTCGGACCTCCGATCCAAAGCCGCACCTCGAGCCAGAGTGCTCACCACATGACCAAGCGCTGATAGGGCATGTAATGATCTCCAACATCGGCTCCGTATCGATTATGACCCGTTCAATTATGCAGCCATTCATTTGGTGGTTCATTACGGATGATACGCGAATATCCGCCGCCCGCGAACGTCCACGCACGGACTATCGTATCTATCATAGTGCATCGGACGGACACGGGAGAGAGTAACATAAGATGAGAGTTGTTAGAAATTTTATGAAAAGATCCTCAAGGGACCGTTGCGTTTGATGTTAACGCTAAGCGGGAATGGGGTCCGTGGCAATGGTGGTAGTGACGAGGTACAGAACGAGGCAGTAGGCTCGGAGAAGTGGCTATACTTACACCGCCACATAAGCGGGCTGCATATGACTGGTTAGTGCGCGTGTAATGCGTGCTTTGGTTGCGACGACCCACTGGATGCCAATTTCTGTAAAAAGAGTATAGATGCTATCGATGTGGGGTGTGATGCATGTGATGACTGAGGCTGATAGTAATCAGACTCGCATGGAAGCCTAAAGTGTCACGGGAAGGGTGCCCCATGGACGAGAGGGAGAACTCTCTGCCGGCAGGAACACAACAAGTGCATGGCGAAGTCGAATAGGGGACACTCAGGTGCTCAGGGGGACGACGGTGATTAATTGGTTCTATTCCCACTGATATCCCTAGTCAGCAAGCACGCTACCTAGCACCTACAGAGTTGTATTGCGTCTATACTATACAGGGCCTGCGTCTATCAGCTTCTTTCACCTCGTGAAGACCGTCTCGCGCGGCGCGGCGCGGTTCTGGAGCACTTGTCAAAAGAACATTGATATTCTGATGCTTGATATCTACTCACCGTGATTATAGCCAGTGATAGTGCTACTTCTCTCGATGGTTCTCCTCTGAGAACTGTGGATCCCCTTCTGTTACTGGTTTACCTTTGTCAGAAGCAAGGGATCGAGAGAGACTCGCCAGTACAACCTGAAATCTCCATGCAGATCCAGTACTTCATGAGTGTTTCATGGGAGAGGACTCTGAGACTCACGGTGTATCTTATGGAGAACCACACAACTTATCAGACACAAAGAAGTTTGAAGCTGGGACATCCAAGCTCTAGGCTTCAAGAAGTTAGAACGTGCTCAGTGAGAATTCAGAACCTCCTCTGATTGATAACCATGGATGACACCCGGAGCTCGTGTCGCCGGGGCACAATTCTCCGCTAGAGCGTTATTCCAGACTTCGAGGGGAGGGCTTTGACTTTCTGAAGTAAGTGACCAGGCACGACCCACTGGCACGGGTAAGGCCCAGTGTTGGGGGACCAAGGTCACCGAGCTAGTTATCCCCTCGTGACTACCTTTGGATGGACAGCCTTCTATTCCCATGATAATGAGGTTGGAATGTACGAAGTTTCCTCTGAACTCGTCGTGCCCGAGTGGGCGTGAAAGCAAAGGACTGACAACATGTAAGATTACGACTCCGACAGACATATACTATGTTGTGTTCCGCGACGTTATAGGACGTTATCCTATCCGACAAACCTCAATCGCGACAAACACTCTTCTATCCGACGTAACACTGGTTCGAACTACATACTTACGTATTTTAACGTGCATATGCTCAGACGCCGTGAGTTTGCGTCTGTACCGTCTCCACCATCAATAAGGCTATCACCACCATCTCCATGAAGGCGCCATCTCCATTCCACCCCTATACTCGTTACACCTACAAGAAAGTCATGAAACCGACGATCTCCGGCCTATTAGCTGAGTCGGAGATGCGGAGGCGAGCAATAAAATCCATTTTCTGTGGCTCCGACCGTTCTTCTGCGAGTAACCTTAGGTACGGTTAACGGTTAATGTTATGAACATCGAGACGGAGCCGAGTATCAAGGCTGTCTGGATTGTCTGGCCTCTAGGTCATTCGACCTGGTTACGTGTAGTCACTCGAGGCTCGAAGCTTGAAGACTCGTTCCAGAGCTCGGAGTTCCCGGAAGGGAGGTGAAGTTTGATGCTTCCACAGCGGATGGGAATTGGTAGGAGGTAGACCAAGAACTTGGTGGCGAAGCGTTTGATTGGCATGTTGAAAGTTGTTGAAAGGCCAACGGAAGGAACTCGAAGCCTTAGGCCTTAAGTTTCAGAAGTTGTCGTGATAATTGTGGCTGACGTGGTAAGCTGATGGACATAATTGAGAGCATGAGCGGGAATGCCGTTCGTGAAAGTTTCTCGTGCGTACCAATCGTCGTTGGAAAGTATCAGACTTAGGTCGCAAGGTGATTGGCAGCCTGAGAGGCGACGCGGAACGAGGCGGGGCCAGCCAAACCAATGAATAGTGAGCATAGACGGTGTCCGTGAACAAGAATGCCACTCGGTATGGGTATGTGATAATGTGATTGGCGCGATGATAAAACACGGCGGATCTCAGAATTATGTTATCGGTTCTATCTTTACCGTCCACTCGCCTTTGAATGTTCGACGTTGGACTAGCTGTTCCTAGAGAGCATGTAGAATGCTGATGCTGATGCGAAGCCAACCGTAGAGCCAACGACTTCTGTCTACCGTTGACTCCCGTTCTCAGAAGACCAGAAAGTCTTCCGGCACCGCAGAGCGAGGACGCCAACAGAAGCTGACGACATCCGGGTCCGGACCTCCGAAGTGGTGTACGGTATGTGTATTCTGTACTTGTGGTTCGCGGATTCGAGGATTGAGCAGCGAGCCCGGTAACATGGCTATCCTCAATACAGCCCTCAAACTGCGAAGCCCCTGTAGTATGGCGGGGCCGCCTTTCTCCATTTTCGTAAGTAGCTGTAAGCGCGAGAAGTGAGACCGACTATCCTCGGCCTAGGAACTTCTTGTCAAATGTGAGATCATCGAAGTTTCAGTGGATTTGTAGAGCCCATTTCCGCTACACCGCAATTAAGCCACGAAAGTGATCTGTAATGACCGGCCTTTCCACAGAGCGGTACTGAGGTGGAGGTGGAGCATTCGTGAGCACGCCGCGAGACATTTCGGACTCCAGACTGAAACTCGCTCCAGAGCTAAAGGTGAGCGGAAGAATCTTGAAGCCTGAGGCTTTGGTGAACGGTTAATGGGAGTAAGCGGGATGTGCTTCGAGATGAACTGTTGCATGCCGTTGCGTGGCTCAACGTTGGCTTGCATCTACCCTATGGTCAGCATTCGACCAGACGAGTCTAGCCGAAGGCCATCGTGAGCGAGTCGACTCTAGATTAGGCTACCAGCGCTGACGGTGACATCGATGACGCCCCCGCGGCAGAGAAACACAAACGCGGACACGGAAATGAAGTCGAATAGGAGGCGCTCAGGTGTCAGGGGTGCTCTGATAGTGGTCTAGCGGGATAGCGGTAATTAACACCCATCAATATTCAATGTACCACCGTGGCTGAGTGATGAGTGATGATTCCTCACTATCCTCACTATCGCCATCAAATCACCAACATATTATCGGCATCATATCATGGGCATCGGTATCTGCGTGGAAAGGGATACTCAATTACCGTTCATATATGTATTGTTTGTTCGAAGTTCCCGTCATCTGTGTTCTTGTTATCCATGTTCTTGTTGTTCTATCTTTATCATCCACGGACATTCGTCCATTCTCCCACTAACTGCTCGCGGAAAGCCAGCATCTTCCCCCGTGCTCCCTGTAACAATTAATGACGACGCAGACGCGGATCCGTACCACAGAACCAATCGACTTCCCATGAACCTTTCATGAGAATGCGACGTTCTATGGGGACTGGAAGAATCGAGCCGCGAACCGCTGAGGCCCTGCGATCGTATGTGATCCAACGTCCGGAGATTATCATCGTGATTGTGGGAGTTGCTGAAAAGAATGGTAGGGGAGCGGGTACTAGGGCTGTGGGACTCGGAGATTTAGATGTAGATGTAGGCATGTGGACGTGGATGGTGGTGCGGATCCCTCTGGTTCTTTGTATGTTTACAGTGTGATCACTGTCGTTACTGCGCATCTTGAAAAGAGCCGCGGGAGGACCTCTGATTTCTGATACATACGCACGGGCACGGCGACTCTCGCGGATTGCTTGGATTCTGTCACAGATTCTACTTATTACACTCATGCACTTACAAGTACACCTTTTGAATATCATACAGATACAGAATTGGAGTGGTTTTGAATGTTCGAACTTCGTGGGCGGATGGATATGTCAAATTTCAATGGACTATACTGGGATGAGACGTGCCGCGACACTGGCATCATCCTTCCGGCAGTATTACCGAGACGTGAAGAGTGACTATGTTTATTCCTACGTCTGATTAATTGACCATCTCCGTCGTCATCTCCGTTCCACCTGACACCTTCCTTTCCTTACATACCGTGACACCTACGTAGTACGAGTTCAATAATTAATGAGAGTGAGAGTGTAAGTGTAACTCGTGAAAGTGGAGTAGAATCAACGATTTTCGGCCCGCAAGCTTAACGATCTGCCTCATATCTCATATTTCATATCTGAAATCCAACAGTGGGACGGAGATGAAGCCTTGAGTAAGTCGGCAAGTTCGTAGCGCTCCACTGCGTTGCTTTCCCGCTACTTTGAGACACGCGGGTGAATTTAGGATGTTATGAAGGGAGTGCAAGTATGAGCGTAAGTGTGAGTGCAAGGTCTTGCACAGGTGAAAGCGAACCGATGATTTGCGGTGCCGGTGTGCCAGTTGGCAGAACAGCGGGACAGCGAGACGGAGATGAAGGCTCCACTTCCGCTACATCCCAAGCACGCGAGTCAGTTCCGTATGCTATGAAGGGAGAGTATGCTCTAAATGATAAGTAGGGTATGAAGGGTGAATGTAAGTGAGAAGTGAGTATAAGGTCGTGTGTCGGTGAAAGCGAACCTTCAAACCTTCAACCGACGATCCCCGCCGTACCAGTCTAAATATGAAATGGCAATGTCGATAGTCGATGAAGGCTTCTATGAGTTTGAAGAGCTCCACCTCCGTTATTCGAGTGCTTGAGATTATGGCTGTGAATTAAGTATGCGAGCGTAAGTAAGTATAAGTAAGTGTACATGTTAAAACACGGTGAAACGAACCCTCGACGTCAACCGACGATCTCCCGCCGCCCGTACGGCGGAGACATTTTGTTTAACGTCGTTGAGCGTTTAACATTCTATATTAACGTTGTGACGTGAGGGCGGGGCCGAGTACCTGGACAGACGGTGAGCAGTCTGGTAGGATGATGCATTGTCAGTCGGGCTGGTTCGGGTTAATGTCAAAGTTAACCCTTGTTAACTCCAAATTCCAAATTCCACCTACCTAGAAGCGTCGACCTGCTCACCGCGCCCAGGTGACCTTACAGCGTGCACAGTGCGCGCGAGGAACAGTTAGGAAAGACTGAAGTCTCAGGCTAACGTCACTGGGCGTAGGTGGGGGCGTCCTTACCATGACCACCAACACTAACCTCTAGGCAAGAACTTCCTGGAAGCAGGGTATCGTCCGTGCAATGAAAATCCCCCAATCAGGCGATTGATGGATATACTTTTGATCCATCCCACACCTACTTACCTGCTTCTGTCACTCTGTGTAGAATGGAATCGAGTTCCTGCACGTTCCAGTGATAGGTAGGCGAATGTGGATGTGAAAATAGGGAAATGGGGTGGAGATAAGAAGGAATTGAGGGAAGGGTGATAAGTACGAGGGTGATTGGGGGTGAGGGTGTTAGGTAGGGGGAAAGCGGGAAGAGGTAGAAGTAGGTGATAGGTGGGAGGGTGGGAAATCTCCCGAATAAGGCTACGCGGTCTGCTTTACTTACCAGAACGCGAGAACCACCGTAACACTATTCCACATGTGCCGTGTGCCGTGTGCCGTGTGTTCTGAGATCCTGCGATTCTGCGTGCCGTACGAGCGGAAAGACACGGAAAGTTAAATGTATGTGTATGTGTATGTTCACCAGGTAGGGACCAGGGTCGTGTTGATCGTTTCTACTAGTCTACTGGTCAACGAGAAGAGGAAGGTGTGTTTGCGAAACTATAAACCAAACCAAAACCAAACCAAAACAGAAAGCGAAACCAAAACGGATGAAGATGAAGTCGGATAGGAGCGCCCAGGGGTATCTTCAAGTTCAATCTCGGTATCTTGAACATTCGAATACTCTAGTGATATAGCCACGGGCGACCACAATCCCCACGAGATAATAGTGCACCGGACGGACTCTCCACGTAAGTACATCATCTCCACCATCCACATACACACCATACACGCGTTTGTCATCTCCGGATATCGGACCACGTTTAGCGGGTGGACTTTGGAGGGGAGTGGGGCGGAAGAACATTT
This sequence comes from Sanguinoderma rugosum, assembly GCA_017499575.1. NCBI lineage: Eukaryota > Fungi > Basidiomycota > Agaricomycetes > Polyporales > Polyporaceae > Sanguinoderma > Sanguinoderma rugosum. The sequence goes on along the minus strand of VTPW01000002.1, from coordinate 2,467,576 downwards.
ACCAGCGTCAACTAGGTGGTGGTGGTGGTAATGGAAAAACATTTATGAGAGGTAACTTGGGAAATCGCCCATATAAGGCGATAGAGGGGCCGTTTACTTGTAAGAACCAGGAAAGCGAGAAACACATGATGCACCGCGCTGTTCATATTTTCATAATGATGGTATACTGTGGAGGATACCAGAACTTGGGACGGTGTATTCGACGGTTCCTGGACCAACTTGAACGTGTATGCTGATAGCCTGAGATGAATGGATGGTTAATTGGGAGCGCGGCGCGTTATTTGCAAAGTGAACGAGGCGAAACGGAATGGTCGTGTATGAAGGTATCGAATCTCAGACACGAATATCAAAACACAGCAAGATAACCCGCGGAAATTACAAGGTGCACCCAACGGGGATCACGGGAAAACACCAAAATAAAGTAATCACGAAGATGTCTCCCCGCTGCCGTTCGGACTCGCATTCGAAAGGGGACTACTAGCGCTGTTCTCCGAGCCCGACATGTCACCAAGACTACCACCACTGGTATTTGCGATACCGCTGTGGTAGGGACTGTCTGCGTCGTTGGCGAGGGGGTTGACAGTATTGGCGGAGGAGTGGTCGTTGGCGTGCAGAGCTTCGTATTGTGCGCGTAATTTCGCGAACTACAAACCGCGTCAGTATAGTTAGAAAATGAATGGCAGAGGGAGTACCTGCTGCTCCTCGACGAGCGTCTGCTCGTTCAGCTTGCGCGCCGTAGATTCCATGTGCACGAGGAGAGTCTACATGACGATCATAGTAGGCTTTATTTAATGTAGGAAGGAGGAGATACTGACGCGTATACTCTCAATGGACAGCCCCTTGCCCGCGTCCGAGCACAGCGCGCGATGGGCAGCACCACGGTCGGTGCGAACGGGGCCTCCGCCGCCTCCGCCGCCTCCGCCTCCTCCCATAAGCAGATCCACAGAGGAATTCGCAGGGGAGGTGGGCGAGTGGGGAGAAGTGGGAGACTGGGGGATGACGCGCTGGATGGGGACGGGCCTGAAGCCTGCTGCGCGGACGCGGTCCTGGAGGTAGAGCGAGTAGGACTCGATGCACTCGAGGTAGTACCGCTTCCTGTCGTGCGAGGAGATCGATTCGCTGTATATACAGGTGTTAGATTGAGAAGGGGAGGGAGGGAGTGACGTACGGATCTGTGGGCTGGAACCCGAGACTGGCGAGCCTGTTCCTCTGTTTTCGGCCAGCCGTGGAATGCCCTTGTTGATTTTGCGGGACGGGAGCAGCCTTTGCGATGTCGCTGAGGAGCTGTGACGGGGTGGGGAAGGACTCGGGCGACGGGGAGCGGATGTTGGACAGCGACGGATCCATGACGTTCAAGTTAGGGGCATCCATACTCGCTAAAATAGGCAGTCGTGCAAGTTGTGGTGATATATAGGCAGCGCTCGCATCGTGGGAGTCGCCCCATCGCCAGATTCGCAGATTCGCAGATCCCATCGTGGATCGGTGCATGTATATAATAGCTAATGGCAGAACAGGCAATCTCATGGCTCTCTCCTCCGACGCCTCCTCCTCCTCCCCTACTAGCACCAGCAAAGCGAGTGTGCGCGTGCCACACCCGTACGCGCGCATCTACGCCAAAAAAGACGCAAAGCGGCGGCGCATCTGGAACCACGCCCTCGAGAAATCCGTCTTCTCCCCCCTCCAGCTCTCCACAGTCGGCGCCCAGGACCGCCGCCCCATCTACGTCGCCTCCCTCGAGGCCCACATCGACCGCCTCCACGCCCAGCTCAAGGCCCTCGCATGCTACCCCGTCCGCGACGACCAGCTCGCCCCCTACATCGGCCTCCACAGCAAGGTCGCAAAGAGCATGGTCTCGAGCCTGCAGCACGATATCTCCCAGACAAATTTGAAGCTGCTGGAGCTGGAACGTGCGGTGAGTAGCGTGTTCCTTCACTTCAAGGTGTGTAGCCGCTGACTTTGATTGCGTGGAATAGAACGCCAAACTCCGCGAATCGCTCGGTTTGCCGCCCAAAGCTCCGCCACTCCTCGTTCCCTCCCCGCCACCCCGCCCACGCGTCCCATACACCTACCCAGACCTCTCCGCACACATAAACTCCCTCAACAGCCAATCCAGCCAATCCAACTCAGAACCAGTCCCGTCATACAGCCAGGCGTCCACACCCGCGTCCCATTTCTACTCTTCCGCCAACTCGAACGCGAATGGGAGTGGGAGTGGGAATGGCGCGCCCATCGCGCTCCCGACACTCCCTATGCCCGAGCCCTCTTCGCTCTCGTTCTACTACGCCTCCCAACACTCCCAACCCCACTCCTCCTCTCAATCATCCTCCTCCTCTTCAACGTCATCCTCTCCGACGGACACTTGTTCCTCCTCCGGCGCGTCCTCTTGTTCCAGCGCGTCGGCATACGCAGCGCCCTCGCCCATCTACTCGACGCCCACGTCCCCGTCGTCCCTCGCAGACGCGCTCTCCCCCGTGTCGCCTGTGTCTCCCGTCCATTCCGTCCACTCCCAATCCGCACACTCTACCCATTCCCTCCAATCTCTCCAAGCCCACCCCCACACTACTACCACCACCCAACACAATTCACCTGTAGACGCTGGCGCAGAATTCTCGATGCTCTCTCAACCTTACTACCCACCACCCCAACCTTCATCCATTCACCATACACCTACTCACCCAACTCACCATGCTCCCCACTCCACTCACCACCACGTTGAACCCCAAATGCAACCACCAGCATACGACGAGTCCGACGCGTACCGCCACGAGCAGCACCTCATGCTCGCCTACCCCGCGGTGTACCTCGAGCCGCAGCCGCAGAGCCCGTATGAGATGTACGCGGATGCGGGTGTACAGCATCTCCATTCACAGCAAAGTCACGTACATAGCCAACAGCAGCACGTACACCAGGAGCAAGGGCAGTCACAACATGGGAGGGAGAGGGAGCAGGGGGAGTGGAAGCAGGTGCAGCAGCAGAGAGAGGAGGAGCAACGCGTCCACACGATCCGCGTCTCCCACCCGCGCTTCCATCCTTACCACCGTTCGCAAGAACAACTACCCCAACAACCGCACCCATATTCCCACCACGCCTCCGACCTCCCGCCGTCCTACGAGTCCTATCCCTCCTTCGCCACCCCTTCTCTGCAATCACATTATTCACAACAAGAACAGCAGCCCGAGTTGTACACCTTCCCCGAATCTGCCTACCCGTCGCCCGTCTCACCTACTTGGACCGACTCCTCGGACGCGTACACACCGTCACATCAGGCACATCAAATGTATCCGGGACAATACGGCCAACCGGGTTCGAGTATGCTTAATACACATACTGCACACGCGCACGGACATGGACACGGACAGTATCACTACGAGAGTGTGCAGTCGGTGTCGTTGCAGGCGTTCTAGACTTTGGGTTTTTGGTCTTCGTCTTAGCATTTTTTGTTTTGCTATTGCTCTCAATCCTCTCAATCCTCTGTTAGACTACTATTTGCTAGATTACTGTTGCTTTGAATTTGCTGTCATTTTGCTATCGCTTTGAATTTGCCATTGCTTCGAATTTGCTTTCAAGTTGCTTTGTAGAAAATGTTTTGTTATCGCCATCCATTATCCATTTATCCTTGTATAACCATACACCACATACTACTACCTAGACACACGTATAATGCTACTCGCCATCGGATGATAACCCTCTACCTCCTCTAAAACTTGACCGGCCAAGGGTGGGTCTCGCGCCTGCTCTCAACTATTTAATTCCGCGCGTTCTCTCTAAGTTCGCCAATCCTGTATGATTCCACATACTCTATGCATTTTCCTTACTAAATACCTACTACGCACACTCCGCGTACTACATAGGTATACGGACAATACACTATTCATCACACTTACCTCTCCTTTGCTTACCCCCCCCGCACTTCCCAACCCCTCGCCCCTCCCCCTCTCAGGAATCAGGAGCCTCCTGAATCCCGATTTTGGAAGAGATGTGAAGCTTTGAAGATTCAAAGATGCGGTTGGTAACCATGCAGAAGGCTGAAGCGCTGAAGGCTCCGGTGGCGACTTCTTCGTCTGATATTCCTTCGTTACCACTACGCCGCCGAATCTTCATACGCCATGTCGCCATGTCTGCCATCCATCATCCCATTTTCCTCCCCTCACCGAGTGTAGACGTGCTCATATGCAACGCGAAAAATCTCACCGCGTCTGAGGTTTGCTCGACGTAGCGTAGTAATCTGTAGGAAGCGCAGGAAGCGCAGGAAGGGGGCGTCATCAAGGGGCCTCAGAAGGGATCGTCGGCTTCCCAGTAGCGATATTACTCGAGATTATTTGCGCTCCTTCTCGTCCTTCTCAGCGGTCAACAGGGCTTCTCCGCTTCTGATCCTGCGCCGTTTTCAATTTTTGGATCTTCTGCACTGAGCACTGTGCACGTATGCGGTCCCTCCCCTTTCCTTTCCTTTCCTTTCCTTTCCCTTGCCCTAAGAAATACGGTGAATTGTTGGAGAATTACTGGTGAAATACTGGTGAAATATTGAGAATTACGCAGAATAATAGTTGGGCGTGCTCTCCCTCCCGGGCCAGTGGAGTGCTAGCTGACGTGGTCGTAAACCCCCCAACGCGCGCTGCACGCCCCGTCGTAAAGACCGTCTTGAACTTCTCGGGGTTGCGTCTACCCGCCCGCCGTCCTCCTCGCCGTTTCGCCCATTCACCTCTTCACATACCGTCTCGCGCCACCCACTTACCCGCCCCGCCGAACAAACAAATTACGTCTATCGGCACCACCCAACGCGTAGCCCGTAGACATGCATACGTACTCGGCACCCGGACGTCCGCGTCAGGCCCCAATACTCAGTACCAGTACCCAGTCCTTCTTCACGCTGCCAATGAGGAGTACGGAGAACGGCGAACGGGATAAGGTATGGCATAGCTTGCCTGACACGGTGGCATCCCAATTCAGCCACCCGTCACCCAGATTTTCTCGTCCCACCGCCGCTTCTCGCACCCTTTCGGATACCCGTTTCCCTCTTTCCCCCTCCTGCGCGAACCGCCGTCGGGCGTATCGAGATAGGGTTCGCGGGTATCCCGAAATGGGTGTTTGGGAGACGTTTACGTTTGGGCGGAGCAATTAATCAGAGATTCGGATATTCAGTATTCAGCATAGACTCGGGGAGAGATCCAATGGTGGGCATGCAATCTCGCCCGTCCTGTCGACGGCTTCCTTTTCTTCGTCCTTTTCTTCCTTTTCTTCGTGTTAATCGTCGTCGGCGCCGCTCGGACGACGTACCCACTCACAGGCCTCAGGGAGCAGAGAAGTCGGCGCAGTCGGGCGTGCTCCCCCAGGTGCAAAGAAGGAGGGAACTTTGGGTCGGGAAGTCGGGTGTAGCGGCGTCGGGTGTAGCGACGTAAAGCCGTCCCCCCCTCCAAGCCGTTCTCGCAGTTTGCCACCGAGTAATCGTAATCGTAAAAGCCTACGTTAAAATATTTCAATAATGTGATAAGGTTTTTGTGGAGCGAGGGGGGGCAACCGGGAAGTAAGAGCATCCGGTCACCTCTTACCTACAACTTACCTACACACCACCCTATACCGACCGACCGACCGTGACTGCAGACCCTTACAAACCGTGCAATGGCCTGATAATTGAAACGTTCGTTCGACTATGACCGTCGTTCCCAAAACGGCCTGATCCCGAAAGGACCTGACATCCCAAAAAAGCGCGAAGGAGTGACGATTCGAAAGCCCACTTTGCGGTCGGACGACGCACGGATACGGCAAGTATCTTCCCTTCCGGATTCCCTTGGGGCTTTCGCTGGGCTTTTCCGCTTTTCTCCCCCTCGATGTGGTGTAAGGTTCATAAGGTTTGGCCGCTGGCGTTTGGCGTTTGGCATTGACATTGACATTGACGTTTGCCTTCCGTCCTTCCTGCCTTCCTCCCTTCTCTCCTTCCCTCCTTGGTTGGTTGGCGTCCCCCCTTCAGGCTCCTTCAGGACGTTCGTGGCGGTTCGTGCCTTCCCGCCCTTGCGCGGTGGTGCTTCGAACCCGACGTAGTCGTGCGAGATATCTGCTCATTTTGTGGGTATTTTCATAAGAATACGTAGGCGAGGGGCGATCAGGGGGTAAAAGGGGAAGAAAGAGAAGGAGGGGCGGAAGGAGGGATGGAAGAGAAGGAACATGGGGGTTGGAGTCGGCGTCGTCGGCGTCGAGCAAATCCCTGCCCCACCGCGTCTGAACCTCGGCCAATTGGCACAATGCCCTAATTATTGGTGGTTCGGTGGTCTATTGTATATACCAGTCCGTTCGAAAGACAAACTTCAAAACTACAGAATTGAGATTGCCTGAAATAAACATGAGAAATGCCATCGCAATTGCGCGGTGCATAGAACAGTACTTGCTTACATCGTGACGCGGGAAGTGGAGACCACGGTACCGCGAAGTCCACACCTTCCCATTTGGCGCTTCGGTAAATGAACTCTCGAAAAGGCAAGCAAGTTACTCAAGTTCGTGACGTCTATACCCGCGTCCACCACATGTACCCACCATACCGTGGTCTACGACATATTAAGCAAACCATTTAGAAAGCTAGAATCAAAACTTGAGACCTGAAATTGCCGACAGGTACGAGTGTGCATCAAAATCCAGGCAAGGGGATCAGACACACCCCTACACCGTGGGTTGTAGCGTAGTGAAGTCTCTGGAGTGGGGATGGGCGGTACCGCTAGATCGCCAGTTACCCGGTCCTTCGGCGCTCTGGCGCATCAGCGTATCAGCGTCCAAAAAGTCAGTAAGTTGTCCTGAAGCGAACAAGTTAACAACGAACATCAGAAAGAAAGAACATCCGCGACGTCCTTACCCAGGTCCCACACTTGCACAAATGGCATTGGATAATAAACACGATAACCGATATCGATATCGATTAATCGAATAATTAACAGCAATCCGGCAGATCAAAGAAGGTCGTAAATTGCACGCTGAAATCAGAACCATAAATCAGAAACGAGAAACCAGAGAAAGAAATATGAACGGCGAATAATTCGAAGGTCGGGCGAAGTGCGGACGTACCCACATGCCGCCCCTTTTCTTTTTCTTTTTGCATTACGACGAGGGGTTTGCCCCAACGAATTGAGCATGCAACATTGGGTGCGCATTACGGACACGGACGCCTCCGCGCAGCGATGTCGCGATCGTTCGATTTCTTGATTGTTCGGTTCCCCGGCACCACAGTTTCGCCCCCGATCGTCGGTTCGAAGGTGAGGTGAAGCCTGCTTCGCGCTGAAGTGGGAAGTAATCAACGAGGACATCATCATCAAAGATGTAAACGAATGCAAACTGATGCAAACTGAACAGCGGCACCGGAGACCACCGCGCGATCACGCCTTAAGCCGTCTTGGGCTATCTCGAGCAGTTGGAGAGTTGAATACCTGAGTTTTGACATGCTTGACAGGGCGGCTAGAGAAGAGAATGGCGCCACCAGGAACTTTGGAAGAGGAGGAAATTGTGAAGTGTGAAGTGAATATTTCTGTTTGATAGCTTTCACTTTGAGCTTTGGAGTGCGAGTCCGTGTGGCGCTGGCATGCTCTCTCGAATCTGCTGCTACATCTGGACATCTGGTAAGGTAAGCGATGTGATTTTAGGGCACGAAGACACGGAGGCCGGTTAGGTGTGGAATGCCTGTCCTCAGACCCAGACCTATGGAGCACCCACTCAGAGGCAACACATGCTTGGCCCGCACCCCATCGTCACAAGGACCGGTCTATCGACGGAGCGAAACTTTGTTGAGTGTGCTCGAAGCAACCTCGAAAGGAAAGATAGACTTTGTTGAAATTTGCGGCCCAGGAATCTTCAAGATCGCCGCGCGCAGCAGATCTACGAGGAAGTACGTGCGGTTGCGAAATGCTGTTAAATCAATCCCAATAGCTAATCGTTGTTGGTGATCCAAGGCGATTGATGGGTACATGGGTCTTCTTTCCTACTCGGTAGCATATTGACAACATCGCCGCTGCCAAGGATCAGAAGGCAAGTGGCCAGGGCGCAGGCAACAAGTAGTCACTGCCGATGTACTGAATTGTCGATAACTTACGATCGCAAGGCTTTTGGAAAAAACAACATTCCATTGTCAAGTAAGACGTAAGGAGAGTCAGATGTGGCGAATGCATGGAGAGAAATATACTCAATGACGTCCAACAGGCTCCGAGGATTACACTGACTGCCTGGCGTGCATCCGACAACTCGACAAGGGCTGGGATAGTACGACGGTTCCAACATGGGTCGCCAATCAAATGCGAGGCCCATTGAAGAGTTCAGTTAGCATGATGCTTATCGTTGAACCAGAATGTATAGCGAAGCCGTCACCTCAGTAATAAGCTTATCTCTTGAACAAACGTCGCTCTCCGCGCAGCATGTATTGCGAGAGGTGTCTGGGATTCTGACAATGCAATAAACGCACGAAGGAGGACATATCAGGAGGGCTAGAATACACAGCATATAAAAGGAAAGAAATCACGTATAGTTTGAATTTGAACAACAGGAACATAGACACTTGAGGACAGCCAAGGACGAATGAGCAAAATGTCCTGTAAACAAGTTGTAGTGATGGCAAGATTGGATCATGGAAACGGACATACCATGCGCCATACTACATTATGGGTTATCATCGGCGCCGGCTACGAATTTGTGTTTGCCTCGTTGCGACACCTCGGTCATGCCCTTCCCGCTGCCCGTGACGCCAACTGTCAGAAAATAGTTAGCAATTGCACTACGATGAAAAGGCTTAGACAAAATCACCTCGTCCTAATGGATTATCTGGGGTCTTGAAGATGCTCGTTCCAGAAACACCAGCTATATGCACGCCTTTCTTCTCAGACTTTTTCGTGAATTTCTGCCACGACGCCTGCTTCTGGACTTGCTCCTTCGCTTTGGCAGCGCGCACCTCCAATTTCTTCTCGTTCTTCTTCTTCTTTCGCTCCCTCTCCTCTTCCTCCACTTTGCTCAGCTTGCGCTTATTTGACGCAGCTGGGGCAGTCGCAGCAAAGCCGGCAGGAAGGTGTTTGATTTCCGACCCCTTGACCAGTTCCGTCGTGTTGTACCCTTTAAATACGATGCTGTATACACGATTGTCGGGTGACCCACCGACAGATGTGATTCTCGCAGGGTACCACTGCCCATCGGTCGAGTACTTCGCCAGACACTCGTTCCCGGCTTCCCACATCTGCGACGTCGCCGCGGAGGAGTTGGATTTACGAGAGGATTCATTGCGTGAGGAAGAGGCTGCTTGGGCTAGGGCGGCTTGAGTGAGCTCAATGAGCTCCTTGAGTTCTGAGCGAAGAGAAGACAGTTCAGCATTATTTGGATCATCTGCGAGGGCAGTTTCTACTTGTGAGAGTTGGACCTGGTAGGTTTCGAGATCAGCCTTTTCCATTTAGCCAGGTGCTGAGTGCAGGATGTGGGCGATGGTGACGGTTGGACAGTACGATTGACCGTGAGAAAATGAACATTACGCAATTCAAATGTGGCGCTTACCACGTCTACTTCGTTGACCGACTCGAACGAAGTCAATGCCGTATTTCATTTCAGCGTATAAAATACATGTAGATGCAGTACAAAGCAACGCAAAGGCGCATTTATATAACACTCTACATATTAGTAGTCCCATCCGCCTTTGGCATCGAGTTTTACCCTTGTATCTTGCTTGGCCTTACTCCCTTGGGGCCGTCCAGCTTGCCGAACCGATCGCTTCGAATGGTGCAGTCGTTGTTGTCTGGCACGAGTTTTCGAAAGGTCGGAAGAGACGATACTCTTCACTCCGTGAATGTTGAGAGCAGCGGTTGCATCGGCAATTTTGTCTATCGATGTCGGTGAAAGTGATCTTGAGCGAGGGGGAGAGCGCGATAATTCACGAAGAGGTGAGAAGGGTTCAGGCAATGGTCCATCCTTGTTCGGAGGGGTGGACGCATCGACTTCAAGCTTTCCATCCGTTGGCGGTTTTGTTGGGTCATCTTCTACATCCTGTGAATTATTCTCTTCACCTTCCGGGTGCACGCCCTCTCCAATTTCCTCTTCCTCTTCTTCCTCGTCCTTGTCTTCCTCGTCCTCTTCTTCCTCTTCCTCTTCCTCCTCTTCTTCCTCCTCTTCCTCCTCCTCCTTGCCACTCCCCTCCTCCTCCTTGACTGCATCCATATACTAATTTGAGGTAGCAAATAAGAAACGGGCTAAGTAACGCAATTCATGTTACGCACTTCTTCTAAAACCTTCATATCTTTGCGCCCGAATCCGCTAGCTGCAACGACAACATCGAGTCTGAAACTCTCTTCAGTCTCGTCCGAGGATCGTATCGACTTGAACCTCGGGAACAAGGAACTCTCGTAACCATATCGGCGTTTGAAGAATGTCCGTATACACTCTACATCCCTATTGAAATACCTTCACAAGCATATCAGACTTGATTGATGGACCAAAGAGCGAGGTATCCATACCATTCGGCGTTCTCATGCGATGTGCTGACCATCTGGGGGAAATCGATGACGATTGGTTCACCGGTATCGCGAATGAGAATGTTGAACTCGTTGAAATCGCCGTGGATCAATCCTGAGCGGGCGAATCGGACAATGAGGTCCATTAACTGGGAATATAGCTTCCCTGGAGACTCAACCTCCGCTATTTGACGACTATAACCTGTCAGTCGAAGTCAAGATATGGGACAGAGGACCTACAGAGGATAAGCATCTATGAATTCCATTAATATACAGTGTCGTGCTTGGTCGATTGGTTTTGGGACAGGGAAACCGTTTTCGTGAAGGACCTAAAGGATGTTAGGAGATAGTTCACGTAACCGATATAACGGAAAGCCCACCTTCATGAAAGCCCATTCTTTTTGTGCTGCTAGTCGTGACATGTACATCCATGACGCGGATTTTCGTTTGCCCATGTAGTCCCGTTTACTTTTTATGGTCCTGAAGGATATGCGACCCAAGCTAAGCGAACATAAGATGAGTAACGTCGATATATTGGGGGCTAAGAGTTTGCACACCGATGAATCTTCAGCACCATCTCTTTGCCCTCACCATCAGCAACGACGTATATGTCTAAGTATACATCGTCAGCATATACCACTACATATGATCTCCGGAACGACGTACCTGATTCTTTCCCAACACCAATCTGGTTTCCAACTGAAGCCAGAGTGTCTCGCTTCGACATAGCACGCATAGCCAGGTAGTCGTATCCGCCATATGTCAGCCTATATCCATCATCTATCTCAACGTTACGTTCAAAACATTCGATCACTGAGAACGATGGAGCAGGCGTACATTTGGAGTTCTGCACCTTCGATACAAGGTTCCTCTTGGCTAGCGATCCGATCAGCTTGTTCACTCCCCCGTTCTTCAGGCCTGATATTTGCGCGATGAGGGGGGTTGGCACGACTTCATGGTTTTTAGAGCCCATTTCTACCTGTGTTCCATTGTCATCAGCGATCTATGTATCGTCGAGGATACGTTCACGCACCGCTGTGAGGACTCTGAACTCTTCTGATGTTACATAGCGTAGATCTGTTGCGTCGAGCTTCATGATGAGGTCTGGAATGGGTTTACAGAGATCTGCAAATTACTGTAAGGGTACTACACGGAGATAGCGATGCACAAGTCCGCAGCGTCCGGATAACGTGAGCCGTTGCGACCTTCCTTAGGAGTAGGCAACACTCGGTCACACTAAGTACAAAAGTTGGGCTCCCTCCTCCGAAAATAGCAGGGCAGCAACACGGAAATTAACTCTCTGCCTTGATCTCAACCTTTGAACTTTGCACCCCAATCGGGATGGTACTTGTCAATATCGAGTTATCTCACAAACTACAAGGGCGGGCCAGCACCCCCGTCGCGTCGATACTAAATTTCTTGTACTCGCCACATGCCAGCGGCTCTGCTACCTGGTTGCCTCGCTTGTCCGGCCACGGCGACAACAATAGCGCTTTTACGTAGATTTTGGCTTTAACAATGGTCTGGCTGACGTAAGCAGCGTCGCCCTTTGTTCTCTACACGAAGGCCATTGTCAGTTCCGCACCCTGGAATGCAAACCTTTACATATAAACCGGACCACCCAATGATGTCGACCACAACCTACTCTTTCTTTCCGTCTCTCATCTTCTCTACATTTCCTCTCTTTCTGCTTCAAAGCCGCGAGCGGCCATTTCTTTCTAGTTATTCATATCCAACGACCGGGTCTCTACCGTAACGATCTCAATCCTTTCACTTCAATTTCCCGGACACGATGATTCAAGGTTTATCCAAAGCCATTACACTGCAAGTTGATCAGTTAACCCACTTTCTGTGGCACTAAATGCTTATAATATCTAGCTATTTGTCCCCTGTCCTCATGTTGACGACAATCCTCCTCACCCTGTTCGCGTACCTTGCTCCCGTGTTGATGCTGCACGATCAAGTCGCGCTTTTGACTGTTTCCCCATCTACCGCACTGGTTCAGCCAGGACCTTCCAATGGCGTTGATGGCCCCAGTCTATTCCTCGGCCCTCTAGGTAACGTTGAGATCATCCACGCGTCTTGCGCCACGACTCATTGTCGACTCAGGCTCCTGCTCGAAGCCGAACAACGGTGGTCAAATCAACTGTACATCACCAACGATATCGCCCGAATACGGTATGTCCATTTGCTTTTGCCTATTTCACCCTCCCAACGTACGCCCGTTAGATCTTTCCGCGCTGCCTGGCAATGCACCGAATCTCCTACTTTCCGCGCCCACTTCGACCACACCAGTGTTCATGGCGTTGGCAATATCATGCTCCATCATTTTCTTCTTCACGTCCACCTTGATCTCCTTCCGACACAAGATGGGTGAGAAAGTTGCCGCATCTCTGGATAAACCTTTGGTGCAAAGGCTTTCCGCATGGATTGGTTTCTTCGGTTTTTTGATTGGTCAGTCTATGTATTCACTCGTTCCATGCCACGACTGACACCCATATTTAGGCCTCACATCGTTCCTGATCGTTCGCATGTGGTTCGGAAAAGCCGTCCAGGATTTCAATAACAGTATCCTGGCACAGGGTGCACAAGGCCCGAAGCTAGCTGCCAGCAACGGAAATGCATTCACAAGTGCGTATCACGGTCCACCGGTTCGATGTCCAATTGAATTGACGTTGATTCTGTAGTGGTTTGGGTGGCTTATGCCTTTTACGCTGTACCCCTCATTGTTTCCCTCGCGAAGCTCAACGTGTCGGCATCTCCTTCCAAGTAAGGACGCGTCCGACACGTCTTCTCTCACCCAGCATGGACTTGTATCAATACATTGTACCCGCCCACATCCGTGTTTACCTCTCATTGTAGCATTCTCTTAATGGTGACGAAGGGCCCGCGACATATTCGCGCGACCCCAGATCTATACTTTACAACATATTAATATTTGAACATTGGAATTAGCTGTGATGTCGATTCCCTTTCTTTCTTGTGACTTCCTTCTTCGCGGTGGTTTAGCGGGACTCTATCCCACAGTATTATCATCGCTGGTAAGTATAGGTTGACAGCTCCTTCTCCACCCGTACTAATCCAGGTCTGGAACAGGAACGACGTCGCTCTGATATACGCCGTGATCTATGATAGTCACGAAAGATATGCAGCTAAATGAACTCGAAGGGGTTATCACCTTCTCGTTCCCCACCCCCGGACTCGACGTTTGGCACCGGATGAACAACGCGACGAACTATATGACTCGCCCTCCGTTCACAGACATGACCCGTGGGTGAATACCTGCGAGCTCATCATCCATGTCAAGGACCATGTGCGACGCTTCTGTGATATCTATAAAAATATGGAGGTGACAGCGAAACACCGTTTGGCTTATCCCAAACATGAGGCCCTCTCCTGTGGCCTCGGTGCTGTCAACGTTGCTGCTTATATCGTCCTCGGTGCTACGTGCATCTGCTGCAGACATCGACATTGTCCTCGAACGTAGGCTCTCCGTCATCGTCGGAAGTTCCACTGGCGCAGCCTCTATTCCAACCTGGTATGTTTTCGTAGTATTACTGAAAGCTCCTCCGAACTGACATTGGTGTCTTCAGGATATCAACACTCGGTCCTGATGGCAAATGGCCGGACGTCGACTACACCACAGGCTGCGACGCCCAAGAATCAGGCTGGCCAGCACAAAGCCACTGGAGTCGCATCAGTAAATGCCCTCTCAACTACTGATGTCTATATTTCATGACCAAATGCTTACTTTCCCTCTGGTGTATAGATTCCTTCTCAGCCGGATGGCACGGTGGATTCCCGCATGCCGATCAATGGGTGAAGAACGCTGAAATCCGCGAGGCTATCTCCCGTGCCATGAATTTCTGGTTTTCGAATGATTTCACCAACCCAGCGTGCTTGGACTCTGGCGGTGAAGACCCTTGCCCATGTGGCACCCCTGGCGTAAGTGGTGCCAACTATTCGTTGAGGAGTTGAAAGCATCGTGAATGAACAAACATTATTTCAACTAGCTTTGGAACAAGAACTGGTTCTCCAACGTAAGTCAGCAGTATACACTATGGTTCTCGACTAAAATTCATGACCGATATAATCTAGATCATTTTGATTCCTGGTTGGGTTGGTCAAGTATGCACCCTCCTCGGCGACAGCCTTCTAGCAGACGAATTAGACAGCTGTATCCGCATAACAGGCCGGGCCTTCAATACATTTTCAACCGGAATCAATCACCTTAGCGCAGGCATCACTGGGGCAAACGCGCTAGATATCGCTGGGGTCGGAGTGGACTTGGCTCTCTTCACTGGGAATAGCACTCTCCTCTCTGAGGCCTTTAGCAGGGTCAACGCCGAGGTGGTGATTCAGAATGCAGTGAAGGCTGATGGAATACGGGCCGATGGTAGCTTCGGACAACATGCGGGTCTGTTGTATAATGGTAACTATGGGAAGAATTAGTGAGTTGTATTCTAGCCTTGCGAGAGGACGATGTAGCTGAACAAATGGTTACCTATGTAGTGTTGTTGACGTGCTTGCTCTGGAAATCGCTACTGGAGGGACGGAGTTTGGCGCGTCTGCAGATTCTATGGACGCGTTTTCGACCTTGATAGAAGGGAACCAGTGGATGATATTCCAGAATACGCTTACCAAGGTTTTGCACTGGGACTTCGTGAGTGCCCACGATTCCATCATCTTACAACTCACGAATCTTGAGCACAGAGTGTTTTGGGTCGCATCATCTCTCTTCCTGTGGTTGATAACCAGTAAGATTATACCTCCCCCAATAACGAAGAGCAGCCTTTCAATAGTCTGTGCAGGCCAACAGCTAGTTTGAAGATCAATATCACGCAGATTCAGGTACTGGGTCAACTTTGGGATTCGTCAACAATTACGTCTGCGTTTAATGCTTTACATTCGCCCGGGTCGACTGTGAATGCTGGCGCGTTGAATGGAAATAGGATGTTCTACGCAAATGACTACATGGTATTCATCTATATAGCTCCATCTCTCCTTTACCTTCGACTGACACGTAGAGCGCCAGGTACATCGTGGGTCTGGTTATGTGACTACCTTGAAGATGTTCTCCAAACGAACCCAAAATTCCGAGTGCTCCGTTTCGCAAAATCCATTCGGCTTCCATCTCAGCGATGGGACGCTCTACACATACGTACAAGGAAACGAATACGAGGACATATTCGCGTCATGGGACTGGAATTTGATCCCTGGGACGACTGTTGACTACGACGCGACACCTCTGAGCTGCTCGACGATCAGAAAGACCGGCACGCAGGCCCTCGTAGGTGGGGCATCTGACGGCACCGTTGGCGTTGCGGCTATGCGGTACGAAACGCCCACGACGAAAACACTGAATTGGCGCAAGACGTGGTTCTTCCTCGAAGACGATGTCCAATTCGTCATGATCGCTAAGCTCAACTCTACCACTACCGCTCCTGTGTTTTCTGTTCTTGATCAGAAGCGACGTTCCGGAGATGTGTTGGTGGATGGAGTCAATCGAGATAGCGGGAATTACACGGGGGTCGGAACCCTCTGGCATGCTGGTGTTGGTTATGTATTCAACGCCAGCAATCCGAGTGTCTCCCTTTCCTTGCAGCTCGGGCCTCGAACCGGCTCTTGGTCAAGCATCAGCTCCTCGAAGGCTCCGCCCACAACCGTCGACCTCTTTGCGGCCTGGCTATCTCACAATGATTCGAGTAGTCCAATTTCGTACACCATCTACCCTGCGACTTCTACGCCTTCCGCCTTCGAGGAGAAGGTGGCAGCCACACAGCTTCGATCTGTGAGAAATGATGGATCTATTTCTGCTCTACTGGATGTGAACCACAACACTGTAATGATTGTGTACTGGGCAGCTGCCGGGGGCTCTGTTTCGATTCCTTCTCCCACCGGAAACGCGCCCATTACCATCGCCTCTAATGGGAACGCGAATTTAATTCTGCACATGGATTCATGGAGTATCACTCTCTCAGATCCAACACAGACGTTGTCGACAGTTACTGTCACACTCACGCTTCGAAGCGGTACGGCGCCTGCTGGCTGGGGTACCGCGAAGACCAAGTCTGTCACCTTCAGTCTCCCGAGCGGAGGCCTAGCTGGTAAAAGCGTCACACAAACGCTCCCGAATTAGCAATAGAATTTCCTTGTTTGATTGCGGCACGTGCTATGGCTTGGATGTTGCCAAGGACTGCTATTATGTAACATGTACTTACCACCTTTCCTCCTCCTTGCCGTTTATTTCAGTGCTTCAAATGTTCTGCCAATGGAATCATTTATCGCGAGTGCACTTTAGCGTGGCAGGCCCGTATCCTGCACATGAAATTACTTTGCCCAGCAAGTCCAAGAAAGCAAGTTTTCGTGTGAAGACGGACACACTGGGCTTGCCGGAGGGATCGACGTTTCTCACTAGTATGAGCGGTTCCGATCACTGCTTGGCCCCAGATTATGTATGCCAGCATAAAAGGCGCACAAGGCTGAACCGAACTCCTCCCAACTTTCGTCTTCTTCACCCTACTCCAACTTTTGTCAGTCTTTTCGACACGGAGTCGCAGGATGTCGACCAAGACATATCTTGCACTCCTCTCCACATTCTTTGCTATCTTTTCACTCACATCTGCCAATCTTGATGCCTCGCATGGCGTGAGCCACTTTTCGCGACACAAGCGTCTCGGACGGCAACTGCACTCTGCAGACAATACTACACTGGGAGACGCGACTGTGGTACCAGCTGCGACAACGTCTCCTGTCCCTGAAGCTTCGGAAGCTCTCAAGCAATCGGTCCCAGTAAACGAAACCGCTGCACCGACCTCCGTTCCCAATGTCTCTGCGCCGGCGCAGCCTGTGGACTCTGGGACGCCGTCAGACATATCTACAATGAGCACTCGCCGCATTCAATCCATCATCGATGGTCTAAGTGACGGTGCCAACATTGAGCGGGTAGCAACTTTGGGCAGTTGGTGCGTCTATCTTAAACTCAGAAGTGGATATATTCACTAATCGTCAACTACCAATCAGGCTCCTTACGCTTGGTGTAGAAGGTCAATGGCCTGCTGCCGAAGTCGATTACACACGGGGCTGCGAGGCACAAAGGGCAAACTGGCCTATTCAAGAACATTGGCGGCGTATACGTATGTTTCTCCCTGCTCTTTTTAAACACCTCGCATCTAACCCTTTTGCCATCAAGTCGTCCTCGCTGGTGCTTGGCACGGAGGCCTCAAAGGAACCGAACAATATGTAAAGAGCTCGGACATTCGCGCTGCGATTAGCCGTGCTATGGACTGGTGGTTTGCCAATGACTTTACTACTCCAGAATGCATCGACAAGGGCGGTAATGCTGCTTGTCCATGCGAGACTGTGCGTGAAACATCATCAATCCATGCTCGTGTGACTAAACTCTCTTTAGCCTGGCTTATGGAACCGTAATCGTCTCTTTCACTCCCTCTCGGTCCCTCTTACTCATTGTTACAATCTAGATCATACTAATTCCTGAACTCGTGGCCCAAACGTGTCTACTACTCAACGACAGCCTAACACCCTCCCAAGCTTCTTTCTGCTCCTCCATTTCCTTGCGCTCCTACAATACGTTCACGCGGAGACCCACCTTCCTCACTGGCGCAAATACATTGGACGTCGCGAAGATTGGCATAGATCTGGCCATCTTAACTGGCGACTCGTCTCTCCTGGCTGATGCCTATAACCGAGGTACGCACTCATAAACGGACGCATGCTTGTACTAACGCTTCGTATATAGTACACTTGGAGCTCGTTATTCAGGATAAACCCAAGGCCGATGGCATTCGCGCGGACGGGAGCTTCTCCCAGCATCTTGGCTTGGTCTACAATGGTAACTACGGCAAGGACTTGTGAGTTTTCTTCCCCTCCCACCTAGTTTGCAGCTCATCCGCTCGTAACAAGCGTGGTTGATCTCCTTGGGTTTGAGCTGCTAGCTGCGGGCACACAATTCGCTGCGAACTCCGAACAGCAAGCTACGTTCGCAACTCTCTTTGACGGCGGCGCTTGGATGATCTATCGTAACGCTATCACCGGCGTGAACCACTGGGACTTTGTCAGTGGTACTCTTCTCTGATTTCTCAACACGTCTCATTTGTACACAAGAGCGTCTTGGGCAGATTCATCAGCTTCCACGTCAAAGATGCCCAGCAAGTTTACGTCTGATTTCCTACTCTGCCTCTTGACTAATTTCTACCTAATAGGGCCTCGAGCAGCATTAAGATTTCATTGCCCGAAGTTCAAGCACTCGGCGAACGATGGGGGAACAGTGTTTTGAAGAACTTCGCTTCGAGTTTGTCTACACAAACGGACAACGCCAATGCCGGTCAGCTCTACGGAAACCGGATGTTCTATGCGAATGACTACATGGTGAATTGGTTTCAATGATTTTGTTCATTGGCTACAATCTCACCCCATTGGCTAGGTTCATCGTGGCAAGAACTATGTCACTACTACGAGGATGTATTCGAACCGTACCATCAACTCGGAATGCGTCAACTCGCAGAACGTGAGTTATTGCTGCCATTGATGCCTTGGTTCGTTAGACTGATCCACGCCTTTAGCCTTTGGGTTTCCATCTTTCCGACGGCACCGTCTACACGTACATAAAGGGGGATGCATACGAAGATATCGCAGCTTCGTGGGATTGGAATCTCATCCCGGGAACCACTGTCGACTACGCTGTCACCCCATTGCACTGCAACACCACCAAGGCTACCGGAGTCGAAGCCTTCGTTGGTGGTGTTACCACAGAGCAAGTCGGTATAGCCGCTATGCGTTACACGAATCCCGTCGGTGCTTCGCTCAAGTGGCAGAAGACTTGGTTCTTCCTGGACAACGATATTCAACTCGTTATGGTTTCTGATATTTCCTCGACCACCAGTGCCCCCGTTCGCACAGTCCTCGACCAAAGACGCCATGACGGAGAGATTATTGTCAACGACGCAGTACAAGCATCTGGCCAGTCATCTGTACCTGGAGCGCTCTCGCTATGGCATGGAGATGTGGGATACGTGTTCCCCGAGTCGACCGCCGTCCAGCTGCACCTTGAAGTAGGAGAGAAGAGCGGAAATTGGTCGACTATCGGAACATCCTCTCAACCTCCATCCACCGTTGATTTATTCGCCGCCTTCCTGGAGCACACAGACCTCAACGCGCCAATCTCCTATATTGTGCTACCTGGGGTAGACAAGGACGCCTTCGCTAAGAAGATAACTTCTCTCCCCATCGATATTGCTCAGAACGACAAGCACATCTCCGCTGTATACGATTCGGCCAACGATGTCATAATGGCCGTGTTTTGGAACGTAAACGGGGGCACCGTAACCGTCAAGCCCAAGGGGTGCACCCCCATAACCATCACTTCTGATGGAAATGCGGCTTTGGTGTTCAACCACAAGAATGGGAAAATCACAGTCGCCGATCCCTCGCAGAGTTTGGAACGACTCAACATCAGCATCAAGGTCCACAGAAAAAGGAAGCTCTTGCCAGATCTTATACCACATACGAGGAAGATCACCTTTGAGCTTCCTTCGGGTGCATTCGCTGGCAGCAGCACCACGAAGACGTTCAAGTGCCTCACTCGCAACGCATATGCAGATGCTACTGATTGAAAAGAAGAAGAAGATGGCGATGGTCTGATACGTTATACTAGAATATCAAATAATCACTTAATAATATCGCTTTCCTCCATAGCCGACTGCCAGCAAAGGCGTTCCTTCCTGGTTGTGTCACTGTTGTGCCCCTGAATCCCAGATTATGACATTTGGCCATGTGGCGCGTATTGTCAGCTGGTCGTGTTTACCGCCGTCTTGTCTCCGAAAGTGGACTATCCTGCGACCATAGGCGTTCTGATTTCGAATTCAATGCCCTAAATCCTCTGAACTGGATATTCGCGAGAGACCTCCCAACTTTGGCTGTTTACTGGGGTCTGGCTGTCTGCGTTCGAGCAGAATCCCGAAATACAACAACTACGCCGCTGTTCTCTTCGAGTGCTTGGATTCGGTTGTGCTACCAAGATATTCCGGGGTGACTTCCTGATGCCGATGCCAGATGGTGATGGGTGGGCGACAGCGCTCGAGTCGCAGGAGAAGCACGAGCCAACCAAAATAGAAAACCGTCAGCCATCGTTCGGAAGCCACCAGCAATGGATGCAGGCCATAAAGCATCAACCCAAAAGTTTCCATGCCCCAATATTCTTTCTCTCTCCTCTCAAAGACGTGACCCGCGATGAAGGGATTCCTTGCGCTCGCTTCCACTTTCTTTATCTACTCTCTTTTCCTACAACTATCAGCTGCACTCGACGCACCTCATGGGGCCAGCCACTTCGCGCGTCACAAACATTTTGGACGCTCGATAAATCCCCAGGCTCAGTCTTCTGCATTGTCGACCATTGGAGCGACCGATGTCTCCAGTATTGCTGCTAGTAGTACCAGTGCTGTAGTGATATCTTCGACTGCCTCAGCATCGTCCATCAGCTCAGAATCTGCCAGATCAAGCATTCAGGCGTCGTCCAGTTCTATCGCTGTCTCTGCTAGTGCTCTCTCATCTAGCAGCATTCAGGCCACCTCTACCCAAGCCTCTACAGCGGCGTCCCCATCAACTTCAGTGCCAGCCCAAACTGCGGCAGAGATCAAGACTATTACCCAGAGACGGCTGAGCACTATCGTTGGGGGCTTGAGCACAGACAGGGCTGCAAGCATTTCTAGCTGGTATGTCATATTTGTTGGTCGTATGCTCTCCTTGCTGATTCTTCGATCAGGATATCTACCTTGGGCCCGGATGGGAAATGGCCAGCTTCGGAGGTTGACTACACCACAGCCTGTGCGGCTCGGAGGGCGAACTGGCCCGCTCAAGAACACTGGCAGCGAATCGGTAGGGACGCTCGCTGATTATCCCTGTCCTGGTATCTAATTTCTCTAAATGAACAGTCGTTATGGCTGGGGCATATCATGGTGGTCTCGATGGCACTTCTCAATTTGTGAAGAATGACACCTTCCGAGCAGTCATTTCTCGAGCGATGGACTTCTGGTTCTCCAATGACTTCACGAACGACGCGTGCATCGACTCTGGCGGGAGCTCCAGCTGCCCGTGTGACACAGTACGTTAACAGCTCCACTTGCTTCCACACGGTCATTGATTGTATTTCATTAATTGTAGCCTGGGTTATGGAACACCAACTGGTTCTCAAACGTTCGTGTCCATCACCTTCTTCCATTCATTATATTAACCTCTAGCAATAGACGATCCTTATACCTGAACTCAGCTCGGCAACCTGCTTGTTGCTCAACAATACACTGACCTCTACTCAACTCAGCAATTGTACCCACATCACCCTACGTGCATACGGAACTTTCACTCGAAACCCAACTTTCCTAACTGGTGCCAATACCTTGGACGTCGCCAAAGTCGGCATAGATCAAGCCCTCCTCACTAGCAATGTCTCACTCATGACGGATGCATACAGTCGCGGTACGTACCCCCGGCAGAAGGGCTAGACTCATTAATTAATCGGACGATGAGTATAGTTCACCGAGAACTCGTTATTCAAAACGCCATTAAAGCTGACGGCATTCGAGCCGACGGTAGCTTCGGTCAACATGCCGGTATTCTATATAACGGAAACTACGGCAAAGACTAGTGAGTTTTCAATGACTTCTGCAGAGAACTCAATCTAAATGACACTTGTGTGTAGCACGAATGATTTGCTCAACATCGAAGTTGAAGCAGCTGGCACCGAATTCGCTGCAAACAATGCGTCGCAAAGCGCATTATCTACCCTGTTTGACGGAGACTTGTGGATGACGTACCGAAACGTGCTCTCCGGCAGAAATTTCTGGGACTTCGTGAGTTAGACTCCCTTCGCGCACCCATCGAGGAGCCTGACCTTGAGTTTCGCAGGCTGCTTTGGGACGGTTCATCAGCTTCCCTGTCATCGATGGCCAGTGCGTTACCTTCATTTTAATATGGTATTCCATTTTGTTCATTCTATTGGTAGGGCATCTGCCGGCCTCGGAATGAACTTATCGAGGGTCCACGAACTTGGAGAAGAGTGGGGCGCTGATGCTCTCATCAACTTCGCCAATACCTTGTCCCAGAACTCTTCCAACAATGCCAACGGAGCCAAGCTCAATGGAAACCGAATGTTCTACGCTAATGATTATATGGTTGGTATACTGTTTATTTCTTCTGGAAGGTCTGAGCTAATGCATGGCCCCCAGGTACACCGTGGCCGCAATTATGTGACTTCGGTAAAGATGTATTCGAAGCGCACCGTCAACACAGAATGTACAAACACTCAGAATGTACGTTATTCTCCATTTGTATTCGGCGTTGTTCTAATCTTAGGGCAAATCAGCCGCTCGGTTTCCATCTTTCTGATGGCGTCGTCCACACATATTTGCAAGGAAACGAATACGAAGACATATCCGCTGCATGGGACTGGAATTTAATACCGGGGATCACTGTCGACTATGGAGCCACTGCATTAAGCTGTGACCGCACTGGATTCACCGGTATCGAGGCCTTCGTCGGCGGAGCATCCACAGGACGTATTGGCGTTGCCGCAATGCGCTACTCCAACCCATTTACAAAGGCCTTCCACTTCCAGAAGGCGTGGTTCTTCTTCGACGATGATGTCCAACACGTCATGGTCTCCAATATCTCATCAACTACGACCGCGCCCGTATTCTCCGTTCTCGACCAAAGGCTTCATGTGGGTGAGGTCTCCATCGACAGCGTCTCCTTGCGAGAGACGGGCAATATCACCAGGGCAGGCGCTGAGACGATATGGCACGGAGGAGTGGGATATGTGTTTCCCAAGTCAAACACCAACACCCCGTTACATATACAAGTTGGAAATAAGAAGGGTAACTGGTCCGCCATCGGAACCTCCACCCAACCACCACCAACAGTCGACCTCTTCGCCGCATCCCTCGAGCACAAAGACATCCGCCAACCAATCTCCTACACTGCGCTTCTTGGAATCGACAAAGACGCGTTCCACATTAAGAGCAAGACTATCCAGTTACGTTCCGTGCAGAATGATGGCCACATTTCGGCGGTGTATGATCCAGTCAGCGATGTCGTTATGTCGGTATTCTGGGATACCACTGGTGGATCGACGAGCTTCACGTCCAACTCCAAAACGGCACCCATAACCATCAAATCCAGCGGCAACGTCGCCTTAGTCTTCAATCGCCGCACTGGAGACGTGACTGTCTCAGACCCCTCCCAGAGCCTGCAGCAAGTGACCATCCAAATAAACACCGGCTCATCTACTTCCAATCTAGTCTTCACTTTGCCATCCGGCGGATTAGCTGGCGGCAGCGTTACGAAGAAGATCTGATCATATACCTTGCTACATATATATCCAATGTACTTACTTTTTATCTTTTGAATGACGACTGACTCAAATGACGACTTCAAATTCTATGCGGGCCCATGAAATGATATCGCGTTCGGGGTACATAAAGAGGATCAGAATACAGGTTGCTCAGCACCATAGCCTTCCGGCTGCTGGTAAGCTGGCTCCTGAGGAGCGTAGGCCTCCTCAGCTGGGGCGGCAGGGGCTGGGACGGCGATGGGGTCTTTTTGTTCTGACGATGGCTCACCCACAACCTTGTCGACGGGGGGCTCGAAGATTTGAACGGAGTCGGGGAGGGGCTTCCTTGGGCCGGTCTGTCCCTCGGGATCGTGGCCCTTCATGCTGGGGGACGAATGAATGAGCAACGGCTTCATTTCAAGGTAAAAGCAACTTACATCTTGACCTTGATACCAAGGACACCTTGACGAAGCATGACGTGGCGGACAGCGTAGTCAACGAAGTCGCGGGCAGGTTGACCGGAGTGGATCATGAAGCCGTCGGTGAATTTCATGGACTTAGCACGGGCGGCGCGAAGCTTGCCAGAAACGACAACTTCGCAACCCTTGGCACCAGATTCCATGACGAAACGGAGGACACCATAGCAAGCCCTATGGAGATCTACGGTCAGATCATATCATCTCAATTGGGAGGCAAAGCATTACCTGCGGACGGCAAGACCACCAAGGAGTTTGTACCTCAAGCTCTCGCACTGGGCAACGGCAGATAGACCACGGTATTGAACCTTCTCGGCGAAGAGTTCGAGCGAGTTGTCGGGGAACTTGAAACGCTTTTGCACGAGAGATGTGAGTTCACGGATGCGGCGTCCTTTCTCTCCAAGGACCTCCTGGGTACGAGTAGCACGGATGATAATCTACGCCGATCGAAACTCAATGAAACGTCGATAACGAGCTCCTGCGATGTACATACCTCAGTGCGTGCGTGGGTTACACGAACATCGCATCCAGAGTATCCCTCCTCAGAGAGCTCTCGGGTGAAGAATTCGTTGAGTTCGGCGCGGAAGACACCGTCGGCCACGAACTTGCGCTTCTTGCTGATTTGAGTGGCCATTTTGGATTTCTAGACAACATCTACATAAATCACTCTGCAAACGACATCTGGGCATAATCATACCTTGAATACGTTGGCTGAACGGTGCTGAGGTCTGTAGTCGCTGCCTTGAGTCAACTGCTTGATGAAATGTACCGTGAGAGTTTGTCCCTTACAACTGTACAGTCGCTTACGTAAAGAATCTTTGGCTTAAGAAATTTCTTGAACGCGTTCTGACACGCTCACGTTCTTCCTGACACCACGACCGCGTCTGTGTGTTTTCCAACTGGTGAGTACTTTTCTGTTTGGCCTTCCCTCTCCCCATCGCCCATGACGAGTGTTGCATACAACCCATTGGCACCTCTTAGTCGACCTGACCGTCAAGCTTGCTTGATGGATCACTGACATGAATGACATCCTGAGGCAATCATCCTGTGCTCGAATTTACATGTTCACTAACATCTTGTTCTCAGGTACTCGATTACACTCTCGTATATTGTACCAACCACTTCTGTAGAAGCACTGCTTTGTACACTACGCAACAATTCCTTTGTGAACATCACTTGGTAGCCTCGTTAACAAAGATCCCTGCTGCTCCCATGCCGCTACCGACACACATGCTTGTACATAGAAGATGACCTCCGGAACGTCTCAACTCTGCCAGACCAGTGGCAACTTGCCGGGTGCCAGCTACAAATATCGGGTTAAACGTAATAGGACCACGAACATAGCAAAGAACTTACTCATGCCCACTGGATGAGTGATAGCGATGGATCCGCCGCTGAGAAGACATCAGCTCACGGTCGAGTTCGAGTAAAACAGTCAAAGCCGCTTACTTGACATTGATTTTCTCTATGGGAATGCCCAATTCCTCAACGCAGAAGGCGAATTGCGACGCAAAAGCCTCGTTGATCTAAAAGCGCATTTGTCAACGACGAGATTTGTAAGTTTTGGGCAAAGCTTCCTACCTCCCATAGGTCAATGTCTTCCTTCTTTAGTCCGAATTGTTCCAATACTTTTGGGATAGCATCAATTGGTCCTACACCCATATGCTTAGGCTCAACACCTTCAGATACGCCAATTCTTCAGAGTCATGACATTAGGCGAGGATGACAAACTTACCGACAACCGCAGCGCCAACCCATTTCCCTATGATCGGCATTCCTTCCTTTTCAGCTCGCTCCCTCGTTGTCATGATGCATATAGCAGCCCCATCGCCAATACCACTAGCATTACCGGCGGTTGTAGTTGCGGGAGCCCATTGAGGGAAGGCAGGTTTGAGAGCTGTGAGTGATTCCATCGTAACATTCGGACGAATTGTATCATCCACGGAAATGGTGGTGCCACGGATTTCGATGGGAAGAATCTCTTCTGCGAGGATACCTTGGGAAGAAGCCTGTTAATCATCGACTCAGTAAGCCTTCGATCGTGAACGTATGTTTGGGCCTACCTCATTGGCCCGGGTATGGGATAAGAGGGCATACTCGTCTTGCTTCGCACGAGGTACATTATAATCCAGGGCGACCATCTCTGATGTCCAACCCATTGGCTTCATAACCTCAGTATCCTCATCTACGGGTCGAATGAAACGAGCTTACTTGTATGGCATCGGCGGCTTTGGAATGACTGGAAACTGTGTCGACAAGCTCTGGGGTGGGTCGTGGGCTGCTTTCATGAGAACGTGCAACAGAGAACTAGGCCTTGCCTACGTACTTCAGACTCATGCTCTCAACACCTATCGCAAGACCTAGAGTGATTTCCCCGGCCTGTATTGCATGTGCGATGGTTCGTATTGACATTAGGCCAGATGAACACAGTCGGTTGACAGTGGTAATAGGGACATGGGACGGAATGCCCGCCGCTAACGCTGCTGCTCGCGAAACGTACAGCGGAGACGGAGGATGGCAAGTGCCTGCAAAGTGCTTGTTACCATTCTGACCATGATACAACACGTTCCGATGAACTTACCGACACAGATATCCTCAATTTTACTTGGATCCAGGTGGGTTTGTGCAAAGGTAGCCTGACAAGTAATGTTCACGTTTGTTATCCTACAACGATCAAGGGAATAGTGACCTTTAGCATTGCCGTCAGCATTTCGTCAACAGGTATGTCCTTCAGTTGCCCTTTACGTGCCCTTCCCAGAGCCGTCCTCTTTGCAAACGTTATGACAACATCATCAGAGCTCTTCTGTAAGACAGCGTTGAGTCCACGCGGGGTTGCTTGGGATGAAGCGGCACGAGTGTTGACGATGCCCGCGACACTGCGAGAGACACGACGCCTGAAAATATGAAGCATGTTCGACGTTGGGAAAGATAACGCGTACCGTGTCCGTTTCCCAGGTCTTTATAATGAATACGGGTAGGTGGCCGCCGGATCTTCGTTCACGCTGCTCAGAAGGTCACATGGCCAACGTCGTGGTTGGCGGCGGCGGCCGCAATATTTACATCGTCCTCTGGTGAAGCCACCATGCATCGGTGCCCGTTTGGATTGGATCAAACGCGCGCGCAGTGCCCGCCACTGTGAAGCGCCTTTGCACGCTGCGCTGAACAACGAGGCTGTTCCATGCATCACGTGATTTCTAGTACATAAATGATGGGCAGAACCGTTGACGATCTCTCATCACTCCCATGTCTTTCTTCAAACGCAACAATAGCAAGCCTCTCATCCCTCCAGTAGAATCAGATAGCCTCAAGTCGGGGGGGAACAGCACCTCGCCCCGTCCGTACCGCTCTAGCGCTGCGACTTACATCCCCAGCCGGGATGGTGATCAATATAGTGCGCCTTACCGGTCGTCACCCGCGCCGGCACCCCCAAGCAACGATCAGCCGACATCTTTGCAGGATAGGTATAGTCGAAACAGAGGTGTAGGCGTTGCATACTCTAGAGGCGAAGGCAACCTCGACCAGGACCGCAACGAGCTCTTCTCAGGATACAATCCAGAGAAGCAAGGCTCCGGGAGATTCTTTGACGGACCGCCAAGGTCTGGTAGAGGAACTCCTCCTCCTGGAGAGGAGAACGATGAAGACGTTGAAGGAATCAAGCAGCAGACACGTTTCGTCAAGCAGGAAAGTGTCGCTTCGACTAGAAATGCTTTGCGGCTGGCCCGTGAAGCAGAAGAGACTGCAAGGAATACTTTGACAAGGCTTGGTGATCAATCTGGTGTGTTCCATGACCCGCGCACTGCTTTAGCCGTTGAATATTTGCCGTTTCAGAGAAGCTCGCTAACACCGAGCGCCACCTTGACGTGGCCAAGGGCCATTCACAGCGGGCTGACGACCGTACTGATGAACTTAAACAACTCAACCGGTCCATCTTCAGGCCCGTGATCACCTTCAACAAAGACGCCAAGAGAGCGGCTCAGGAGGCCAAAGTGCAGGCTCGCTATGATGAAGAGCGAGAAGAACGGGAGAAGGGCATGATGGATATTCGCGAGACTCAGAATCGTATTGGACGAGCTGCAACATATGGCCGAGAAGAGGGTGGAAGTAGATTCAAGACGGCGGAGCAGTTGGCTTCAAGGAAGGAGCAGCAGAAGCGGTACAAGTTTGAGTCCACCGCATCGGACGACGAGATGGAAGACGAATTGGACGACAACCTTGATGAGATTAGTGACATGACCAAGCGGCTGAAAGCATTGGGCACGGCCATGGGTCAAGAGCTTGATAACCAGAACTCTCGAATTGAGCGCATTGAAGGCAAGACGGTTGGATTGGACAGCAGGATCTTCAGGAATACCGAACGTGTAAGTGGTGCTCACGGTCCTTATTACTTCCTCGTGCTGAATGCTTTCTTTACAGCTCAAGAAGATCAAGTAGTGGCAATATAGTAGGGTATTAGGGGTGGGGAGACGCCCGCTGGTCAAACTCGGACACGGATTCAATTTAGGGACTCACTTTTGTTCTCGCTTACATGCATGCTATTATCCTCCTTTTGTGATACCAGTTGCTTATGCTGAGCAACTATTGATAAACTATCAAATCTAAACTATGGACGAATCAGAGGGAGCTGGCCTCCAGGAATGGTGCGTGCTGTCATTGCGTTACGCCTGCATCGTGGTAGAACATGTGTCTTCTAGGAATAACCTACAAGAGAAGCAGACGGGTTCGTGACTGCTAATCTTGTCGCATTCTGAATCTAATCGAACGTACCTCAGCTTTATTCGCCGCTGCCACTACAGAAATAGAAGCTTCTCGCCTCAAAGTGCGAGAGCTTGAACGAGAATTATCTGTGTGGAAGATAGCACATAAAGTGGTTAGCGACGAGAAAGATGCATTGGTCAAGAAGGCTTCCCGTTTGGAACAGGAAATTGGGAAATGGACTGTGAGTTTGTCTCATTAGGGTTGCTCCTCTGACACAGTGAGCTTCGCCAATACAGGGCGATAAACCACTGATTGTTGCCCTAATCGACGGCGATGGGCATCTATTCACTCAAGACCTCTTTTCGGCTGGCCAAGCTGGCGGTAGAACGGTGCGTTGTCCTGATATTTAGGCAATCGTTGCATACTATCTGTAGATACTGAGCGCTGAGCCCTCATCGTAGGCCGCCACTCTGTTGCGAGAGGCATTACTTGGATATGTTGCAGACAAAACCCCAGGGATAGCTAATAGGGCCGAAATCCTTCTGACGATATTCTGGAATGGAAAGGGTCTTAAAGAGACTTTAGTGAGGAACAACGTGTGTACTTGGGACGAGTTTGATGGATTTTGCCATGGGTTCAATCAATCTACTCATCTATTTTCAATTGTCGACGCCGGGAATGGTAAGGAAGCGGCTGATACGAAAATTAAAGGTGAGTAGTTGACTTCCTCCTGCTTCAATTCGTTCTGAAGAATCTAACGTAGAACATCTCCGCCTTTTTACACATTTTCCACAAACTGAACTTGTCTTTTTCGGAGGTTTGCCTGCCCTTCCGTATCTATCTGCATAATGCGTGATTCGTTCCAACAGGCGGTCATGATAATGGTTACACTTCGACACTCACCTCTCTCCAAACCGAGGGTTTGTTACACAAAGTAGTACTTGTACGGGGATATTCGGACCTCGCGCAGGAAATCCGACATTTAAGACTGACAGAACTATCAACGACGGGAATCTTTATGACGAAGAAACTGATATCGTCACCAATTAAGGCCAATAACAAGCCTCTCCCGCTAGACTTTCACTCCAAATCACCCTCTTCGTCCTCGGACGTGATGAGCATTACAGAAACACCAGGCGGAGGGACTGATCAAGTCAGTTGTATTACTTTCTACCGCCGAGTAGCTATTAACATCATTCCAGCTTCCAACAAGTCCACGCAAACCCCAACGTAATGTAAGTATCCACGTCGCAATGTGATCAAATTTGACTGAGGGATTCTACTAGTGTTTTTGCATTTCATTTCTCTATGTTGCGCGGGCTTACTCTCCCAAAGGGAAGGCTGCGGGAAAGGCTACAGGACCGAAGCCTTGCAATTTCTACTACCTCCATCCCGGCCGTTGTCAGAGACGGGATTGCCGATTTGCTCACGATTTGACTTTGAGTGACGCAATGATCGGTCAAATGCGCGCCGCAGCCCAAAAGAACCCTTGTACATTCGCGAATAATGGTTTGTGTCCTTGCCAAACCTAGTATTCGCCTCTTTAACAAATACAATAGGGAAATGCACGGACAGAAACTGCATTTGGGGACATCATTGTCCTCAAGGAACTTCGTGTCTGTTACAGGCCTCGCCAGCGGGTTGTAGATTTCGCGGAGGTAGGGCCTTAGCCATATTATTTGCGTTCCGTTTACCAAGTTTCCACCAGCCGAAATGCATTCAAAACCGAAGCAAACTACGAGCTTGAATGATACAATCGATAGCTTGGGATTGAACTCAATCTCTTTCGGAAATTATCACCCTGCTGACGACGACGACGACAGCATACAATATTATCTAGACTACTAGCACTAGGCCATTTAGCTTCTAGCTCCTTTCATGCGTAGTTTTGTCATTGGATCACTGGATTTCGTGAAAGGAATGAAGTATTACTACCTTGCCCCTGTTACTTAGCCTTGACCTCTCCTGAACGCGGCCCTGTGACTTCAACTCCCAGACTAACTGCAGCTGTCTCCTTTGACCACTACTTTGACATCGCATATGGCTATATCAGAATACGAACGGCAGCGCGACGAAAATATTGCCAGGAATCAGAAGCTGTTGGAGGAGCTCGGTCTTGACAAACCCATCTTCGAGCCCGTGGAAAGCAAACGACCGGCGAAGGCGAAGCGAACTGACAAAAAACGCAAAGTCGACGATACGGATGCCACCCCCGACGCGCCAAAGCGCGTCAAGAGCAGTGACATACCGGAGGGTGGTGTCAGAAGAAGCGGAAGAAACGTTGGGAAGTCGATCGACTATAAGAAGGAAGTTGTTCGCGCTCCAATGGTCTCTGCGGCCGTCCAAAGTGGAATCAAATCAGTAGAGAACGAAGGGCCG
Organism: Sanguinoderma rugosum; assembly: GCA_017499575.1. Classification (NCBI taxonomy): domain Eukaryota; kingdom Fungi; phylum Basidiomycota; class Agaricomycetes; order Polyporales; family Polyporaceae; genus Sanguinoderma; species Sanguinoderma rugosum. The sequence continues at coordinate 2,436,230 of VTPW01000002.1, read as the reverse complement.
ATGGGTCGAGAAGAGGGCAAGCGTGTGCACGACCCGTAGGCTTTCTCTTCGCTTTCTATAACTCGCGACGTCTGTTCATCCGTATGTTTGACAGGAAAACATTTGGTTCTATTCCTGGCATAGAGGTTGGAACATGGTGGGAAACGCGCTCAGGCTGTAGTACCGATGCTATTCATGCGTGCGTCGGAGAGATTGACAATGATGCACGCGTTTTCATTCTGTTATACTAGGGCATGGGTTGCAGGGATTTGTGGTGGCCCAGATGGTGCCTACAGCATCGCTCTCAGCGGGGGCTACGAAGATGACATAGATCTGGGGTATGCATTGTGAGTTGGCCCTACTAAGCAGTCGCGATACACCTTTCATACATCATGGAAAGCACGTACACAGGAGCAGGTGGGCTAGTCATTTTACTTGGCCTTCCTGCGATGTATTCAATTTCTTTGTCACAGGTGGTCGCGATCTGAAGGGAACAAAGACCAATCCCAAGAATGTGAGTCTTGGTCTGGACGTAGGCAATATGCAACTCACAAGCTACATAGTTGCGTACCGCTCCCCAGGACTCTGATCAGACATTCGAGAACCGTGTTAGTGTCCTTTGCCCTGTTACTTTTCTTATGTGCTGATGCACCAGTAGTCCAACAAAGCCCTGTTGGTACGGCTTGGCTTGCCCTAATACTCCGTCTTGCGCTAAATTATTCCCCAGAAATCTGTTGAAACCCGTAAACCCGTTCGAGTGATCCGTGGATACAAACTGAAGTCAAAGTATGCCCCCAGCGAAGGGTGAGGTCGTGATTTCCTTAAGCGCGTGGGGCTGGAGCTAATCTTTCTTTTAGGTATCGATATGACGGACTCTATGTCGTGGAGAAAGCTTGGAGGGAAAAGGGTCTCAAAGGTTTTCTCGTCTGTAAATATGCGTTTAAGGTCCGTAATATATCTTTCCTGCCTTGCTATCTATATGAACTCTTCGAGCAGAGATTGCCCAACCAACCGCCGTTGCCTCTGAGATCTCAAGTGTCCCAGGTCACTGCCCCTCCGTCCGACAATGCAGAAGCCAGCGAGCCTGCTTCCGACAATGATTAACTGCTGCTTTTTACTCAAATCTACTCGCTTTCATATGTTTTGTGCTGTCATCTACACTGATTTAGGATTGCTTTGTTTATAGTTATATCACCAATAGGATTATGCTTTGATATGTCACCCTCCCAGTCTTTGGTTGAGATGAGGGTAACGGTTATCTTCTCCACGCTGTACTGATATCTATGCATGTAGGAGCACCGTTACCTCCGAGACCTTCAAAGTGTTACGTACACTCCTTTCATAGAACATCCGAGTAGGTGTATCCCATTCTCGTCAGTGTCTGACGCTTCGACCTGTCGCTGGTTCATTTCTCTGTCAGCCAGCACGTCACCACGTACTTATCGCCTGACGGGGCTCACCGTATCCTGTTCGTCGCAGTCCACATAGAAACCCGCCTATGGGAATGGAGCCGTTTCAGCAATGGCCGGTATTAGAATCAGATACTCCCGAAGGACTTTCAGTACACGGGCTAACCCAAGTTCGTTGTTGTTGGTCCCTCCTGACGTCCTGCTGACTTTCGCTCCAATCAGTGGGTACTCTATGATCAACATCTTCCTACGGTGTGTGAAGTACTTGGTTAAACAAATAACCTCTGTAACCAGGAAGGCTATATAAGTAACCAAAATGAAGATGGGCCGCGGTTCATAAACTATGCTCGCTACGGTTTCCTTCTTGACTGTCTTCGGTAGTATCCTGACGGCAGTATCTCCTGTCCTTGCTGTGGCAGGGGTGACTACGTTCAACGACGTAAGATAAGCGTTGACACTACTACTGCCTGCAAAATCGCTCATTTCTGAAGTATGGAACACAATCCGGGGTTGCCTGCCCAGGTACTTGCTTGACTACCTTACTTCTGGCAACGGTCCTTACTTCCATTGCCAGGCTTTCTACCGACGAATTCTCAAGGAAACGGTATCTTTGCTTCCGCGATGAGTGATTTGTCGCCGTTATGGATAGGTGCTCGGTGCCAAGGCTCCGTGGATGCCAGCAAATGGTTCGCCCTCTATGTCCTAGACGTTGCGATTGTTGACGACACTTCACCAGCAACGGTCGAGGTGCATGTAACGACTGCATAGGGCGTAGGTAGCATCTTTGTCCGCCGCCCTATTCTACTAACGACGGATGAAGCTGCTTGTCCTGACGAACAGCAATGTGGACATGTCAGTCTCCAAATTGCCAGACTTATTTGACTTCGCAACCTAATGATTCTGAGTAGTGTTTCAATGTCAGATGTGCGCTGGCCCGTCGGCTACGTTGGTTCAAATGCTGACGAGAGTGTAGGCACTGGTTCCTTGGACGGAGAAACTCGAGGTGCTTGCTCGGGCAATACCATCAAGGTGAAAATCATTGACGCGTGAGTGTTTTGCAATTCTCTTCATTCGTGGACTCATCGTGAGACAGATGCCCAGCAACCCACCCAGCGAACTACTGCAAGATCGCAGCATTTGGAGGCGTACGCTACCATTCGTTGAATTTAGGGCAGCTTGCGGATACTGATATGTTCGCTGCGGTAGACTATCAATCCACGCGAGGCCTGCGAAGCGAGTGGTGTTAACGCCTTGGATATAGCTACAACTGCTAGGGCCGCACTATCTTCTTTCGTGTGTTCCTTTTCGTCGTGTTATTACCTTGCTCACTAAGTCGTATTTTACAGCAAGGAAACTTGAATATCGACATTGAAGCGACGAACTGCTAAAGAGCTTCTTGATTCGAACCCCGCGAGTAATGGAAGTATTCAGAATCACCTTGGTACTGGCTTGGTACCGTTCTAAATCCTGTAAAGACTATCATGCCATCATACGCGCTTCCTGCAACTTCACCTCCATGCCTCCGCAACGCGTAAAGGACGCTTCCAGAACGAGAAGTCAGACACCAGTGCGGTAAAAATAAGACCATGGGAAGAAGCTGATCAATGATCAAAGATTTCTGGTGCCTTACTATAACTTTTCTCTGGTCACAACCACCACCAAATTCATAGCTCCCCGCTGTGTTCTCCCTCGCCCCGCTGTCCATAGCAGCTTGTCATTCTTTATAGCCTACCCAAACACATTCTTTTGCTATGCTGTACTCCTCCTCTACTCGCTCGCTGTCGATCCTTGTTGTCTTTCTAGCCGCGATCTCAGCAAACGTCGTCCCCACTGCGAATGCCCATGCGCTCGACCTCAAGCGCGACAACCACACACCGCGCTCGCCTCGCGTGGGCTTGCACAGAGGCTCTAGTCGACGTCATGTCACTTCCTTTGACGAAGATGGTGGGAATATCCCCAGAGAGCCCGGTCAATTCTCGCGCCCTGACTGGCGTCGGGATGTTGAAGGTCGTGGAGAGGTTCCTGAGAAACGGGCCGATAATGCTAGGTTTACTCTGTACAATGCCGGCCTGTGAGTGTTTGTCTCTCCTCTCCTCTCCACGCATCGGGGTAGCAGTGTATCAAGTGCTCAACTAACGTGTGTAGTGGCGCATGTGGCGCTTACAACTCAAACGGCGATGCTGTGAGTTCTGTCTCATCCTTAAAATCTACGTTCACTCAATATAGGAATGAACACAGATTGTTGCTATGAGTGCCCAGGTACGTTCTCATCCACCATTTGCCTCGTGCCTATAAACTCATACAAACGTGCGTTCTCAGGACTGGGCTGGTGGCGCTCACTGTTTCGATAAAGTGACCATCACAGCCAAAGGTAAAAGTGTCCAAGCGACTATTGTCGACAGAGTAAGTGATACCATCTCTTCAACCGCTATGACAAGATGATTGATACTTGATTTGGATCGGTAGTGCGTCGAATGTCCGTCTGGCGCCCTCGACTTAACTCCGTCGCTGTTTGCTCAATTCGATGATCCGAACAACGGTGTCTTCTACGGATCCTGGTCTTACGGGAGCGGGGCGCCAGAGCCTAAGCCCGAACCCAAGCCATCACCAAAGCCCGAGCCTAAACCGGACCCCAAACCGTCTCCCTCCCCCTCCCCATCTCCGTCACCAAAGCCCTCCCCGACCTCCACATCGCAAAGGACATCGTCAACTTCCACGCGCGAGGCCACGTCCACTCGACCTTCCTCCACCTCCACGACTTCCTCGTCTTCAACCACGGCCAGTTCCTCGACGGCTGTCGCGCCCGTAGCTACCGTTGCCGTAGACGATCCTCAAGTGGTAAACCAGTTCAATATTGCCATGCTGCAGCTCGGTGCTCTGGCAATCGCTGGTGCCACTACTTCAGAATAGGTGTTCTAGCTATGTAGTCCCTTCCATGCTTATGCGTTCCGCTGTCGATACCCCGCTTTTTGGTGCTATATCATTGTTGACCTGTTTACAGTTATACATGGATAATCGAATGCTGTGATGCGTGTGTGAGATGCTGGTATGGTAATACACAAAGTCAAGCCCAAGTGAAGGTATACATGCTGTGAACGGCCTTTAAGGTTCTTGAATTGCTTGACGAACTAAGTTGATGAAGACGTCCTGCTCAGACGACGTCGCGATGCCGTTAAGTGGCACCTGAAGCTTGCCCGCTTTCCACAGACGGTATATTCCCCGAATGCTTTCTTTTACAGCTTCTGCACCCTCGTCACCACAACTTCCCATAGCCTGTCCGGCTAATGGAAACTGTTTCTCTTTGGAAGCAGGCCCGGGACTGCTTCCCAGGTTTTGGAACGGCGGAGAAGCGGTGTCCACGCTGAGATCGACAGGTAAGCGTCTCTCAGGTGACCCAGCGGATTTGACTCCCAGCTTGACGAGACCCGGAGGTGGTGATGGCGACGTCGAATCCGAGTCAGACATGGTGATTAGATCTGTGGTAGTAGTGAAGTCGGATGACTGCACAGACTCTGGATCATCAAGCGGGGACGCAGTCGGACGTGCAGAAATGGCGTTAAGCCTTTCGGTAAGGGTATTGGGTGATGGGAAGTCTTGGTTAAGCTTCGAAAGAGGGTTAAACAGCGAGCGAGAGAACACAATGGGTTCGTTTCGCGAATGGGGCTGAAGGTGGGGATGGGAGGGGTCGTTTGGAAGATGGTTGGATTTATTGCGTTTGGTAGGGAGGGGTGAAGGCTGAGTAGAATCTGCGGAGCCTTGGAGAAAGTTATCAGCCAATTGGATGTAAGTTCATAACACGATATGAAATTGCTCACCCTGCACGACCGCGTACTGTGCCCAGTAGGCATCTTCGCTGGCGTTTTGATGATCTGCTTTGAGATCGGCGGCGATACGCCTTGGGGCAGCGGCATCTTCGTCGTCATCGCCATAAGCATTCCAGTAAGCGTCGTCGTTATCGTGATCGTGGTCTACGCGAATCGCTTCGGGCTCCTGGAGGAAATCATCGTGCAAGAAGGGGGCCATGGTGGTGGACTGGGAAAGAGAAGGCTCGGCTCCTGGGGGGAAGGGCATGAGAGCCGTGTTGTGAAATTTCCATTGGCGGGTCGGGTCATCCCAGTGGAATACGAGGCGGAGGTCCGGGGAAGATGCGGGGTCGTGGATTAAGCGGAGGTGGCAATGGGCAAACGTGGATTCTGCGTCCGCGGTATACGCCACGGAGAAATTCGGCAGGGAATTGAGGCCCGCATATTCAAGGAGCCGATCGACGGCCCCCGCTGAGTCTGGCGACGGCCACGAGAGAAATTCGTGGTGGTCGCTGGGGTCGACGGCGAGGAAGTGGTGTCGTTTGCGGAGGGGGAGGGAGAAGAAGTCGGGAGGGAGCGCGCCCGAGTACGAGTGCAGCGAGCTCAGCAGCAGCGCCAGGTCGTGCTCTTCAAAGGGGGCCGGCGCCATCATCTCGTCTATTTTAGGCTTGCATGCGTGACATTTTATACCACAAGATCACGTGGCCTGCAGCTTTCTCTTTGCAACGGTCTTCCATCGCCAGCATTCGCCAGACATGCGATCTTCTCTCCTTCCTCTCTTTCTCCTCCCGCTCTTCGCATATGCCCAGGTTCGTTGTGCTGCCATTCAAAACTAACGCTGCGCTCTAACTCCTCCTCCAGCAGCAGTCAGGCGGAAACTCAAACAATGTCCAGCTCTCAACAACAATCATCGTCAGCCCAACACTAGGTCCTGACCGAGCAGAGTCTTCCGTCACAATCACCCGTGTCTTTACCGTAACGCCAGCCCCGACCTCTGCTGCCCCGACGGCCACTGGCAACAACCCTAGCGGCTCGGCTTCGGGCAGTGGGCGGCCCTCCGGCAGCGGCAATGCTCCCTCAGCAACCATCACTACGACCCCCGCAAATCTTCCGACCGCGCAGAGCGTCGATGCGGGCCAAACACACAGTGCACCCATCCCTGGAGCAAAAGCAGGCGGTGGGATTTACGGCCCAGACGACGACTACACCGCTGGCGCCCTCGCACTTAGACGGAGCACGGTGCTCATGGGAGCGGCAGGTTTAGTTGCTGGAGGCGCGGTTATGTTACTTTAAGGCGGCTGTATGCCCCTTCACGTCCCCTCTACGTCTGGTATTGTTGCTGTTCTGCATTGCATTGGACCTGGGTTTCTTTTCTCTCGTTTGTACTGGACTTTACACCTCGCATCAAGGGCTACATCTCTATCCTTAATTACTGCATGCATACTACATCCCTGAACCCTTCGTTATTATCTCTCACCATGCCATTTTGCATACTGCTGTAGAAGTAAAGCCAGAGGGCGTGGAACTTTCCTTATGATCACTTTTGCTTTCGGGCGTCTGCGCCCGGGACTTGGTAGTCGAGTTCCAATCCATCGATATCAATTCCATCATCGCATACAACCGTTGTTTCGAACGATGTCCAGCGAGAGCGAACAAGCCAGCAAGAAACAGAAGCTGACCAAAGCAAGTTTCACATTTCTTCATCTGGTGTCTCCCCTTGAACTGGTACCATCAGGTCATTGGTACTCACAATGGCACTTTCCATTGCGACGAGGCTCTGGCAGTATTCCTGCTGAGATTGACGAACACGTATCGAGAGTCTGGTCAGTCGGTTTCTTCCTGACCAATCGGATTCAGCTGAATCGTCTGCTAGACTTGAAGCGAACCAGGGATCCAGCCATATTGCAAACCTGCGACATTGTCGTTGACGTGGGAGCTGTCTACGATGAGAGCAAGCAGTTGTTTGATCACCATCAAAGAGGATTTACTGAGGTGTTCGGCCATGGCTTCACCACCAAGTTGTCCTCCGCGGGTTTGGTGTACAAGTACGATCCTTCCTGGTCCCTGTCGATTCCATTCATTACTGGGCACACCTTGATTTTGTAGGCACTTCGGAAAGGAAGTCATTTCGAATGTCACTCAACTGCCGACGGACGATGAAAAGGTAGAGACCTTGTGGTTGAAGATGTACAAGGTGTGTGGGTTGGTGACATCCATATATGCACACGATATTGAACGCAGATGTAGGAATTCATCGAAGCCATCGACGCGATCGATAATGGCATTGCGCAATATCCTGCAGACGTCAAGCCTCTTTACAGGAGCCGCACCGACCTCTCGAGCCGCGTCGGCCATCTGAATCCCTCTTGGAACGAATCGGTGGACGCCCAAGCAGTGGATGTAAGTTTGCTCAGCACACTGTGCGAGATCTCGGGTACTTATATGCATGTTGGTTCTACCAGGTTTTCTTCGGGAAAGCCTCCGCGTTGACTGGTGAAGAATTCCTCGGGCGCTTGAAGTACTACGCCAATGCCTGGCTGCCTGCGAGGAACCTGTTGATCGCCTCCATCGCGAATAGTCTGAACGTAGACCCGTCTGGCAAAATCATCGTATTCGAGCAGTTCCTCCCTTGGAAGGTGAGCTCACGTCCACCTCTTTCTTATTCCCCTCCCGTGTTGACCGTTCCCTATAGGAACATCTTTTCGAACTTGAGGCCCAGCAGCAAACGCCCGAAGATGCGAAGGCCATTTACGTCGTGTATCCAGACGAGATGGCTGGCGCATGGCGCATTCAGGCCGTGCCAGTCTCCCCCGAGAGCTTCCAGAGTCGAAAGCCGTTGCCAGAGGCGTGGAGAGGATTGCGCGATGACGAGTTGAGCAGCGTGTCCAAAATCGAAGGTGGCATATTCGTTCATGCGAGTGGATTCATTGGAGGCGAGTCTCTTCATGCAGTTATGAATTTAATTCGGTTTGAGCCCTCTTTAACCGTATCCCATTTGTTCTTGCAGGCAACAAGACCAAGGAAGGCGCCATGGCTATGGCTGTGGCAGCTTTGACTATCTAATGCCTTTCCTTGCATGACGATAGTCCAATTTCTCGTAGTTTGTTTTCTTTTTGCTCAAAGCCTCGAAACATCGCGAACTGCGATGATGTTCGCTTAAGCGAACATGGCTACGGCTTGTTTAGCTGTACTTGCCAACCGGCACTGTTTCAGTGCCAGTGACTTTTCAAAGTCACTTCGGTCCGCGTCGCCCTGTGCAGCCCTGGCATCTGGACTTACAATCTTCCCCAGTGCTCTCCGTCACGATCAACGCTTTTCATCGGTCACGTATCTTTCGCCTATTCTTAATTTCCGTACTCGAGATGTTTTGATTGTGACCTAGATGAAGAATGGAAATGTGTTGCGCTAAGGACTGGTGACGAAACTCGGCGAGTCCGAACGCTGATCAGGGTTTCGAAGAATGCAGGTCCACTGAACGTAACCGCGCCCCGGTGAAAGAAGCGTGTTGTTTTGGCTCCTCAAAGAACGGACCAGAACAGCGCGACGGACCCTGCCGCGTGCTCACCACGTTCAATTGTGTTACATGATGACCGGGACGGCCCTTGAGCGGGCGGCAGACACGAGTCCCGCACAGTGTCTCGCGTTGTGATCTGCTGTGATGCATTAATGAAGCACCCCCGCTTGCTACATCACAATTATCATATCAAGTTTCGTCGCAGCACACATGCCCATTATGCGTGTTCGGTGGCCCATGCCTCGCGCATGCACGGATACTCTGACTCTCTTTGTTGCTGGAACACCCCATATCTTCTGCGCTAGTGGCAGGCGTTGCCACTCAATATCCTCTCGCTTTCCTCGACACGCCTTCCCTCTATTCAGCATTTCCTCAGCTGCCCTGCATGGCCCATTTTATCAAGGCGCACTATCATCCGTTTCTATTCGCCCTCATGACCTTGTCCGCCATGGCTGAGCTGGGGCTCACGGCCTTCCTAATCAGCGCGGGGAACGAAAACGGCACTTGGCCGAGCCCGAGATACCATGCTCTGTGAGTGGCCCATATGACCCTTCGAAGTTGGATGGATTTGGCTAACTGCTTCCTCAATTGGTTTGGGTGTTCGTTAGGTTAATTCTCTTCCTCTTCAATGCCGTGTGGACAGTGGCATTCTCTACAGCGTACATGCTATGGATCGTGGATGGCGCAGTGCATCTGCTTGCGAGCATCGCGTCCTCCGTGATTTGGTTGTTAATCTCATCCGTGCTATGGGTGCGTCGCGTTCGAACTTGCTGTCGATTGATTTCTGATTTCTCCCGCACCGACTGCATCTTTACGTCAAATAGGGTACTGCTGCCGGCGTCATGCACAACACACGCTCAGGTGGCAATTGCGCGCGTGTGCCTCCCATTTCACGGTATGTGTCTTGTGCTTCCGCCTTCTCTGTGCGCAAGATAGTACCCGTTATCTTGCCCTTGAGAGTACGTATCTCGGATCAAAAGCTCACCTGTCGCATAGATGTAGGCAATCTTTGACTGTGGAAGCGCTGGGATGGACAGAGTTTGGCCTGTGTCTGATAACAATGGTACGACGCATCCGACTGCCGCTTCGCGCTTTCCATTCGACTGATTGACACCTTCGTTTCTAGACTGCGACATGTCTATGGGTACGAACTGGCCGAAGGAACTATGTGAGTGATCCACGAAAGCTGGTGTAAATGTGATAAACGGGTTTCCTCAATGTACATGCTATTTACAGAGGTCCAGTTACTATGCCTGAACAGTCTGCGCCTGACGCTTTATTCTTCCGTCGTGCACATAGACTCATTGCAGTGTAACTTATGCGTTTGTGTATTTTATGGGAGCAGTTCACGAATACATCCCAATCTTATCTGATTTGGCTTCGGGCTCGGAATCAGCGGAAGCAAATCACAGGATTAACTCCGATCTAGACTCGACTAGATTATCTGATTAAGTTCCAGCCGGTCGGCAGGAGGCCATCCCCAAGAAGCCCCAAGCGTCCCAGAAAGTCCTCTTGATCAGTTCCCTCATTGCCAATGCGCCTGTGAATACGCCGTCCTCAACTTGCACTCGCTTTCCCCCGTCCCTCTCTACTAACAATAATCGGCATCCAGCCAAGGCGTTGACATGCTGGAGGAACCCGAGCAAAGCTACCGACGCTCGTCTTGCGATGAATTGCTGTTCCAAGCTGAAGTCGACATGGACGATCAGAATTCTATAGCCTCGTCGCAATCCTCCTCGAATGCGAGCGTAGGGGACGTACTCCCCCAGCCTGTACCGAGACGAACGGCGGCGGACGTCGCCGCACGGAAATGGCGAATGTACTGCATTCGTTTAATTGCACTCCTGTGTGCATGCTCGCTGAGCATTGGGAGTCATTAGTATGTCCCCTCACTCTTATGGTTGACCGGCTTTGCTTAATCGGCTTCCAGTGCCTCATATGTTCTTGGACCGTTGAAAAGTCGTTTGTCACGCGAGCTTGGTACTTCGCATACCGAGTTCAGTCTCTTGATCTCCGCATTCAGCTTGAATAGTACATGGACTCCCCTCGTTGGCGGCGTGATGGCCAGCCGCCTCGGAACCACCTTCACTAGCATCCTTGCTACAGGCGTGATCCTCCTTGGCCAGATCCTCCTCCTCACTGGCGACATATACGGCAACGTCCGTATGATGGCGCTCGGGATGTTCGTCTTCGGCCTCGGTGTCAGCCCGCTTGCTGTAGTACAGGAGACTATCATTGTTCGCTTCTTCAAGTCTCACGGGTTAGGAGTCTCGATGGCCTTCGGGCTCATCGCAGGCAAGGGTGCTTCGTTCATCTCCGCCCGCACTTCGTACCCCCTCACCGAACGGTTTGGAAGCCGTGCACCATTCTATGTCGCGACCGGCCTCGCGGCGTTGTCCGTCTTCGTGAATCTCATATACATCGCTGCGTCCCGATGGCTGGTAGACGGCGCAGGAGCCGAGTTAGAAGCTGCCGACATAGATGAAGAGGCCCGAAGAAGATCATGTCATGATATAAGCCAGGCCCAGGCTTTGGAGAAGGTTGCAGAGAAGCGAAGAGTTCACATTAAAGAGATTACGAAGCTGGGGGATATCTTCTGGTCGTGAGTATCTCCTTTAGGGCTACGCTCTTGTGTTGCTTCGACGCGCTCAACCCACCGCTTTAGCTACGTCGGCCTCAATGTACTCTGCGGTGCCATCTGGTCTCCGTTCACTCACCTTGCTGCGTAAGCAAACATAATCATGTCGTGGGTTTCCAAATTTATGGTGCTCCAAGAAATATTGTCGAAAAGCGGTATGGTATGACAGAGGAAGATGCGGCCAATCAAGCGTCTTACCTCCTCGCCGGGAGCCTTGTTCTTTACCCCATCGTAAGGAGCCTTTCTACTTTATGATGTAGTCTGACCTCTGGGAGCGTGTAGTGTGGTTATATCGTTGATCGATACAAAAGCAAGCAAATCGTCATCCGGTTGTTCATGTTATCGTCGATTTTGACGGGGAGCTGTTACCTATGGCTTTCCCTCCCACCTTCATGGACCCGATCATCATGGCCAGGCATACTCTCGTTCTGTATCGGCCACGGATTTGCTCCTCGTAGGTCTTATGTCATACGTGGGTTGTCTTTGAACTGACCTTTCGCCGACAGTACTCCTTGTTGTGTTGGTCCCGAAGATTGTTGCTCTGAAATATGTGTCAACTGCCTTGGGAGTCCACAAAAGTGTAAGTAATTTGTTGAATCCGTTTTCCTCGTTGAATCGCAAACCCACACACGGCCTTGTGTAGCTCGAGCAAACTGGCTCAACGATATTCCAAACCATGGCTGGTCTAGCTTTAGACATGCACAATACGAAGCCGCAGGACCCGAATGGACCAACACCTCCTTCGCAGAAATCGTCCATACAGAAACTTCTCAACATTTTCGTCATCCTCAACGGTCTACAATTCCTCAGCATTTTGGCTTTATCCTATTTGCAGCAACGTCAGAAGCGCCTTCTGAGGCACAGATCGTCCATATCGGAAGGGGCACTCAGCGACAGTGTCAGCACTGTGAAGCCTCACGACTCTGGGTCGAATATCGAACCTCAGGCATCTGGGTCCGATCATAGTCAAGAAAGACCACTACTCGGCGACTCGGAAGTCTCGCACACGCGTTATTCTTCGACAATGTCCAGGCGCTCTGGCCTTACTCGAGACGAAATGCGACAAAGGGGTGAAATCAGACGAGGGAGAATTTTCGTGACCCTGTCTGCATCACTCATAATATTCGCCTGGGTCTTATTCATGGGCACCGCGTGGTTCAGACTTGGGTTGAAGCACGAAACGAATTGAACGAACAGTCGTACTAATAAATGCATAATCTTACTAGTTACCCTTTTCAACGTGTATGTAGATATCGCGTCCTTATACCACACATTCCGGATAATCGCAAGCTCAACACCGTTCGCATGAACACAATAAGTTGCAAGAGAGAGCGTCTAATCACATCCGGCGCCTACGTCGGAAATAGCCGCGAGCTGTATAGTTTCAAGCCTCCGTCAACCAAATTAGGAGAGGTATCTAGTGCCTAGCACCGACATCGACAACCTCAACATCAAGGTGAGTATGCCAGCGGGGACTACGACGACGACGAGCTTACGATGTATGGCGCAGACGCGGAATGGGTGCCTACAAGTACGTCGGTGAACTTTACAAGAAGAAGCAGTCGGACGTCCTCCGATTCTTGCTTCGTGTACGGTGCGTCCTTCAGTTTTCAAAGTATTGGGCCGATCACATATACTCTCGTCCATTAGGTGCTGGGAGTACCGTCAACTCAACGTCATCCACCGCGCATCGCGACCATCTCGCCCCGACAAAGCCCGCCGCCTGGGCTACAAGGCCAAGCAAGGCTACGTTATCTACCGCATCCGTGTCCGACGTGGAAACCGAAAGAAGCCCGTCCCCAAGGGTAGATATTGTGTTTTTTTCTGCGGCGGAAGAGGTGCTGATTCAGACCCGAAGGTGCCACTTTCGGCAAACCCGTTCGCCAGGGTGTCAACCACTTGAAGTTCCAGCGTGGTCTGAGAAGTACTGCTGAGGAGCGTGTTGGCAAACGATGCGGCAATCTTCGTGTCCTGAACTCTTACTGGGTTAACCAAGACGGTGTTTACAAGTACTACGAAGTCATCCTCGTGGACCCCAACCACAAAGCTGTCAGTTTGTTTTTTATGATAGGCCTCGTAAAACTGATACCAATGATGTGCTCTAGATCCGCCGTGACCCCAGGATCAGCTGGATTACGAAGCCGGTACACAAGCGCAGAGAAGCTCGTGGTCTTACCAGCATCGGCAAACAGGTATTTACGATAGTTTTGCCTCATTTCGTCCGTACCAACACTTCTCTCTAGAACCGTGGCTTGGGCAAAGGTCACCGTCACAACCACACTCCCGCTCGGTCTACCTGGAAGAAACACAATACTCTCAGTCTCCGCCGCTACAGATGATTTTCTCTTGTTGCATTATCTCCATGTCATTTTATGTTCCATGACGGCTACCATATGCATGTATGCTATCAGTCGACCCCAAAATACTACACTGCTTGTTGCGTACTGCTTGCCAGGATTGTCGAAATGAGTGAGAGTGCCGAGCCGTGACCGGCGGCGTTTATATTTGGGTGCCATGAGGCCTTGGGATGTTCTAAACTTTGCTCCGGCTATGCTCCAAGGATGATGCCTGCTGCGTTTTCTTGAAACGACCATTTACGACCTGACTCGACTTTGCTGATCACGTATAAATCCCCCAATCTCTTCCATAACCTCCAGCTTCTACCGCGATGCACGCAAATCGCTGTCTCTCATGGGCATTGACTTTCTTGGTGTTCAACTCCGAGTTTGTCGCTGCTAGACCATGGCACGATACTCTCAATCCTCTATACTCTCGACTGGAACCATGGATCCCATCGTCGCTATTGAAGCGCAGCAATGTCGACTTGAATCCGAACGGAACCACATTTCTATGGCTCATCGACGACGTCTTTGAAGGCACAACATTCTTCGAGTATGTCTATGTCCATGTCGGAACGGGCTCAGTTTATATTTGACCTGGTGCCTTGCAGTAACTTTGAATTCTTCAAATGGGCAGATCCCACAAAGTAGGCCAGATTCCGCGCTTTCATCCCGGCGGCGACTGACTTGGCTCCAAACTTCTACTTTCTGCAGTGGGCGCGTAAAGTGAGTTGCTGCTCGATCTACTGGAATCCTCGAATCCGTAATGGGGGACTTACTCTTCGCTCACAGCTACATAGATAAAGATGCTGCCTTCGCCCAAGGACTGGCCTTTGTCACAGACGACGACAAAGTGATCATGCAGGGTGATAATACTACGTGGTTAGATCGGGGCCAGTTTCGAAACAGGTGAGCATGGCCCGGACAACGAAGGATCCATACCTAAACTTGCTCTACCAGCGTTCGAATTCAAGGACACAAACAGTACAATACGGGTCTGTTCATCCTGGATGTTGACAAAGCACCTTGGGGATGCGGTACGACCTTGCCTACCCCTTCGTTACGCACATCTCACACTCGTTTATAGCCGTTTGGCCTGCATTTTGGACCGTTGGGATGGGAGGTTGGCCCCAGGTACGTGTCTCCACTACGGTTCACACACTACATCTCTCATGCTTGCGATTAGTCAGGGGAGATCGACATTATCGAAGGCGTCCACGATAACTCACATAACCAAGTTACATGGCACAGCGGATCAGGTATGAACCTATGCAACTCTTTCCCATTGAGACTCTTATCTCCTCTGTTAGGCTGCCATCTTACCCCAAACGCAACCTTCTCCGGTACAGTAGTGGTTAGTTCCACACTTTTGTGCACGATCCTTCACCTGACTCCACTCATGATAGGAAATGGACGGCAAGCAACATCTAGACTGTGATGGTCTCCTTCCTGGCAACCCTGGCTGTGGCATAACAGAATGGAGTAGGGCGTCTTACGGCCCTCTGTTTGATGCCCAAGGTGGTGGCGTTTATGCCATGAAATGGGACGAGAATGGCATATCAGTTTGTAAGGCTCTTAACGTTTGCCAACCTGACGTAGCCTAAAACTTGATCATCTGAAGGGTCCTTCTACCGCGCCGCTGTTCCCCAGGACATTACCGACGGTAGCCCGAATCCGTCAGGCTGGGGTGTCCCTGTGGGTACTCTGTTGCCAACCAATTGCAATCCTCTCAGCAAGTACTTCTACAACCATTCCGTCATTTTCGGTAGGTGATTCCGATCATTCATGAAACCGTTTACCGACATCTTCTGCGCACAGATATCACCTTTTGTGGTAAGGAAATTCTGTTGCTTCCCCGAAGCTGGCGTTCATGACCGCATTTCTCAACAGGTGACTGGGCTGGCAACTCCTACGCTACATCTGGTTGCCCAGGTACTTGCGAAGACCGGCTCATGGATCCAAACAATTTCGTCGTAAGTGCAATGAAATATCAGAACGTCGAACAGTTGTTTGATCTTTTGGCGAACAGAACGCCACTTGGATCATCAATTCTCTCAAGATTTATCGGAAGACGATGCTTAATACAAGACCCGCGAACGCCGCACCCCGTCTCGAAGTTTCTATTGCACAGCTCGGCGTATGGGGCATGTTGCTGTTCGTATTGTCCGCCCTCTGATGGTTCTGGCATCCAAAGACACTCTAGAAACTTACATACATCTGTATCTATTGAGACAAATACATCTACAACTTCATCTTCCACACCTTCTCTTCAATAGCCGTTTCTTCATGGTCTGGCTCAGCGAAGCTGGCTCGTAGGGGCGTCACGCTAACCAAGCCGTTATGAATCGCCCAGCCGTCTGAACCGATTGGGAGCGAAGTTGAGTCTGGAGTGATCAGACCCCTCATGTCAGGTTTGAACTTGAATGTAAGACTCCTTGTTGGTATGGAAGACGGGGGATTGCCCGAGTTGTCGAGATCAGAAGGTCGAGCAGCGAGCGAATCGGGTCCAGCAGGATCTATTGTTTTTCCTGCGTCTCCAGAAATTTCCTTGAAGAGGCGGCCGTACGAATTTCTCCACATGCGAGTCCAACAGACCTTCAGGCCTTCTTCGGCCAGCAGTCCTTCTATCAGAGGGATATTCACGCTGTATAGATCCACTTCATTATCCCGCAAGCCACCTTCGTCTTCTCCCCAGTTCTCCCATAGATGCCGGACAATGCTAGCACCAAGGAGATGTGCAGGCTGGAAGTATGTAGAAGGTGTCGGATGTATGACGGTTCCGTACGAAAGGGCAATCGAGCGTATCTGAGATAAGGATGATGAGAGCGCAGCACCAATTGTTCCCGACGAGAGAGCAAATGCAGCTATATTTATCATTAATGGTGGCGACCATGGATATTGAGTTGGTACTCATCCACGAACATGATGTGTTTCGGCCGAGATTAGGACCGCTTATCTATACTTTGCAGTTAGACTGGTATGTCATGAGGTGAATGGCGAGGCGGTGGAGGTTACCACAAGGTTGAAGTGTCCGGGATATATATTATGAACCGCAATGTTAGCGCAGGTTGCAGGGGTCTGCAGTTGAGGGGTTCAGCGAGTAAGCACATGGTACATTGTTGAGAACGTACGCCGTCCAGGAGAATCCATTCGGCCTGTATCCATTCCTCACTTGTCAGTCCAGAGAATGACCTGGGCGTAGCTACTCGGACGCACCACTTCGCCATCTTTCAATGGTCTAGAAATTTCAGATATCTCGCCCATGCCATCTAATCATTGATATCATGCCGTACGTACATACCATCATCAAATGTGAACATACCAGGCTCTCTTGGGTAGTAATATCTGCCCTTGGTGATTTCCGTGATGTGATACGCTTTACCTGCGATAATTGAGTCGGGATGTCGGCAACGGAATCCCAGGCAACATACCTATCCAACTCTTCTGAGAACTTGGAATGACGACTTTGACATCCCAGCCTTTGGGTGCCGAGCTTGAGCAAGGGCGATCAGAATTCACTTTGGAGCTGCGTACCGTGATGGGTTGTCAGATGTCGAAAGAGGCCATAAATGTAGGGGGAATCTCGCGAAGGAGGCCCATCGTCGTTCTGCGAAATTAAGGTGAATATCAGTGACAATATAATAAAATTAAGTGACTGAGGGTTTACTGTGAGCAATATTCTGGGAGTGGAAACATTGATGGATTGAGACATGGTGGTGGCTGTAACCCAAAAGGTACAACCCATCCCATCTGGCCCAATTTGCCTCTAGTCTCTGATTCACTGAACTGACGCTCGTTCTACAACTTGATGCCACTCGCTATCGCTCTCTGACACTTCAACCATGGCTGCCCCATCTTCTGCGCCGCCGCTACCTCCACTCGCAACCAGCTCTGTTCAAATGCCCGACGACCGCAACGCTCCTTCGAACACACTACTCCCCAACGATTCTCATGCTGCTTCACCCACTTCGCCTGAGGATTCATTTTCGTCCGCCCTAACGTCTCCAACAATTCCTCAGCAGCGCCCTGCGTCGCCACATGGCTCCACGTCTCTCTTACCGGCACAACCACTTCGAAAATCGCTCTCCGTCGACTCTTTCGTACAATACGCCCGTGACGAACCGTCCCCAGTAACAGGGACGCGGCAGAATCGAGGAAACACAGGCTCAGCAGTCGATCCACCCCGTCATCTCGTCTATGGTATATCAGATGGTCTACGGCGTGAGCGGGAACGAGCCCGCTCTGAGCGCAGTAGGGGTGCGAGTGTCAGCACAACCGGTGATGATTACGGTGATCCTTATGTCGGGGACTCCGATGTCGAACGATCAGATCCGTTCCATAGATCCACTCCCAGCAACAGAAGTATTTCTCATAAAGCTCCAGATCAACCCAGGGCGTACGTACGCGCTGGTGAACTTCCATTACCGTCGCGAACCCCGACTCTCAGTACAGCGTCCAGCGCCAGTAGCATGAGCGCAACCAGCTCCATCGTTCAGGAAGACTCGCCACGCTTGCGCAGTACCACGTCAATGCAATCAATGCCGCGGCGCACTAGCGTGCTCACAAACGCCGCCACTGGGAGAGTGCGTAGTGGTAGTCTTGGTGTTTACCATCCGTCAAGCAATAGTGGGATAAGGATGGTGATTAACACGCAAGTTTCGACGGTGAGCCCTTCGCGCTGCCGATAGCATCATGATGTTCATGTCAAGTCTGTCTAGCACTCGGACAGTTCGTCTATCACTTTAGCTATCGTGGGGGCCCCAGGATGCGGGAAATCTTTAGCAATTCGGAAAGGTCTCAGTGGCTACTTTTTGCAAGAGCCTGCCACCCACCAAGGTCCATCGGAAAACAATACTTGGTCTCGATGTACGCTTTCTGCCCATATGCTCAGCTTGTGATTGTTCTCACCGCGGATGACCTAGACACGCAAAGCGTTGGTCGCGCCAGCCGTAACGACAGCCATCCGGACTGTTCCTTATATGTCATTGAGATCGATATTGTCGCATCAAGGCTGGACCCACCGCCATCAAAAGCCATCGCCTGGCCAGAGGGCACCCCCCGTGTGGATGGCGTTATCATTTGCTACGACGCCTCGGATGAGGCTTCATTTAGCCCTGTAGAAAGCCTTCTTGGTGAGTTCTCGTTCCCTCGCAATCCTGCAAATGCTAATGATGCCCCAGAGGGCTATCGTGCTACTCTCAAACTTCCCGTTATCGTTCTAGCTTGCAAATCTGATCTGCAGCGTCGTGTCATTCCCGAGCTGGCCTTGAAAATTCTCCAAAGGTATGATGTTGGGTTGGTAGAAGTCACAGCTACCGAGGATGCGGGGAAAGATAGGCTGAGGCGTTCATTCGAGTGGATTTTGAAAGCGATATTTTGGACTCGTGAGTTCGAACTTCTGTGATGCTGTGAAACTCTCAAGCTGTGATCTGTAGGGACTACTAAAGGGCTTGACGTTAATGACCGCAATCCTGCATCCCCCGATCTGCTGAAACTTCCACCCCTCCCAGAAAACCCTCCCTCTTCTCCACCTACAGCGACACCCTCTGCTTCGTCTTCGATGTCATCTATGAGAACCGTAGCGCAATCGCAACCGCGCTCGAGAAACTCCCAGTCGCATCCCCCCCTTCCCCATGTACCGTTACCTCGTTCTCCCAATACACCAAGCTCTCCAACTCGGACTCGTTCCACGGGCGATCTACTCCACGGCCTCGAAAGATCGAGACGCGAATGGCCAGAGCGCTCAACGGAGCAAATCGCTCCCGACGTCATCCCTGATCCTCGTAGTTCAAGTTCGGACGCCCCGCGAAGTGCTGGAGAGGTCATTCATGGAGTCGAAGACCAGCATGAGGAACCTAAGGACGAGCGGGAGAAGCAACCGTTAGTTCTTCCGTCGCTTGTTACTTTCGTCATATTGCTTACTCGCTTCTAGACGACCGGCTCAATGGGCAACACTAGACGAACTTCTCGATAAGCTTCTCTTTCTGGCTGTCAGCGGAGACGGTATGAGTGCGGGCAATTCCTCAAACACCCAGTCTGATCTATATTCTACTAGATCCTTCATATATCACGCATTTTCTGCTAACTTACCGAAGGTTTGCAACTCCAAGAAAAATAATACTAGCTATGCAGAAACGCATGCGTCAACTAGACAATCCATCGGGAGACCCTATGTTTGCATGCTTCGCTCAGATGAGGTTAGTTTCTAGGATCTCTCCACCAAAATGACATTCTCAACTCAGCGATCTGCAGAATTTGCCATCTTCTCCATCAATGGAGACTAGAATATACACATGACTTCGCCGTTACGGGCACCGCTGGCGCTCTCAATGCTCTCACGAAGTCGATCATCTCGAAGACATATCTCCTTCACTACGGATCCGACCTCTTACCGTTTTTGGAGATGCTGCCTACTATTGAGGACGACCCAGACGCTGCTTGGGCCCTGAAGCCCGAGCGAGTTGATAGCGGTGAATCATCTGATGAGGAGGAGTTTACGGCCAAGATGCCTGAGACGGAGACGGAGACGCCAGCCTCCGCCTCTCCGACCACACTTCTCTCGGCTCCACCCCTCACGACAGCTGCTTCTCGGGAGCGGAAATCGAGCCTTACCGCGGTGACCTTGTTGACACCTAAAACGCCGTCCAGTTCTGGGCCGCGTCACATCATCAAGGAACTGGCTAGGGTTGCGCAAGAATTGCAAATGATCGACCCAGAAACCATTGCTCAGCAAATAACACTGGTCCAGGTCAAGGCCTTTTTGGCCATTACGGTAAGACTAGATGCTCGCGCACCACGGTTCTCTACTCACCCACGCGTAGCCTCGGAACTGGATGTACTACACGCTAGTGTCCGGGAAGAAAGACCCCATCAGTGATCCAATATCCCGCTTTAATGGCATAGCCAACCGCCTCGGGGACTGGTGAGAATAGCAAATTTATCACTAAATATACATTCACCCATACACCATTCATTTTAGGGTTGTTTCCTTGATCCTCTGCCACGATAAATCCAAGGCTCGCGCAAAACAGATTGAAAAATTTGTTGATATAGCAGCCAAGTTGAGAGCCCATAACAATTATTCTGCACTACGCGCCTTTGTGGCGGGCATCAACAATGCAACCTTCCCCGGAGACGAGACGTTGGAGAAGTTCAATAGAGATTCCCCCGAACAAACCAAAAATCTCCGATCTTGGGAGGTTCTATTGCAAGCTATGCGGTCTCACCGGGCGTACCGATTAGCTTTGCGCAATACCAAAGGGGCATGTGTACCAGCATTGTACGTCTCATCCCCCCCTTTATACGTCCACTAACTTGTTCCCCACAGAGAGGTCCATATGTCCGATCTCATTCGCGCACATGAAGGGAACCCAGATTTCAATGAAGAAGACCCCAATAAGATACATTGGGGTAAATTCAACATGATGGGTCGGTTCATCAATAGCACAACTCTGTGTCAGGCCCAATGCAGAGATGAACACACCGAGTATACTTTCAAGGAGAAGCCGCACATAAAGGCCCTTATATTTGACACGCCCGTGATGGACATCGAGGTACTTCGTTGTCCCTCCGTTTCGTGCATTCTGCTTACCACAAGGTTCATGGCAGTTGCAAAAGTCGAGAATCGCTCCTCCTGATGAAGGAGAAAACGAACCCGTTCCCCTGCACGCTCCACAATCCGCCACAGTTTCAACGAAAGATATTGCATTGCTGCGCAAACTCGTTTTCTGGTAGCTCGTTCATCCTACATTTCGCACAGATATCGCACGGACCCCTCATACTCATATTTATCATTTCATAACTTCATCCTCTCGCTATGCAGTATACCCTTGCACGTATCCATTGTCGTCATTACTGTGGCTTTCTCTCCATGTTGGTATATCTGTACGCATGTTGTAACTCTGCATATCTGATACCTTGTATCCTCGTGTGTGTGATGATAAGACTCAAAGCCAATGCGAAAATACAAGTAGTGGTTAACGTTGAAGAGTTGGGGGATATTCAATATTCAGGGGTTCGCGTTCATTATCGTTCATATAATCACGTGAATATGCTTTATTTTCCTCCACTTCGCGTTCACCACACCGCTGAAGACTTCTGACGATGGCGGGGGAATACATAATGACTTTGGAGTCTGACGCGGAGGACGATCCAGTAAAACCCGACAAATTACCTGCCAACGAAGACACTCAATTAGATCCCGAATTCAGTTTCGACGTGACTAGCGACCCATACGCCGATATACTTGGCGATTCCAGTCATATAGCGGACATTGTGCAGGCTGGTTCAAAGCCGGTATGTACATGATACCATTATCTTTAGTCCTACTGAAGCCATCTAGCAACCTATATCCGTGGATGACATTATTGCTCGACGGCAAGTTAGGGCTAAACGGAAAAGACAAGAGGTTGAAGACGAAGTTACTGACGACGAACATTCGGCCGACTCCCAAGATGATGAGTCTGATACGGACGACGAATTCGCTTGGCCGGACGCACCAGATGTTGAGGACCCACTATCTGTCTCTGAAGGGTCCGAGTCCGACGGTGCTATGCCAGAGGAGGATGAAGAAGCCAACTCTGCGGAGGAGGACGATGCAGACGATGCTTCGGACGACAGTGAACCCGAGACACAAGCCGAGCTGGACAGGAAGGCAGCATTCTTCGATTCCGAGACGACAACCTCCGATCACCTCACATCATTCCTTGCTATGAACCTCTCTCGACCTCTCATAAAAGCTATCACAGCATTAGGGTATCACAAACCGACTCCAATCCAGTCTGCTACAATCCCTGTGGCTCTCCTTGGAAAAGATGTGGTTGGAAATGCGGTCACAGGTTCAGGGAAGACGGCAGCATTCATCATCCCAATGATAGAGCGGCTTCTTTATCGAGAGAAGGGCAAAAAGTCTGCAGCAACCCGTTGCCTTATTCTTGTACCTACGAGAGAACTTGGTGTCCAGTGTCTCGACGTCGGGAAGAAATTAGCGTTACACACGGACGTCGACTTTTGCCTTGTCGTCGGTGCGTGTATAGTGAACGGGAAAACCAGGTCGGGACTTACTTCTTACAGGCGGGCTATCGTTAAAGTCCCAAGAGGCTGCGCTGCGCAATAAGCCAGACGTGGTGATTGCTACACCAGGCCGACTTATTGATCATATACGGAACTCACCAACATTTACACTTGACGCCCTTGATATTCTCGTCTTGGATGAAGCCGACAGGATGTTATCCGACGGATTCGCAGATGAGCTCACTGAGATTGTCAAATCATGCCCCAAATCGCGTCAAACCATGCTATTCTCAGCCACAATGACGGACTCTGTTGACGAGCTAGTAAGGTTATCACTCGATAAGCCTGTTCGATTGTTTGTGGATCCTAAACGGACAACTGCTCGAGGGTTGGTACAGGAGTTTGTGCGTGTTCGCGCAGGGAAGGAGGCGGAACGCCCTGCTTTGCTTGTAGCCCTCTGCCGGAGAACGTTCAAGTCGAACGTCATTATCTTTCTTCGCAGTAAGAAGTTGGCCCACCAAATGCGAATCGTCTTTGGTCTTCTCGGGATGAAGTGTGAAGAATTGCATGGTGATCTTACCCAGGAGCAGGTTCGTCCGTTCTACCTCTTAGTCGCACCTGTTCTCAACTATCCTCAATTATCGTGCACAGCGTTTGCGATCCCTCCAGCTATTCAGGGATGGATCTGTGGACTTCCTCATGGCTACAGATCTAGCGTCTCGAGGCTTGGATATCAAGGGAGTCGAAACGGTCATCAATTATGACATGCCAAGTCAACTCTCCCAGTATCTGCACCGAGTCGGACGCACGGCGAGAGCTGGCAAGCAAGGACGGTATGCAGTCTCCCATTGATCTGCTTCCTTCAACTGAATGTGTTCAAAGTTCTGTCACTCTGGTCGGAGAAGCCGATCGCAAAATGCTCAAAGCTGCTATTAAGCGTGGCGCTGGGGAGGATCAAGTGAGGCATCGCATAGTCCCGTCAGAAGCTATCGCAAAATGGACGACGAAGCTTGATTCGCTGAAGAGTGAGATAGCGGAAATCATGAAAGAAGAGCGGGAAGAAAAACAGGTTCGTCGTCCCCACCTTTCCATGGTCGTATATGCCTAATGTGCATGTAGTTGCGGCAGGCCGAGATGGAACTCAAAAAAGGTCAGAATATGATCGAGCATAAAGATGAGATCTTTTCTCGGCCCGCTCGGACATGGTTTCAAAGTAGCGCACAGAAAGAGCAAGCGACAGGTTCGTCGTGGTTATCTACACCTTCCGTATAATCTGATCGTCTCTCGAAGCGCTTGGGAAACAACAACATCAAGGCAATGACCCCAAGAAACAGCCTTTCAAAGGAGAGGATGTCAAGGTACTTAAGTCTACCATTATTCTCACATGATACATCATACTAAACAGCGGAAAGCCTAAACGAGATAAATTTTCTGGCCTTTCAAGGAAGGCCAAACGGAGGAAGATGGCGAGAGAAGAGGATGAAGCTGTTGGGGACGGGAAGGCCCTGAATGCTGCCATACGATCAGCCAAAAAGGCCTCTCGCCCCAGTAAGATTGGTCTTCCACATACAGCCTCTCGGCACGCCAAAAGCAAAGGCGCCGCGCGGAAGAAGTCCCGCGTCGGGTTTGAGAAGGACTTAGGGCAACGGAATACCGAGGGCACTCGAGCAAAAAGGGGAGATTCAATTGGAGGGATGGGCAAAAAGGCTTCTAAGCGGAGGAAGCTCAAGTAAATGTGCATTCATATACATATGCTCATTTCGGTCTTAACTAGTGTGCGTAGAGCCGTGGGATAAACTTACTTCTTAGTTGGGGAGTGCGTGAGACTGTTTACGTAAGACCTAATTTGTGCTTGGATTTCTGTTTGTTCTCAGTCCGTGACGCGTTACGGTCGACCAACGCGACAATGGAAACGAACGCGTTTTCCTCGCTCGCAGTCTTGAATCTGCAGTCATCCTACTCTTTGTTTGAATCTGCCTGCTGCCCGGATAAGGATCTCGTCGTTTTGGTTTCGCGACATGGACGGAAGGATCGATTGAGTCTCTGGAAAATCCAAGGTCCTAAAATATGGGAAGTCCAAGTCGGGGTAAATATACAAGAGATTGTCAATGTGGCGTGGAGTCCCAATGGTACGCGTGCTGCTCTCACTCAACACCTCCCTTCCCTACTCACTGTACCAGGTCAGACAATTGCGGTGGCGCATAGTCCGCCGGGATTGACGCTGCATTCCATGCAGGATGGTCACGAGGAACGAGTGCTCCTTCTCGACCAGATGCACTCCCCGACATTGCATGCGCCGCGTATTACTGGCCTGTGGTGGACTCAAGACAGTCGAAAACAAACTGGGATTCCTGTTGCTGATATATTCCGGCGGAACAACGTTATTGTAGTGCCTTGTCCCTCTGTTATACCAATGCCAATGCCAACTGGACGGTTAGACAGGTTCAGCGCACTCCATCCTAAAGATTCTACCGCTGCTTGACCACTTACAAGAAGACGACAACCAGCTAAAGTAAGTTGTACTCCTCACCGTTTGCTCTGTACGCTAAAGTTGTGAAGTGCTGCCGACCTATTCGCTTTCCAAGGGACACAGACCCGATCTCAAACAAAGCGAGAGCTCCCTGACTTTATGAGGGAATGGCCAGCATTGCAATCCGATCCAATAACAGCGTCGATGAGCTCTCATTTGCCTGGCTCAAATTCCAAGAGTACAGCGTTGGATGCCGAGGCCTCAGCAGTCGGTGAAAGTCTGTTGCTCGTAGCAGACAATGTGGGTCGTCTATTTTCCTTCCTCGACGGGAGTTATCCTACAGGATATGTTACTTTGCAAACCGAATACTCCATCAAATCATTGTTTCGGCATTCGCCACGCTCTGTTTTCACAGCCCATCTAGCGTCCTCGACAGAGACCATCTCCTCGTCTTGTTTTTACCCCACCCTGATTACAATGCCGCTGCTTGACGATCGCCTTGTTCGCGATGTTGCCAAAAGCTCGACCTCCGCTCGTACACTTCTTTGGTACATCTGGCGACTGGTGAAAGATATGCGTGCCGCGTGGTTTGGCTCCGAGTCAATGAGTGGCGCCCGTGAACTTGGGCCTCGGTGGGTTCGCGCGTTGGAGATGAAGCAAACGGCCGATTTCGGAGGTCTGATCTCCTTGGTATTGTGGGGCCGCACACTCACGCGCTCGTCGCTCCTCAGAAAAGGATTCCGCGGCTATTTTGGATCTCACGCGACTTCTGTTGACCGGTCGCAGCACTGAGGCCCTGGCTGATCTTTTGGGAAGCGGAGAGCAGATGAGCGAACGGGTACACTTCCTAGGCATTACCCTCCTGAATGACAAACTAACCCATTGGCATGTAGGGTATACAAAAGTGGGAAACGACGGTCTCAGAAACTTTGATCAAATTGCGGGACTTTTCAGAGAAAAGGGTCACTCCTGCCTTTCAACGACTTCACCTTGTTTTAGAGGAAGTTGAAGGCTGGTCGCTGCTGTAAGTATAGTTTAACTTGCTCTAATTGACATTCTTACTCCAAATAGCCCGCAGTATGCCGCCTTTGAGTTTTCTCGCGACGATGTTGATGCCTGCCGTCACCTCTGTGCCCGGGGAATTGTGGTTTCTAGTTGGCTAGCTTCGGTTGCTCGCCGAGAGCTTCGTCGCTTCGCTTCGTTTGTCGCCTGGCTTCGGTTTTGTAAGTTTGATAACCTTCAGTCTGAATCATCATTAGTTACCCCTTAGCAGCAGTCAACAATTTGAATACCACCAATGAAGGGAACACTGGCGCTCGGTACGATGTCCTTGAGGTTAATAACTATTTCATGTCGGGGTTGCAGGCCAGCCCCATCGACAAGTGGTTCGTTGGGCCAATCCCCTCCTTTACGCCAGAAGACCTTGGCGTACCAGACCAGCGGCAGCCCCTGCAAGAGGTGCTGGAAAAAGCGAGGCAAGCGGCGAAACAGGGGAAAGAAGAAGGCAGGCGCAAGGTGATCAGCTACCATCCAATTGTATGATATCCGTTTGATGAATCAATGGGTAGGCCACCTCCCAGAAAGATCTAGATCACATTGATAGAAACCTCGATGCGCTCGCACAAGAGCTAGCGACACGATGCCAGCGCATATTCGCTCATGCTGCTGGTGCAGTGTCTCGATCGGCTTCCGTCACCCTTAAATGTGGTTCGACGGAGAGTTTAGGACCGGCAGATAATCCTGAAATTGTGATTCGTGAACGGATCATAACGCAGGCGGGGGTGAGTGCTCCATTATTGCATCAAATGAACTATATACCAACATTTTTGACAGGGCTACACTCAATTTCTGGCCACGTTGGTAAGCGCGGGGGGACGAAGTTGTAGTATGTGGACTGTGTCGTTATGCGGCCTCGTCGCTCCACTATTGACATCATGAACAGTGTGTTTATTCCGAGTGCCGTACGATGCCGCAACGCACCAGCAGCCGTCTAGGGTAGAGGTCTCCATACGCGAGTTTTGCCTACCTGAAGGGGGTGAGGAAGGCATGCCGGTGGACTTACTGGAGGTACAATTCTTCGACGATGAACATGTGGTAATTGTTTACCGACTACCGAACGAGACTGGTGAGCATGTCTAGTCTGAGCGATACTGTTGATCGTGATCGAAGCTTTCAGGACCAGTGTTTGTAGCGACAGGGAGCTACAATGATTTAGGGTATGAATCGTTGCAAGCTGACGCGTACGTAAACATCTATGCCCGAGAGAAGCTAGTCATGGCCACAGTAGAGACATGGAACAAAGGCCAAGTAAGTAGGGTTGGACTTCCAATATTGTATAATCTAACTTGGAACGCGCATCAGCTGCGGTCTGTTAAACAAATGATCACAAGGCGCAGACGGCTAAATATCCAAGGCGGAGAGCGTGTTTCGGTCGCTGTGAACGGCCTCGCAGGGCGGCGGGTCGCGTGCGTGCTAAACGAAGAAGGGGTGGCAATGGAAGGACTTGATTTGGAAGGAGATGGGGAAGACATTGAGGGCTCGGGGGAGGATGGGTAGTGGATGTGATATCGGGCCGTGGGGGTAGCGTTTTTCCTTGCAATGTGTTTTGGTAACAGCCTCGAGGAAATGTATTTGGACCTGAGTCGGCGGGAAATGGATGGGGATAGTGTCTCGCAAAACTTCCAGAAAGGTTGCAAGTGACACCGTGAAGCGCCGCATCCTTTCGAGCCAATCTTAAATAATAAATTGTCCACAACATCGGCTAAATTCAGCGTTGCAGTGTCCAGGGCCGCGGACCCTCTCCTCGTGCCCTTGATTCGAATTCTTTTTTCCATGCCATTTTAAATCTCCACCTGCAACACTGCAATCCAGCAGTAAATCGTTCCCCATCGATGCCCAAGTCCCCACCGTCCTCTCCAACAGAAAACAAACTGCAGCAGGATGACAATACCTCGCGTCTATCAGACGTAGCCCTCCGGAAGAAGAAGAACGCAGACGCTCAGGCTGCGTTCAGAGCCAGGCGTGCAAACTACATTGCCACCCTTGAGGAGACAGGTTCGTCGTCCCCGTTGCTGCTGGAATAGGTCATTGTTGTAACCGCCGTGTTCTTCTCACAGTAACGAGCCTCGAATCCGTCGTTCTCCAGCTGCAGGATTCCTGCAGAGAGGCTAGGACGGAGGCCACTGAACTGAAGCAGGACAACGCTCGCTTACGCCATGAATTTCGCGAGAGAGAGAAGTTCTGGAGGGCATTGTGGCAAGCCAAAAAGACCGGGCAAGGACCAGAGCTGGATGACCTGCCGCCACTCCCAGCATTCGCGCAGCCTGCAGCGCCGATGAACACTCAGCTGGGATCGGGTCACATGCAACAATATACGAACGACGGAATGGCCTACAGGGCTTCTGACGACCCTACAGCTTGCAATAATCAATATTCGACCAACTCGTACTCAAATCATTCCCCACCCATGCCGTACGCGAGCCCCGACATCGATCCATCGGGGGATTGCTCTTCCCACTCAATGGCTACGCGAGTAGCCAAGTATGCACCGTACCCTTACTCTATGCAGGGCCCAGGACGGGAGGGTCCATGGCCATCCGCGATCACTCAGAGTGGATCGTCGGGCGGTGAATCAGGGGGTCCCAGCGCCCATTCGTCCCACTCTCCAGGGTACACAGAGTCGCCCACCATGACATCCGCAGACATGTCCTTCGTGAATCGATATCAAGTCGATGAACAGAAAGTGCCTTTGAGCGCGCTGGAGAGCGCGCCGTACGTTTTCTCGAACAGCCGATCACTCTCACCCTCCTCTACTCCCCCGTCCTCCTCCTCTGCGTCTTTGACGTCACCATTCCAGTTCGCCTTCCCTCCGGAAGGTTCTCTCGATCGACCTGACGACTACCGTCGAAGCCACACCGGGGCAGAGGTCACTCTTCACGGAGGCACGGCGGACATTTCGCTAGCAGGATCAGGAAGCGACGGACTGAGGTATAGGCTTGGGGCGCGGCCGCCTGTATCTAACTCTGACCGGACTCCTATGCCGAGCCTATCATCACTCTCCGACAACGATCACGCATCACAACGCGACCAGAATAGTGCTGACCGGGACCTCAATCAAAGACTCCGTCCTCGCCGAGGAACAGCGCCCGCGCGGACTTCTCATTCACCTTCACCTGGCCCGCCACCTATCTCCGGAACCCTGGCGGTAATCAAGGCTCAAGCTTTCGGCGCTCTGCGACGGACGAGAGCAAGAACTAAAAAGGGTTCTGACGGTGCCGCTCGCCTGGCCATGGATGTCCTCGAAGCCAGAGGGATCGGCATGGGGGTTGGCGCACCACCTTCCAATAAACGACCCCGTCTGGACACCGACGACGACGATATGCCTTGACGACGTTTATGTATTCCTTAGATTCCGGGATGGAGGGACCTCTTGTATCACGCATGCTTTTCACTTAATGCTTTCCAGTTTTGACAGGACTGATAATTTAGACATATAATCATTTTAGTGATACCACATTTGTTATATACCTGTATTGCTATTGTATCATATTTCTTGCGTACACTGTACATATTATCTACCCATTGTATATATATACAACAATCTTCACCATTTACCACCTTCTAGCGTTGCTGGCGTGGAGCCGGAGGTTTGCTCAAAAAGGCAAGTCGAACCTTCATACATGTTAGGTGGTATCTTGGGACCCCATCATTTGCGCCTCTGATGTCCGTCGTCATATTAAACAGGGTGCAAATGGCATATGAATCGGCTACGATATGACTTCTCATCGATCGTATATCGATGTAGTACACTTGGTGCGTCCCCTCTGATCGACTGATTCTGGCTCTGATCGATTGGCAACAACTGCCCAGGGCTGCGGTGTCGACACGAAGTCATCTGCGAATACCATAACAAGCAGACGCTCGGCGCCGCCCACCAATCCACGCCAGGCACGTTCATCCAATAGGCCGCGTTGCTGAAGTCGCGAACCACGGAGCTTATTCGACGCCGGTATATTCAATGACGAGCGGGAGATGTCGAAGGCGTGCCGAAGGGGCAGGACAATCGCAGAGTCAATTAAGCCTGGGTACAGCGACGTCCCAAGGGCCTCGGATTTCACTAAGGCTCTGTCAGGCTAAAAGCTTCGCTTGAAAGCAAAAAAATGCGAGACATACTTCTTGTACCTTTGGGCCCAAATCAACACCCCGGGAGCAATGAACGTAATCCCAAACAAGGCGAAGAAAAACAGCCATGTTATCGTGGTGGATATCGATGCAGTCAACACGAGAGAGAAGCTCGCTAATGTGATGGTCAACAAGGATTGAAACAACACGGGCGAATCCTTGTAAACCGCCATGCTGATTCAGAACAAGAGCGAGAAGCCCAGGCAAGACGGCATACCTGTAGGCGATGCCGAAACATTGGGAATAGGGCGAATGCTTGTACTGCGAATAGGACAAGGGCAAATACTGATAAATCATCTGACAAGCGCGAGGCGAGGACGACCGAAGATGAAATCGCGGCGTTCATAGATAACACGGAGGTTAATCTAAGGAGGTGGTCCAGCGTGTCGTTTCTCTATGTTTGGAGAAAGATAGCTTACCTTTCTTGGGTGTGCCCTTGAAGCTTGGAAGAGCTGTAGTCCGCAAGGAGAATGTTTAACAGGAACAAAGCTGCTGACAGAGCCCAAATAGAATCTGAAGATGTCGCCGCTGTGAGAGTCCTCAAGACTGGGGAGAGGGACATCAACGCCAGAAACATCAAGATCGAAGACTTGAGTGTGGTGACAACTAAATGAAGAATCAATTATTGTCTCTACCAATAACAATTGTGTCCGCACAATTCGCATAGTATTCGACGTCGAGGCCTCCAGACAAATCCAGTAGCACCCAGGCCACGTACCCCACGACGAAACAGCACACCGAGGACCAAACAAGCAGATGAGGATGGAGCGTGAGGTCCTTTAGACGAACATAGATGCCAAGAAAGATAAAGAGCGAGGAAAGGTGCTGTGTTACGGCGCTCGAGAGAAGAACCACAGACCAATACGTATACGGCTGGAAATTCGCTGTACACGAGTCAGGACCAATCAAGACATTTGAAGGTACTCTATAGCTCACGATTTGTCCTCAGCGATGACAAGAAGGCATCGGGCGGGATGTAATTGTCGGGAAAGGGTTGCCGCTTCCACAGCACCTTTTCCCAATGTCCCATCGTGGAAAGAACAAGTTGAACACGGTGGCCGTGCCGTTCTCGGACTCGGGCACAGTTTCTCATTCACACCATCTCAAGTCGTGTTGATCAAAATTCAAATATATATTTGTGGCACCACTTGTTTTGGTGCGCAATCTCGCGATACGGTGTTGGCGCAGTTCAACGTGCTAACAATGAGGCGTACACGGCGACACCCAATATGTTCAAGAAAATGTTCGCCGCCCCTCATGGCATCGAATATTTGAATTCCCAATCGCATTGTTTATCGGCGAGTCGCAAGATGCCCGAGAAGCCATGATGGCGATAGTAGAACCGAATTTCCTTTGCATTATTGTGTGCAGTACCTCGTTCTCAATAGGCGGCAATCATAGTACCTCAGCCTTCCTTCATTAATCCCACTACGAACCCTTTATGAAACGAGGTTCTACGGCGAGTGCAGCGAAGGCGGACGCACCACTAATCTGTCATCCTTCCCATTATTTGCGGTGGCACTCGAAGGCTTCCCAACTTGAGCTGCAAGATGCCCTCGCTTAGGGTTTGCGGCATGCGTGCCCCGTGCTTGTTCCTAAAGACGGTCCCTTTAGCTGCCCCAGGAATGCAGTCATTGATCGACTTGAAACTCACTGCTTGCTGTCTACGTTCTGCAGCCGCTGCAGCCGCCGCTCGCGGATCGGGTGGGGATTGTGCTCCCGGTGCTGGTCGAGTGCCTACTGAACCCGTTGAGCCAAGCACCGTATGACCGCCCGAGTGAGTGCTAGACTTGGAGCATAACGATCCCATACGAGTGTAAGGTAAGGGGATGGGTTCGAGCTGCGGTTGAGTCAAGGAGCGCCTTGATTTGGGTGGTTGGCGCCCGTATATATGTGCCGATGCTTTGCTTTATGTTCAGACGTTTAAATTTCAAAATACCCATACTCAGATGGGGTACTTCCAAAGCCATGAAGCCCAAAGGGTACGCTTATCATGAATGTTAGTAACATGACCACGAATAAATTAAAGTGTCCACTAGAACGATCAAATACAGTATCTACCTACTGCAGCGATCATCGTATTAAGTCGTCCGCGTTCACCAGTTATCTGGGGCTGTCAGCCTGAGACACCGGGAGATAATTGCGTCTAGATAAACCATATTCTTCATTCGATCGGCGCGGTACCCAAGCCTAGCATGAGGAGAGATTTAGAACACATCATGGAGACAAAGAGGGGAAAAGCACCGACCTCCCACCACCTCCTGCCTGCACCCCATGGGATGTTTGTCTCAAACCCTGCTTTCGCCATCCTGTTCTTGATCCCCGCTCCCAATAAAAGACCGAATACCGTCAAAACAAATAAGGTAACAACTAGCTGGTCTCGCGGCGAATCACGTTCTAGATAAACGGGATAAATGCAAATTTATTTGGTTACTTGGGGGCCATGGTGGAAAGGTGAGGCAAGACATACGGAAACAACGTGCTTCTACGTCACCTTCCTTGCCAGTAGCCGTGTCGGGATCCGTATCGCCCAGTGACGCGCCAGCACATATCGGCAGATTTTGATTTAGGCACCACTGCTTAGTACACGACAGGCAAGGCTGGGACGGATTATCCGGAATGGCCAAGTGCAAGATGGTATAATTGGAAGAGAAGCAAATACCTGTGCCTAGTCAGCCCTGTTCAAGCGGCCACGGTGCAGCACATACATTTACAGAAGTTTGTGGCCTCCCATTTGTTTAGAATGGCCAGAGCATTACCCTAAGCACGTTTGAGATATCGAAGAAATAGAGAATGGATTTTGCACTCACCGACAGACATAAGATCACCAGAACGACGGACAGTATACACTGCGAGGTGGTCATGGTCAGGAGTTGACGACGAAGCGCCCATCATCGCAGCTGCGCCAAATTGCGCCAAACACGAACTAACGCGTCGCTCAGAGACTGCCCGCGTCGCCATCTGCAGCAGCGCCAAGTGATCGGTCTAACAGTGGTCTCCGACAAACACCAGGAGAATGTCTGAATACGACGACGTGCTCACTAATCAGCCAGTGGTCATCGACAATGTGCGCGTCTTTTCGCCTTCGAAGCATAAAGCCAAAGATACTAATACGAAATGTGCAGGGATCTGGGACTATCAAAGCGGGTTTCGCAGGACAGGACCACCCTAAATGCTTCTTTCCATCCTTGTGCGTCGCCTTATCACAGAATGTAGTTCTCGTGTATGACTGTATGGGTCCAGCGTCGGTCGACCAAAGCACATCAAAGTTATGGCTGGCGCCTTGGAGGGCGACGTCTTCATAGGCAGGAAGGCGCAAGAGTTCAGAGGATTGTTGAAGATCAAGTACCCTATGGAACACGGCATAGTGACAGACTGGGATGACATGGAACGAATATGGAATTGGGTATATACAGAGGAACTGGGAACTCTAAGCGAAGAGGTGTGTGCTTTCATACATAACGGCATCTCCACAAGATCTCATACAGCACGCATATCATATATAGCATCCTGTTTTGCTCACCGAAGCACCTCTGAATCCACGAAGTAATCGAGAAACAGCCGCCCAGATTTTCTTCGAGACGTTCAATGTCCCCGCCCTCTTCTGCTCCGTTCAAGCGGTTCTATCACTGTATGTTTTCCCCCTTCGTCATGTCTGAGTCTGTGAACTAATCTTCACCGCTCTAGATATTCTTCGGGCCGAACAACAGGGATTGTACTTGACTCTGGGGATGGCGTCACTCACGCCGTTCCGGTCTTCGAAGGCTTCTCCATGCCACATGCCATACGGCGGATCGATATTGCTGGAAGGTAGGGCTCAGTTTCTTGCCTTGATATCGCGTCCGTGTGACGAGCTTAGCTTTGGTCCACAGGGATGTGACTGATCATCTGCAATTACTCCTCCGCAAATCCGGACACCACCTACACACAACAGCTGAGCGGGAGGTCGTCCGTACCATCAAGGAGAAGTGCTGTTATGTTGCCCTTAATCCCGCGAAGGAGGAGAAGGATACCCAAAGCCGCTCTGAAGATCTGAAGCTACCAGACGGAAAAGTTATCCAGGTGAGCATACATACCTCATTTATTTGATCAAAGCCACTGAATTTACGACTACATCAGCTTGGTTCTGAGAGGTTCCGTGCACCTGAAATTCTCTTCAATCCAGAACTCATAGGACAAGAGTATGCTGGTGTTCACCAAGTGGTAGTCGATTCAATAAATCGGGTCGATCTTGATCTACGGAAGAGTCTGTTCTCCAATATCGTGCTAAGCGGCGGAAGTACTCTGTGCAGAAGTGAGACCTCTCCATTTGCCTTCGATACTGTTCTGATATGATTTGGATCTGTAGGCTTCGGGGATCGACTGCTGAACGAAGTGAAGAAACTTGCGCTGAAAGATGTCAAGATCAGAATTTATGCACCGCCTGAACGTAAATACTCGACATGGATCGGTGGATCAATTTTGGCTGGCTTGAATACTTTCAAAAAGGTAGGACGGTCTAGTCCTCCTGGTATGACGTTAAACTGACCAGCACGGTAGATGTGGGTTTCCGCAGAAGAGTACCAAGAAGATCCTGATATCATCCACAAGAAGATGGGCTTTTAGAGTATTGACCTGGGCGAGTGCCTATATACATTATATCACGGTAGCTGTTATGATACCCCCGTACTTATTTTCGCGCGACATCTCAATGGATGCAATCATAATAATCAGAGTGAATTGGAGGCATAATGGATCATATTTGCCATGGATTGGTACGAGATGAAAAGCATACGAGACACATGCACCAAGTAAACTGCGAAACCAGCACTCCGGGGTAGATAACAATATGAAGTACACGGCGCGCCAGGATTACTTGCCCTTCTTCGGAGGCTCGGCGGCCTTGACTTTTTTGGTGCCACGGAGCTGCATTGCGAGAGGTGAGTAAATTAAACGGAGCACGGACGTCTGGACGCACCTTCTTGGCACGGTTTTTGCGCTCCTTCCGCAGCTTACGTGACGCCTTCTCCACCTTCGGTGCCAGCCCAGACTACAGTCATCGTAAGTAATGTGTCCAGGTTCATGCCCGAGCCTGTAGGATACGCACTCGGACCAAGCGATACCGGGGTTCGAACTTCTTTTGCGATGCTTCATCGTCGTAGATCAAGGCAAAGCCAGTACTGCGTCCTCCACCAAAGTGCGTGCGGAAACCAAAGGTCACTACGCGATTCTTCTCAGTCTTGTACATCGATGCGAGCTTCTCGGAGAGCTCCTCTTTCGAGACGTTGGGGCGGGAAGGGTGGAGGACATCGAGGACGAATTGACGGCGGGCAAGCAGCCGGTTGGTGATGAATTTACGGGTGCGAAGGGTGATGGGGGCGGAGCTGTCGGCCTAGGTGAACGCAGAGTCAGACAACGTCGCCAACCTCCACAACCCGTTTTCCTGTGCCATCACTCCATCCCAATCCATCGTGTGATATCGCCTCCCTCGAACGCAAAACTTCCAAACTCACCATTGTTGCCAATCTGAACTTCGCTTCTAATGTCCACGGCGGTCAGCACAGATAGGCGGCAATAATTTCATAGCTACTAACCTTGGTCTTGAGGTCGTTGGGGCCAGCGCCGATAACTAATGCTGACTCTTGTCAGATGCGGTGGCTGACAGTGACTATATAGGACCAACGGCATCTTCCGGTCCAATAGCAACAAGATTCATTGCGATCGTCTTCCCTTTCCAGTAAACCGTAGAGAGCGCACAACTTACTAGGAGTAG
The DNA here is from genome assembly GCA_017499575.1 of Sanguinoderma rugosum. Classification (NCBI taxonomy): domain Eukaryota; kingdom Fungi; phylum Basidiomycota; class Agaricomycetes; order Polyporales; family Polyporaceae; genus Sanguinoderma; species Sanguinoderma rugosum. The sequence continues at coordinate 2,400,133 of VTPW01000002.1, read as the reverse complement.
TATTCATACAAAACACACTCGTGGGCGACCTCGCAACGCAACTACTTCATTACACTGCAATTTACTCATTCATCGACATATTTTGCTGTTGGGCTTGGCTCGGGCGTCTAGCTTGGGAAGTCTACTGCTGACT